>OX336389.2:260645552-261270236 GCA_946902985.2 Meconema thalassinum | reverse complement strand
CCAATCTATTCATCTGATCTCTACCAAATTTTGCAACGTTATACTATTATCTATGAAGACTTTTATGACCGAACTGCAAGGTCATCAGCCCAAAACTTGGCAGATAGCGGCCATGTACTGTATGTGTGAAAATCGATTCACCCTATCTATTCAAAACCGGTGAAACCGAATTGAACGAAATTTGGTACAGAGGTAGCACTAGCAAAGGGCACCGCAGTGTCATGTTTTATATCGCCGCCATCTTGACGGAAACGTAATGGCGGCCACCCAAATGTTCGAAGCTTAAATCAAATTACGACTAACCTAATCATCCGATCTCTACCAAATTATGCAACGATATACCTTTAGGTTTGAAGAATCTTGTGACCGAACTACAAGGTCATCAGCCCAATAATTTGTGGATGGCGGCCATGTATGTGTACAAATCGATTCCACCTATCAATTCATACACGGTGAATCCGAATTGAACGAAATTTGGTACAGAGGTAGCACTAACAAGGGGCATCTCTGTGTCATGATTTATATTGCCACCATCTTGACGGAAACGGAATGGCGGCCTCCCAAATGTTAAAAGCTTAAATCAAATTACGACCCAAATTTTGCAACAACATACCTTTATGTGAGCAGCTTTCTTTGGCCAAACTACAAGATCATCAGTCCAATAGTCTGCATATGGCGGCCATGTATGTGTGCAAATGGATTCCCCCTATCGTTTCCAACACGGTAAAACAGAATTGAACGAAATTTGGTACAGAGGTAGCACTAGCAAAGGCACCTCGGTGTTATGTATTGTATTGCCGTCTTCTTGTCGGAAACGGAATGGCAGCCACCCAAATGTTAAATGCTTAAATGAAATTGCGTCCAACCTAATCATTTGATCCCTACCAAATTTTGCAACAACATAGCCTACCGTTTGTGGGAAGCATCCTTTGACTGAATTACAAGGCCATCAGCCCAATAGTTTGCACATAGCGGCCATGTATGTGTGCAAATCGATTCACCATATCAATTCAAACACGGTGAAACCGCATTGAATGCAATTTTGTACAGAGGTAGCACTAGAAAAGGGCACCTCATATTCATGTTTAATATCCGTATAACGCGTTGTATTTCAACAAGCTACTACAACCAACATTCAATTATACTCCTTGAAAAGTACAAAGAGTTATAACAATACCCATGCATTAAGGAGAAAGTAGGCTATATGTTCTTTACTGAACATCTTGTTATGAAACTTCCCCCTGTCCTCCATTTGAAAATGGACAGATGGTCACCCTACATTACGCTTAACTTCTACCCTATATTGCACGGCAATTCTTGTCGTTCTATGGTTCTATTAAGGAGTGTGTCCATCATAGATATTGGCCCTGAGAACTTGTATTCTATAGGAATGTCTCTCGTAACTGGGGTTGTTGCTATATCTGCTATGTCTGCAACAGTTACTGGATATTTGTTTGTGGATCGTAGGAAAGAGAGTGAACGTTATTCCATTGATTTTCCCCTTGAATTCCAGATAAATTTTTAAATAAATAACCGATGTGATTCATAGTGACAATCGCTTGCTGAATGGATGGTGAAACATGCTAATGAATACTCTGCAGGATTCCCCTGTTGTTGCATTACACCTGCCTGATAATATGTATGGAACAGATCTACCACTAACCAAACTTTTTATTAATTTAGCCACTAGCCATTTCATTTTTGGGACGGGTCAAGGAAGTCATTTTGAAAGTAACCGTGCAGGCATATGCCTGGTGGAGAAATGGGAAACCACGAAAACCATTTTCAGGACGGTCGAAAGGGATTCGAACCCACCCTCTCTCGATGCCAGCAAGGCACGAGATAGCGCGTTAGCGCTCTCGACCACCGCGGCCGGTACTCATATCTTTTATGAACGATGTTAAGTACTAGGTCCTTGGCAATGTCCAGTTCCTCCACTACTGTTCAATTCCGGTGTTTGTACCGGCTTCGGTGGCGGAGTCGGTAGCATGCCGAACTGCTATGCCCAAGATCATGGGTTCAAACCCGGCCGATGTCCTCGGATTTTTAAGAGCGTTGAAGTCCTTTAGAATGCCTTCCTTCGGAGGGGTAGTAAAGCCGGCCGGCCCATGTCATAGATTTATGGCATGAAAAAGAACTTACCATGACAATTGGTAGTGTGTAATCAAATTTCTAGGTTATATTTCGTTAGAAAGCTGTATTAAGTTCCAACGTTCGTTGCTAGGTGTCAGTGGCATCTGGTAGCCAAAGTTGGAACTACTTGAAATTGAACTTGCTCATTCATTTCATCTCATCCGCACGCGAGGGTACATGGGTGTCCCCATTTTTTTTTTTTTTTTTTTTTTTTTTTTTTTTAAGGAAACTTGTTTATTATCTTCATATATTTAAGGTACATAGGTGATTGTGAGGTGGTAGATGAATAACAATCATGGATATTGATGCGTTTATCACAGTTATACTAGTCTACTTAACGTTCAATGTTCAATCACTATCACAATGCACAAAACACTCACATGATGCGGGTGAGCTGCTGGGCATAGTCCCCCAGCCGGCGAGTTCTTGTAGTACAGCGAAGGCTCGTGAGGACACACTCACTTACCTCGGACAGCATTTCGAGTTCTGTATATGGCCCCGTAGTTTTCAGCACACAGTGCACATAGCAACCGAGGAGGAACACTACCGCACTGTTCAGTTGGGGCGGTTGAAGGCTAAATGTTGGTCGGATCACCCATTCAGGAGTGATGGAGGTAGTAGGACAGTTCATGAAGCTATTCAGGACCCGGGTGAAGGGGTTCCAGGTCGATCGAATCGGATCACACTGCGTAAATCGGTGCAGGATTGTATCCTGATGGGAACATGAAGTGCATAAGGCGTTCTCCACCATGTGAATGCGATGGAGTCTGCTGTTTGTTGGTATAAGGTCATGGATTACTTTATACCAACTTTCCTTCGCTGCGCTGGGAAGAATGCGATTGGAGACATTCCTCCAGACTCGATTCCAGTTGACGATCAATGCGGATTGCATAATTCTGGGGGCAACATACTGTTGTGCCATGATAGAACGATACAGCTTTTTCGTTGAGATAGACCTGATGACGTCTTGTGGCACGTAGCTGAGTTCAACTCTCAGATACCGGACATGAGGTGCATGATGATTGATATCATAATAAGCAGGTGGGTTCGAGCAGTCATAGGGACTACACCATCTCCGTAGGAAGTTATGTGACTCATCGGTCCCGAAGCCTGTAAGCAGTTGCAGGTGTCGTTTGAGGAATAAGGTTCTAGCTTTCTTTTCAACGTCGATGAGTCCCAGACCTCCCTGGGATTTATGCAATGTTAATGTGCTGCGGGAAAGACGTAATAGAGCTCCTTGCCAAATAAACCATCCGACGGCGGAAATAATACGTGTACCCACCATTCTTGGCATAGGAAGAATTTGACTGAGATACCATATTTTGCTTAAGCTGAACATATTCACGTACATTGTTCGTTGGTGTAAGAGGAAGGAGCGGTACCGCACTTGTTGCAAGGCACCACGCACAGAATGTAGGGCAACGTCCCAGTTCTTTTTAATCATTTGGTGTACACTATTCAAGAAAGATATGCCTAATATTTTGAGTTCTGAGGCGATCGTTACCCACGCCGGGAGAACCCCTTGGACGCGGTCCAATTTCCCAATCCACATCGCCTTTGTTTTTCGTCGGTTCAGCCTCGCACCAGAATATCTCCCGTACTCATCTAGGTCCGTGAACAATTGCTGCATGTCAACGGTTCGATCCACCCCAAGGGTGACATCATCCGCATATGCAAAAATACTGATCTCCGTGCCATTGAAAGATGTATGGAGATTACAAAGAAGGGGTTCCAGAGATAGAACAAAAAGAAGCATGGACATCGGACACCCTTGCCTGACTCCACGATGGATGAGGAGCGGCCGTGTGAAATACCCATTTACACTCACTTTTGAAGATCCACCATGAAGAATTTTGCTCACGAGGGCAATAAACCGCATATCGAAGCCAATAGCTTGAAGAGTCGCAAGGATGTATTTATGGTTTACCCTATCAAAGGCATGGTCAAAATCCAGTGATAATAACAGTTTCTTCTTATTGCCGACCAGCGACTCACTAATGACATCGCGAATAGCACATGTAGTGTTGACAATGCACCTGCCTGGTACCCCACCCGATTGGTGGCGAGATGTGGCTTCCTCCATAAAGGCCTGAAGTCTCGTTTTCATACATTTCGTGAAGATCTTGTAGTCAAAGTTTAAAAGCGTCAGTGGGCGAAAGTCCCTGAGCTGTGTTGGTTGTGTAATTTTAGGGACTAAGACCACCAGGCCATCTTTCAGGGTGTCGATATTTCGTCCAGGACGACAAGCATCATTCACTACGGCTGTAAGTTCATCGCGAATGGTGGTCCAAAACGTCATGTAGAAAGCTCTCCCCAGGCCATCTGGACCAGGACTCTTGTTTGGCGCACTGTGGCGTATGGAGGTATATATTTCTTCGGCGGTGATGTCCTGGGTCAAGCACTCTTGTTCTCTGTGCAAAAGTCTTCCTCGTACACCATCGAAGAACGGATGCTGGTGGTGAAGTGGGACTGGGGCGTCGTCTGTATACAAGGACTGGAAGAAGTTTTCTACCGTTTCTGTGATTAAGGTATGACTAGTCACCATTTGTCCCTCAGGTGTCATAATGCGGTTGATGTACTTCTGACGGCCTTTGCGGCACGCCCGTATAAAATGATAAACCGAGGGTGCCTCTGATGCCAGATGTTGATGATCTTGTGCTTGAAGTTTGAGTCCTTCCAATGCTTTGCGCTGCAGCGTGAGGAGCTGCGCGCGGATTTTCTTTATTCGGCGATATGTATTAGAGTTGGTAGGGTCTTCATTGTATAACTGTCGTAAACATTTATAGTAGAAATCTGTCGTCTGATGGATGTGGCGTCTTCTCTCGGCACTGTAGGCCTTCAATAACCTAACAGCTCTGGGTTTCGCATACTTCAGCCACCACTCAAGAGTATCTTGAAACCGTTGAATGTGGCGTTTCCAGTTATGCCATTCAGTGGCAAAGCTATCTTTCATGTCCAAGTGTGTCAGAATAGAATCATTTAACCTCCATGTTCCTCTCCCATGGCGAGGTCCCAATTCTGGTTGGCGAATCTTGCACAGATACGCACAATGGTTTGAAAACTCCACCGGGCATACATCTGTTTCTCTCACGTGTTCTTTCAATTTCCCGCTGACATATATTCTATCCAGTCGAGAAGCACCATTATGGTAGTAGTACGTGTAACCGGCTGACCCCGACGGCTTCAGTTCCCATGTGTCTTTTAAGCGTAACCCTTGTATTAACGCAGATAGTGCAGGGCAGCCCTGAAATTGGCCACTTTGGTCTTTGGGCGATAGCACTGCGTTAAAATCCCCACCGAGGATTATATTGCCGGTATGATTATGGAGAAGTGGGAGAATATCTGTGGTATAGAAGAGCCGGCGTTGTATCCTGGCCTGCGAACCAGAGGGAGCATATACATTGACGATCAAAAGATCTCGAATACGGATACTGATTCCGCGTGAGTTGACTAACTGGACTGGATCCGCATATGGTATATGGTCCTTAATGTAGATAGCTGTACCACGTTTGTGCTCATTGACATTAACTATTTTATCATAGCCAGAGATGGTAAGGAGGTCTTCAGTAGCCACTTCTTGCAACAGAACAATATCCACATCTTGGTCTCGTATAAGGTTGCGTAAGAGCGACTGTTTACTAGCAGTTTGAATGCAATTTACATTGAGTGTCATTAGCGTGTATGTCAACAACATCGTCAGATAGATAGACATGTTTTTTTTACCGAAAGAAACAAGATGGAGATGGGGTGGTCTTTAACGCTTGTCACTCGACTTCCCGCCTTGTAGTCGGGGGTCCCTGACACCCGCATAAGGCTTGTGCGTTCCCTCTTTTGACGCCCGGATTGTTTTAGCTTTGGCGGAGGTTTTCAAAGGTGCCTGTTCTTTAGGAGTTAGTTCCTTGTTGTCCATGATCTCCTGGTCCCGTGACCCCGTCTCTTCTGTATCCATGTGTCTGGAGGGGTCGTCTTATATTTCATCCGACCAACGTATACCAGCGGTCTGTGGTTCACAACTAACTATGGACTGGTTTGAGGGTGGCATACTGGTAGCATTGTCTCCTGAGGTCACGCCTTCTGTGACCGCATCAGGGTTGGCAGTGCTAGTGTCAGGTTTCTGGTCAGTTTTAGGAACTAGAGAATTGGCCGCCCTACCTAGACTGCCATTGGTGTATTGGCTAGTATCAGACAGACCTGGCAACGCTGGCTGCCCGTGGGGTTCCTGTTGTGATGTGAGAGTGTGTTGTTGTTTACTAGTGGAGGTCAATGGCCCAGCTGGTTGCGGCGATAAGGCGGTGAAGTGAGGAGGCGACACGTCCATTGTGTCTTGTGCTACAGCTGACGTATCAAGTGGGGCAAGTTGTTCGGCAGAAATACTGACGTTAGATGAACAAGGTGCCGATAAGGCAGGCGAGACAATGTCACTGTCCTTGTTGGCTACAATTTCACTGAGAAGCTTAGGCCCGGTTTTATTTTCAGTTTCACCGCGCCTCACTGGGCATTCCTGTCTAAAGTGATCAGTGGCATTACAATAAAAGCATGATCGAGGTTGTCCATCATACACCACCTGTGCTTTGTAGCCATCGATAGAAATAATGGGTGGAATTGCAGTTTTGAGTTCAATCCGCATAGCCCGAATACCACTCAAAATATTGAATAGGTAGGTAGCTGACCATCGTTCGTTTCTAATTTCACGAACTTTCCCGTACTTACTAAAGTACGACATTATCCGGTCATTCGGCAGTTCAATGGGAAGGTTCATGACTCGGATAAGTTTACTGTCAACATCCGCACAAGTTATAATTACCTCAGATATAGAGCCATTAAATTTCCGTACCTGGGATTTTCCGTTGGTACTGTTGAGGACCTTCTCCATCAGTAGTTTGCTGGTGAACTTGATGAAAACAGCAGCTTCCAGATTGTCTAGTTGAATGGCTTCTAATTGGTCCACGTTGAGTTTTAGGGTGTACTGAATCCACTCATGTATTTCTGCAGGGCCTGGTTTATTGGCCTTGTCGGGGAAAGCACATTTTATGGTGTTTTTCCTAATACTGTTGGTTGCCATTTTGACTGTACTTGAAAAGACTTGAAAGTTAGACACTCGAATACGTAACTCACAACGAAGCAGAGCGCAGCGAACCGGTCGCTGCCGGGGTTCAGACCGGACTGCCCATAATGCAGCAGCTACAAGCTCTGACGAGCCGAACATGTCCTCGGGCACTCCCACCACTAACAGCCATACGCTAAATAAATAAATAAATAAACAATGTCTGTGGCACCAGTAGTGTATTTATTTCCATTTGAGGCAAGGATTGAGAAGGAGGTGGCCGTGGCTTTAAGTAGAGTAGAAATGAGAACCCACGATGACTGAGGTAGGAATCGAACCCAAGCTCTTCGCTTTTATCCTCACGAGACTATTTATCTTATTACGGGCATTCCTTATTTTTGTGCGTAAGGAACCAATATTTGTATTAAATGGAAGTACGAGTAGATGGACGTAAATTATAGGCATATTAGCGCAAGTGTTGGCCGCACACACATGCGACCTCTTTCCTCATGCTGTCCAGTAGTTTTGAGAAGTCTACTTAAGTGAGCTTAATACGGGATTTGTGATAGCAAGTTGGTCGCGCCTCTCGCCCTGGCTAGCTTTAAAGTGGCCATTGCAGGCGTGCGCTGTAGTAGTGAATTAACCAACTTTATGTGTGAGTGCCAGGCGGGGTTGCTCTCTGGGGACGAGTTTAAGGGTTAAACCGGCTAACCACACACATAATATACCCCATGTCAGGCCCATACATCGCCCTGCCAGGACAGTCCAACTCTCGCGTTGTGAACCTTGGTAAGTCCATCGTAGCGTGAGGTGAGGAACCAAGAACACACACAGCTATGGAAAGTGTCTACAGAATGTGCGTCCGAAAGTAAACATAGGAAAATTGAACAAACGTGGTAATATGAGGAAATTTCTCATCATGTATGATCCAGGAAGTGTCAAAGTGAGAGTAGTTTCCCTTTTAATTTGGACGACCAATGCTGTAGTAGGAGAAAATAAATTTAATGAGTAGTAAGCTACGGCCAGTCAAAAGCCTTAGCGTCAGCCGTTTTTAAATTTGCCGATATTTCCCACGCTATTTATCGAAGATGGTCACATGATGTGTCAAGTTACACGGGATAATACCTCCTTTTTCTATGAACTACCGTACACATTTTCCCAAATGTTGCCATTTTGAAAACTTTGATTTTTTGACGTTTTAATATTACTTAAAGTTTGAATTTATTATTTATATAATTTTCATTTTATATTTATTTTTTATTTTGGCAAAGGACCTAACTACTATTACAACTACTACTACTACTACATGTATAGTCATCCTTTTAAAACTATAGAAAGCAAACGTAAAGAGAGGGAGATAGTTGTATTCTGTGTGTAAATATTGTAAACATATTTAGATTAAATTAATAAAATATTTTGTGTGTATCTTCTGTTTTTCTTAATTTCTACCCCAACCTCCCACTCCTAATCCAATAATCGGTAACCTTTGACAATCTCCAGCAATGGTTGTAATAGTAAGCTTAAAGTATCTAACCCTATCCAGGTAAAAGCATAGCATAACACATTTATTAGCTATATGAGAGTTAAGGTGAGCCGCATTGGAACAGCTAGAACATTGTGGGAGGGTATATTCTCTCAGGATGTTTGTATGGGTACGATGTATAGAGTCTAGATGTATAAAGTCAATACAGTTAGTCCTAAGTTGTGATCTATAATATTACACCTAATATAGTAGAGCTAGGAAACTTTCTAAACTAGATAGTAGTAAATACGTCTACCATTACGTTGTATGTATGTAATAATGGCAGTGTACATAAAAATAAAAGATACCCTAGACCTCCAATATCCTAATATCCTAAAGTAATGTCAGACTCAGCTGGGTCTCGTTGTCGCCAAGCATGCGCGATGCAAATCTCTAGAGGTATTGAGAGACTTCCAGTTGTACGTGGAATCCAAATCACAGAATGTACACTTTAAATTCCAAAAATCTACCATATATTAAACGGGGAGGGATCAAACTCTTTCTGCTTAGTAAAGAGGCAAGCAACCTACGCTCTGCCCTAGCAAGACCCAAGGGATAATGGAAACCACGGAAAACTATTTCTAGGACAGCTGATGCGGGAATCGAACCCACGTCTTCTTAGTACTGTCTCACAAAACTAAGTATACATCGTTCCTGTTCCAAGACCTAAAATAAATTTCTTGACCAAGTCGACAATCGAACCCTGACCTCCGGTGCGAGAGTCAAGGGAGCTAGCCACTAGACAAGGAAATAGGATTGGGAAGGAGATGGCTTTGGCCTTAAGTTAAGAGCGAACCCAGCAGTTGCCTGGGATAATAGTATGAGATTAAGAACTGTGATTGTTACATGACATCATGCAAACATATTCTTGCCAGAAGGTAACTAGAGACATATCTTCCTGCCAGGTCAGCTTGATAGCTCAACTTGCTTGCCAATCTATTCATAACCAGTTTGTTCTCAGTTCTCTATAATGTATGTCGGGGATAATATGATATAAAGTCTATGTGTTGTGTGTTATTTATGCACGGACACCCTTCCCCCCAAAATATAAATATATAAGTCGTCAGCTCGGTGTACTTGTGTGCACATAAATTATATTATGGGGATTGCAATATAAAAGTCGTTATAACTGTCTAGTTAGGGTATTTATATATCATGGCTACTAGCCCTGTGTACTTGGGTGTGTAGAAAACTTTGTAACATTGCAGTCATCAGTCCCGTGAACTTGGTGTTTAATTGAGGTTTGAGGGCATCTTAAGATAATTTTAGGAAATTTAATTAGATATTAGCTAATTAGCAGGGACCGTCTTCATGTGTAAGTTGTCGGTTGCCGCCAGTTAACTAGCATTTAGGGTTACACAAAGGCAGGTCACAAAGGCCCGGATGTGGTTATGGTATTAACATCCTAGGTCTTGGATAGCCTAATACCGTCGGTTTTGCTAGAGAGCTAGTGTTGCCTTCCATGGATATTACTGTACAAGAGAGGGAATCCCGGGACAGGTAAGTGTTAACAATTTAATATTGTTGGGTAAATATGTGTAAATTTTTAAAATAAACCGTTCGGGCATATGTCCTCCCTAAGCTTAGCTTGTAATAAACAAACTGTATTAAATAAAGCTGTGCAAGAGAGTGTAAGATAGAGGTCATGGTCTACATCTCAATATTTGGCTGGGGAGAGTCTGGGAAACCATGGAAAAATACAACTTGTAAGATAGCAAACGTAAAAAGAATATTAGGAAAATTAGGGTAAATCTAGTAATTTTTAAAGAATTTGAGTAAATTTTATGCATTTTAGGAATTTGTGTAAATATAATGGATTTTAGGAGCTTTTACGGGAATTGTGGTAAATCTAGGACATTTTAGGAAATATGGGGGAAATCAGAGAAATTTTATGGACATTTAAGAGAGTTCCTGTGAATTTTAGGAAAACTCTCAGGCACCTTGTGACAGGTTTTGGTAATGAGTCACCGCCCGTTGACTAGCATCTACCGTTACACAACAGCGTTTTGGTAAGCTCTACATGGGGTCATAGTTATATCATTATAAACACTTAGTATTCTAATAAATTCTGTTTCGACAGAAACAAAAGTTAACGAAGAGGGGTTGACAAAAGATAATCCTGCCACAAGTAAGTGTTAATAATTCTCAAATTTGTTAAAAATCTATGTAAAGTTTTATCCTAATTATAAATTTTGGGAAATAAATAAATACTTTAATTAAATAAAAAATAAATAAATATTAAATTATAATTGAAGCCTCCGTGGCTTAGGCGGTAGCACGCCGGCCTTTCACTGCTGGGTCCGTGGTTCAAATCCCGGTCACTCCATGTGATATCTGTGCTGGACAAAATGGAGGCAGACAGGTTTTTCTCCGAGTACTCCGGTTTTCCCTGTCAACATTTCATTCCAGCAACACTCTCCACGATCATTTCATTTCATATGTCGTTCATTTAATCATTGTCCCAGAGGAGTGCGTCAGGCCTCGGCAGCCGGCACAGTTCATATTCTCGCCGCTAGATGGGGGCTTCATTCATTCCATTCCTGACCCGGTTGGAGACTGGAAGCAGGCTGTGGATTTTCATTTTCATTAAATTATAATTAATTAATAAATAACTGTCTCTTAGATATGATACTTGGCTATCGTAACCGTCTCTAGTATAATGTCTCGTTTTTATAAAGAACAAAAAGGTCATGCGGTTTCTATATAAACATCTGTTGTACATGAACCAAAATGAACATGCTCTCTAGAACCCTAACCACTGGTCATAAACAAGCATGGTCGCCAAAGTGTTCCCTGGCAGCTCACTCATGTCTGGTTAGCAAATTCTTATCGCAAGGCCGCTCAAGACTTTAAAAATTAGTTTTAACGCATAGTGTAGGCCTAATCGTCTTTCTACCTACATTGCCGTGCATTATAAATATTAAATAATAAATAACTAATTAATTAAATGAATAAATACTTTAATATACCCATTAATAGCCAACTTAAATCGCTTGCTCATGCTTACTATTAGGTAGCATTTTATAAAACTTGGTTAAAGACTATTTTTAGCCTACTTTTCACATTTTGCAAAAATGAGGAAAAAGTAGACTTATTTATTTATTTAATCGTATGGTAAATTACATAAAAACAAATCACAAATACAAGTTCAAGTTTTGGAGCCATTCAACAGTACATTCTCGAAGATGAAACAGATCACTAGGGCTCCCGGAGTAGGCGTGTAGAGGGCAGCGCTGGATGATATGGTCCATGGTCTGTTCCTCCTCATTGCATTGACACAATGGGGAATCTATCCAACCCCACTTATGGCATAGGTAATTGCAACGGCCGTGCCTGGTTCTCAGAGTAGAATATCTAACAACAGGCAATCATGAAGTTGGTTCGAAGCTGCTACAATCACTAGAGAAGAATAGGAAACAAAAGTGGGAAGAAACAGTGAAAAACATGGACTTCGCGAAATCGAGCAGAAAGGCTTGGAGAGTCTTAAATCGTCTTACTGGAAAACATGTCTCCAAAAAGCAGTATACTAACTTGAGCCCAGATGGCATTGCAAATAGAATGGTGGACATTACACGATCCAAAAGAGATAAATGTCACACGAAAACAGTGAAACAAAAGCTCACCGAACTCAAACGTAGAACTCAGAAGAATGAGAAACTGTCTAGGCCATTTTCTGTTCAGGAAGTTGAAACCGCTATCAAGATGTTGAAAACTGGTAAAGCTGCTGGTCCAGATGGCATCTATAATGAATTCCTGCGAAACATGGGTCCACATAGAATCAGCTGGCTTACTTCACTTTTTACTTTCATCCTTCAGACTAACAACCTACCAAAGCAGTTTAAACGGTCGAAGGTGATCGCCCTTCTTAAACCTGGCAAGTCGGAGCAGAGACCTGAAAACTACCGTCCAATAGCACTTCTTAGCTGCATTTATAAACTTTTAGAACGAGTCCTTCTTGCCAGGATAGCACCACTCATTGAAGCTGTAACCCCACCAGAACAAGCTGGATTCAGGAAAAACCGAAGCTGTACTGATCAAGTCTTGGCCCTCACCACTCACATTGAAGCAGGGTTTCAAAAGAAGCTAAAATCAACAGCTGTCTTTATCGACCTGACTAGCGCATATGATACTGTCTGGCGACATGAACTGATCCTCAAAGTGCTGGAAGCTATCCCCTGTTTGGAAATTGCAAATCTTATCTCTAACATGCTTTGTGAAAGAGAGTTCGTAGTATTTCTAGATGATGCTAAAAGTCGCAAAAGGAAACTAAATAATGGTCTACCCCAAGGATCAGTTTTGGCCCAAGTTCTATTCAATCTGTACATTCATGACTTGCCACCAACAACAGCTACTAAGTTTATTTACGCCGATGACATTGCACTGGTAGCTCAAAGCAGAACTTTTGAAGATGCAGAAGGCACTCTTACAACCGATCTGGAGAAAATGTCAACGTTCTTCAAGTCCTGGCGACTGATCCCAAGTATGTCTAAGACAGAGGTTTCATGCTTCCATCTTGCCAACCGACTAGCAAACTACAAGCCAAATGTTGTATTTCGTGGTGAAAAACTGAAATACAACCCATTCCCGAAATACCTAGGTGTCACGCTGGACCGAACTCTGAGCTACAAAGAACACCTCACCAAGCTCTCTCACAAAATTTCCACCAGAAATAACATCCTGCACAAGCTTTGCGGTAGTTCATGGGGAGCCACGGCGGACTGCTTAAGATTAACGGGTATCAGTCTAGTCTATTCTGCAGCGGAATACTGTGCTCCAGTATGGTTGGAAAGTGCACATGTGCATAAAGTGGATACCAAGCTGAATGACACTATGCGTTGCATAACCGGCACCATAAAATCAACCCCTCGCCACTGGCTACCAGTACTCAGCCACATTCCACCACCTCACCTGAGGAGGAAGGACGCTCTGATCAGAGAAGCAAAGAAGATCTATGCTTCTCCCTCATTACCAATACACCAGGAATTCTGCCACCCACCACCGAAGCGACTTCATTCGAGGAGACCAACCAGTTTATTGGCCGACCAACTTCTGGCAAATCGATTCAACCTAAACCAATGCTGGCAGGACGAATGGTCGAACTCAACGTCTGGAACTAGTGCCCAGGAGATCAACCCAACGGTGAAAATACAAGGATTTGACCTTCCTAGAAAATTATGGTGTAGCCTCAATAGTAGACTTATGAGATCCGGCAAATGTGTGTCTGTCTGTCTGTCTGTCCTACTGTCTGTCTGTCTGTCTGGCTGTGTGTGTGTCCCCCCCCCCTATCAACTCCTAAATGGCTGTAGCAATCGAAACAAAATTTGGCAGGAGTAAAGATCTATACCTGAATATTTCACGGCCATGCTTGAAAAAGATGTCAGTGCTACCAACTGCTGAAAAATCGCAATTGAATTTTGAGCTCCATGTTGGATATCTTGGAAGGTAGTCTATGAATGGGAGCTATTTCAAAATTGGCACACGTATAGATAATAATATTGTAGTTTAATTTCCAGGAGGTCATACATGGCAGTGTTGCCAAAATGATTATAAGCCAGCTGATAAGTCCAAATTTTAAATGCATATAACTTCTACACTATCAATTGGATTTCAACCAAATTTCGTATGTGCTATGTGTACATAAACAGATATGACTGAGCGTATTCTTAAGAGCCACCAGGGCTGCCAACTGTTAATAAATGCTCTCAATTTATTTTATCCAAATACCCATATATCAGGAAGTATGCAAGCCGACAGCTTTAAACTATGCACACGTCTAGTACCCGACATTCTAGAATAATTTGGAGTAACTAATGGACCTCAGTACTACCAACATGATTCTAAGCCTGCTGATAGGACCAATTGTAAATGCATGTAACTTCTATACTATCAATTGGATTTCAACCAAATTTCGTATGTGCTATGTGTACTATAACAGATATGACTATGCGTATTCTTAAGAACAACCAGGGCTGCCAACTGTTAAAAAATGCTGTATCTATTTTTTACCCTAATATCAGTATATCAGAAAGTATTCAAGCCAACAGCACTAAACTTTTCACATGTATAGTACCTCACATTCTAGATTAATTTCAAGTAATTAATATACGTCAGTGCTTCCAACATGATTCTAAGCCTGCTGATTGGTCCAATTTTAAAATACATGTAACTTCTATACAAATAAATGGATTTCATCCAAAATTGGCACAACAATAGATCATAATAATTCAGATTATTTCTGACCAATACATGCATGACATTGTTGCCAACATGATTTTACGCGCGCTGTTAGTTCCAATGTTTAACTGCATTTAACGTCCATGCTATCCATTGGACTTCAGCCATATTTTGTATTCTGTACCTTAAGAGATGGAACTAAGAATATATTCAGTCACCAGGGCTGCCAACTGTAGTGCTCTATTAGGCTACATTATGCCAGTTATATTTCGAACTAATAAGAAATTTCGTTATAACCAACTCAATTTCGTCATTATTATAATTAGGTCCATATAGATTAATCCTTGGAATGAATGTTACATTTCGAGAAAAGTAGGCTCTTTAGTTCGTCACGGAACTTCTTGTTATATATAGTAATGTTTGCCATTTAGAACAAATATTTATAAAACTGTAATTTTAAAATTCTAGTTAGGTCGATTGTCAAAAATTAAGTAAATATAACTTGCCTTAGTAATAAAGGGTTTGCGCTTTTTCATTTAGCTGTTGTTTAACATTATCAAAATATCGGGTTTGGAAATCTCAAGTCAATAAAGGTACAGACATGTTGAAACAAAATGTACTTGTTTAAATTCTTACAGAGCGGTTTACCAAAAAAAATGTAGGCTAGCTTCGAGTAATCTAACTGCTGGTCCGATGTTTGTAATAAATAAAATTCAATTATTTGTTAGCTCATTCTCATATCAGTAAATTGTAAAAATTAAAAATCTTAAAAATGAAAAAATCTTACATACATTAATTTAAATCCTGGATCAGGTTTCTACGATTATTAGTTTGTAAAATCTGGGGCTCGTGACCTTACAGTTTCGTTCTTTGGCTAAACCTAAAAATAAAAAGTTCACGGTAAAGGAAATACAATCCCAAGTAAAACAATTCCGTATGCGTCTTTCTTTAATTGTTCGTTTAGAAAAACACACGTCAATAAAAAATACAGTATGTTCAAAATAAATACACTTGTTTAAATTATTACAGTGCGATTTATAAAATAGAGATAAAGGCTAGCTTCGGGTACTCTAACTGCTAGGTCAGTGTTTGTGATTTAAAAATCAGCTATTTGTACACGAAATCTCGGATCAGTAATATCTAAAAATTAGAAATCTTAAAAGTAAGAAAATATTATATGCATTAATTTAAATCCTAAATCAAGTTTCTGCGATGATGAGTTTGAGAAATCTCTAGTTCGTAAAATATCGAATCAGCAAAATCTAAAAATAAAAAAATATTACATGCATTAATTTAAATCTTCGATAAAGGTCCTACGATTATCGGTTCGACAAATCTCAGGTCTATGACCTTACAGTTTAGGCCCTAGTGCTTTGATAAAATAATTTAAAAAATAATAAATAAATAACAGTAATAATAATCAAAAGTTTGATGCTTTTCAGTCGGTCAACACGATTGTACCCAAATGAGATGGGTTATTCCCTAATTCTGAAAAAACATGAGAATAATAAATACACTTGGATGACCAGTTTAGATTGTTAAGAGATCATCATCACATCCATTACACTTACAAAGTCTATAAAATCTATGTCTGAAAATATGGGTGAAAATATTTACAATGTATACCCTTATTTAGTTGGAGTATTAGTTGAGATAATGCAACTCGTCAGTATTTGTTAGTTGTAGTCTATGTGATGTTTTGTTGAGATACTGGAAGTGGTGATTGACCTCAGGAATTTCCTTGTTCGGAGTGAATATGTGGTTGTTGTAAATGGTCAAATCAGTTTGTATTGTACCGGCTATCTTTCTGGTTTATTCTTGCGCGGTCCCGTTGAGAACAGTTAACTTGGTCACTTTCTGCACTCGACAGAAGAGAAATTCCTGTGTGTAAGGGTCCCTTATCTCGTTGGGCTATTCCCCCTCTCGCATTCCTAAGTGCTATGTGTTCCTCGTACAAATTTACCTGTAAGTCGCCAAGTCTAGTCTCTCTAATGTGGTGTAAGTTGCTGTAATCAGGATAATCTTCAACTATTAAAGATCTGGTTTCAAAGTCTCCACGCATGAGCTAAAAAGCCCTCCTTAAGCGCAAACGCACTTATGAGAATGTATCCTTTGGGCAAATTTAAAGAATAACTCCTACTTGGTAAAATGGGGTTCATAGCGAGTAAAACAAGTCCTTAAATGCCTTTCCAAAATTATGGGTTCCTAAGATATTAAGGAGGGATAATCAATAACCTTTTTTTCTTTCATTTGGGTAAATTAATGGGCCTTGGAAAAGGGAGTTCATCTGGAGTAATTTGACACCTCATGCGTCCATATCCGATTTTTGGTTCACGGGATATCGGGAAAGAAAGCCGCGCGACAATCAGCATAGCCGTGTTCCCAATGTCACTCGTTAGGACCTATGGCAAAATCAAAATAACTAAAATTGGTAAATAAAATTTATATATAAAATAATTTATAACATAAAATAAAATTAAAAGGTCAAAAAATCAAAATTTTCAAAATATGTAGTTAGGACCATTGTCAAAAAATAAATAATGAATACAAATTATATAAGTAATAAATTAAAACATTAAATGAAAATAAAAAGTCAAAAAATCAAAATTTTCAAAATGTGTAAATAGTGGGAAAATAAAAATAATTAGTAAATAATGATTATTTAAATAATAAATAAATAAAATAAAAATAACATACAAATTATATAAAATTCGACAGTCGAAGAAACAGCATTTTCAAAAAGGCAGTTGGCCCTTTGTCAAAATCAAATAATAAAAATAAATAGTAAATAAAAATCATAAAAACAATAAATTGAAACATTAAATAAAGTTAATTAAATAAAAAAAATCAAAATGTGTAGTTAGGCTCCTGGGCAAAATTTTGGAAAATAAGCAGTCCATAGGAAACGGAGCATCATCCCGTGTAATTTGACACCTCACGAGACCATCTCCCATAAGTAGCGTGGGAAATATCGGCAAATTTAAAAACTGTTGATGCTATGGCTTTTGAATGGCTGGAGCCCTCAACTTTAATGCTTTCTGCCCCTTGAGTTATGTACAACTCTTATACAATGTTGGTTCCAATAAGGAGCTGTGTGTATGATATTAGGTTGTTGTCGATTCATTTAGGAGCTTGCGAAAACGTTGTCATTCAGTCCCACGTACTTAGATTGTGAGTAGAATTTGTCTGATAACCTGTGGCATTAGGGTGTCTGTAGTGGTGTGGGTATTTGTAATTGATACTATGGTTGGGAAGGAAGCGACTGGTACATTAGGTTACGAACCATCCAGACATTTGCCTGGAGTAGAAGTGGGGAACCACAGAAAACCACTTCCAACATGGCTGAGGTGCTAATCGATCCAACCTCTTCTGAGTCTTGTCTCACAAGACTGAGTATACCATGTCCCAGCCCACAGACCAAAACTAAATGTCGTGGCAGAGCCGGGAATCGCACCCGGACCTCCGGGGGCGACAGTCAAGAGGAGGTCAGTACGCCACATTCGGCAACACCACTCGCAAGTCCACTACTGTGCGCAAAACTGGGTAGCAAGGAATGCCAATCGTTGAAAAATTAGTAGTTATTTCAAGCTATGGTTGTCACGCGAAAACGAGACATGAGAAACTCGTTTTGTGTGTAAACACTCACAAATCTGACAAAAGTAAACAAATTAGCACGTAGCAGACGTAGGCTATAGCCAGGTAGTATGCAGGTGATTGTCACGCCAGCAGGCCATGAGAAGGCCATTCTCGCGGAGAGGGAAAGGAACCTGTCCAGGCACAAATCTGCCATTTCCTCCTTATGCTCAGTAGTAGTGTTGTTGCTGATTGGTTAAGTGAACGACCTCCAACAAATAGATTGCAGTAACATGGATTTTTGAGAGAACCACTCGCCATGCACAGATGCACCCCGTAGACTATGTCATTTCTTTGTTTGGTTATAAAAAACACCAAGTAAGAGAACATATGATTACCCTCATAGATAAGTTCAATGTAACTAAACCTGTTTCTTCCGCTAATCGACTCACCTGTTACTACACACTTTCCACGATTTTTGGTGCTTCATGGCCTGGGGAATTATATTTTTTCAACTGCCCCTCCCTGTATGTTCAACATTGACTTGGGACTGATGATATACTTTTATCCTAGTAGCATTTTCAGTAAACCAGGGTCCACCCAATATATCACCGCAATATTATTTTCTCCAATATTTCCTTATAGAAACTGATTGTTTTACGTTAATATAATCCCGATATGCTGCTAATTAGAGAATGCAGTATTATCATTCTGTTCTAGAGCAGTACTAATTTCCAGTTCCTAGGGTTTAATCTGGAACACATCTTGTTTAATTAGGAACTCTCCAAAACTGATGTTTGCTGAACTGTTCATGAACAAGGAGGAACATTACACCACAACTTGAATATTATTTTATGAACTCGGTGAACTTTGGAGGGACATGGCATATAACTCAATAGTTAGTAAGCTTCCCAGCCAAGTGGTAGTACATACACACTTGATCGTAAACAAAGTTTGTCTTTTGTAAAATCCTTACGAGTACAAGAGCGCTCACTATTGCAATATTCGACTACTGAACATTCTGCTTTGGCACTGCTCTCTCTACTTGAAGTTCGTACATTTCTAGCTGATTACTGAAGTAAAGCTGTTCTCGTAAATTCCTCTTAGGGGGTTGGGATATCTTGCTTATCAGCCCCATGTAGTTCGGTGTGTGTTGAACTTGTCTGATAACCTGTATTTATGTGATGACTGAATTAGTGTGTGTAACTATATTAGGGACAAAGATGAGCTAGGTGCCTCGGGACGTGAAGTAAAGTACTATCCTTGCATTTGTCTGGAGGGAGTGTGGAAAATCCCAGGGAAAATCAAATTCAGGATAGCCATTGTCAGCGCCGGGACTTGAACCTGCGATCTCCAGACCTTCTGCAGATCCCCTCGCAGCCGTATTGTGCGATTTATCGAGTACGGCTACGCCGCGGGCTTGTAGTTAAACCAATAGCGCGTTAGTTTGCAGAAGTGTAAACTAACTGTTCGCTTTGTAGTAAAAGTATTAACTTATGTATTCGCCATGTATGTTCCTTCCCATGGTGCGTACAGTTGTAGTTACGCTGTATTTGAGGCTGGGTATGAAATAGAATAGTAACTTAGGACCTAAAATAAGACAGAATCACTTTTTATTTCTGAATAAATGTGAAATAAAATAACAATGTTGCACTCAACATTACATCGAATAAATCACTCAGACCACATTCTACTCTCCTCGTCTTAATTGATATTGATGGCGGTGGTGGTGATTGTTATTTTTAGGGGAAATCATCTAGGTCATCTGCCCCTACATGTTAAGTTACTAATTGCACGTTGATTTGGTGTTTGCCACTAAAATATGTATTGATGTTTGTAAGTTAAATAGTCATTGTACAGTCATGCTGCTTGTAGAGTTCACTGGACTCTTCCACAAAATATTCAGGTGCAATGTATATCAAATGGTATTGAATATTTATATTACTTTAAAATCTTATAACGTAAATCTGTTAGAATATGGATCTTTGAAACCAAGTTCTAAATTGCATGTAACATACGGTTTGGAGACATTCACATTTTCTAACTGTCGCACAGGAAAAATACCAATTCATTGAACGAATTCGTACATGAGGAATCATAAAATAGATTACTATTGTATCCAGTGCTTTTTTCAGGGGAACGCGGGGGTACGCCTACCCCTTAAACATTTGAAAAATGTTTGAGAAAAATATTGGTACATTTTGCATCTATTCCGGCAAATATAACTTCCGACTTGAAAGTTCATCGATCAGCTGATGTCGACACGCTGTTCACAACAGCTGGAGGAGATTTCGAGTTATCCTTGATTTAAATCGATCTATCGAATCAGTTTCTTTTGGTCGGCAACTCCGCACTCCGATCTTATACGCGCGCAGGCTAGTGTTTGGAAGCGGGGTAGGTTGTTATTTTGTACGTGTGGTTAGTTTTGAAGGATGAAGAAAATAACGAACTATTTAACATCCACCCAGGCATCAAAAAAGCTGAAATTTAATGATTCGAACACAAACAATGAGCGGACTTTCAAATTGCCGAAAGTTGCAAGATCGTGATGTTTTATCGACTACAGCTGAGAGTACACCTTAAATGGTTTTAAAAAAATAGCACTGATTGTAGCTAAGTATGCGGTATTAACTCTGTAAAGATTCAATGTGTTTCAAATCCCCTCGATGTCATTAATGGTGGGGGAGGCGTCAATTTACATGGTGATTTGGTTCGGGATGCTATCTAGCATACGAACTTAAGAGGATGAGATTAAGGGGAGAATTATAGCCAAGAAACTTGTAACGACATTCAATGCACTCAGACAATTCAATCTAGTCCAACTAGAAGGGTACACATATGTTATACTAAAACATGTGCCAGATTAACGATTAACGAGGAAGAAAAACATTTATCTTCCGCTACAATTCACAGTAGATCTAAAGCCGCTACTAGTAACGGGTGGTAAGTCTATGTAGTTATGGAACTATGTGCTCCACATTTTGTCATCGATAAGCTATACATAAATCACATTACCTGAACGGAATATCATCACATTTTGGAAGTCTTTTATGGTATTTCACAGAATTAAAAAGATACCAACGAAATCGTACTTCTTTACAATGTGTTTCTTTGTCTTCTTTTATGTTCGACCCTCACTATTATGTGTCAGAAAACTGTATCATAATGATGGTCAGTATAACACTGTTTTTCATTTCGATACAGTTTCTCCAGCCAATCAGAGCTCGTTCATTGACCAATTAGGTAACGATACCTTCGCGCATGCGCTCAAAATCCAACATGTCGGACATAAACACAACATCGAACTATAATAAATTACCGACATGGAATACGCACCGTCCATATGTTCGCGTAAATAAACTGGCGAATATGAGACAAGAAATAGCACTGTACCTTAATATCACCAACCCTAATTTCTACACAGCGCATTGCCTTCAAACGACTCCGGTGACAATATTACTGAGGGACGGCAGATGTAAACATATGGCCAGCATAATATGGCATTGCAAGCACACAGAGCACATGCGTCGGTCGTTCAGAGATCTTGAAAGACAGATATATCATACTCAGCGCTCGCTCTCCGATCACAAAATTCAAATGGCTGACTCTCAACAGATATGTATGAATATTTATGTTAAAACATATAATAAAGTTATAATTATCGTCGAACATAAACAGTCGTATGCAACTCGCCTATAATGGTAATTAAGACACTCGTATGGAAATTATACGCTCGTTTTATAAAAATACTCGTGTCTTAATTATAGCCATTATAGGCTCGTTGCATAAGGTACTATTATAGGCTAGCGTCATCTTGGGTATCATCCTCGTGTATGGGTGACTGTATGCAACTTGTCTAATAATCTGTGATATCATCTCAAGATTTGCCTCAACTAAGAATCAAAAAACCTGAAGGAACACTCTGTTTGAATGGATAGTCAAACGTGCAAATGCTCATTCATGTTTTGAACGTTGCGTGCATTAAGGTGTGGAAGAATTGGGCCCCCACGTTAACAATACGAAAAGACATGAAAACCTGTTTTGTCTGTTGCTCTTCATTGAATCATACTTTCACAATGTGTTTCATTAACGTATGCTAAAATGAATTTGACTGGACTCTGGCTGTGCACAATATCGTAAAATAAGAAGAATTATTATTATGCATTAAGGTTACTATATTATTGTGTGTATTCGGAATTCAGATGTGGATTAGGAAGAAGGCGTCCGTGCCTTAATTTAGGAACTATCCCAGCATTTGCCTCGAGTAGAATTGGGAAAACCACGGAAAACCACTTCTATGATGGCAGGGGTGCGAAACAACCCCACCTCTTCTCAGTTTTTCCTCAACGAGATGGACTCTTCACAATTCAATATTAGTTAGATGATAATTTGTTTTACTCCGTGGCCAAGTGGTACGTGCAACAGTAGGAGATCCCGTTCATATAGCCCAGCATCGATTCCTGTCACAACCACATAGGCCGTAAAATAATCATAATGTCCCAATCATAAATCAACAATATCTGCATTATGTTCCCGTTTGTATTATTCATAAGTTTGTCGCTAATGAGAGATGTAAAGCGAGCAATTTATTTCAATCCGGCAGTAAAAGAATATAAAGCATACTTCTCAGAAAACATTACATATCATGTTTTCTTTCTTTTGTAACTGGATAGTTTGCAGTTGTCACGTAAAGACAAGCTCATGCATGCGGCTTTGTTTTCGTGTCTGAATGGTGCTGTAACACGTGTTGGAAAAGGAACGAATATTGGAAAATCGTCATTCTCCTCATATTGCAAACACCAGGTTACAGCCGTTACAAGCGCACGGATTAAACAAGCACTATAGATCCTCTAGAGCGCACTGCGGTGCACGGTTCTATTCCCAGTGTAATGGGATAGCAGCCTCACACCATTAAGCATCTAATTGCTTCACACCGTGGTTCTACTAAAAGCCGCCCTGTTAGCAACAAACATAGTATCACTGAACTTGCTTTTAGACTGGAATAATTATCTCGTAGTACTCTATGTTCGTATGTATTTTCCTCGGAAATTCGCGTTGGGAAATCGATTAAGAGTGCTCTACCCGGCTACTATTAGTTTAATGTTTAATGTCTCCAATTAGGTTGGCGTCAGGAAGGGCATCCGGCGGTAAAAACCATCCGGCACATACACTTCCGTTGCATCTTATCCCTGACCCCGTTGGAAACCGGAATAATAACAGGTAGATGATTATAGGGAATAAATACTTACGGAATATGGGAAATAAATGAAAAAAATACAGGTTATTATAAGAAAGATAGCATAACACAGTTGTAAAGAGTAAGTCAAGGAGGGTAGAACGTTTATAGTTTTACGTAAGTGTTGATCTCGTGTTCATACGTCACAGGACCTCTTTTTACGTGAAATACGAACCACAGGACGTGTTATTGCACCTCGAAAACCTTTAATGCATTATCTGCTGACCGGAGGTGTACAAATGTCTGTTTTGACCTGACTCATTCTTGCCTGTACAGCAGGCAGGCAGGCAGGCTGCTAGCAAGCAAGGGAAATCATATTGGGCTTTTAGAATATGGATGGTCTTGGCAAACCCAACTCATACAGGCTGGAGTCAACATGCTGCAGACCTGCTCGTTAACCAGGACCAGTTTGTGCCTATCTGACAGCGTATGTCGTGGATATTGCATATTGCTTTTCCACTTCTCATACACACATTCATTTCTTCTTCAATATACTTGAGCAGTATGCAATAAGTAACAATAAATTTAAAAAATACCATTCTTGCTCATACAATACTTGATTTCACTGGTTGCCGATTGCTAATATAAACAAATACTGTGATGGATACTGCTAGCAGGCCACGGTCTCATTTTTATTCCAGACTCATCCTAGTGATGTAACAGTTTTTCCATTCATAGGTGGAGCTTTTTCTGACGGGTTTTCTGAAGCATATAAAGCAATAAACGACTGTTTTTTGCCAAATAATGCTCCTTTTGCTGCATATTCCAACAAAACTGCAATAAATAAATGAAAAGAACATTGGATGAGGAAGCTGCTGTGCTACATTCCATAAAATATAAAAGAGTATTGTTTAAAAAAATATACATTCCATCCACTGAGCATATTAAAAACCAGAGTAGGACTTCTACCTAAGAAAAGAGTGGAAAAGTATATATTAATAAACTTGTAACCAACGTATTTTCCTCCATTTTGTTATTGTTCTAGTTATTTAAACATGTTCGTTTATAATGATGTTACTCTAGTTTGAAATTTAAGAAAAACAAAATGTTGAAAATTTTAAAACACATAAACTCATTAAACAATAAAGGAGTATCACGTGGCATTTTCACAATTTAGTTGTTGAACTATCAAGTCTTATATATTTATGTGTAATTGAAATTTTGAATGCTTTAGACCTGGCTAAGTCAAATCCCGTTAACTCCCTCCTTAACACATACAGTATATGGTGTTTGCTTCTTGTGCAAGTCACTTCCTAATAGCTGAAAAAATCGTGTTTGGAATTTACGGAATCTGGTATTAAAATTGTCAAAACTTTGAGTATGCCCACATCGGGTCTTTCTCATACAACTGTGGGGGCGTGGTGGCCCAGCGGCTAAGCTGTTGGCCTCTCACCACGGCTGACCGGGTTCGATTTCCGGTCAATGCATGCGAGATTTTCGAAGTGAAATGCCATGCCCTGTGGTTCGGATTCCACGTAATAATTAGGTCCCGTGGCTTATGATCTCGCGATTAACGGTCACGTAAAACTACAATCTTCCTTCTTCCTTTCATACAATTTTGTTGAGATAGCGGCACTTGCCGTCCCAGAAGATGTACACACGTCGTCACAAGAAATGAGCGTCCGAGTAATGACGTGTCTGTTCGCTCTAATTTATATCCACATAAAAATGTAGGCCTACTTTTTTTTATCCATTGACGGTACATGTAGGCAAATCGATTAGACTGCATGATGCTCTACGAGTACCATGTCTATTAAATAAATTTCGGTACGTAAGCGAACTAGTATTATGAGATAGCTGTGCCACATCATGAATGCTAACCGTATGAAAAGGACTGGTCAGGACCGTTCATTTTTAGACCAAACTGTGCCCGTACGGAACTGTGACCAGAACACTGAGGCTAGAGAGGCCATCAGTAACCAAAGATCTCAATAGCATTACTACCGAAACTTAAATTTGTATGACTTATTTCGATATATCTTAAAATTAATATATACTGAAATGTTATGTAGATATGATGTACCATGTCTCGCCCTTTTGGTGTTATTATCACCGAAATCCCCAACCTCCCACTATCAAATCTTTGTATCTCTTGTTCATATATTTTAGCATAAAATCTTGGAACAGACTGAATTCCATAACATGTAACATTTCACTCCTATCAAAGACGTTATTCTCTTGTCCATCAAACAACATTTAGATATACACACATCAAAAAAAGTTTTGCATCACCTCGGTTCCCAGATCTCCGGCATATAGACGTTGACTGTGTATATTGTATCAAAGATACAGTCCCTTTGACTGTTCATAGATGTCACTAAAACTGCTCAAAGATGTAAACAACCATGCATGAGCAGGGCCTATTAGACGGAGGGGGTACGACAGCCGATCAGTTCCAGTCATTCCACCAGGACGAAGGTACGCTGCTCATGTTGTCTGTAGTTCTACCATGCCTAGAAGGTCAATACCGCAGTTCGATCGCGTCCGCATTGTTACTTTGTGTCAAGAAGGGCTCTCAACAAGGGAAGTTTCCAGGCGTCTCAGAGTGAACCAAAGCGATGTTGTTCGGACATGGAGGAGGTACAGAGATACAGGAACTGTCGATGACAGGCCTCGCTCAGGCCGCCCAAGGGCTACTACTGTAGTGGATGACCGCTACTTACGGATTGCCGCTCGGAGGAACCCTGACAGCAATGCCACCATGTTGAATAATGCGTTTCGTTCAGCCACAGGACGTCGTGTTTCAACTCAAACTGTGCGCAATAGGCTGCATGATGCGCAACTTCACTCCCGACGTCCATGGCGAGGTCCAGCTTTGCAACCCCGACACCATGCAGCGCGGTACAGATGGGCCCAACAACATGCTGAATGGACCCCACAGAATTGGCATCACGTTCTCTTCACCGATGAGTGTCGCATATGCCTTCAACCAGACAATCGTCGGAGACGTGTTTGGAGGCACCCTGGTCAGGCTGAACGTCTTAGACACACTGTCCAGCGAGTGCAGCAAGGTGGTGGTTCCCTGATGTTTTGGGGTGGCATTATGTGGGGCCGACGTACGCCACTGGTGGTCATGGAAGGCTCCGAAACGGCTTTACGATACCTGAATGACATCCTCCGACCCATAGTGCAACCATATCGGCAGAATATTGGAGAGGCATTTGTCTTCATGGACGACAATTCTCGACCTCATCGTGCACATCTTGTGAATGCGTTCCTTCAAGATAACGACATCGCTCGACTACAGTGGCCAGCATGTTCGCCAGACATGAACCCTATCGAACATGCCTGGGATATGTTGAAAAGGGCTGTTTATGGACGTCTTGACCCACCAACCACTCTGAGAGATTTACGCCGAATTGTCGTTGAGGAGTGGGACAATTTGGACCAACAGTGTCTTGATGAACTTGTGGATAGTATGCCACGACGAATACAGGCATGCATCAATGCAAGAGGACGTGCTACTGGGTATTAGAGGTAGTGGTGTGTACTGCAATCTGGACCACAAATGCTGCAAGTCTAGCTGTATGCTGGTACAACATGCAATGTGTGGGTCTCATGAGCAATAAAACGAGCTGAAATGTTGTTTGTGTTGATCTCTATTCCCTTTGTATTTAAAGGTTCCGGAACTCTTGGAACCGAGGTGATGCAAAACTTTTTTTGATGTGTGTATTTTGCCCAGTCATCAACTCGATAGTTTGTGGACTTACCAGGCCTCCAAGATTCTAGGGCAACACAGAGAATTCTCTGTCAAATAAAGCGACCATCAATGTGCCACACAATAAACTTTAAAGTTCATGTATTATGCCCCCGGAAGGAAGCTAATTTAATATCCCATTATATCTCGCCTCACCCACATTATATAACGGAGGATAGACTGTTAAAAAGTACTTTACCTTTTAACCATTTCGCGTCTAACGTGCTTCTTCTCTTTTACGATTGTTATAATAGCTGAGGACATTAGCAGCGGAACATTGTGGCGTGGTATTGACGAGATTAGATTCACGAGTGGTTCTGCGCACGTATTAAATGTTATCTATGTAGCAGTCAACTGCTGTATACCTGCGATATTAAATGTATGACTGTTAAAATCGCAACCTAAGGAAAGTATCATTCTATACTGATTATATCCCTCTTCTAATTCTAGAAAGTCTCGCGTTTCAGACACACACGTTTAACTTCCTTTACTCCGTTTCAATTATTTCACTTTCGTGTTTAATTAAAGGGATATATTGGGAGTGATTCTGTAACATGAAATACTCTACTGAGAATATAATAATGTTCTATAATTTTTGCTTGCAGGGCTTGCATGGAACGTATTCAAAAACCATGGATATATCATTGAATGGAAGTAATGTAATTGAATGAACATGGAAAACATCCTTTAATTGATTGCGATATTAACCCACAAACTGAAACACATGGGACGGGATAAATCCGGATCAACCATTGTGGAGTTACCAGGTGACGAAGAATTGCTGTCTAGGCTCTACAATTACATGAGATCATTCAGAAAAACACAAAATATAGAAACTAACACACGTGCATTATCAGAAATATGTAACATTTCCATCATTATTATCGGCATCACATAAAGTACTGCCAGTGGGTTCGAACACGATGGCTGTTCAATGAAGTTTGATCGTGATTTGTTTGTAATAATAAACCTTTACTCTTCCTCCAAATTATGGTGGTCTTCCCCAAGGTAGTCGCCATAGGATGCAATGAAGTTGTTCCACCGGTTTTTGAAGTCTTTAACATGTTAGAGGCCTTCAAAATCCGCTCCGCTGCCTTCACTACTGTTAATTATGATGGAAAACGCTTTCCACGAAGATGTCTATTTTGAGTAGTGAATGGAAATAGGTTATATGGGGGGGGGGGGGGGGTTGAGTATCACACGCCACATTGATTTGCGCGTGATATTAAGCAACAATGTTTGCGATGTGTGGTATTGCAATATTAGTTTCTTGCCTTCAAATGTGATGTTTTGCGTTTGTTAAGATCTAGAAGAGTTTCCAGGACATCCTTTTAGCATACTCCAGTTACCGTCTATGTGCTAGTACCGCTTGGTGATGCAGTATTCCTTGAATATTGATAACTTTCCCTGCAGAAGCCACCACTTCCGATTTGTGTGTTGGTGACGATGGGGATCTCCAAGGAGAACTTTTCTGTTTGCTTTCAGGATCACAATGATGTAGTCAAGTTTAATCAGCAGATATCACCTTCGAAAGGTCTCATAGTCCTATAACATAAAATTCCCCTGCGAAGAATCATGTACGCGAACATCCTGTTGTTCGGTAATGAGCAGTAGGGCGGACCGAAAAAATGCCAATAATTAAATGTAAAAGCTCTCGTCGACTATTACTCAAATCAATAATGATTTGCAAAATATAATGATTCAATGGTTCAAGTCAAAACCAAAATTGAAATAAATACAAATTCCAAAATAATAACTGGAAGGGCGAATGAAATACACATCAAAGAGGAGGAATAAGCGCTGACTGACTCAAACATAGCGTGGCGCGGTGGCGAGAATGGTAGGAGGGCGGAGCAATGGGGTCCATGACCCATACGAGTTACGACGAGCATGACAATTTCTTAGATTTGACAGCTGTTGCGCGAGTGGAAGACCTTAACCGATTTGAAAGATTAATTTTTCTCCATCATTATCGGTTGGAGCAAGCCTCCGTGGCTTAGGCGGCAGCACGCCGGCCTCTCACCGCTGGGTCCGTGGTTCAAATCCCGGTCACTCCATGTGAGATCTGTGCTGGACAGAACGGAGGCAGACAGGTTTTTCTCCGGGTACTCCGGTTTTCCCTGTAAAAATTTAATTCCAGCAACACTCTCCACTACCATTTCATTTCATCTGTCATTCATTTAATCATTGCCCCAGAGGAGTACTTCAGGCCTCGGCAGCCGGCACAGTCCATATCCTCGCCGCTAGATGGGGGCTTCATTCATTCCATTCCTGACCCGGTCGGAGACTGGAAGCAGGCTGTGGATTTTCACTCGATACCTCGAATTCAGTATATTAACACCAACTACTAACAATAATTGAAACTTCGTTGGTCTAAACGTATCACTGGGAGAAACGCATTTAATATACCTACTGCACACCTAATTTTTTTATCGCGCCTATACTTGGCAGTGCGCTATATCGGCAATAAGAGGCCATTTTCAATAACACCGCTGGCATGGGTTCACTAACTGGCATACAGTTGCAGGTATATGTCACTACTGCAGATGCACTGAAGAATCCTGTCATGTTTGCTGGCACAGGTAGCACTATGAGTTCATTCTTTAAAAAATACGAGTAAGTAATATGGAATTAAACGAATAACATGTCAGATGTAACACATCATATGCGACTACTGTAAGGCTCGTTTTTTTTCTGTTTCTACTCTTTTCATCCTCCTCAATTCGCAACTTTTCCGTGATATTGCGACTTGAAATAAAGTTTTCGAATTTATTATCCCCTCTCTAGTGAGCAGTTTCGGAACCTACCACGCACACACACGTCTCATATTCAGTATTCTGTTGCCAACATGTGGCTGACGTTAATAGTAAACGTCACTTTACACTAACGAAAGGGTAAGACACTACTTATAAAATAAAGTAACTGTAACTGTAACACCACTACTTCTAAGAGTCAGGAAGTAACGAAAATGCTCGTTACTTCTAAAACATGGAGCACTGGAGGTTGTCATTTTAATTTGGGGATTATCCTGGATGCATGAAACAGAAATAATGTTTATGGAGTTTCGTCCCTTTTAACTACTGAGGCTTTTAGAGACTCCGTCGCCAGGGTGCCGGAATTTTGCTCCGAAGGGCTTTAACGTGCAAGTAAATCCACTGCCAAGGCTCCCTCGCATTTGCGCTCCAGATGCCAACTGTCTGCGCCAGGATTCAATCGTTCAACCTTGAGCACAGCAGGCAGGTACGTTACCGTTGAGCCACACGTAGCATGAAACGGCCAGAGAATGCAGACCAGAACACAGGTTTACTTGACAGAACAGTGAAGAATAATTTGTATCAATGGTGGCTCATGCGATTTAATGTTGTGTCATTAGATTGCAACTTCATGGTCATCAGCCCGGGTACTTGAATGTGTGCAGAATCTACCTGATCATCTGCGTTATTGTAGCTACCGTACTGGTGCATGTGCTTGTAACAGAGGCTAAGAAAAGGGAGCTGGCTGGCATAACCTGAAATTACCTCGACTCTTCTAGGATGGCCGAGTGTAGGATACGGGAAGATATTATTTTTACGTGACCGTTGATCATGCGATCATGATCAAGGACACGACATTTCACTTCGAAAATCTCACATCAATTGACCAGGAATCGAATCTGGTCCACCTTGGTGAGAGACCAACAGCTTGACCACTTCACCACCACGCCCTCTAGTGAAGGATACAAAGACACCACTATCCTCCAGAGGCTGACCAACATCATAGCAGGTTTGAATTTGTTAATGAAAGACCGGGAATCGTACCCTGGCAACCTTCGTGGAAATATCCTTGTAATATTAGCGAACAGTTATATTCCAATGAATGGAAAAAAATAATTGCAACGACTAGGTGGCATTTCCAGTGCCTTGTATGCGTGTGAGTTCTAGATTTACATTTGTGTCATATACGCATGTATTTACTATCGCGAGAGGGATTTACAGTACCACGCTTATCCACGGACTACTGCCGCTCAGTCAAAGTGTGCTCGCTGTTTATGGAGAACTTCCGAACTGCGTGATAACACGTTCAGCCACCTTGTCTTGGGTTTAAGCCATGGGGCGATACTTATCATGTGAAGCAGCTAACAAACTGTCATCTCGAGGATGAGCCATTCTCACCTTCTCACGAGATCTTAAATCTCTGGATGAATATAACCAGGGGTCTCGTAGGTAAGAGACACGTGTGCTAACCTATACCACGGGGCCGGCTGTTTTATATTAGTACTAGCAACCCGACCCGGCTTCGCCCGGGAACAGTTATCAATGCATTACATGATAAGCGCTTTTTTACCAATGTCAATGAACAACGACCAATATCCGTTTTACGTCTCGGCATGATAGGTTAAAAACACTGACTGGACTATTAATTATATTATCATGGAGATGCATGTGCAACAAATTCTCGTCAGACGTAGCTGTGCGACATTTTAATAAAAAGTTTTTATTTCTTGTGGATTAATCATGCGATAGAAGTGAAAGTTTGAATAATGAACCTACGCAATGATTTTCATTTAATGGTACAAAACTCTATGTCCTATATATATAACAAGCCAACATGGCGACCATTCGAAATATTTAGACGGTTCTCAATATCAACGAATCTATTACAGCAATCAAACTGAAATGTTTTATGTTCATAGAGGCTATGAACATAAGTTCACCTATGGAACTTTCAATAACCTGGTCAGCACAAATCCAACATGGCGGGCACGCGAAATATAAATACTTAAATGGACGTTTATCGCAATTTAACCATCCGAGTCCAGTGAAACTTGGTACGGTAAATGCTTATATAAATTTTAATCTAGTGGCATCTAATTCATTTCAATTGTTTTCATAATTACAGGATGGCAGCTGAACGAAATTCTAAATTCTTGTCTTTATATCTTGTGTCCTAGTCATGCAATTGAAGTTTAATACTACTCCTACACAATAATCTTCATGTAATAGTACACGCTGAGACCTACATTATATATAAATCCAATATGGCGACCATCCGAAATATTTAGACGGCTCTCAATATATACGAATCTATTACAGCAATCAAACTGAAATTTAATATGTTGATAGAGGCAATTAACATAAGTCGGATATATGAAAATAGGCTGAAAATAGTTCTTCACGGAACTTCTTGTTGAGTGTCATATAACCTGCCAGAAACTCATGCAGCAGATATATTTCAGATAGATTTTTGCATTTAATTCTGAGAAACACATTTTTAACGGAGAGTCTAAGAACTTCCGTTCTTATATTAATTACTCCTGAGTTGACAAGCCACGGTGGCCGAGAGTGCTAAGCACTAGAACGTTCCTCGCTGACATCGGAAGAGCGTGGGATGGAATCTCGACCCGACCTGAAAATGGTTTTCGTGGATTCCCAACTTCACCACCTGTTAAATGCCAAATTCCTTCCAAAATCCCTTCCCTGGCGTTTCCTTAATTAGATCCAAGATAGCGGCTTCTTGGGCAATTGGCCTGTCACCATCCCCAGTATTATCTGCTAACAATGTGTGTTCAGCTCCCATACATTGTACTTGGAACGGTAGAGGAATGATCCCTCACAGAGTCCGTGGATACGACCGAGCTGGGAGGATAAGCGATTTAAAAATATCATCCGTGATGTTTAAAATATTTGGGCAAGGTGGGGGTGTTGAATAGAACTGTTGTCATTATTCACGTACGCTAAATTTTATGTTAAAATCATCCATGAGGTATTACTTCGCTGGTGAGTTTGAAATGAACTCGTTGTGCCTGATACTCCAGCTTAGAATTGCGTGGCCCGGCTCATCACCACCAACCCGTGGCAAGAGTTTGGTACAACTTTGAAATAAAAAAAAAACCTTGAACGACTAAAATAAACTCGGTTTCAACGAAGAATAAATAAACGAACTGGGAGGACAAGATCTAAGTAATCCCAGGGCGTGAAATGGGAATGGGTTCATGGATTTACTAACCTGAAGTTATGTCAATAATCGACCAAATGTCAATATGAAAATTATTAAAGGTTGCACATGTAAAATAAAACATTCTGCATTTATTCCCGATGCACAGATTTCATAAAATAAAAGTATATGATTCTCCTGTCCCTGCACATAGAGATCATCGAACTTAAGACTTGTAATGAAAATAAAAATCAAAGTTAAATTTCAAAAGCTAATTTAAATCGGGACAAAATCTCTATTCGTCCTAACTTGAGAAATAATCAAACTTACGGAAATCCGCTCGATCCCTACAATTTTAATTGAGGTTAAATCACATTTTCATTTCACTCATCTTTTGTGTTAGAGTTCATTTGTGAGATTATTTTAACTAATCAAAAAGAAAGTAAAAATATCTCCTGCAGTGGATTTCCTTCTAATTAATCACACTCTATTTAAATTATGGATCTGCACACTTATCTCAATTATAAACATTCGTATTTACACGTCGCTTACGCTTGCTCTCACTTACTACAATTAATTTTTCCAATAAATTGTCAGATTTCCAGTTCAGTCTCATTTGGTTTCATTATTCGATTCAGTTATTTAAGTTTAAATTCATTATAGTCTGGTTTAATTTTGCAATATTCTCTACACTCGTTGATGTAACATCCCATTCTAATATTTTCATTTTTATCAGATATTATAAATAACATTGGAATTTGCAACACTTAATTCTAGTACCAATTAACATATGACATTGTTCTCACTGATCTCTCATTAGGTCATTCACTTCTAGATTAAGAACCATCATTTTCCATGATTGGCTTTAGTAAAAATTAACTCCTTCCAACCTTTCGTTTTGCGTGGATACATAAGCTTATTTCAACCATCATTTACCATTTACTCCAACATCCCAATTTTATTTTTATTGGTTGCAACATTCATCATTTATAAGATCGTAGAGATCGAACCATCATTACATATTATCATAATTCACATTTAATTCATAGTTATTTCCTTATCATTACTATCAATATTCCACAAATTGTTTCAATTATTTACAATCCACATTAAATTTCCTTTCAATTACGTTGTACTTGACTTCATTCATAAATGTTAATTGTTTGTATAAAACCAGTCAAATAAGTTGGCATAGCATGTTCTGTGTAGCCTACCCTAATTGAAATTCTATGTTCATGTGTCCTAACTTCATATTAACATCTCGCTAGTATATCCTTTGAATATGTAATTTCTAGCTTGAATTAGCTAACAATTTATGATCACGAAATGCCTACCGTAGTTAAATTTCAACACCCACAATTATTATTATTAATTAATCGTGATAAACTTCATTCCTACTTTTCACGTTGTCACAATAAATTTTGAAAGTATTTCCAACTGCTAAATCTACTGATTAAATACCAAACTCTACATTATGGTGAATTTCTCTGTATCTTCATTCTTACAGCCACGTTACCAGCGATTTCTTCCTCCGGGCGTCGGTTTCGCCATCTTTCTGCGTCCAACTCTCCTGGTTCTGCTTTATCACATGGTCCCATGATCGCCGAACGAGTCCATTTGGTCCTACTCCGACATCATCCAATCCGGGAAACCCCCATGCTCCTCGTTTAGCTGCCATTCTGTACTCGAACGAATTTATGGCAAATTGTCCGTACTGCTCGTTGCTGATGACCGTAATGGCGATTTCCATAATTATTTTATTAATGCACAGATCCAAATGTCCTTCTGCCAACAGATCATTCGCTTTGTCCGTTCCTCAAAATATCAATCAGTTCGCTCGTAATGTTAATTTTACGTAACAACATTTTCACGTAAATTGACTCGCAGATCGCCTGCATTTCTGGCCATGTGTTATCTGACCTTGATCTTAGTCCAGTCACCCCTCGTCGTCACTTGTCGTGCGAGAAACAAAAGCAGAAACAACTGACAGTCGCTTCAATATGCCCGGTCTTGACTCGACTTTGCGATCACTCGTACTATACTGGGCCGCACCTCGTAATATTCTGAGCCGAAGTGTTATTTCGCTTAAGAATTTTACGATATATATTAATGGATGCGTATCACTTTCCAGTTTTTACAGCGTAATTGCATTGCATTGGACGTCCTGCTCACTTTATGGCAGGCGGTTTTTGTTTAAATTCAGTTCTACTAATACACTGTGATTGCAACACACTCCTTTCATATCGCTTTCTTCCGTATACGTATTCTTGTACCGGATACTGCCCGTACGCATCGCACTGAACTCCGATCCGTGTTCTATCGTCCCACACTGCTTTATAACAAGGCAAGTTGACTATTCCGATCATAAACCGTAAGTGACCATCTCCTGGCTAGTGACCTTTCCTCCACACCACGTATTCATTCATCCAGAGCGATCTCAATCAAACTATTGAGTCACAATAATTAGGCTACTATTTTATCGATGTTTCGATCTAACTCATCATTTTCGTATATTATATTTCATAATAAATTCCTCCATATATTAATGTTACATGCCAGTTTAAAAAGATCTTTAAATTAGCAAATCTGAGTTTATTTAAGTATTTCGTGCCAGTGACGTCACCGTGGTGTCATTTCTCGCCGTATCTTGCGTCATCTCGCCTTCTGCCTGTCTTTTGGTACTTTCTAGAATTTTGGCGCGTGTCATATCGGTGGCAACGTGTTTGTGTCTAGAGTTGTGCCATTGGCATAGAGCATGACGAGAAGAAAGTGATGCCTGTGTGTTTAGTTTCATAAAAACGGATGAGAAGAATGGCTGAGACCTTTGGATGTAAAGTATGCATAGGTGAGAAATAGTATAGAACAGTCGCAGGTCCGCTGTGAAATTAAGGAAGCATGTGCAGGTAAGACATATGTAATTCGATAGCTTGATATTAAAACGTTTTTCTGTCCCACTCGGGCGACAAAATGAAATGTTTTCGCGAGTGTCCCACGTTGCGGCAACAAATGTAAGAGTATTTCAGGCTGTACCTGATATATAAATGATTAAATGTGATTATGACTTGAATTACAAGTGACTAAAAATTGATTTTATGTTGGGCGCCATGGTTATATTCCCGCTTAAATGACCAAATATTAATATAATTCTTTCTTCCAGATGTGAAGCAAGTGAGAACTCTGCCTATAAAGTCGCGGTAAGACTCTGTCTTTAACCAAAATGGCATTTGTATTGGGATAAAGGTATGCCTTACAACTATTTCTAACTACCGTACTGTAAAAGAAAAGGACTGCATTCAATAATTGAGTGAATTTAATTATATATCTTAAAAAATCAGAGATAATGAACATTTGATAATAATAATAATAATAATAATAATAATAAGGAAGCGTCTACTGATGTTAATTTTGGCTCGGCGAAGATAGTAAACGGGAGGAGATTTGAATATTAATTTATTGCAAAAGCTTGAAGTTACGTGCCGACAAATGTGAAACAGAGAGAAACTTTGCGTGATACTCGATCATTTGGTTCACCGAAGTTGACATATGCTCGTTCTTCTGGATTGGCGAAGTAGTGCGAAGTAGTTCGAGTCCGTGGTCCATCATCTTCCTTGTTGACGTGCTGATCAGAATTATACGTAGAATTGAGAAAAACAGAGACGGGATGTGTCTACTATTTTTAATCGGTAGTGAGGGAATCTGATTCCTGTAATCACTCTACTGGTTAATAGCTAAGTCAGCCTATTTCCAGTTCGGGATTCAGACTGTAGTATGTCTTTCACCCAAGGCCAATATTCAGAGTTACTGACGGGCTCCAACATGAGCACCGTATCGATGAATAGCAATTGAAAAATTCAATAAAAGATTGGGAGCTGAGCAAACCTCACAATCAGTTTATATTTACTTCTCACACCTCCCTCTATCGTGGACTTGGAGTTCAGATCGTCGCAACCTCAGAGCCAACCACGGGACAGCCTCCCCCGGATTGCTAGCGATCCGTCATCTTCCTCTTCTTTTAATTGTTACATCCTTCCCACGTGTTCCCGTCAGTCTTCCGCGCTGACGAGAGGTCACCAGATTTGAATAAGCGTGCTTGACGCCCTGACTTCACGGTCTCCCCTTCCCTTGTACTGGTTGATTAACCGTTGATCTCAATTCTCGCCTTCTACCAGACGAGATTCTCCGAATCCGTGAACTTTTCCTTGTGTTGGGTTGTATATAGTGCTCCCCGGTGTGAATTTGTCTTTAAGACAGACCTCGCTGACGCCAAAGGACTCATCCTACCTTACGAAATAAGACTTCCCAACCGCTTGAATACGTTCCCCGAGCCAATTTAATATAAATAATATAGACGGAAAATAACACGTTATATTACAACATAAATAATAATAATAATATCGGATTTATAATATGATCCCTATGTGTTTCATATAGCGAGTGCTATGCTTAGCTAGTTAGATAAATACATATATACAGGTAACTAAGCAACTAATAAAAATAATAATCATATATAACAAGTTAATAACAATAATAATATACAGAATTGAATGCGGATAAATAGATATGGACATATGAGATTAGATGCGAGCATCATAAATGCTCCAGGTCGTAAATGCCTGATAAAAATGCCACAATATTTTTATGATTATTATGCTTCTGGTTAAGATCTATATTTTAATTTAGCTGTATACTACTTAGATTTTATGAGTTGAAATATCTTGAGGACATAAGTTGTACTACCACATTACGAGCCCTCAGATAATGGGAATATGTAACTAGATAAGTTTTGATTCATTAGATTGACAGCATGTGTGTATATAAATTAATAAGTACATCTGATATGTCATGTATTTTAGCTGTATTGCTCGTTCAATGAAATTGGTCAGCCGGAACAATTGACTAACCGAAAGGTTGGGCCATTTTTTTTAGCACAGTCGAGAATATATGTTCATCTATAATCACAATATCTTTATCAAATTACAATTTGACAATTACATCTGTGTAGACAATGCTTATCTTCACGTAGTATTTGCAAAGGCTGAGCAGTGTTCTATGGATTGATTATGAACTGAAGTATAATATTCGGAAGGATTAAGCTTTTTCTAACAATTTCGTGGCGATACAGTTCATGCACACTAAAATGTCCGGTACACCACGTCGTAATTGTCACCTACCGGAGTCTCCATTACTAGAATTGCTCCAACGTGACAGCTTCTTCAGGCGCACAGTAAAACACCAGGCACAAATAGAATGCTGGATTCGTAAGGGATGTGTAATCCATAATTGGGATTAGTGGAGCTTGCTATCTATACGGGACATCGCAACAAATTCTATGCTGAGAAAGTTCAAACTATGAAAATGAAAATCCACAGCCTGTTTCCAGTCTTCGACCGGGTCAGGAATGGAATGAATGAAGCCCCCATCTAGCGGCGAGGATATGAACTGTGCCGGCTGCCGAGGCCGGACGCACTCCTCTGGGGCAATGATTAAATGAATGACAGATGAAATGAAATGATAGTGGAGAGTGTTGCTGGAATGAAATTGTGACAGGGAAAACCGGAGTACCCGGAGAAAAACCTGTCTGCCTCCGTTTTGTCCAGCACAGATCTCACATGGAGTGACCGGGATTTGAACCACGGACCCAGCGGTGAGAGGCCGGCGTGCTGCCGCCTAAGCCACGGAGGCTTTTCAAACTATAATAAAATAAAATATTTATTGCAGCTAATAGCCAAAGGAATGATACAGACAAAATGAAACATACATAGGAATAAACTATTCAAACTATCGAACATAGTGATATTACACGCCTCGAGACTGATAATGTTGTGTTACAGTACCATCCATATATGACTAGAATAAATAATTATTCTTGTAAATATGGGTCCGCCCAGTCAATACGCAGTCAATATGCTGAATTTTATGCATTTTAACGAATTGGGACTTCCTGTTTTAGCTTTAAGTGTTATTTTCTTTAATGTTTTTAACTTTGTGATTTGACTATGTTTTTTCGAGTGTATTAGGTTTTAGTGTCTGCCACATTTTGCCCATATGTTTTCACGCACCATACATTCCATTTTCATTTTATCACCCAGTTTTAACATATATTTGTACAAAGGAGTGCTCTATCTTAATTTGTTGGGCCAGTCTTATAAAGCTTATGAAGAGATCATGACAAATGGGATCCCGAAACATGTCCTGTAATGTATAAATAGATGTGATCTTTGATTACATTATAATTAAAAGTAATGACTGGGCGGACCCATATTTACAAGAATAATTATTTATTCTAGTCATATAATCTTGTCAATACGGAACAATGTCAAACGTCAACAACCTTGATGTTAACATGTCTGATAACAGTGCCATCCGGCCAATATGAACAGGGATGATAGATATCACTTGTCTCATTTGGCGACCTGTACTGAGTCCAATGTTGGGACACACTAACATAGGATGTCACTGGGATAGAACCATGGCCACGGGACAGCGCTGTGGAGAGAGGACTTGACGTCACATCCGTTGTGAGAAAAAGCTACCGCATCGCGGAGCACAGTCGAAACCGTCCACCTGAAGAAGCTGTCACGTGGTAGCGAAACGAGCAGTGAGAATTTCGGTAAATAACAATATTATGACTTGGTAAACAGAACATTTTAGTTTGAATCCAGAATGTATATCATTAACTAGATATTGGTTTCAGAGAAAATGGTATTTGTGGAAGAAATACCTGGGATTCTTAAGCGAGAGAGAGAGAGATTGTCAGTGGCGTAATTCAGCGTCTGAAGATACATAGCTGGCATTGGGAATTGGGACTGTGTGTTCCGCCAGTCGATTATATTCTCTTGCTCTCAGTATAAGTCACCAATCAATTTAGTTTCAATTTCAATTAAATAATATTTCTTTGAATTACGTATTTTAATATTATTTATAATTTTAAATCAAATTCAATTATTATTGAAATGTTATTGAAATGGAAACATAACAAGTATTTTTTTCTTTCCGTTTATCCAGAACTGGCTTTTATCTCGAACTAAGGCAAGAATAACTCATCTTTCCCTTTAAACTGTCTTTGGGCGAACTTTTAATTCTAGATCTCTGATCTAGTTTGTGACCGGTTGGCATTAGAATAAGGTTAAATAAGAATTTAAGGAAGATTTGTCGTGGGTTAATATGGAAAGTCAGGGTATAACCTAACAATTTCAAATATTGTCCGTAAGTATTTCATTTATGAGAAGGAATCATTTATTAATCATTAAACCAGATTTACACACTGCTCGTTCATTTTGTATTACTGCAAACCACAATTCCCTTAAAATGAAGCAAATTATAGCAGCGGGTAACATGTTAATTTACAACTAGTCTACAGTTTTTTACAAAAGTAACAAATAACTAACTATGAGTTATTTCCTACCGTTGTAACTGTAACCTAGTTATTTTTATAAAGTCTCTTACACAATCCTGATTATTTCTGATGGCGATCGTAATTTTATTCGACGATCTTCTCTAATAATTGAAGCGGTGGTGTTAATATTGACTTCTATAAAAACGGTGACTGGGTTCATTTTCGTTTGAAATTGATTGTATCCCGTCTATCAACATTTTAAACCACCTTCTAGCTGGCATGTAGGGAAAAACAGACTTTCCATAGACCCCCTCTAGCAGAGAATAGGTCTCGACTGACAATCTATTCAGGGGAAGCAAATTTGCAATCCAACGTATTGCTCGTCGTGTGTTATCTCCTTTGTTCCCTTAGGCGATACAGAACGTGTCTCAGTTAGCATGGCTGCTACTGACGCGCCACTGGATTCAATTCAATGAAACGTTCACCCCATAAAGCATGTTCCATTAGTATACAGCAATATTTCAGGGTTAGAATTCACACACGTAAAGTGTTAAAACATGTTAAATAAATATTGTTCCGGAAGTAAATATTTATTCGGAAATGGAATTGATTGGCTGCGTGGCTCAGCGGTAACATTCTCGCCTGCTGTGTCCAAGGTTGCAGAGTCGAATCCTGGTGCAGCCAGTTGACATTTGTTGGTTCGCAAATGCGGGGGAGCCGTGTGAGTAGATTTACTGGCATGTTAAAGATTCCGGCATCCCTGCGCGACGTCTTTAAAAGCCACAGTAGTTAAAACGGGCGCATTGAAGTACGAACACGCTTAAAACTACCTGGAATTGTTCGTATTCTTTGACAAAACTGAACAATTCGTGCATAATGTGTTGCTTCTTCCTCCACACCCGTTGAGCAAACCTTCGACTTTAATTACCCACACAATTAAGTCCAACATGTTTGAAGTCCGGTGAGTGTGCACGCCAAGCGATTGGCACATCTCTAACTTTCCAACAATTAGCATACCACCCATTCAAGTGTGCATACACAGTATGATTAAAATGGGCATGGGCACCATCAACTACTATATCTAATAACACAGTAAATCTTTATTTCCAAACCCATATTTCTATATCATGATTTGACCCTTAACGTGTGTGAATTGTAACCTTTAAAATTGTCACGTATTGATGAATACCCCGGGAAGTATTAAACATTAAGCTAACAATACAGGACACAATTAAATTCTTTTTTTAAATAAATGTTTTGAATAAAAAGTATGTTCATTCATTATTGAACAGCCCTCGTAAATAGACAACTCATAATCTATCTGTGTGCATATGTGAAATCACTAAGATTTGCTATTGAAATATAGTGGCGTTGCGCATTCTCACAAAGCGAAGAATACGTAAGGAGAAATATGCTCGATGTTCCCCTCCTTAAAGCACCCACCACCGCCACCACCACCAACACCACCACCAGCAGCAGCAGAGTTCAAGACCCACGTAGAAGAGAAGATTATACTGACATCTCTGTATTCTAACTTATGCAAATCAATACCCTGTCATAGACCACTTGTTAACTTCTGTAGATGTCAGCACACCCCTGTTCACACAAACTACCCTATTACATGGTAAACGTCGTCTAGGTGTGATTTCACTCCAATCACTTGTCATGGCTTCCATTATCAACGAAGTTCAGTGCTTGCTGACGGAGAAATTAACTAATCAGTAAAAGTACTTTATTTTCTACTTGGGTAGAACTATCTCCTCATGATAATCTTTTCAAACGAAGCTATTCAGTGAGTTGCGTATTTATCTATCAAACTGCTGCTGTTAGGTCAGGGCATCATTCAGTGCTATTTTAGCAAGTTTCAGAACACGACGAAATAAGGATATGCTCATAAAGATTGCACCTGTCATTATTGAGATGAAAAAAATTGGTCTTCGAATACACGGTCGATATAGTCATACCACAGTCTTTCTTATCATATTTTCTCGTTTTAAATTTGCCTCTTTCTTATACGAGTAACACATAGTCTCATCTCATATCTGCTATGCAGTATTGTGTTCAGCGTTTCTCATTAAATGTTGTGCTCTTAGGAATTGGCCTCTAGTTTCATGATGCAAGACTTTTAAATCTTTTCTGATTTGAGTGAATTTGTGGTAATTGACGTACTTGTGATCGCACATAGCTAATGTGTTTCTATATTTAATGGCGTTTCTGAGTTGATTGTGTGTGGTATCAAATTTACTACCACTCTGTTCAATATTGTGCCCATCAGACAATTTCGCCAGGGGATCATCTGCCGCACATGACCGTACTGACTTCCTTATCCTCCAACCCACACACTGAGAGAATTGGGTGTGTCCTCAGACTAGCTGTGGCACGTGACTGATAGGTCAGGGCGTATCACGAAAGTGAGGGGGAAAAGTCATAGACAAGCCCGAGGAAACGCACCCTCACATTAACATAAAGTTAGAAATAAATAGTCCAGATTTAGGTAAAACTCGTTAATAATTTATTTTAAAATCACAAACCCCTATCCTACTTCGGAGGTTTAAATATCTCGGCAAGTCCGCAAGTCTAAAAGGCAATAAAAATAAATAATTATTCCACTAAACTGAATTTAATTTAACTCTCACGAAAAACCTTCTTACACAAAAATCAATAAACAGCAATCAAACTAAGAATGTGACACTTAAGATGTTCCCTAAACAAATACAAACGTAATTAAGAATACGTATAGTCACATCCAATGAATTTAGAGGAATGAAAGAATATTAATTGGCCTGCAGCAACTAGAGCATAATTTACACTTAATGCACCAGTAAGTATACGCTATGTTACGTTGGTGTCACTTCTAACATTTAATTTTAAGTTAAATGGTTAGCTAATCCCTAAATTACATTACTTCCAGATCAGATGCATCTGTGACAAGAAAATCAAAGCTAAATAGTCACCAAGCACTATAAAAACAGAAATTAATCTAATACACACACGATACAAGGTAGAAAATAATGCAGTCATAAATTAACACACATGAATTATGTACACTCCTGCCTAAACTAATCAGGTCACTGTTGATGTCCAGTCGTCACCTATTTGCATGCATTTAGGGTGGTGACAGCACTGTAAATCTGCGACTTAGGTCACTTAGTCACCAAATACCCACGCATCACGGGGTTTCTGTGGCATTAGGAACGTCTTAGTCTCAAATAGTGCCAGCTCGGTCTAAATCATCGCTCATAAATATCAGCTGTTCCATAGTGTCGGTCATTCAATAAGAATATCAACTCAAGTTGAGATTCATTCGGCATCTTATTTGGTGGTTCGTTTTAGGAAAATAATTTTTAGAATAATTACGTTCATGTTTTAATTTCAATTTAATTTCAGAATTAGTCCCTTTTTTGTGTAGTTTAATATACCTAATGATCATGGTGACACTCGAAGACAACAACAGCAAAAACACTGGCATGTGGATGTCCACTGAACGTGGAAAAATTACCTCCAATTGGTAACAAAATAACACTCGCTAAAATAGCGGAAACGTGCGACTCTCCAGGCTCGCTAAATCTTCGGTTGATGAGTTGAAAAGGCAAACTCTGTCACCGGTAATACCATTACCAATATGGGTGATCAACGTCCATCCCATCATTCAATCGTATCAAAAGACACAACAATAACATAGTTACAAAAACAATAAGTAATAAAAATAATTGATCTCTTATCTAAATCTTATATTCAAAAGGCTCACACAAAATGTGTGTCAACACGGATTACAAAGCTCTAAAAAAAACATGAATGTCTCATCCTATAACCACAATAATGCTTATTTGCGACCTCTGCTTCGTATTAAAATTACACGTGGGAAGTTTGTATTCTGAAATGTTTAGTTCACTGTCATTTGAAGTAATTTCATTCATGTTGCATGCCGGGAGAAAAGAAGCAAGTGTCGTGCTCACAGCTGGCGACCGTTGCATTCCCTGCCTAACGCAGTCAGGCACCATCACATTCGTCAAGTAACTTCATCTCCCAGTTTACATTAAATACCATGAGCTGAAAAAATATACTACAATCCTATCTGTAAGCTCATGCTTCGTACAATACACACCTAATGGCACAAAAATTCATCTGCAGAGAGAATCTCTGCCACACTCTTAGAAATTAAAGTTTTTGTCTAAGAAAAATAACGAAAGCTATTTCACTCCACTCGAGTGCTTTGCCTATTATCAGCAGTTAGAATGATGTCCGTGCTCTCTCAAATGTCACTGAACCGGCTATCATTCACTCAGGTACTCTTGATTTTTTTTAACAAGCAGGGTGCTCCCTGGGCACCTAAAATGATAATAACCTACAGCACTTACACCATACGTGCCGTCAAATGATACGGCTATTATAGTATTCAAATGCAAGGCTCCTGGAGCCAGTGTTGTCTTAACACATGTTCTAAACCACTCAAAAATCAAAGGTAGTGGCTTCAGAGCTCACTAAATATTCCATTCCTAAAGCGAAAGTGTAGCCCTTACATCTGCCAAATGATACGACTAGTATGTTCAGTACCATAACTGCCGGGTGAATCAACCGTGGTCGTTACGGCATGGCTGCTGGCAGTCGCACACATCCGGGAGGCAAGGAGGTTCGAATCCCCCCGCCAGCAACCTTGAAGTTGGTCTTCTGTGATTTCCCATCTTCCTTCCAGGAAAATGACGGGGTTGGTCCCTAATTATAGGCCACAGCTGCTACCTTCCAACTCCTCGTCCTTACATTCAAACTTTCCTCTCCAAACAACACTCCACACGCGACGGTACTTGTAGCTCACCCCATGGGTGTCCGCATAGAAGCAGCTCCAAACTGGCGAGCCGAACATTTCCTCGGACACTCCCGGCACTAAACGCTATATGCTAAGTAAAAGTACAGTAATTAAAGCCCTTAAATTGCAGACCTGCTGTATCGTAGGAAGAAAACTATCTACAATAAAGAGTGTGAAGGAGTCTAAGAACATCTCCTCCTAATACAGATTGTTTGTGTGTACCCATGGCGCTCGTCGTCATATATCTGAGTGTTACTTCAATAATTATTTAACCACAATAAATTGGAAATGTGGAAATGGTAAACCTGGAAAGCATCATAAATAATATAACACAGTCCTACCTAGGCTGGTTGCTGTGGCAGTGCGGCATTATCCTAAGTCGACATGAAATTTAACCATTGACATGTTAGTATTTGTATTAAAGACTAACATTATGAGCGTGCTGGAATCATCTATACCTTCGAGCTATGGCCATAGAGCAAGTCGTGAGCTCGAACTCGGCACCACGTTAACCCATCGCTTTCGTCTCGTCATCATGTGGACTCTAACTTCGGCCACTCCCTCACCATGGGTGTTTTTTTCTCCATCATCTTCACTTTTTCTATACGTGTAAAAATCGCCTTCACGAGTTGATTCGGGTTTTGCATGACCTTCTTGGCGTCTTTTCACTGGCTGTAATGTATTATTTTAAGACAACCACTGGTTAATAGTAGTAATTGTGCTCTCCTCGTGCTATTCGTTGTCAATCGCCTCACTCACATTTTAGTGCACAGTTTCTCACTCAGCGTACAACAGCACGGTATAATAGTCACGATGAACTCTTCTATAATTCCACACCACTTCATTGTTCGTGTTTATATGAAAATTTGGCACTCACGATAAACTTGCCTCCATTTGGTAGTACAAAAGTAGTAACTGTGACGTCTCCGAGAAAACAAGTTCAGGTTTTGGAAGTACAACTCTGGTCGTGTAGTGACGGATGTCCAATCTTCGCATATCTGCGATGTAAAATACCTGTTAAAGTCCTGTAAAAATCTAGTAATTAATCCAAGTGAGCGTTGCCATACACCTCCAGTTTCACAATAATTGTGTTCGCTAGATTTTTGCAGTCGAAAATGTAACATCGTGGTTAAAAAATGGGAGTGTCGTCTACCGCTGAAGTGAAGATAAGCAAGTGGGCCGGGTTCGATGTTATGATGGCTCATCTTTGCCGGTGCTGATCGCAATGTACATTCCAGGGAAATTACTTTATCACCGGGCATGAGTCTTACATGCTCAATGTAGTTAAGCCCTACAACCTAATTTGGTAAGTAATCAAAAATTCCTGTGACCGTGAGTGAGGATCCTGTTTAAGGGTAGATGACATTACTGATTCGCTTCTTAAACAACAATCATCATCATCATCATCATCATCATCATCATCATCGAGGATCCTGTTTTGTAGGTGTCTGTTAGGGTTATTCGCGGTTCTGAATTGCCCATTCAGTCCCTGTATTATGAACAGATTTGTTATATTAGGTCTATATATGGTTTTGCTCTCGTAATTGGAGTGTACCTACTGTACTTATCCTTGGTTTTAGGAGAAGGATCTATTTTCATTCCTTCCATTGTTCACTACTAAGTTAACCTTCTGCGTGATCAATTAGGACATAGTTCACATTTTATTTAGTAATTTCGAGTGAGCATAACGTACTGATCGGTATTGTCTATCGTCCACCTAATTTATCTTAGATTTCCAAGTTCCAAACTTGCCACTTGAATTTACTGCCATTTCACAAAAGATTCATTCATTTAAGATATTGTTGTTTTCTCCTTTTCTAACTCTGATTATGATGGAGAGATAATGGCCAAATTTCGCTATAAGGAAAACTGTAAAACAATTGAGTACGGTAATAAATAATAATAGTGCATACCTTCAAGGGAAGCGTAGTGTAGGACCTTCGAGCTAAAGCCCATGGGTGCCCTGTGGATTGATGATGATGATAAATGAAGAAGTCACAATCTGCGTGTTCCTGAGATAACAGAATCAACTACAGGAGGTTAAAATCCGAATTGAACCCGGGGACCTTCTTACCAGAGCTTAGCAGTCTAACCACTTGCTGTAGTTACAGGGACGGACGGTATAAGGCAATATAAACTACATGCGATACGCTCTTGTTGTTATGAAGGTCACTGATATTGTGTTATACCAGTATTTCCATATCCATTACACTATTATACTACTCCTCACGGGTATCATAATTCATTTACGTGAACATGTAAAATGTTTCCTTACAGTCACGTAGATTCTTATATTGATGTGCCGCAGAAAGTAAGCTATTGTAATAAAATTCCAAGAGGGAAAACAATAAACTAAATTGAAATTTATATAAATTAGGAGGAGATAAAAGAAAAGAGTACAGTGATCGTTTCCCGTGCTATTTCCTTCCCATTCGAAGATTAATCCATTATAGTATTGTATAATCGATACATACCGGTACTGCACCTTCTACTCCAACTCCAATTACATTAGTATATGAACCAATACGAACCGATATATTGTACTCTGGTCTATTGCCCCGGTGTAGTGGAGGGTAAACGAGAGACATATCCAATTTTGAGATATAGCTAATGATGGTAAATGTAGAGAAAAAATTATTGGGATCATTGAAAATTACTTCAGAAGTAATTGACTTTATTTAGAATTATAAATGACTTTGTCAAAAAGAAATAAGTAAATTTACAAATACAGGTTACTACTATCTCAATCCGTAATTAGTACAACTCCTCTAGCAAGTACGTTATACGAGTGATAACCCATTGTTGCATAATGTGTCTAGGGCATTGCTTCGGTAATTTGTTTGTACTTCCTGACCATTTAACTGTCTATTACGCTTCTACAATGGGTTGAGGAAGGTATGCAATGAGTGGAAATGTAATCATATCACATGCACTTAAATATATGTAGACCTGTTAAGAACATTGGTGGGGAGAAATATAATTTTACAATGTGTGATTCAGCCAAACTACGCGAGTTAACGCATTAAAAACCTTACCATTATACTGTGTAATATGCAACAATTATTTCGGCAGGTGTTTCAATAATAATAGTCAACAACACAATGTTATCATTAATTCTAACTAAAGTACAGATCAGAGAAAAATGCTGAGATTTCATTTCAGCCCTCAGTTTTCTCATATTGCGTCTAGTTCTTTCTTTATCATTATGACAGATTTCCCTCCACGCGATTTGCATAAAAGTCGACGGTAATGTTGAAGAGTTTGCAGATTAATATAAAAGGCAATATTCTATTCCCTGTGTCTGTGTGGCATTCGAAAATCCAAATAACATTAGCCTGTTTTAGTTATTGGCTGTAATCAGGGAATAGCTTGTAGTTAGAAATCTGAAGTCAGTGAAGCTGTCCAACGGTCTAGTAGCATGTACAAATACCATCCATCCTTACTAGTTCAAGGTTGTCATGGAGTTTTCCAATGTGTACGATAATCAATGAAGTGGCACACTCCGACGTGCATTCAAGGGCACGGTGGACATTTTGAGCACTTCTTGTAGAATGCAATATTCCTGCTGGTTCATCAACATTGCGACAGCTAAACGACGTGGGGTATGCTGGGTAAGGCGTTTACCAAACCCAATTTGATATTTTGTAAGTGTTAAACGATTAACCGTGGGGAATATGTGTACTACATTGGGGCACCTCCAGCTACTTCGCACATGATTGAGAACTCTCTGAAGATGACAAATAGAAAGATATTTATGTATCCGTGAGTATATTGTTCTAGATTATCTGTAAAGCAAACATATGGTATCACAGTGGAATTGTAGCTAAAGGAATTATTTCGTGATCGAATATTCGAAGAACTTTTCAGTGAGTCAGAATTAATAGCGTGGAAATAATTCACATAGCTTTGTATGGTATTCCTAGGAAATGAAACGTCTCTTTGCTGTAAAAAGAGTGAATACATTACAGAATGGCATGTGGTAAGTCACTGAAACATATATTTCTACAGTTACCAAAGTTAAATTATCCAGCACATCTCCGTAATGTCTTATCATACTCTACCAGAGGGCATTGGGACAGATGACCTCGCTGTTCCGATCCTTAAAACAACAATAACGAATAAATATCTCACCAGAGGGCATAAATGCGCCAGTAAAAGATCACGAACCCGCATCACATATGAATAAACAAATACAGAATTATTAGAAATCTAAACCAGGTCATAGAGGGCATAAAAGTCAAACCTGCCATCCTGGGACAAAGAATGAATGAATGAATGAAAGAAAGAATAAATGGCCTTGCTCACCAGACCAGAATCACGGTTATGCGAGTGAAGATAAATTCAAAATGAACACAGACACTTACTCAAAATGCAGATGCCAATACCGATTCAGGAAGCAAGCAGCGTAAACCATCCGTGCTCCACCCACGCCACAGTCTGAACGGCGCGGCGCGGCAGTGGCAATAGAACAAGACATCAGGTATTTATCATGACTGGTTTTCCCAGCTGGGATGCAGGGGCGAGCTCTGCATAGAGAACACCTCCACATGTGTGCCCAGCATTACCTGGTTACTGCCAGAGCAATGCACGTCAACAGATATTTAATTGCGTGTCATAAGTGAGAACGGGAAAGCAATAATTGCATTCCTTTTAAACATTTTCCAGAAGAACGTTTTATCACAAATTGTATCGTCTTTTTTTGGGGTGGAGGGTGAGATTGAGGGACATACATGCTGAGAATACCTAATAAACTGCCCCTACCTTAAAAATACTTTTCAGAGGATTTTACAAGGAAATGGTGTTACAAGCATTTTAAATTTATATTAAGTGAAAGAACGCCTGAGTGACAAACGGAGGATAGTATTTTGCTATGAAGGAAATTGAGGTCTTTGCCCAGAAATGTTAAGGCATCTGTAGGAATACAGTATAAAAGTAGATCATTAGATTTGCTCCAGATCTACACTGGGGAAACCAAGTAAGTGCCTTCTTCTGGCTGTCTACGTGGTTACAGGATCGAATACCAGTGCACTCAGTTGGCTATCCCATCGGCCTTGCCAGTCTAGTAAGAGCTGGTTCCTCCAGGCTCTCTTTTCTTCAGCAGATATATCCGCACCCCTTTCATGGCAACGTGTCCTCTCCACAACTAGCAGGCCAATGGGGATACTGGCAGCTACAACTTGTAAAGCTGCTGTCGAAACAGTTTGATAAGAACAGATAATTCTAAGCAGCATTTTCCTCTGTACTCTTTTCAAATCTCTTCGGTGAATATTTTTCGTTAGTGCATTGTGCCAGATAGGTGCAGCATATAATAAAATGGAAAATACTGCAGATCACGTAATCTGTCTCTTAACTGTTCTTGGTCCCCCGATGTTAGGCGTAAGTCTTGCTAATGCCAATGCCTTCTTCTCTGAATGTTGAGTTACTGCCTTCACATGTGGACCAAATGTGCAACTCCTGTCAATAAGAACCCCCAAGGTATCGTACAGATCTCCCTGGGACAATCTCTGTATCATTCAATAAGAAACGGACATTCTTCCACTTCCTGGAACCTTTCAAAATTACAGCCTCAGTCTTATGTGGTGCCAGTATCAATTTATTATTTACCATCCAGAGGTTAACCCCTCTCAATAATTCGTTTACTCTGAAGGTCAGTTCCTCTAAATTCTCTGCTATTACCACTATTGCAAGGTCATCTGCATAACCGATGGATATTGCCCCTTTCGTCAGCTGCAGACGTAAGACGCCATCACATGGAATGTTCCACAAGGTGGGTCCTTGGACAGATCTCTGTGGAACGCCAGCACTCATTTCTAGGTCTTCTAAATCGTTAAGTCGTGTTCTTCGTCCTTTGAAGTACATTACGAATATTTGTGATAGATACCGAGAAATGTTCTTCCTACAATGGTCTTTCAAAATTATGCTCCAAGAAGCAGTGTTGAAAGCATTTTGGACATCTAGCGTTATCAAAACTGTCCATTTCTCGCCGCTTTCTGCCTGTATTTGAATCACCCTCTCAATAGCTTGGGTTGTGGTTCTGTCCTTTCTCAGTCCAATCTGGTTCAAAGAAAGTCCTCCCTGTTGTTCAAAGTCTTCGTCCAGTCTTGTTTCTATCAATACATAGTAAAGCTTCCTCGAGGTGTTTAGTAAGCACAGTGGTCTGTGCGCTGATGGATCCAATGGTAGTTCCCCTGTCTTCAATAATAGCACTAGTTTGGCTACTTTCCACTCATCGGGGAATTTACGCTTTCCCAGTAAATCATTGAAAACTTGTAAGATCCAACCAGGTGCCACCTCAACTGCATCTTCATGGCTTCTGGTGGGATGCCATCTACACCGGGTGCCTTACCAGTCTTCAGTAGTAGTGGTGGTAGTAGTAGTACTAGTACTGCTGAGTTAATTCCCCATCCCATCTGAGCCCTGGAGTGTCCATAAACTGGCGAGGGGAGGGGGGTTTAAAACTGGTGTGACTACTGATGTTTTTAGAATATCAGGGGATGAAATTTCTGAAATTATCAAATGTATTAGTTTGACAATGATTTTACACACCTATTTCCCTCCAATTTTTAAAGTTTCATTTGTATCCTGTCCAACCCAGCAGACTTATTTGCACTCATTTTTTCTATAATTTGTTTAATATCGGCATCTGAAGGTCTTGTGAGCCACATAATTTTATCATTATACTGATCAACATAACCACCTATTGTCTTGCCACAGTTGTGTACTTTATTCTCAGTTCCTTGCTTAAAGTGTGACGCAAATTTTTCAGATATAGGCTGTTTCTCACTTCCACTGAAGTGCTTTATAATTACTTCATCCACCCCATCCCCGTGATGTCCATTAATTAGATAATTTACTTCTTGCCAAATTTTCCTAGCGTCTCCTTTAAACGTTTGAAACCTATTTATGTAGTACATTACTTTTCTTTCCGCATGTGTTTTATTAGTTTGTTTCAAAATTCGTTAATTGTTCTTTATATTTACCATTGCTGCGATTACTTCTCCATTTTTTAAATGACTATCTCTTTTCGCTATGCTGTCAAAAATATCTCTGTTAACGCAAGGTTTAATTCCAATGCTGTTACGCTCCAAGGTTCTTACAGTCACATTTTTTTTTCCAGTGGCTCTCTCACAAATTTCATCCAATTCTTGTTTTAGAGCATAATACCATGACTGCATATCATTTGACTCAAAGACTACCTTAAAATCTGTTTCATTTATGTATTTCTAAACTAATTTTTCACTAATGAATGTTATAATTTTGTTACTCTCCCTTCTTTGTTCTAACATGCTATCATGTTCTATTGATATTCCTATACCCACCATATAATGATCAGATATTGTTTACCTTTACTACAGCAGAAATCCAATTATATTTCCTATCTAATAAAAATATGATCTCTGCACGACAACTTAATATCTCCAAGCACAATTTCTCACGTGTAATCGAGCTAATACATCTTGTTAACCCATATGAAGTTAAACATTCTTCATACTTATTTAACATGGCATCCGAATCGTCCAACAGGTTAATGTTAACATCACCATTTAATAGTATCTGTGCCACCTTCCCCACTAAATTTAGTACTCTTTCAAGATCATTTAAAAACCCATTCACACATTCTGTACCTGGTCTATATACACAAAACAAGATATATTTATTACCAGTATTCCACAATTTCACCAAACATCTGCTCACAGTTGTCAGCTTGGAATACTAGTGGCATATAACGTAGATCATTATGTACAAATATCATCATATCACCTCCTTTCCTGACCTCGCTCGTCTCATTATAATGTGCATAGTTGTCTATTTTAAAAAACTCTGTCAGATCACCGTGGATGTTAATTTCAGCCGAGACAACGATATCTATATGCTTATTTGCAACACTTGCCCGAAACATTTCCGAGTGAAGTCTGATTGACCTGAAGTTTAAGTGTACCGGTAACACTGTCAATTTACATTGTAGTTTGTCAATTCCAAATATGCATACTGTCCATTCATCCATACTGTCCAGTATCCGCTGAGAGTTGAAATTATCGTCAGAATCTATGAAATCCATGTTTTTGAAACTACATTTTTAAGATATTTACAAATAATTTGTTGTTGATGATAATACAAATAAAATGTGGTACGGTACGCTTTACATATGAATCTAACCTATCAATATAGAAAACTAACCTGAATTTCAATTTAATAATGACAACTATGAGTATTATTTGATCTTCTTAAGGTCATCATAATCTTCGATTCTGATTAACCATTCATTTTGATCCTTCCTGAAAAAACGTTTTCCATTCTTCACCTATGTGAATCTAAAACCTCTCTCGCTACAAGCCTGCTTTGTATTCCAGAGCAAAGCTTTATAGTAGGGGGTGAGGTTGTCGTTCAGAAAGATGTTTCTTGTGCCTGTACCTGTATTTATGTCCTTATTCGTTATCTGGTCCTTCATTATCTCCAGCCACTGGTTCCGTACAGGTTTTGATGTGAACTGCACTATCAATACAGGAGGCCTGCTGGTATATTCTCGCTGAGGTAGGGTGTGTGTGACTTCTATGTCCTCCTCCCTGTTAGATACATGCAGTCTCTCCAAGCTTCGCCATCTCCTTCCGAAGATCTTGTGGTTCACTGCCATTTTTGGTCTCCAAACCGTGTGCTCTTAGGTTTACAACGCTCCCATACTGTTCGAAATTGTTCATTCATTTACTCAGGTCATGTTTTTCTCCCTTCTCGTCTGTTATTTTAGTCTTTAGGTTATTTACACTTTGAAATAATCTCTTATTTTCCTCATGCAACAGGTCATCATTAAACTGCCCCTGCTTTTCCATATTTTCCTGCATGCTAGCTAGTTTAGTCCATATATTCTTCACTGATTTCTCATTTTCACTGAATTACCTGTTTAATTTGGAGTCCATTCTAGTCAGTTTGTCCTTGAAGCTTTGTTTCTCATCCTGTTCAGAGTCCTGCTTGTTGATCACCTGGGAGAGATCCTTTCCTTTTTTTCTTGATGACTCTCTGCACACAATACACAGTCAAGAATTCCTTTTTGTGGCAGTCATTCTAATATCGGTTGCCTCTGTTATCCCAGCACACTCGTAATCATAAACAGAACTGCACCCAGTGAACGTAACATGATCACCTTCCACCATGAGGTTTTTTTTCGCAACGACTACACACTGACGACATGTTTGAGTAAGTTTTTCAGGCACTTTCAAATTATTCTTAAGATTTCGACATTCAATGTCGTAGAAACACTCTTCACTACTTTTCAATTTGAACGGAAGTGCAAACTAGGCATGTCCGTCTCTGTTGAGAGCCATACAAGTACTAGTGGTAGTAGTAGTAGTGGAAGTAGTAGTGGTAGTAGTGGTAGTAGTGGTAGTAGTGGTAGGTTTGGTGGTGGTAGTAGTAGTAGTACCCGCTTCCCTTAAAATTGTAGCTGTAGGAAAGAGTTTAATTGAAAAGGGTTAATATTTTATGTTGTATAAGGGACAATCTGATGTTACAAATAGACTGCACATGATAAAAGCTCTGACAACTGCAGATACAACCTAGAGATTCTTGGTTCGTAGTTTTGGATCAATTATTAGATTCCGTGCGTGTCCTAACTAGTTCCTATATTGAACATGTATGGTGATTATTCCGAATGTGATTAGCAGTTCTCCAGTGAACCACGTTTCAATATAGTACATAGAGTACCTTGGAGGTAAGAAAGTGTAAGCTTCTAACCGCCTCATACCAAGCACTTCGGGTGTCAAAAATGTGCCGGCAGCGATTACAAGGTGTGGATGGTAGGCAACGACCCCTGCAACATGCTAATAAATGCTAATACACTCCCTGAAGCCGCCGTCAAACCGTCCTCACGGCGAGACGCACTCCAACAATAAGTCCAATTCGTTTTAAACTAGTCCACTGGAGCACTTCACTACATTATGCTTGGGAAATAATTTTCATCCTCAGACTCATAATCTGCTAAATCCATCATAGATATTGGTTCTCTAGTGAAACCATGTCATAAATTACTTTCAGCTTTGGTATTCACTTTAGTTTCAACATAGTATCTGCAAGAAAAAAATGTTCAGTAAAGAACATATAGCCTACTTTCTCCTAAACGCATGGGTATATTTATAACTCTTTGTCCTTATCAAGGAGTATAATTGAATATTGGTTGAAGTAGCTTGTTGAAATACAACGTGCTATACGAATATTATAATTTGATTGATTGAATCCTCACCTGAATTAAATATACACACACTACTACAGCCATCACAATAACACAGGTTATCAGACAAAATTCAACACTCACCATCTACACGGGGCTAAATGCCCATGAAGTTCATGCATCTCATATGAAACAACGACAACAACAGCTTCCTACTCAAATCCTTCCTCGTATAAAAGTGCGCACACTAGTAAGCCTACAGACATCACAGTGACACAGGTTTTCAGACAACTTCTATACACACCCAAGTACAAGGGACTACAAGACCATGATGCCGCAAAACCTCTAAATAAACAACAACAAAAACAAAAACAACAACAATAGTCTCAACCGCGGATCAAGGGCAACGAATTTTAATCGCTGTAGTCGAATGTTGAAGTATGTTGTGTTATAAGTACGAATACATATATAATATTGTTGATTGCAAATACATACTACTGTATATATTTTTAGCCTACATTCTATTTTTGCAAAAAATGAAAGTAGACTTATGAGATCTACACAGGGCCAAATAATTAAGTATCTGTCTGTGTGTGAGTGTGTGTGTATTGTGCCCTTATGACGGAGCGAAGAGGCTGGCGTGACATGATATTTGAATCAAGCGTGCTGAGGCGAGACCAAGGTCGCTACAAGCTGTCATTCCGCCATGTTTGAAATTAGCGTGTAGCACGAGAATCCACCAGGAAATGCTGGAGCATAATGTACTTGTTTTTACATATATAAGGAAGTGGAAGGCATCAGCACCTTGGAATATTATTTTGAGTTATTCTCATATTTATTATATGAAGATTCATTGCATAGAAGACGCATTCTGGAATCTTCCACCGCGGGAGCCAATAACAAGGAGAGTATCGCATTACTTAATGTGACTGCGAGAATCGATGTCTGACCTTGGTGTTAAGCGGCCTCTTGGAGAGCCAAGGCATGATTCGATGTGATTAGCTTATGCTTTGTCATCACGCTATCGTCATACTGCTGAAGTGCTACGTGAGGATAGGCCTCTGTTATAATTCTCTTCAGTAAAATGACCACGTGACTCTGCGCGTCTGTCTAAAGGCGTATTCTGCAGCAAAATTATTTTTATTTGTACCAGTGCGTGGAAAAGTGAAGTGTTGCCGTTCTTCGCAAAGTATTATCTATGTGCTTGTGTACATTTTCATATTACGTGAACATTGGAAATTTAAAGGTATGTGGACATGGACTTGTTCTACAAAACTGACTGATTATTTGACTGTCAATAAGCTTCACCCAAACACTTGATATAAGTGGACTAGAAATATGTAGAACTGTGAAGTGGTTATGAGCGAGTATGATGTCAAGGACTTATTAAATGCCACGATCAACTCGTAATTAATTTAGTGCTTGACGCAGGCCAGGCATATCTGGAAACACTATATCACATAGATACATGGAATATTACAATTAGCAACGAAATATTTCATCAATTATACTCGAGACAGTCAGGCAAATAATACACTTAAAAACTGTGGACTATACCATTACAATTCCGATCGTGCATATGTGGATGAGTCAAGGACGACCAGATAGGAGTCTGACGTCACTGCCCAGCTGTTTGAACGTAAGGGTCCGCTAGAACAGACCCATGGCGAGACGAACGATACCATGATCGCATGATGGAGCACCGGAAGCAATGCCTATTCCGGGCATCATGCTGTGGACAAGGAGATAGCATTAGGCGAATGCTGGGATACTACCCTTCCCTAGGATTGAACTATCACGGGATCGTGGTGCCGGGTTCCATTCCGCACATCCGCTTCAAAACATCTTAAAGGTAGAAACCTTCCGACTTATAATGTGACTTATATTTGTGCCATGAATTTCCAAATATTCCGTTAAACTTTCCAATTCATCGCTGAATTTCTTAATAATCTTTGAATTGCGTCTATTACGCCAAGCGGACACTTTGATTTAATATTCCGCTTATACTTGAAGGTGAGGTTGGTCCTCAAATTTATTCGTGGATATAATCAGATGTTATGGGATGTCTTATCCCATATTCTTAAGAGGCAGCAGGACTAGTGACATCTTAAAGTCATTGACACTATTTAGAACACGCCTTTTAATAATAATAATAATAAAATGTTTTCATTTCCATAATAATAATAATAATAATAATTCTACATAATTCTGTTAGTTGAATACTGAATTCTAATGAACAATAATTATTTTTAATGTCCCATAATGAAATGATAAGTGATCTGCTTTAACCCTGGAAAGCCTAACCTATTTCACAACTTAATTTGCCTGAGTCGAGTCATTGGATGCTGTTATTAAATATAGCTTTCCCTACAATTCATAACTTTTTAGCCTACTTTTCACATTTTGCAAAAATGAGGAAAATGTAGACTTCTGTCTGTCTGTCTGTCTGTCTGTCTGTCTGTCCTACTGTCTGTGTGGCTGTGTGTGTGTGTGTGTCCCTACCATCTACTAAACGGCTTTAGCAATCGAAACAAAATTTGGTAGGAGTAAAGATCTATACCTGAATATCTCACGGCCATATTTGAAAATTATGTCAGTGCTACCAACTGCTGGAAAATCGCAATTGAAATTTGAGCTCCATGTTGGATATCTTGGAAGGTATAAATGGGAGCTATTTCAAAATTGGCACGCGTATAGATAATAATATTGCAGTTTAATTTCCAGGAGGCCATACATGGCAGTGTTGCCAAAATTATTATAAGCCTGCTGATAGGTCCAAATTTTAAATACATATAACTTCTACTCTATCAATTGGATTTCAACCAAATTTCGGATGTGCTATGCGTACATAAACAGATATGACTGAGCGTATTCTTAAGAGCCACCAGGGCTGCCAACTGTTAATAAATGCTCTCAATTATTTAAAATCTAAATACCCATATATCAGAAAGTATGCAAGCCGACAGCTTTAAACTATGCACACGTATAGTACCTGACATTTTATATTAATTTGGAGTAACTTATATACGTCAGTGCTACCAACATGATTCTAAGCCTGCTGAGAGGTCCAAATTTAAATACATGTAACTTCTATACTATCATTTGGATTTCAACCAAATTTCGTGTGTGCTATGTGTACCATAACAGATATGACTATGCCGATACTTAAGAGTAACCAGGGCTGCCAACCGTTAATAAATACTGTCTCTATTTTTGTTACCCTAATATCAATATATCAGAAAGTATGCAAGCCAATAGCTCTAAACTTTGCACACGTATAGTACCTGGCATTCTAGATTAATTTCAAGTAACTAATATAGGTCTACGCCAATGCTGCCAACATGATTCTACAGTAAGCCTGCTGGTAGGTCCAATTTTAAAATGCATGTAACTTCTATACTAACTAATGAATTTCATCCAAAATTGGCACAACAATAGATCATAATAGTTCACATTATTCCTGACCAATACATGTATGTCATTGTTGCCAACATGATTTTACGCGCGCTGTTAGATCCAATGTTTAACTGCATGTAACGTCCATGCTATCCATTGGACTTCAACCAAATTTTGAATTCTGTACCTTAAGAGATGTAACTAAGAATATATTCAGTCACCAGGGCTGCCAACTGTAGTTCTATATTAGGCTACATTATGCCAGGTATACAGTATTTCGAACTAATTAGAAATTTCGATATTACCAACTTAATTTCGTCATTATTCTAGATAGATCCACATAGATTATTAATTGGCATGAATCTTAAATTTTAAGAAAAGTAGGCTATTTGGTTCGTCACGGAACTTCTTGTTAATGTTTGTTGTATGAGTCTTCAGTCTTTTGACTGGTTTGATGCAGCTCTCAAGGCCTCCCTGTCCTGAGCTAATCGTTTCATCCCTACATAGCTACCACACCCTACGTCCGAGGCAATCTGTTTAACATATTCTAACCTTGGTCTACCCCTACTGTTCTTGTCCTCGACCCTTCCTTCCATAACTAAGCTTGCTATTCCTGGGTGTCTTAGTATGTGTCCTACCAACCTATCTCTTCACTTCATTAGCAGTCGCCAGAAACATCTCTCGACTCCCACTAGCCTTAATACCTCTTAGTTTGTAACTCTATCTACCCATCTGATCTTCATCATTCTCCTGTAACACCACATTTCAAACGCTTCAATTCTCCTCTTTTCTGCTGCACCAATAGTCCAAGTTTCACTTCCATAGAGTGCCACGCTCCAGACAAAGGCCTTCAAAAATGATTTCCTAACACCTAAATCTATATTCGATGTCAACAGATTCCTTTTAAGTAGTAATGCTTTCCATGCCTGAGCTAACCTACTTTTTACATCCTCTTTGCTTCGTCCATCATTGGTTATTTTGCTTCCTAAGTAACAGAAGTCTCCTACTTCCTTTAGTTTTTCACCTGCCAATTTGATGGCCATAGAGGATTCTGATTTAATTCGGCTGCATTCCAATACTTTGGTTTTATATTTATTAATTTTCATCATGAATTCTTTCCTCAAGACGGAGTCCATACCATTCAAAAACGTTTTAATACACATTTGATTATCAATACATCGTATTAAAATCATTTCAAAGTCAATATGTACGTATTTAAAAATTCTGGTAACAGCTTACAAGAAAAAATTAGCACACGACAGGTAATAACTATATGAAATTACTTATCACACAGTATCACATATAGTACTAGTAGGGGGGAGCTACGAGTTCTACTTCACTCGACGCCGCTGTGCCCAACAAACCAACATGGCCGCCGTACGAAGTTGAAACATTTAAATAGACTTTTCCCTCGAACCCATGGTCGGAGTTTCACGAATGAGGTGTCACTGGACTCGAGCTAACGTCCTCTTTCCTATGGACCACTCGTTATATTTTTCAAAATATTTTGATTTTTGTTTTGTTTTCGAAAGTAGGTAATAGTTTGAAAACCAAACATGATAGAACGTTTTGCCATGGCTCAAACGAATAGTCTTTATGACCTTTATTTTTTGTAATAAAACTTTTTTACTTTTTATGTTTTTTTTTTGAAAACACTCGAATTTTTAAATTCCTATATTTTGGAAACTAGGAATTATACAAAAAAGTTTGTTTGACATAAATGAAAGGTCCCTATGCCCCCTACCCCCGAAATAAATTTCAAGTCTCTAGGATGAAAACCTGACAGTAGTGTGGTAATACGGGTTCTGTCTACTAACTTTTGAACCTTCCTCGTATTTGCCCCGAACCTGATATCTTGCTAACCAATGGTCGGATTTGAACATACAGGGTGTCCTAGCACTCGTAGTGATGCCCCCTACTTTCCTATAGGCTCTTTATTTAATTAAAAGACCAAAACTAAAAGGTCATCCGCTTTTAATATCTCGCGAACCAATCATGATAGAGGCGTGTACGAGGGTTCCAAGGACTCGGGCTGACGTCTTCTTTGCTATGGACCACTCGTTGTATTTAAAAAATTTGGAAACTCGATTTTGGGGTAAACACCTTTTTTTGTGATTTTTGCCGATATCTCACGAACCAATAAAGCTAGAGACGTGTACGAGGTGTCGTAGGACTCGGGCTAACGCCCCATTTCAAATTTGGTAGATATTTTTTCCAATAAAATAATTCACAAAGGGCCTAACGCCATACATGTAGAAATTTTTTTTTTCTTTACCTGTTTATAATGTTCATGAAGCGTGGTGGTTGAGAGAGACGATACTGCTGGGTGTGTGTTTCAACGAACCTATCGCTAACCACAATGACCATGCTTAATAGAACAATCGATATTTCGGCGGGTCGATGTATGACAGAGCGAGGGTTCGTTTTTTGAAATTTTACCTTTAACGTGTAAACGGTGATGAGAACTTGGTTCTATGTTGGTCGAAGCGAGTAGAGAAAACAAACTTGCCGAGGAGCAGGAGGTGAATGTCATTTGAGCTTATTGGAAGGCGCTGATCTGACTTGACAACAGGTGCAATGGAAAATGACCAAGACGCTTGAAGATGAAATAATCTGACAATCGTGGTGGCAGGGGAGTGCGAAATGCATGAACACAAGTGTGAGATGACATGTACGCTAAACAAGTTACATCCTGTTTGCTTCGTACGTGACAAAATGCAAGCTCAGGTGAAATTTGATCTGGCACAGGTGTTCACCTTGGGGGTTAGCTGTCCACGTGCACGATAAGAGAATGTTCAAAGCGTGAGAAAAAAATGATTATACATGCAACGTAACATATATTAAGCCATGTCGTTATCATTTCCACTCTCACTTATGTAACTACCTTTGAACACACTGCATTGCGTGAAACACTTGATCTTGTTTAACAGTTTTGGTGTTGGTGGAAAATACTTAACCTTGTTGTGAGGTAGGTGTTTATTCATTCATTTATATATTTATTGATTTATATATATATATATTTACATGCAATTATTTATTGATTGTTAAAGTTATAATTAAATGTTTATTTATTTGTTTGCAGATAACGTGTATAGCCTACCTGTCGTGTGTCTGTGGGAAAGAGATTGAAAAAGAGAGAAAGACAGCTAGAAAAGGAAACCATTTCCACACTAGCCCACGAGACGGGAATAAAGCAAAGCATTACACGTCAAGGTGAGATTTGTATTTTATATATAACATGTTTGATTTTGTTTTGTTTATGAAATGCATAAACTATATGGAATGGATATACTTATGGTGGTTTATTTTATTTCTTTTTAGAGTGTTGGAAAACGCTTGACCTCTGCTGATAACCAGGAACGTGTGTGTTTGGGGCCATTGTCAAGCAGTCTACATTTCTAAACTCAGGTGAGAGTGTTCTTTCAAAATAATGTCTTTTATTGCTGCGGATACGTTAACTTGGGAGCCCCTTCAGTCTTGTTTCAAATCGCGTGTGTGCTCTGGTCGCGTGGTCAATGTTAGAAAAAGTTTGATTCCCAAAGAATTTTTAGAATCTTGTTTTGAAATTTTAAAAATTGAAATTTGTACAGCACAAAGGTTGCATACAGATTTAAAGGTGAATACAGAACTAGTGTGTGCGATTTCATATATGAAAAGAAGGACGTAGAGCATAAGGAGACATTTTATATTTGCAGTAAAATGCAAGAGCTTTTGATAGCGGATAATCTGAACGAGTGGTATCAAAGCCATGTGGTGAATGCCTTGCTATCAAAATTTGATAAACTGCAACAAGGACCCAGTGGTTTAGCGTTAGACAAAATTCATCATTTGCAAATCAACATTTGTCAATTCAACCCGTTGAATGCTGGGTCTAGCTATAGTAAAACACCAGTAGCAATAGCTTCGAAAAAGGGTGTGGTCAATATAAAGAATAGTGACAATGATTGCTTTCTGTGGTCTGTGGCTGCCTATTGGCAGCCAGCACAAGACTATAATGGTTGTCGACCAGGAAAGTACAAGGCCAAGTTTGATGAATTGAAACAAACTTTAAATTTAACTCGAGTATCGTTCCCTATGGACTTAACCGAGATCCATAGGTTTGAACAAGATAACCAGGACTTTTCGTTCATGGTCTATGGCCTTGACGGTGATGAGATTGTGGGTCCTCTTTATGCCACAAATGAACCAAAACGACACCAGATTCATCTTTTACATCTGTCTTACGGAGAGGTGAATCACTACTGCCTCATTAAAAGCCTAAGTAGATTGCTAAGCAGCCAATTGTCCAAAGCACATGGTAAAAAGCATATTTGTGACCGTTGTCTCCAATACTTTTGGACGCCTACTTCTTTGGAACGTCATAGGGTGGATTGTGTTTCTCAGGAAGCAGTGAGACTGATATTGCCACAAGGGGACAAGGCTGTGATAAAGTTTAAGGACATTCACAAGCGTGACACTGTCCCCTATGTGGCGTATGCAGATTTTGAAACTCTCACTACACCCATGGCGGGATGTGAACCAGATCCCTCCATGAGCTCAACCACACCCATTCAAAACATGAACCCTTTGCCATAGGATTTAATGTGGTGTGTGCCTATGACCCCACACAATCCGTTTACAAATACCGTGAGGGGCCAGATTGTGCCAAATGGTTCTTGGCTGAACTTGTCAAGTTGGCTCATGATGTACAGGAATTACTGGACCACCCAGTACCCATGAGCCTATCTCCAGAACAGCAGCAGCAGTATGAGCATGCCATGACATGCCATATTTGTGAAAGGACTATTTTAGGCGGAGAGGAAAAAGTCAGAGACCACTCGCACGTTACAGTGGAGTTCCGTGGAGCTGCGCATAGTAAATGCAACTTGAACTTTCCAGCTCCTCGTTTCATCAGTGTCTTTTTCCACAATCTGGCGAATTATGACAGTCAGTTTTTTGATCCGTGAATTGGGCCATGTCAACAAGGGCTCGTTTACCATTATTCCTCAAAACCATGAGCGTTTTACAGCCCTGACATGGAGGTTGGGCGACTTTAGCATTCGATTTTTGGATTCCTTTAAGTTTATGGCATCCTCGCTAGACAGCCTTGTGAATGGCTTGAATGAGGAGGAATTAAAAAATACTAGAATGCATTTTAATGATCCTGAGCAATTTCAATTGTGCATTCGAAAAGGTATATTCCCGTATGATTTCTGCAACAGCTGGGACGTGTTAAAGCAAAGAAAACTCCCACCACAGGAGAAATTTTACTCGATACTAACACGCAGTACCGTTTCCGATGAAGACTATGCACATGCATGTCAAGCTTGGCGAGTGTTTGGCATGAACACGCTAAGTGAATATGCTATGCATTACCTAAAACTGGATGTATTGCTGCTCACTGATGTGTTTGAAAAATTCCGTAACTTGTGTCAACAAATTTACGGTCTTGACCCGGCTCACTATTATACGAGTCCTGGGCTTTCGTTTGATGCCGCTTTAAAATACACTCAAATGGAATTGGATTTACTCACTGAGGTAGACATGGTTCTATTTTTTGAAAAGGGCATTCGTGGCGGCTTTGTGTCACTTAACCAGCACCATGCCGAAGCGAACAATGTCTACATGCCTGATTATTCACCAGACAAACCAGAATCGTACTTAATGTACTATGACGTCAATAATTTGTACGGTTACGCCATGAGTCAGCCTTTGCCCTATGGGAAGTTTGCTTGGCTGACAGACAAACAAGTGTCAGAATTTGATGTGATCAAGGCTAGCCAAGAAACAGACCGTGGATATGTGCTAGAAGTGGATATTGAATATCCCTCATCCTTGTATGATGAACATGCCGATTTCCCATTCTGCCTTGAGCAAATGGTTTCCCCTGACAGTAAAGTGAAAATTAAAAAACTCATGGGCACACTTTACAACAAAAATCGGTATGTGCTACATATCCAAATGTTGGTGCAATGCCTCGCCCAAGGCTTGGTGTAGAAGAAAATCCATAGAGGTATTTATTTTGCTCAAAAAGCATGGCTCAAGCCATACATACAACTCAACATAGAGCACCAACAAATGGCAACACAGCAGTTTGAAATTGAAAAAATGAAAATCCACAGCCTGCTTACAGTCTCCGACCGGGTCAGGAATGGAATGAATGAAGCCCAGATCTAGCGGCGAGGATATGAACTGTGCCGGCTGCCGAGGCCTGACACACTCCTCTGGGGCAATGATTAAATGAATGACAGATGAAATGAAATGATAGTGGAGAGTGTTGCTGGAATGAAATTTTGACAGGGAAAAACGGAGTACCCGGAGAAAAACCTGTCTGCCTCCATGCTGTCCAGCACAGATCTCACATGGAGTGACCGGGATTTGAACCACGGACCCAGCGGTGAGAGGCCAGCGTGCTGCCGCCTGATCCACGGAGGCTACTAGTTTGAAATTATTTTTTTTAAATTAATGAACAACTGCATTTATGGCAAGTCTATGGAGAATGTCCGCAAATACCGTGACATTAAATTGGTGAATGTCTGGGAGGGGCAGTGGGATGCCCGGCGGTACATTGCCAAGCCAAATTTCAAATCGATCAAAATTATCGATGAGGATTTGGCTACTATTAAATGAGTAAGACCAGCGTGACCATGGATAAACCCATTTACTTGGGTCAAGTCATTTTAGACTTTTCTAAATCGATCATGTATCGATTTCACTATGAGTTTGCCAAACGCCATTTTGAGGACGTCTCTCTTTTGTATATGGATACGAACTCATTCATTTACCACATTCGCCACTGCAACCCCTATGACGTCATGAGGCAACATAGTGACTGGTTCGACACCTCTTGCTATAGCGCTGACAACGTGTTTCAGCTGCCCATAAAAATCAAGAAGGAAATGGGTGTTTTAAAAGATGAATGCGGTGATTCCATTATGACGGAATTCGTAGGTTTGGCTTCGAAAATGTATGCTTACCACACACTCGACTCTAAGGAAGCCAAAAGAGCAAAAGGTGTAGGTAGGGCAGTGGTAAAATCGCTACGTGTAGACGATTACTTAGCGGTTTTACGCACTGGCAAAGCTATGTCTCATACACAGTGCAGGATACAATCCAGCAACCACCATTTGTATCTTGTGGAACAGAGAAAACGCACCCTCGCCTCCATGGATAACAAACGTGTGTGGACTGATGACCTGCTCACCAGCCTGCCCTGGGGTTATGATCGCAAGGAGGAGGAGGTGTGATTTCACTGTTTAATCGTTTATGGGACATAGCTTTATGTAACTTGTAGATTTAGTATTTTGTAAATATTGGTTTTTGTCATTGTAAATAGTAGATTTTGTGAATAGTGGCAACCCACTTGGACCTTTTGCTCTTTAAAAAAGTTCTATGCAACCTTTTTTTATTTTTATTTTTGATTGGTGAATAGTTTGATTCTTTTAAGCTGTACAAAGTTTTTTTTTTGTAAATATGAAATAAGTAAGATTTTTAGTAACTTTAATAACTAGTATTTAATTATTTTTCGTAATGTAAATGGTAAACTAAAAAGTTATTTTGGGATGAGTGTGCATGTCGAGAATGTGCTTTTGGGAATAAATAAAGTGGTTGTGTTTGTTCCCAAACACAGGTGTGAATGTATGAGTAGAGAGAGAAAGCTGGTGTGTATGGTTGACCAGAGCAAACACGGTGAGGTAGGGTGGGGAGGGGGTAAATGGTCACTTATATACTCATTTTGTTTTCAATGGTTTAGTTTTCTTTGAAATGGGGCAGACAATAGACATTATTTTTGTAAAAACAGTCTTACCTGCAGTAGTAGTAGACCTCGACGTTTCTGCAATCCCATAAACACATTGCAGCATCACCATGGTCAAGCACTTGCATCAACATCATTGTCAAATCTCAACTTTCGACATACACCAAATGGAAAAATGTGAAAACAGCAAAATGGAAAATCCATGCTTCCATATCACCAAAAACGCAAAACTTAAAACGGACATTTTAAAAAACTGTAAATGGCCATGTGTAAAATATGAAAATTCAAAAACCTCAAACGAACATTAAAAAAAGTGTCATTAACAAAATGGAAAATCCATATCATCAGAAAGACAAAACTTCAAACAAATATTTTAAAAATACTGTTAATTGAAAATGGCAAATGGCAATGTGTAAAATGTGAAAATGAACAATCAACCATCAACATCATGATTAAAAAAATAAAAAAAACAAAACATCGTGCTCTGGTAAACCTTTGTTTTTATTTCATAACCATAAGGGGATTGACAAATGAAAAATAGAATACAAACACATCCCAATTCCTCACTCCTCCATTCCTCAATGTTTATGTCCATGCATCATCAACTTTCCTTTCATAGCACTCATCACAATCAGGGCTGCCATCGTTTCACCCACTGAACCATCACAGGATGTGAAACGTTGTTTAGCTCTTTTCAATAACAATTTATCTGCCACATGTCTTAAACCAGGATGACTATGGCGATAAGAAAGGTCATGTTCTTTGCATGCTTGATCCAAAAGATTAATGGGTACATCACCACGCTGCACATGTTTTTCAAGACGAGTTCCAGGGCCACAAAAACGATAACCTGGAAGATGGATTTCGAAAGGTAAGTATTGAATCACTTTGTCAATGACGCCATTGCCAGTACAGGTCTGGCATATCCTTTTACATTGATGGTAAAAAGGTTTGGTCTTCCTCCTCCTCTGTGGACGAGGTTTGTGTTTGTTGTTGTTTTTGTTGTTGCTTTTTCTCGCCATGACACCCTTGGAATGATTCAACAATGTCTTTACACGGACTTTTATGACCGTGATACAGTTTCACTAGCTGGCAAGTCGCACACTGACGCATAGACGGTATTTTTAACATGGCCACTTGCTTATGGTGATCGTCATCCGTACAGGGTTGCAATTGACTCAACACAGGGTCTTGAGTCCATGATTTTGGTACATGTTGCCAGATTTCTTTGACCGCGTTGGCGGCCACATAATAAATGAACGACTTGGGCAGCGCCAAGAGTTCCTCTTTGGTAAAAGGTTTTAGTTTCTTTTTGCACACAAAGAACTTGCCGATGGCTTTGTCCGTAGCATTGCCTTTCTGCATGGTATCACGTGCTGTAGATGTTTACACGTCGCTTGTAGAAATCTCACTGGCGTCATTCTCAGGTAAATCTTGAGTTATAATTTTGTTCAACAACTCCCAGCAGGCATGGGTGGTTAACCAATGAAAGAGATGCCACGCATGCGATAGGGCTGTATGGGTAATGTTGCCACAGGAACAAGTATCCATGAGCGTTTGCAGGGAGGGGCAGCCCAACTCCATGAGGTCGATACATTGGCAGTAAGACGCCAAAAATGGTTGCAACCATTGACGTTTTTCATTACCTTTCACAAATACCACATTGGCCGAGGACAAGTGTGCTTTCATGACCACGTCCAAATATTTATAGGAAATGGTTTCCTGATTCCAGTCTAGTTGCCTATGATTTTCAATCCACTGGGTTTGTTTACGATCCTTTTCACACAACAAATCAAAAGCATGGGGTGGTTTAAATAGCAAATGCGTAGCTTGCGATATCCAAAACGTGGTACAATCGATAATGGCCACTTGTTTAAATATAAATTTGTTGTCACCAATTTTAAACCCTTGGCAATCCACAATGAGTGTGCGCAACATGTTGACACTTGCCTGGACCAAGTTCAACTGACGACTGACTGACGATCAATGACTAAGGTGTGATCATGACATGGACTTACCTGCCATGCTAGTTTCAAATTGAGGTTAGGGTAGGACAGGGGGACATGCCAAAATAAGAATTTAAGAATTACATCATTTTATTATCATAACACGTCTTACAGGCTTTTGTCATTTTGGGATATGGACGATACCAACTGATACAACAATATAGTCTCTTGTGTTTGTAACGTCCATAACACCGATGATGTCCCAATGTCTCTAAACTAGGCGTTTTTGATGGTGAGCTGCTCACCGAAGCACCATGCATACCATACTGTCCACACGTATCGCAACTTGTTTTTTCATCACTCAGAGACACAAGTGAGGGATAGCTTGAATGACAGGGTATATTTCCCACTTCCATTCTACACAGGTAGGGGCAGGTGGGTGACCAGCGCTGATGTTCCTACATGGGTTCATCGCCCTCCTGCCATTGGTCTATGATGATGGGACAAAAGGCACATTTCACTTCATCTCTTGTTTTTAAATAGTAGAATCCAGCGGCCGCCAAGGCTTGAGGGTTTATGAAAGGCACTGGCCATGTTGCAAAAGTCTTGAAACGTTGTTCCTCAGAGTTTAAATGCATGGATGTGACGTCTCTTGAGGCTTTAATGCAAGACATGACTGAGCGGCTTGACATGGGGTGACCTGTTATTTATACACTCGTCACTTGGTTGGATAGGGGATAATAGTTGACTTGTTTGTGATGAATAATCAAACAGTAGGCTGTCGTATTGGCTGGTACATAGTCATGCGTTTCAAAATCTAGTCGAATGTCAATATTGGATGGCTTGACAGACTCTTCCAGGTAAGAAGAGTCAAAAACAATTAGTGGCGCCCTTGCCTTAAACGCTTGGGGTAGCAGCATGGGGCCATTCTCTTTTTGATAATACGACCATCGAAATTTAGAAAACAAGTCGTACAGGGGGCCAAACTATTTTTTTGAAAAATCCAAATCCAGTCCTTCATAGGGAAACACAGCACCGTTGAGGAAAAGACGTGCATTTCTCAATTGCAGGTGATCAAATTGCGTGGCATCTTTGGTTTGTTGAAACTTGCGATTCGTTTGAAAACCCACGATCAGGTAGAGAGGTCTCTCTGTATAGCGAGCTGTTTTTACAGAACAACTGTGTGTGTTGGTGGTGGGCAATAGCTGATACTCATGGAGTGCCCAGCTTCTAAATTCCATGGGTAGAGGCACATCTCTCTTTACCATTTTGAGTATGCCCAGTTTTTAGCTCTCGTCAAGGTTCACATGGGGCACTATCCATAGCAAGCGTTGTAGTTGAATTTTTGAATCTATGGGGGCATTGTCGGCTCCCTTGAGTACATTATTATCACTCCTGTCTCTCACTAGATAAAGCACTTGCCTTGCGTTGACCACAATTTGTTGGTGGTCTTCAGCAAAGCCTAAAATCAGTTTAAGAGGTAAATATCCAGTGAAGGTGCCATCGGTGTGTACCACCCAATCATTGGTCGAGTCAGGGCACCAACCTGCCATGCAAAGTGTTTTACCTTCTTCCTCACTATAAGAGGGGTATAGTTTCATGACACTGGAAATGCCCACATTTCGAGTGCTATCCACTACGATATCGTTAATGACATACCGCACCTCAGAAAACAGAAAGGCCAAACCATGGTTGGCCAACTTGGATGTGGTGGGTGTAGAGCCATCGGCTTTAGTGAGCCTACCTTCAATCTGAATGACACTTTCATGCGGTAGGGTGTTAATATCTTGGTTGTTGATAACAAATTGAATTTCATCATTGTTATTGAGTCCAGGTGTTTGAGCTTGATAGGAATGGAGATCAATTCTTACCACTCCTGGTTGCTCTTCGATGCGGTTCGCTACCTCGAGGATAGAATTCATCAAAGGGGTTGACGTGGTAACCCAAATGCTGTAAAATCTGCTTGTCTTGAGATGTTAACGTGTATTCATGTGGCAAACAACTAACACCATTCCTAGACGGTGTTGTTGTTTATACACAAACTTCACGTGGCTTTAGCACCAACTTGTAAGTCACTGGTGTGGTAGAATCTAGATCAATGAGTTGTTGATCTCTATTGATCAGTCTTAATGTTATATTACTAATACCATCGACAGCCACAGAATGAAAAAGCACCACTAGAGGGTTTTCACGAATAATATACCCATTGGGCGATGTCACAATAAAGTCATAAAGCGAATGCGATGGTTCTTGATTGGTGTACACTTGGCTAATAATATTACACGTCACCGACACATGGTGGTCCTCAATGAATTTCACTTCATGGTCTGATTCATGTTTTTTGTTGGGCTCCAACACACGTGGTTTAAATCCTAGTAATGGGCCAATGGAATCGGGGTGTGTTTTAAAGTCGATGTTGAATGTGGAGAAAATACTGCAGCGATGAGTGTTGGTATTGCCTACAAGTTCAAAGTTGTGCGTTCCGTCGAGAAATGACTTTAAACCATATTCATTGTTCAACACCACATAAATGTGTCATCGATCGTGTATCCGCCAGAGTTCAGGGTGAGCACAGAATCATCATAGTAAAACTTGTTGTTCACATTTTCACGTATGTTGTATATTCGATTGTAAGTTTCAAGAGAAACAATTCCTAAACCATAGGGTTTTTCACTCAATTCGATAGGCGGGTAAAAGTCTAGGCTGACTTCAGGTCCACGTCCACGCACTATAAACGTTTTACTTTCTGCCGACATACTGTTGGCGTTTTAGCTTATGCTGCGTCTTATATAAAAAAAATAAACACAAACGTCCACACTGTTGGCTGTTAAACGTTTGCTCACGTTTGACATTATAATACATCTTGATCCTGTTACCAAAATAGGTCACTAGTTCCATGGGCGGCGGCAAATTCCCAAAACTGTCAAAGTACCATACGATGGATCCCTCTTTGACATAAGCTACATAATGTGTTCCTGGTCCTCAGTGATCATCCAAATTGACAACAGCACATTCCTGTTTCCAGGGTCGTGGGGGTAATTGGTTTCGCATAAGCACTCCTCGAAAATGAGAAAGCTTTAGTTGTTAAGCATAGCTTTCCACTTGTTGATGCGTCAGGGCATGTCTTGCTATGGCTGAGGTTATTTTTTTTATATTTCGAAATGGTGAAATCCCAAATCCTTGTTGATAAAAGGCTGACTTAAAATTGGCATTTCTAGCCCCCATGGCAATCGCTTCCATCGTTTCATTATGTCGCTGACTTTCTTGGAGTTGTTGCTTGCCCTGCTGCGCGGCTTTAATGGTTTTCGCCACTGCACTGGCACCGCCAAAAAGTGAACCCAGAGCAGCCAAACCGGCAAATAATGCAGGTAAAAATCCCACTCGTTTGGGGACGGGAATCACTCGCCCTTGTTTTGAACCCTGTCGCCGACGATTTGGAAAAACATGTCTCTGTGCTGCTCGAAGGGCTTTCCTTATGGTCAATACATTATTTTTTCTTTTTTTCTTTCGCAAGGGCTTGTCCACGAATGTCTTAAGCCCAGGCTTTGCCAAGGACAGGGTCTTTTTTTAAGTCTTTCTCACCACATACCTTTGTTTCACCATGATGATAATGACCAACAACCTTTCACAAGAAAGTTTAAATCACAACTAACGTCAGATTGTTATTTCATGGCTGTATATTCCAATTCCACATAAAGTGGGAAATCGTTTATGTTTTTTCCCGCTTGCTTTTCATCCCATGTCAACATGAGATGAAAGGATAATTCGTCACCTGCATTGACCATTTCATGGTTATGAACCAACATCCTATGACCGTTTATCTGTATTTGTAAATGGTTCTCATCTGGCATCGCGTATTTGATGTGAATGGTTCCATCATAGTGTAATCGATAGTGGCATAATCCTGAAGCAAGCACATAGGTCAAGTGCTACCCGAGGACTTGCGGTGTATGGTTTCTCTCATTCACAGGTTTTTCATTTGTCAGATACAGTAAAAATACAGATGGGATAAATGTATAAAGCCTGTTCATTTCATCGGTCACGTAACGCTTGGTACAGACATCGTCTTCGCCTTGCGGGTCTTCCACGTGAATAATCCGATGGTGATTAGCGCTATAGCTATTCACCGTAAGCTGGGTCACTTTGTCATAAAACTCATACACTTTGTTATCCACAAACTTTTTCGTAGTAACGTCTGTAGACACTTGAGGATGTTTTACATGGGTTAACCACTTTCCCGTTTAGACCGGAGTCCGCACGACCACATATGCATTTTACCAAGAATCAGTCAGCACGAGAGTCAAAATATCCCGGGGCGCCAGATGGGTTAAAGCTAATCGCAAAAAAAAAACGACATCAAAATTTAAAAAAATGCTTTACTGATTTTTGGCTCAATGCAACAATAAGGATAGAAGGAGATTCACCTGGGCATAACACAACATGTAAAATTATCTCATTTTATTCTAAATTTTAAAATTGACTGCAAAATGATGCTCAAGGTAACATCATTCCAGTGCGACGGCACACACTACTATTTACACAATGTACAGAAATTTTTCAACACATTGAACAATTGTCCTTGGAGACACAAGTCTGATTATCAGTCCTGTAGACTGTGTTCCAAAATTATATCAATTACTTAAGATGAAATCCAGTTCAAATTTAATTGTCTTTACTGGAAATATTGTAGTTCACTGGTTGAATTTCTAACATGATATTAACACTCGTAGAAATTCTCACTGTTTATAATTGTTTATAGAATTTTTTAACTTCCACTTATTTTTCCAGTTTCAAAAATATTGTCAAAAATATTATCTTTGACCCAACACTAATTATGTACACATATTAATAACAACATCTGAAAAGTATTTGACCCTTGAGCATAGCATCGAAGAACTGTGCGAAGCACAACAAAATTTATTATTCTTCCAAAATTAAACATTTCGAGAAGTGACTCGATTATGAACTTCAAATTCCAAAGAAATATGATTTCTGAATCATCAGCTTGATCATAAAAAAATTGTTGAACCATTCAACTATTCGATTTTCCACTTGGAATTATTATAAAGAAAATTATTTATATTTGTTGTTATTTTAGTAACTTTCACAACTTGCAATTCTTGAACAGAATGCGGAAATAAGAATTGTAGCTTTATAATAAATTCATTTAGTTCATGAAAATAGGATTGAAAACATCCTTTAAGTAAATCGTGGATACAGATTTTTTTTTTAATTGGCAGTGGCCCATTCAATTATTTGTGTAAGAACACAATATCCCAACAACAACGGCAAAGGTCTTCCTTCCTCTGAAGAAGAATAAAATTTTATCATGACAAAACCGGGTTCTAGCAAATCCAAAGTATTAATGGAATACGTAAACAAGTTTGAAATAATTACTCATGGTTTGGTCATTCATTCGACGAAATGTGTGGTTCCAATACTCCTCCTATAAACCTGAGCCATCGAACCTGCTATTTGATTGATGCTAAAAAAAAAACTCCTCATTCCTGCGACTTAAACATGCGCACCTGGGAATGGCATTTCAACTACTCCACACACATAAATTTTCTTCCCAAAATTTATACAATAAATCAGGCCTCTGCTTGTTATCAAAACTGGAAGATCTATAAACTTACAAGTTTATTTTATTTTACCATTCAGTTCAAACCGTGAAGTTACCACACTTGTGATATTCTCTATTTCACTTTCGAATGTGTGCCTACGTCATGATTTTATATAAACACAAAAAAAAATCCTAATTGATACAAATATCATTGGCTTCCTGTTTCATGCCTTTCCGTGTTATCTGAAAAATATACTTTGCTCAATGCAAATATTAACTGTTCAACCAGAACTATAATGTTGGTGGAATACGGGCTTGCGCTATCCACTAGCTTTCGGAAAATCACCTGTTCCAAACTAGGAATGACTAAACTAATCCTTAAGCTCTCTCTCAACGAATGTGATTATTAGAAAATGTAAGATCCAATAATTATTTAGAAAAAATATGAAAATTATTATTATTATTATTATTGGATTATTATTGTTATTATTTCCTTAAATTTGTTTAATTATTATTTCCTTATGTGAAAAAAACACATGTTCGACTCTTCGAAGATGGACAAAATATCCATTCCTCAACAAAAATAAATATTAACTTCTACAGTTATATCGGCTGATTACCGTGATTCTCAAACAAAATGAACAATCAAATAAATGCTCGGTATGCTCGGTCATCGATCCTAAACTAATCTCAGTGCTGAAAATACTCAGAATAACCCTAATGTGTCTTGCGTAAATCAATGCAAGATTTAAATACGAAGAAAAATAAATGTGTTGGTCATCTGCAGAAAATGAGTTTGTTCCAATTAGCTAGCCATAATATAAAAGTCAAATGTGGCTTACATTTCTCGTTGGTCTTGAAGCGTAGTGAACCTGGTCTGTACCAGATTTATCCAGATACATGCCCAATTGGACACGCACGTCTAATCCTTGTATCGGCCGCCATTATATACCCACAATCTGTCTAGCACGACAGAGTGGAAATATTTCTTGAAGTTTGAAGTAACTGCTGATCCATTTTAATATTGACTTCAATTAAATCCATAGCAGTTCGCTTAAATGGGGTCAGATCCAAATGATCTCTTCTCAAAAGCGTCAGTTGTAACATAACTCACGGTAATCTTTTCAGTACAGGAAAACACTGATAGTCTAAAACAATCAACGGCTGTTCTGAAGATCGTTCCCTGGGCATGGCTTCACACCATCTATCATGCGCGAAGCAACATATAGTTTCCCTTTGTCGGCTAATGAACAACACCGTGATAGACTGGCCTTCAATATACTGAAAGATCGGAGTGGTTATTTAGTTACAATTTGAGAAACTGACAAGTTGGATTAAAATATCCAAGTATTGAATTATTGTTACTGGACTGTGACAGAATAATATCTAGACAAAGTCTAGCATATGTCCATATAGAAACAAAGTGTTTCACCAATGTCCGTAGAAAATAACAATCACCTTTGTGATTCCCTCTACCGGAAACTTACTACGTTCCCCACGTATCGTAGCACTTTTGTGACTATCACAATTCAAAGATATCTTCTGCGTAGATTCGGCAACCATGTGCCTTGGCTCGACGTAGCAGCAGCACCTTGTCCTACAAGAGCTTGGTTTGAAGTGAGCTGCTTATGCTTGGGCCGAGCGGCTTTTATACAAAACGGTCGGCTCCACGCTGGATCACGCTGAAATCTGCAAATCCTCATATCTCCGGTGTCTCTGGTCTGATTCACTTGAGACTATGTGCATCCTCTTTCATTTGGCCGTGCGAGTAATCTGATCCAAGAATCAAGTCTCTACTCCATGGCTAAGTATTTAATCACCAAATAGTCTCGACCTCTGCTACTATTTGCCACGTCACTTAACATCTTCTTGGCTGCATAAAGTTTCCATTTCAATCTAGAAGGAAAGGAGCGCGATATTCAAATATCTCAACTTTCAAAAGCGGCTGTAGCCTTTCCCTTGATACCTAGGTGTCTGAATCTTGGAATACCCATTCCTAGAATTGGGCACATCCACCCCACACCTAGCAAAAAAATTAAAATTGATTTTTTTTATTTTCCTATCTACTCATTAAATCATCTGGTTCTTGAATAATAAATCTTCAAATTCGCTGCATTATAAATTCCCACGATGTTACCAGTTCGTGTATTGGCGATTTTATAGCCTCCATTGTTGTTTACTTCCACAACACGATAGGGTCCATCGTAAAGGCTTGCAAACTTCGAGTACACCCGATTTTGCACGTCGGAGGGTGTAGGTTTTTTTTACTGAAACACGAGTTCCTACGCGCAAGGGTCTGCGAAAACGCTTTCCACTCACTCTGCGCTCTCTTTTCTCAGCTTGGCTCCTCAACTTGTCTAAAGCTAGAGTCTCCCTCCTCTGACGACTAGGTTCAATCGCGGGTGGAATAGAGATGATTCGATCCCATAATCTTGTTGGTTTAATTCCATGATGAAGCAACATGGGAATCTGTCCAGTACTCTCATGAATCGTAGAGTTGATGGATTCGGATGCTAAAGAGAGAACATCCATCCATTTCCAATGCTCATTTGGACAATAGAGGCGGCAAAATGTAGATATTTCAGCCATCACGCGTTCTGCTGGATTGCTTTCAGGATGTTTGATAGAACAAAGCAATTGTCTAATCCGAAGATTATTCATGACGGCCCTGAATTCTAAAGATGTAAATTGGGGTCCGTGATCTGATAAAAGGAATTCCGGCTTGCCTGCTTCCGGAATTACGCTGTCTCTAATTCTCTTCGCACAATATTTTGCGTTTGCCTTCTGAATTGGGTGTAACATAGTGTATTTGCTGAAAACATCTATGGTCACCAGAATATATCGGTTACCTTTTTTAGACTTTGGGAGAGGACCATAAAGATCAGTCGCAAAGATTTCACAAGGCTTAGAAGGAATAATAGGCCTTGGTTATTCTCTCAATAATTTAGAATTATATTTACTCCTTTGGCATAAGTCGCACTCCCGAATAGTGTTCCTGACAGTTTGTCGCATTCGCTCCCATGAAAATTTCTCTTGTATCAAGTTGACTGTCTTATCTACTCCAGCATGACCTGCAATTCGATGCGCCATCCAAATAATGGGTGTTTGCATTCGTGGAGGTACCACTACCCTCAGCTTCGCATGGTCGGGGTCTGCAAACCTGTAGACTAGACCATCTAACATCAAATATTCTCCTGAAATTCTTTCAGTTTCCACAAAATCATCGTCATTGGGATCCATAACTCCCTGTAGAAAACGAAAAATATTTCTAAGACGTCGGTCTCTCCTCTGGGATAAATGTAACAATCTTAACCTTCTTAAGGTATCCTCATCCTCATGCGTCAGGTTAACTTGAAAAACCTTGGATGTTGACTCCACTGCTCTACTCAATAAATCGGCCCCAATGCTCAACTTTCCAGGAGTGTGTTCGATAACTAGGTTGAATTGTTGAATAAAAAGTGACCATCTAGTTATTCTATCACTGGCAAAGTTTGTTCTTAAGATAAACTCCAATGCATGGTGATCAGTCCTCACGATTACTGAATGTCCAATTAACATTTTCTTTCAAGACTCCAACGCGAAGATTACAGCAAGGGCTTCTAACTCTGTGGTGTAATAGTTCCTTTCTGATGGACGAAGTTTCCTGCTTATGAAAGCCAGGTAATATCTCCTGTGATCGTCATCTTCTTGAAGAAGAATAGCTCCAATCCCTACGGTGGATGCATCGGATTCTATGATGAAATTCTTGGTGAAGTCAGGATACCCTAATTTCACACTGTTTATCAATAACCTCTTGGCATCTTGAAATGATTTTTCGCAATCTTCATTCCATTTCCATTTGTTTCCCTTTTTTAATAATTCCTGCAAGGGAGCAACTGTCTTGGTGAAGCTTGGACAATGCCCTGCAAAGAATTGGCATGTTCCGAGAAAACTGCGGACATTCTTCACCCTAGTAGGTCTGGGGAAATTCGCAATCGCTTGTTTCTTTGTCTCATTGGGACGGTATCCTTCACCATCTAAAATATGGCCCAAAAATTTTATTTCCTTCTGAAAGAACTGACATTTTCGAAGGTATACTTTAAAGTTCGCTTTTCTTAAATCTGCGAATAACATCTGAAGATGTATCAAATGTTCCTCCTTAGTCTCAGATGCGATTAGGATATCGTCTATGTAACGAATCGCTATCTCTTTTACTTCAGGACTCAAATTTTGTTCCAGTGCTCTGATCAAAACAGATCCAGATGTTTTGATCCCAAATGGTAGACGGCGGAATACATATGTCTGTTGGTCAAACATAAACCCTGTAAACTTTTTGGAATCTTCACTAAGCCTAATGTGGTGGTAGGACGAAGTGAGATCAATGTTAGAGAAACAGATCTTGCCCTGGAAATTTCTTAACAGTTCCCTAATGTTTGGTGGTCTGTCGTACTCTGGCAGTAATCTTGAATTCAAATTTCGCGCGTCTAAACACAGTCTCAGACTTCCATCCGGCTTAGACACTACTGCTAATGGATTGACATAAGAGGTAGTGTACGTTTCAATCACATTGTTACCTTCCATCTCTTTGATAAGCACTTTTACCTTTTATCGATGCTTTTCCGCTACCGGATACAATTTAGCATGGAAAGGTGCATCATCAGTTACACGAATTCGATATTCAAAATCTTTAATTTCACCAGGTTTAATATCAAAAATATCATGGTACTCTTCCAAAATTTTCCCTAGCTCTGGGGACCCCTTCTCAGTATAGACTTCTTTTCCTTCAGCTTCCCGAAAAATCAGATACCATTGAGCGTCTCACTCGATGTCTTTCCTCTTCCTTTCCCTCGAAGTTTATCTCTTCGGTATACTGGAATCTGACCGTCTCTGTCTTCATGTCTATCACGGCTCGATATTTCTGGATGAAATCCGCTCCCAAGATCATGTCAAAAGCCATGTCCTTCATTACTACAAACACATGTCGGAAATCATGTCCTCCAATAGTAACACGTAAGTATAATTGTGTTTTACACAGCGGTATTTTGTTGGGTATTATTCCTTGGATTTTAATTCCTGATACTGGAATCTCTTCTAAATTCTCTTTGAGCTTCCACAGAATATAAAGCTTCTCGCTCACAAGACAAAGCATAGCCCCAGTATCAATTAAAGTATCGACAGGCATGACGAATACTTCGCATGATATGATTGGCAGTTTAATTCTTGTACCCATTTCTATCCGTTCGTCATTATGTTGAATTAAGTCATCATCCTCTGTTTGCCATTTAATAATCCTGAAAGTGAAAATGTTTAAAATTCGATCTCCTACTGTGAATTCGATTTTTTTTTCATTCCCCCGGGATTGCTGTGTTCCCGATGGGCCTGGTTCATTGGACTTCTGTTCCAAGAACTGCGCGTTTTCTTGGTGTCTTTCTTCCAAGATCATCCTCGTCTCCTTATTGAACTCTCCATTGGACTGACGAGTGTTCTCATTCCCTCTGTTATTGTAGTTATTGTTTCTACCATAGTACTTTCTTTACTGGTATCTTCCTTGAATATTCCTTGGCTCTCTCCATCGATTGTCATATCGATATCAACCCTTTAGTCTCGCATAAGGCTTGTAACTGTATCTATTAGTGTTCTGATTCCATCCTCTTTTATCAGGCTCTCCCCTCGGCGTTTTCTCTTCTCGCCCCTCTCGAATCTCTCGAGGTGTTTGGGAATAACTGTCGGCCATAACAGTGTACACAGCGTTGCCATTCTTTCCTCCCTTCTGATGGAAGAATTGAGCGTTCGTGTGATCAAGTTTCTGCAATACCTCGTCAAATTGATCCATATTATAAATGTCAGCAGCGATCAAAGTTCTTTGGACTTCTGCTGGAAACTGACGTATTAATGCAGTAATTAATTCATTATCTGGCATCGGCGGATCTAAATGTTGAAGTTTAGAAAGCTGTCCAGAAAAGTACGAAGAGTATCGAGTAGGTTGTGACGTCGAAAATCTCTTCGAATATAATTCTGCTCTGACTTGCTGTTGGGTTTCCGGGGACCAAAACTTTTTCAATAACCCACGGGAAAACTCCTCAAAATTGGTGAGAGTGGACCTGAATGCTCTAAACCAGAGAAGTGCGGGCCCTTCCAAAAATGTCCCTATCACTCGGATTTGTCTTTCCTTAGGGATTTTGGAATCTTTAAGGTAATCACCTGCTTCTCTGAAGAATTCTACGGGTGTCACAGAATCTCGCCCTGAAAATTTAGAAGGTTTATCCTCCACATTCTTGAATACAGTTATGGGGTTGGATTGAAATACTGTCCTGGCCTCATCCTGTCTTTGACTATCATTTCCTCTAGCTGCTCATAGGTTTACCTGTATCTGTTCTTCTCCTCTTATACTTGGCATTTTCAACAGATGGTCATCCTGTTTCTCGTCCTTAACTTGGGTTTTCATAGCCTCAATTGCCTTATGGTTTTCTTCGGCCTTTTTTCTAATTTCTTCCGTTTCCTTCTTTATTTCTTCTGTTTCCTTATAGTTCTCCTTGACATCAGTGGATATATTGTTCATAACAGCCTCGTGACTCTTCAATGACCCTGTCATATCTGATATGTCCTTCTGAGTCGCTTGAATATCTTTGGAAATTACTTGAATATGGGATGACAAAGATTCTCTAATCTGCTTGACTCCATCTTGGTTCTCCAGCTTGAGTGTGTTTTTAATCTCATCGATAACTGTGGTTTTAATTTCAGTTTGTAATTCATTAATCACACCTTCTCTTATTTCTCCCACTACGAGTTCTTTGAATTGGTCTGTCAAACGTTGAACAACTAGAGTTGCCATCTCATTGCTCTCTTTCTTCACTCTGACTTCTAGGTTGACCATGTCTTCACCAACTTTCCTAAGACCACTTTCTATCCTATCAGCTAAGCTTTGGGATCTTAGATCGGCATAGCGAAATTTATCGTCCATTAAACTTGCGTTAGTAGCTAATGAAGTTTCGAGCTCATGTGTTTTTTCGCATAATTTAGTCATTTTACCCTCAAGTGACATTTTCAAGATTTCGGAATTCTCTTTAAATTTATTTTCCATAGAATTAAATTTACTATTTAAACTATCTTTTAAGTTATCTTTTAACCTGCTTTCTAACATATCGGAATTTTCTTTAAGTTTCTTTTCTAAAGCCTCTGTATTTTCTTTCATGATGGCTGCTACGCGCAGTCCAGCTTCTTTGGAACTCTCTTCCAAACTCCTCATCATCCTCATCATCTCTTCCATAATTTTCAGTATTAGTCAAAACAAAGGGGTATACATGTTGGCTGATACAAGATTATAACTAGAACAAGAAATATGAATAGCTAATTGGAACACTCTAATAAAATGAGATTTGTCCTAATGTCGACGCGATGGAAAAAAACTTCTCTACTTTTACGAATTAAATTTACCACAATATCACAAGAAAAATATGCAAGTCCTCAAATATCCTCCACCTGGATTCTACTAATGCGTATGTCCAGTCATCGAACGTTTACTACTGAATTTATTTGACGCCCTAATGGTTAAGCAATTATCAAAATAATCAAACCCATTCTAATTATTTACCCAGTTAATTTTTAATTTTCCCACTAATTGGGTTTCCTACTAATTTATTCATCCAAACCAGACATCTCTCAACTCCCAAAATATCTATAAAAAATTATCACAATTTAAATCGGCATGCGATTGACCGTGTCTAACTCGGGCCCCACGTTGGAAGCCACTTTCTCTCTCTATCTTATTTTATGTGCCCGATTAGACCGGAGTCTGCACGACCACATATGCAATTTACCAAGAATCAGTCAGCACGAGAGTCAAAATATCCCAGAGCGCCAGATGGGTTAAAGCTAATCGCAAAAACACGACATAAAATAAAAAAAAGTGCTTTACTGATTTTTGGCTCAATGCAACAATAAGGATAGAAGGAGATTCACCTGGGCATAACACAACATGTAAAATTATCTCATTTTATTCTAAATTTTAAAATTGACTGCAAAATGATGCTCAAGGTAACATCATTCCAGTGCGACGGCACACACTACTATTTACACAATGTACAGAGATTTTCCAACACATTGAACAATTGTCCTTGGAGACACAAGTCTGATTATCAGTCCTGTAGACTGTGTTCCAAAATTATATCAATTATTTACGATGAAATCCAGTTCAAATTTAATTGTCTTTACTGGAAATATTGTAGTTCACTGGTTGAATTTCTAACATGATATTAACACTCGTAGAAATTCTCACTGTTTATAATTGTTTATAGAATTTTTTAACTTCCACTTATTTTTCCAGTTTCAAAAATATTGTCAAAAATATTATCTTTGACCCAACATTAATTATGTACACATATTAATAACAACATCTGAAAAGTATTTGACCCTTGAGCATAGCATCGAAGAACTGTGCGAAGCACAACAAAATTTATTATTCTTCCAAAATTAAATATTTCGAGAAGTGACTCGATTATGAACTTCAAATTCCAAAGAAATATGATTTCTGAATCATCAGCTTGATCATAAAAAATTGTTGAACCATTCAACTATTCGATTTTCCACTTGGAATTTTGATTAAGAAAAATATTTATATTTGTTGCTATTTTAGTAACTTTCACAACTTGCAATTCTTGAACAGAATGCGGAAATAAGAATTGTAGCTTTATAATAAATTCATTTAGTTCATGACAATAGGATTGAAAACATCCTTTAAGTAATTCGTGGATACAGATTTTTTTTTTGAAATTGGCAGTGGCCCATTCAATTATTTGTGTAAGAACACAATATCCCAACAACAACGGCAAAGGTCTTCCTCTGAAGAAGAATAAAATTTTATCATGACAAAACCGGGTTCTAGCAAATCCAAAGTATTAATGGAATACGTAAACAAGTTTGAAATAATTACTCATGGTTTGGTCATTCATTCGACGAAATGTGTGGTTCCAATACTCCTCCTATAAACCTGAGCCATCGAACCTGCTATTTGATTGATGCTCAAAAAAAACTCCTCATTCCTGCGACTTAAACATGCGCACCTGGGAATGGCATTTCAACTACTCCACACACATAAATTTTCTTCCCAAATTTTATACAATAAATCAAGCCTCTGCTTGTTATCAAAACTGGAAGATCTATAAACTTACAAGTTTATTTTATTTTACCATTCAGTTCAAACCGTGAAGTTACCACACTTGTGATATTCTCTATTTCACTTTCGAATGTGTGCCTACGTCATGATTTTATATAAACACAAAAAAATCCTAATTGATACAAATATCATTGGCTTCCTGTTTCATGCCTTTCCGTGTTATCTGAAAAATATACTTTGCTCAATGCAAATATTAACTGTTCAACCAGAACTATAATGTTGGTGGAATACGGGCTTGCGCTATCCACTAGCTTTCGGAAAATCACCTGTTCCAAACTAGGAATGACTAAACTAATCCTTAAGCTCTCTCTCAACGAATGTGATTATTAGAAAATGTAAGATCCAATAATTATTTAGAAAAAATATGAAAATTATTATTATTATTATTATTATTGGATTATTATTGTTATTATTTCCTTAAATATGTTTAATTATTATTTCCTTATGTGAAAAAACCACATGTTCGACTCTTCGAAGATGGACAAAATATCAATTCCTCAACAAAAATAAATATTAACTTCTACAGTTATATCGGCTGATTACCGTGATTCTCAAACAAAATGAACAATCAAATAAATGCTTGGTATGCTCGGTCATCGATCCTAAACTAATCTGAGTGCTGGAAATACTCAGAATAAACCTAATGTGTCTTGCGTAAATCAATGCAAGATTTAAATACGAAGAAAAATAAATGTGTTGGTCATCTGCAGAAAATGAGTTTGTTCCAATTATCTAGGCATAATATAAAAGTCAAATGTGGCTTACATTTCTCGTTGGTCTTGAAGCGTAGTGAACCTGGTCTGTACCAGATTTATCCAGATACATGCCCTATTGGACACGCACGTCTAATCCTTGTATCGGCCGCCATTATATACCCACGATCTGTCTAGCACGACACAGTGGAAATATTTCTTGAAGTTTGAAGTAACTGCTGATCCATTTTAATATTGACTTCAATTAAATCCATAGCAGTTCGCTTAAATGGGGTCAGATCCAAATGATCTCTTCTCAAAAGCGTCAGTTGTAACATAACTCACGGTAATCTTTTCAGTACAGGAAAACACTGATAGTCTAAAACAATCAACGGCTGTTCTGAAGATCGTTCCCTGGGCATGGCTTCACACCATCTATCATGCGCGAAGCAACATATAGTTTCCCTTTGTCGGCTAATGAACAACACCGTGATAGACTGGCCTTCAATATACTGAAAGATCGGAGTGGTTATTTAGTTACAATTTGAGAAACTGACAAGTTGGATTAAAATATCCAAGTATTGAATTATTGTTACTGGACTGTGACAGAATAATATCTAGACAAAGTCTAGCATATGTCCATATAGAAACAAAGTGTTTCACCAATGTCCGTAGAAAATAACAATCACCTTTGTGATTCCCTCTACCGGAAACTTACTACGTTCCCCACGTATCGTAGCACTTTTGTGACTATCACAATTCAAAGATATCTTCTGCGTAGATTCGGCAACCATGTGCCTTGGCTCGACGTAGCAGCAGCACCTTGTCCTACAAGAGCTTGGTTTGAAGTGAGCTGCTTATGCTTGGGCCGAGCGGCTTTTATACAAAACGGTCGGCTCCACGCTGGATCACGCTGAAATCTGGAAATCCTCATATCTCCGGTGTCTCTGGTCTGATTCACTTGAGACTAAGTGTATCCTCTTTCATTTGGCCGTGCCAGTAATCTGATCCAAGAATCAAGTCTCTACTCCATGGCTAAGTATTTAATCACCAAATAGTCTCGACCTCTGCTACTATTTGCCACGTCACTTAACATCTTCTTGGCTGCATAAAGTTTCCATTTCAATCTAGAAGGAAAGGAGCGCGATATTCAAATATCTCAACTTTCAAAAGCGGTTGTAGCCTTTCCCTTGATACCTAGGTGTCTGAATCTTGGAATACCCATTCCTAGAATTGGGCACAATAATCTCCCTGTTTTGTGCGTGGCACTACTGACCTATCCACATAGTGTTTATTAGCAGGATCTGTTTCTTGTTTAGGACAGACCTAGCTTTGGCTATCAACGCACGTCCAAAGACATCCATCGTCAACCGGTAGTACCAGTCTACTGTTTCTATGACAAGGCTTGGTGTCCTGTATTGTAACCGTGTGAAAGAGCGTCAGTTGCTGGTTATGGAGATGTTGTTTTTTGTCGCGGCTATATTTTGAATTTGAAGCGAGCGCCTGACTGAGTTGAGTTTCACTGCCGTTGGTTGCAGGCTGGATGAGATGCGCGGACGGCGATCCGCGTATGTATGTTAACACCTGACGGTCTGCAGGGTCGAGCAGGCAGCTGTTATGACAGACACAGTCGTGTTTGTGCAGTGAATCCGTGCATAAGCGGGCGGCTTAATCAATCTCAAGTTACTAGTACCTGACCTGGAAGCCAAAATTAGCCTACAAACGAGGCATTGTTCAAATGTGCTCAGGATAGTTTTACTAGATGGGACTAGCTTTTGTAAATGCAAGGTTGTGTTGGGTATGGCCAGAGCTCACAGCATATTAAGGCATATGGGCTGGAAATAACTCCTTACTTGAGTTACGTGAATATAATACCTCATACCAGGGTAGATTTCTGGCTAGCAATTGACTTGGAATTAAGGCTAAACAGGTGTGTAAGCGTACTGCAATAACTACAGAAGGATTACAATCAAGTAACCGGGAACATTACTGTAACTATTCGGAGTATTTCGGGACGTTAAAACACCGGGTGATTGTCGTAAAATCAGTGACAGTATTAGACACGTGCTTTTTCATAGCAGAAGCTATGCTGTTAAGACAATCCGATCAGGACGTCATGGTAGCGAGACGCCGGTATGAACTTTTGAAATCTACCATGAGTCGAGCCAGTATTATGGTGCGTTAAATATGAATTGGGCGTACGATGGATGCTGACGTCTGGACACTTGGGACTTGGACCAGTAGAGCCATGAAGTCGAGCCGTACACATTTCCGTGTGCGGAGGATCGCGTGGGATTTTATGCTCCGACTAAGGGCATTCCGAAGGAACTTGGACCTTCTTCAAGAACATCTGAAATGGACGTGAGCCCCTTATTCTATTCTTAATATCTAGTACCGGTGAATATCAGACCTTAGACTATACCGTTCAACCATGTAGGAATCGTTTTACACGCCATAGATCTTTATTTTCTGCATTATATTGGGACATAAGCCTGGATCTTTGTGATGTTGTCCACTCTTCGCATTTTATTTTATTTCTTTTGAGATAGCATATCCACGGTGGGCATATCGTAGATTGAGTATATTTTCGGAAGGCATTCGGCTATTCTAATTAGACAGGAGTTTCATCCTGATTTTTGTTGTACAGTTCCGTGCATATTTTTATGGCACATTGTTATTTTAGCGATCGTTTTGAGATAGTTTATTGGTAATTTGTTTATTTAAATGTAGTTCTTGATCATTTGGTGCAATTCGTCTTGGATGTGTTCTGATTGTCATTTATCGTAAAATGATTCGATTTTTCTGGTGATTAAGGATTTTCTTTAAAATGATAATGCGGAATGATCATGTATGAGAATTTACATGGGGTATTAAGGAGGCATAATCATAACAATTTAATGGATCTTATGAAAAATAGAACATGGTAATTATCATGAGAATTTCATATTAATAATAATAATAAATGAATGAGTTTGGATTATTTAGGTGATGTTTCTTTAAAACAGATATGAGAAATTAACATGAATTAATGCACATTGGATTGATAAAGCAACCGTAACGTAGTTTTGTTATTAGAGAAAGGTGTATCAATTAGGAGGATTTTTGTTATGGTGACAAGCGGAAAATTGAACAGGTTAATTAGAGACAGTTACTTATAACATTCATATGATAAATCTGATAGGGTGATGAGTTGAATTGGGAATGCGCGTAGGCATTTGTCCCATTAATAATTATGAAAATCCATTAAATACAGTAAATATGACTGGATGGAAGCTAATATGTGAAAATAATATATAAAAGAATTATAGTTGTTGAATATAATGAAATGTTGGAATTTGGAGGATGTTGCCTCATATTACTCAATAGAAGGGCGGTGCCGCTGATGCAGCCCCACGCCGCTATCTAGATCTTGTCACCAATGGAATTCTAGATTCTACTTTAATTTGCTCTAACCATAATTACATATTTTCTGGTTGAATGATATAAACCTGCAGATAGATTAAAATGCCTAATAATTTTGCCATATTGTGATATCAAGGAATAAACCAAATTGATAAAGTGCCTAAAGAAATGGGGCATTTAAAATGCGGCCTCGTGTTCCGATGAAAGTCTTGAAATAGCTACGAATCATCCATAAGTGTTTGAAATTGGTTGGAATAATAAGGTTGAGTTGCAATTAATATCGCTGAATTATTAATCCCATAATTTATTTTATTATCGAGGATAAATCACAGATCCATAATTTATAATTTCTAATATGAATAGTCCTTGTGTGGGAATAATGAAATATAAATGGTATTACGTTTCTAATGGGTCCATCTTTGTTCGACTTGGTCTGACTTGCATCAAGTTGTATAATTAACAATTCTAGTATGTTTTGGAATTTCTTCTCGTTTCATGGAAGAGAATACCCCATAGGATTATCCATGATTTTTGGAAATATGGAAGTGTGTAGAACTTCAGAAATAAAATTTTATTCAAGTGTGATAGGACGATCAGTGATCTACACAACTTGAATACTGTAAATATCGTTTATAATATAATAGAATACCATGATGGACTATTAATTTCATGGGTATTCTAACACAATGAAATGTTTAAAAAATGACGTTTTCGTGGCATATTTTTTTTTGGAACGTTATTCAACACCTGCGATTAAATAGTATAGGATCCCAGGGGGAGCGCAGGATGTTATTTTTTCCAGTTGGAGTTTTAGTTTTCTCCCTGAGGATGCCCTTGTAAAGATTAGGATGGTTGAATGGATCAATTAAATTGATGCAAATTTTATCTTAACTGATACTGTGGTCATTCATGATTCTTGAAATATGCCTTCTATCCTTGCTGTAGTGTGCATCTGGGGAACAGCAGAGCTTTGCTTTCTCTTTATTCTACACCTTTGTAGAATGCTCATTGTTAACCCCGAGATGTTTTTGAGTCTTTGTGCTCGACTGTTGTTCGGATGTGCACTTGTGTGTTCGTAGGACGTTCGTCAAACGGTCACAGTATATAGACAGCCTGCTAGCCTGGCTAAGCCTTAGTTGAAATGAAGATTATTAAGCAGCAAGAGTCATTCCCTGTGGGGGACATGGTTTCCCATCTCTGTCCCACAGCACGTGAACAACGCCATGGTTCACTGTTTCCATCATCCATTCGCTGCACCATTGTGGGGCCTTCCGGCTGTGGAAAGACCAATCTTTTGCTAACGCTCATCACAGCGCCCAATGGTCTGCGTTTTCAAAATATTTATATTTTTGCAAAATCTCTCTACCAACCCCTCTACGTGTTTCTGGATCAAGTCATGTCTGGATTACAAAAAGAGAATATGGGTTATTTCACATTTTCCATGCTAGAAAATGTGATTTCACCAGATGAGGTAAAGCCCAATTCAATCATGATTTTCGATGATGTATCCACTGAACGTCAAGGTATCATTCAAAGCTATTTCAGCATGGGTCGTCACAAACATATCGATTGCTTCTATCTTGGACAAGCGTATTCTAAAATGTCCAAACAGTTGATTCGTGACAATGCCAATGTCATTGTTTTATTTCGTCAGGACGAGAGGAACAGTCGTCACATTTATAATGAGCATGTGAATCCGGATATGACCTTTCAAATGTTTACGGAATTGTGTGCCAAGTGCTGGAACACTCAACGTCATGCCTGTTTAGTGATTGACAAACAAAGTGAACTCAACCATGGACGGTATCGCTTAGGGTTTGATCATTTTATTGCTATTTAAGGTCCTGTCTCATTCCCCGTCAAGTCATTTGTCAAGACACCATGGCGTTAGCAGAGAGTCAATTGAAAAAGCACATTATTAGAGCAAAACATACTATTCGCCAAAAGTTTCGTCAATTGAAACGATCGCGTGCCGATCATGCTTTGTTTATTCAACAACATTTAGCACCTCCGCTAAAAGCCATGTTGAAACCCTCTTTCAAGCCATCTGAAACCCTACCCACCGTTTCACAAGCCACGCAGACGCTGCACGAGGACCCTGAGGAAGAGGAAGAGGAACAGGAACAGGAAGATTTGACTAGTGTTAGCGAGGTTGAGGATGAGGAGGAACAAGTGTTTACGCCTCAAAAAAAAGCCGCACCCCTTGCAGAGTTTTTGAGAAAAAAGAAATCCTTGGCCATGGTAGAAACACCTTGCCCTTCCAGAGCGTCTCCGTTTTCACAACTCTTGGCCACCCCTCAACATAAAGCTCAACTGAAAACCATTTTAATAAAATATTATGGATCAACATTGGAACCCTATTTCACTGATCTATTTATTGGAAACACAGATACCACATATGGTATTCGCTATGAGAATGATAGTTTCAAAATTGGCGATTCATCCATTAAATTTGCTCGTACTAAAGCTGTCATTAAAAACATCAACTATAAATTAACCCCAGGACTGTTAAAGCTGCTCTTTTCTCGGACCCCCTCTTCCCATGACTACACATCAGAGGATCTTGACAAATATAAATCCATTTTATTGGATACCCATGCCGACAAAAGACAGTATGATCCCGCACAACAAATGAATGCCAATATATCTCAAAAATATAAAACCATCATTGCAAAAATATTTCCCACAAGTCAAAGTGGTCGTCGTAAAGCATCCGCTTCGGGAGTGACATTTAAACCATTAAAACCCCTTGTGGATGTTACCTACTGGCACAATCCCAATAAGCTCGTCCAGCGGCTACAGTTGTTGCATGCTTCACGTCAAGCTGGCCATACCGGTCACGATTGGGAAATTCAAGAAATTGAACAAGAACTTCGAAATGCCAAAATTATTGTTTAAGCCCTCACCCATTAAAATGGGTATTGCTCACGAGTCGCATCGCCCAGCTAGGAGTCACTATCCACGGCTCAAGGTGATTTCACGAGGTGTGGATTAACTTTGGCAGGCTGACTTGGTTGAAATGATACCCTATGCTGGTATTATCGATGGTGTACGCTATATATTGACCGTCATTGATGTCTATTCCAAAATGGCCTTTGTTGAACCTGTGCGTCGCAAGTCTGGTCCACTAGTTACCAAGGCCTTTCAACATATTATTCAACACTCCAAACGTCAACCTCAGCTGCTACAAACCGACCAGTGGAAAGAATTTTTCAACAAGGATTTCTCCAGTTTTCTCAAATCTAAGGATATTCACCATTACACCACATACAGCAATCTCAAAGCCAGTGTGGTCGAGCGGTTCAACCGAACATTGAAAACCCATATGTGGATAGCGTTTACCGCACAGGGCACGTATCGCTGGTTGGACATGTTACCAGAGCTAGTATCACGTTACAATGACACCAAACATAGAACGATTGGGACCAAGCCATGCCTCGTGACCAAAAATATTCAGCGATTGGATAAACTGTTTAACCCCATAAAAACAGCCGATCCTAAACGTCACCGACTGAAAATTGGGGATTTTGTTCGTGTGAGCAAATTTAGGTCTGCCTTCAATAAGGGCTACACGCCTCAGTGGGGGACTGAACTATTTCGAATTCGTCAAGTCAACTTGGACACTCCAGTCACCTATTTACTGCAAGACCTCAACCATCAACCCATAAAAGGTAGATTTTATCTCCATGAACTTCAGAAAACAGCATTTCCTAAGCATAATCTTGTGGAAAAAGTGTTGAAATAAAATGGAGATAAACTATATGTCAAATGGTTGGGATTTAACTCGACGTTTAATTCTTGGATCAATAAATTACATGTAGTATGAACCTGTGTACTTTTATTTATTCACACATGTTGTACACTACCTATAGCTCTGTGCGTACAGTCCTCAGCTCCACATATTTCTTTCTTTTTCCACCTGTGTTCTCTCATACATTACCCCTCCCCCTTCTCCCCCCTCTTCACCTCCCACCACTGCTGTTCGCAGCTCTTGCCTATCTATTGGTTGCGATATCATTCCAACAAGTTGCATGATACTTTTTACTGATTCAGCGATTCCCACGCTTTGAACATTCAGTTATCGGACACGTGGACAGATAACGTCCAAGGTGAACACGTGTGTTGGATCATATTACACGTCAACATGCATTTTGTCACGTACGAAGCAAAACAGGATGTGACTTGTTAACAGTTATCGTACACGTGAACAGCTAACACCCAAGGTGAACACCTGTGCCAGATCAAATTTAACCTGAACTTGCATTTTGTCACGTACGAAGCAAACAGGATGTAACTTGTTTAGCGCACATGTCATCTCACACGTGTGTGCATGCATTTCGCACTCCCCTGCCACCCCGATTGTCAGATTATTTCACCTTCGAGCGTCTTGGTCATTTTCCATTGCACCTGTTGTCAAGTCAGATCAGCGCCTTCCAATAAGCTCAAATGACATTCACCTCCTGCTCCTCGGCAAGTTTGTTTTCTCTACTCACTTCGACCAACATAGAACCAAGTTCTCATCACCGTTTACACGTTAAAGGTAACATTTCAAAAAACGAACCCTCGCTCTGTCATGCATCGACCCGCCGAAATATCGATTGTTCTATTAAGCATGGTCATTCTGGTTAGCGATATGTTCGTTGAAACACACACCCAGCAGTATCGTCTCTCTCAACCACCACGCTTCATGAACATTATAAACAGGTAAAGAAAAAAACGTTTTTTCAACAAGTATGGCGTTAGGCCCTTTGTGAATTATTTTTTTGGAAAAAATATCTACTACATTTGAAAGGGGGCGTTAGCCCGAGTCCTACGACACCTCGTACACGTCTCTAGCGTTATTGGTTCGTGAGATATCGGCAAAAATCACAAAAAACACGTGTTTACCCCAAAATCGAGCTTCCAATTTTTTAAAAATACAACGAGTGGTCCATAGCAAAGAAAACGTCAGCCCGAGTCCTTGGACCCCTCGTACACGCCTCTATCATGATTGGTTCGCAAGATATTAAAAGCGGATGACCTTTTAGTTTTGGTCTTTTAATTAAAAAAGAGCCTATAGGAAAGTAGGGGCATCACTACGAGTGCTAGGACACCCTGTATGTTCAAATCCGACCATTGGTTAGCAAGATATCAGGTTCGGGGCAAATACGAGGAGGGTTAAATAAGTTAGTAGATAGAACCCGTATTACCACACTACTGTCAGATTTTCATCCTAGAGACTTGAAATTTATTTTGCGGTAGGGGGCATAGGGACCTTTCATTTATGTCAAAAAACGTTTTTGTATAATTCCTAGTTTCCAAAATATAGGAATTTCAAAATTCGAGTGTTTTCAAAAAACATAAAAAGTAAAAACGTTTTATTACAAAAAATAAAGGTCATAAAGACCATTCGTTTGAGCCATGGCACAACGTTCTATCATGTTTGGTTTTCAAACTATTACCTACTTTCGAAAACAAAAAAAAATCAAAATATTTTGATAAATATAACGAGTGGTCCATAGGAAAGAGAACGTTAGCTCGAGTCCAGTGACAACTCATTCGTGAAACTCCGACCATGGGTTCGAGGGAAAAGTCTATTTAAATGTTTCAACTTCGCACGGCGGCCATGTTGGTTTGTTGGGCACGGCGGCATTGAGTGAAGTAGAACTCCTAGCTCCCCCCTACTAGTACTTACTTAGAACCGTTTGCATTTGAAGCATTTTCTTTCACAGAGTGTTCCGAACACACTTTTTTTCTCGCACTTGCCACAGACTTGTCTTTTTATTCGACCTTTCTTTGCATCACATAAGTAGCACCTCCTTTTCCTGGGGGGGGGGGGGCTCTGTCAGTGTAGACGTTGATGACGATTCAGCTGGTTCTGGAACAGTAGCTTGAATAGCTGATAATGTTGTTCTTGGCAAACCAATTCGTGACCTTCGTTCTATGTGTCGTGGAATATGCCTTTAACCTAAGTCAATCAGAAAAAACTTTCACCTTGTCTTCGCTTTGGATATCTTCCACTCAGGATTTAGAGTGAGCCACACTATGTAGGCAGCAACACCACTAATATGAATTAGGTTCATAAGGAATGCTGCAGGCCATCTGTTTGTCTTTCTTTTGCAAGAATGAGCATGTACCATTTGGTCCAGAGGATCTAAACGAGATGTTGTTTCATTGTAATAGGGAATAATAACAGACTTATTTTTCTCTTCGACAACTATATTATTTGTATGATGCATACTGTTAGAAGAATTACTGCTTTACTTTTTGCAGGCTCGTAAGACACTTGTGTGAAATCCTTTGTAAAACCAAACAGGAATGATTGAGGTTCACGTGTTCTGTTAGATTAAAATTCAGGAGGTATAAATGTCTTGATTTTCCTAACAGTGCCTACTATTGTAAGACCATTGTTTAGTAACGTCTTTCCTAGTTCCAAACTTGTGAAGAAATTATCGCACGTAACATTCCCACTAGTGCGATTGTATGGTACAGTGAGCTGCTGAACCACTGTCGAACCTAGGTTTGTGGCAACAGTAGTACCTTCCTTTCCCAGATATGGAATTCCTTTCAAAGGGTAGAAAGTTGTTGAATGAGTTACAAAGAATTTTATTCCATGCTTATCTGATAATCGTCTACTGTGATTTTTGTACCGGGGAGATAATACTTAGGGAGATTTTTGCAGACTGCTTCCAAGACATCTTGAATCGGCGCGAGTTTGTCATTCTCACGACGACCATTTTTGGTTGATTTATCATCAAATCGGATGAAAACTAGCAACTCCTTGAATCGTTCTCTGCTCATGGTAGCACTAAAATAGAATGGCCGTATTTAGGGCTCTATAATGATGACACAGTCTCATGATTAGATTTCAGGTGACCCGCTGTTTTGAGGAGTCCATTTAAGGCACTGATTTCTACTTCATCACACACTCTCCATGATGACTTTTTATTTTTCAGTCTGTAAACATTCTCAGCGTCATGATTGGTAAATATTACTATGTCCTTTAGAATACTTGTTGTAATGAAGAGTTCAAAACTGTCCTTCGAACTGTCTATTGACTTCTGTGGTTGAAGAATCTCCTTATTTGTTGTTGTCTTTATTATATTACGAGCTGTAGTCTTTGAAGTAGAAGGTGGACATTTTTGCGACTCAAATTCGTTTTTACCTCTGTATTATGTATCATCCTGCAATGTCACATCTTCAGTTTCACTTTCATTTTCGCTTACGACATCACTGTGTTCACTGGCTATGCTAATATGATCTTCTTCATCGGACTCATTGGGTTTATAATCTTCATCATCACTGTCTGATAGAAAGCCTATACACTCTTCATTTCCTTCTACTACTTCTGACTGCAAACGATCTATTATTTCCTTGTCAGTAAGTCTAGACATTGTTGAAAACCACTAAGAAAAACATGGAAAATGGATTGGTAATTGAAATAAACACAATAGTTAGTATATGAACGTGATCTACTATTGCCACTATGATAACACAAGAAGCAAGTCTGCCAACAGTCGTAAAATAAAAAGGTAACTGACATCAGAGAGCTTAGTGTCCAATGGACTCACGTCAGGTGTTTAAGTCATGATGTTTGTATTTAGTAAATAAATAAACAACCATTGTTAGCAAATCCACTAGGAAACATTATTGACAATAGCTTTCAATTGTTGACGAATACCTAGACTCTTATAAAGGAAAAGATATGTTTACTCTCTGTAAAACACAAAATTGCGTCCAATGGACTCGCGTTTGGCTTTCTAGGGTTAAACAATAATTGTATTGTTATAAACAAATTGCTTGAGAGTGAGGGATCTCATGACCCTGAAGCTATTATTGGATATACTATAAACGAAGTTTGATGGTTCTACTTATGAGTAGAAGGTGATGGTATTGGGGTAAGTGTATAATCCCCGATTCACTAATGTTGATTACTGAGAATATCTCAGGTGATTAGAGTGTTAATCCTCTGATAAAATGGGACTTGTTGCGAGAGTTATAATACTGCCCCATAATTGTATTAGTTGCTTCGAATATTTAAAATGTCAGTCCAATAACATAGACTTCCACATCAAAAGAACGTAATAATGATCATCGAATTATTTAGAAAGTGTAATGACGTCACGTCAAAAGGTATTGCCAATTCTTGTGATAGCTTGTTTAAGATCAGTGTTCTAGTGTTATTTCTCCACTATTTAATGTGTTGAGTTACGGAAATACAGCCATGTATTACAAGTTACATTAGGAAATGCATAACATTATTATTATACTCATATTAACTATTTTATCGAAACACGTTTGTGTGTCAATCTATTGGTAGTGTCGTGTGTCAGGTCTATGAAATTTAATATGCTGTGTCAATAAGTGGCATTTCTTAAGTCAATTATGAATTACGAACTCATGATCATTTACGTCATGAAGAACATTGAATCGTGTGTGAAATAACTTCCAAATCATGTTAATTGTGTATATATTAGAGTATAGGACAGTGATAGGCACCATCCATTAATTCAGTTTAATATTTTTTGTGTCATTGATTATTGTGCAGGTTTGCATGTATAGATTAAAATAATTGTTTGTCACGCATTAACTATAGTCAAAACCAATGAACTCTATTAATAATGGACTATGTTTTTGTTAATTGAGATGCACAATCCAAAGCTCGATTGCTGACATCGCTGTGCACTTATTCACTAGCACAGGGAAGTGATTATTATTATTATCGCTTTTTCACTTGTTGCGGTCAGGCAGTTCTTATTTTGGGAATAAATTGGTGAATTGATTTTATTTCATACGTATGCGTTCTCACTTCATGTTTGTGTTGTATCTCTGTTCCTAATATCCATTACGGGGAACATGAGGGTACTGTGGAGCAATTATTACCTAGCAATACCCAGGACGCTCTGGGACCTGATCTCGTGCTCACACTATACTCATGTTGCCTCGCATGTGATCGCCCGTCCATCCCAGGTGGACAGACGGGCACAGTATGTGTGTGTCATTTGGTATGTTTGTCCCCCCCCCCCCACGCTCCCTATTAATTCAAATACGGTGATACTGAATTGAACAAAATTTGGTACAGAGGTAGCACTAGCAAAGGGCACCTCAGTCCCACGTATCGCCACCATCTTGACGGAAACATAATGGTGGTCACCCAAAGATTCAAAGATTACATCAAATTACGATTAACCTAATCATCTGATGTCTACGAAATTTTGCGACAACATAACTTGATGGTGGCAAGGTATATGTGCCAATTGATTCCCCCTATCAATTCAAACAAAACAAAACCAAATCAAACCACCTTTGGTTCAGATATAGCACTAGCAAGGGACTACTCAGTGTCATGTTGTATATCACCGCTATCATAACAAATAGGAAATGGCGCCCACCTAAATGTTCTGAGCTTAAATCAAATTACGACTAACCTAATCATCCGATCTATACCAAATTTTACAACAATATACCTTAATGCGGGAAGTGATTTTTGCCCAAACTACTAGGTCATCAGCCAAATAGTTTCAAGATGGCGGATGTACGAAGCATGGAAGTATTAAAGCCTAACCGTAACTTACTATTCAACAAGGCCTGGCGTTACCAAATACGATCATCGTACATAGGGAGGTTTAAACTGTCCTCAAGGAGGTGCTCGGTAAGATATTAGCATTTAAAAATGTAACCGCAGTAGTGACTAACAGTTCAGTCTGATCGTGCCATATCGGGCTTGACCGTGCCGTCCCGTTGGGATAAATGGCCGCTATTTGTTCGTAAATCAATATATTTCCGTAACTTCGTAAGTTTATATCCATTTAGGAATACACTGAACGAAATAATACATATTGTTACGTGCCACCCCCTAGTGGCACTTTTGTTAACTGGATTACGGTAGGGGTACAAAGCACAACACCAATTACTGCTTAAAGAAATAATTAACTTTATTGTGGCCAGAAAATTACACTAATCAGCAAATACAAGCAATTAGGAGCCTTCTCCAGTTTCCTCAAGTCTCTTCCTTATGCGCTCTTGGCCCCTTTCACTTGCAACAGACCACAGAAGTTAATCCGTCCTAATGAGTCCGGTGGCCTTGGCAGAAGCTACCTGCCCCTCTTCCAGGTACAAAAAATACAGTTACGTACGAGCACTTGATGTACGCTGTTCACAAGCTGGGAGAAACAATGTCACAGGATTTCGTAACTCGCACAGCACTTCGTCACCACACTTCTGTCGCACAAGATAATCGCTCGCACTAGCTCGTAAAACACAACAACAACAACTGCTTCACGGGTCACTCTTATATAGCCGGCCGGTGACTCAATAAATGCTTCTAGATCCATCCAGAGTCCACGGCTTCTCGAGGTTTCCAGCGCTGGTCCAGTCACGAATGTTCTGGACTATCCCTTTGTCTGTAGTAGCCCTGTTGCATAAGGCGCGCGCAATACGGGAGGCGGCCACAGCCCAGCCCCTGGGGCAGTTGTGACTCAAGCGGCGAGCGATGACACAAACTCACAGCCGTAACACCACCCCCTTCCTAAAAAGGCTGATCGTCCCGATCAATCATTGGTCCGTCTGTGTCCCTCCGTAGGCTGCCAGGCGATCTCGATGCACGATCTTCATCTTCGCCCTCGGGCTCCGCTGGATCCTGTAGACGACATCGTTGATCCGTTTCACGACTCGGTACGGGCCCTCCCAGGACTTCTGAAGTTTGGGTGACAGGCCTTTCTTCCGTAATGGGTTGAAGAGCCAGACCAGGTCGTCCTCGTGGAATCCGCCGGCATCCGTCTGCTGGTCGTATCGGGTCTTCATTCGGTCGGTCTCGATCCGCAGTTTCCTCCTCGCGAACGCGTGCACGTCCTCCAGTTGGTCGACCAGTTCTTGACAATACTGGCTTACCGGGATCGGATCATTCCCAGGTCGGCCGAAGGCAAGATCGACAGGTAGACGGAGCTCCCTCCCAAACATGGCCCGGGCTGGTGTGCACCCGGTGGCTTCATGCACGGCGGCGCGGTAGGCCAGGAGAAATAGTGGAAGATGTTTGTCCCAATCCCTCTGGTGCTCGCTGACGACTATTCGAAGATGGTTCTCGATGGTGCGATTGAATCGCTCTACCATCCCGTCGGACTGAGGGTGTAGTGGCGTTGTCCTTGTCTTCCGGATTCCCAGCAGCTGGCATAGGTTCTGGAACACCTGCGACTCGAAGTTCCTCCCTTGGTCGGAGTGCAGCTCCAGGGGTACTCTGTACCGGCTGACGAATTCCTTCACCAGGGTCTCTGCAATCGTCGCGGCTTCTTGGTTAGGGAGCGCATACGCCTCCGGCCATTTGGTAAAGTAGTCGCTGACGACTAATATGTAGCGGTTCCCTGCCTCGCTTAACGGGAATGGCCCAGCAACATCGATGGCCACTCTCTCCATGGGGCCGCCCACGTTGTAGGTCTTCAGTGGACCCCGTCGTCTTCGTCCTGGGCCCTTGCTGGCTGCGCAATCGTGGCACCTCGCACAGTGGTTCTCCACGTCTGTTCGGCATCCGATCCAGTAGAACCGCTCTCTCAGCTTCTCCAGGGTCTTCTTTATCCCTAGGTGTCCACCAGATGATCCTCCATGAACTTCCTTCAGGACTTCCTCCGTCATAGCCTTTGGAACGACGACTTGTTCCCGAGATGTCTTCCCATCGGTGCTCTCCCAGGTACGGCAGATGAGGCCATCCCTTACAATCAGCGAGTCCCACTGTGCCCAGTAGGACTTAAACTTTGGGCTGCAGTCACTCACAATGTTCCACCCGGGTCTGGGGACACAGGCCCTCTTCCATTCGGCTATCAGTCCCTGGTCATCATCCTCTGCTTGTGCCCGCGTGAAAGATTCGCGGCAGCTCCTTCCTGGTGACGCAGTAGTTCCTTTCTGGCTTTGACAAGGCCTTGCTGAAGTAGGCCACTACTCTCTCCTCGCCGTCCACTACTTGCGACAGGATTCCCCCTATGCCAAAGTCGCTGGCATCGGTATCGACGATGAACCTTGTTCCAGGTCTGGGGTAGGCCAGAATAGGCGCGGTGCACAGAGCCTGCTTGAGTTGTTCGAAGGCACTGTGGCATTCTGCTGTCCACGTGAAGAGTTGGTCCTTCTCAGTCAGGCGATGTAAAGGTTTGGCGATGTCGGCGAATCCCCTCACGAAGCGACGGTAATAAGTGCAGAGTCCCAGGAAGCTTCGTAGTTGGGACTTGTCCTTCGGAACTGGCCACCCCCTCACAGCTGCGGTCTTCTCTGGGTCGGTGCGCACCCCTTCCTCGGAGACGATATGCCCAAGGTACTGGACCCGCTTCTGGAAGAGCTGACACTTCTTGGGGCTCAACTTCAGCTGGGCAGCCCGTAGCTTCAACAAGATCTCTTCCAGGTTGCTGTAGTGCTCCTCGAAGCTTCTCCCCAGAACGATGACGTCGTCTAGGTAGACCAGGCAGGTCTTCCAGTGTAGTCCCCTCAGAATGGACTCCATTAGCCTTTCGAAGGTCGCAGGGGCGTTGCACAGACCGAATGGCATGACGGTGAACTGCCAGAGCCCGCTGCCCACAGAGAACGCCGTTTTCTCGCGGTCCTTAGGGTGGACCTCCACCTGCCAGTAGCCACTCTTCAAATCCAAGGTGGAGAACCATCTTGACCCTGATATGGTGTCCAGCGTGTCGTCGATCCGGGGTAGAGGGTAGCTGTCCTTCTTCGTGACGTCGTTCACCCGCCTGTAGTCCACGCAGAACCTGGTGGAACCGTCCTTCTTCTTCACAAGCACGACCGGAGAACTCCAAGGACTATGTGATGGCTCGATCACCCCTTGCTCCTTCATCTCTTCTACCATCCGGTCGACTTCGGCTTGCTTGGCGAGCGGGACACGTCGGAATGGGGCCCTAATCGGTGCGCTGTCCCCAACGTCGATTCTGTGCTGGACCAAGCTTGTCCTGCCGAAGTCTTTGCTCCCCACGGAGAAGACATCCTGGAATTCGCGTAGCAGGTCCTGAAGTTGGCGTGATTGTTCCTCGTCTAAATGGTCCTGGGATCCTTGGTACAGCTTCTGTAGTTCTTCTGGCAGTGTGCGTCTTCTTCGGTTGTCCGTCTGCAGGTGTCCGTCCGTCGTGTCGGTGATGCGGGCAATCCAGGTAACGGGCTCGCAGACTCCTAGGTTGGTGTCCCGGTGAACCGTAATGTCGTAGTCGTTCAGGTTGGACAGGCGGACGTACGGCCGAGACGTCGTGTTGATGAGGGTCTTGGCAACTAGCAACCCTTTTGTCTGGATGTCCTCATATTTTGGCTCGATGACAGCCGCCACTCCCTCAGCAGTTCCGTCGACAATTACGGCAGCGCTGACTTCCGTCCTGGCGGGAACGATGACGTCTTCTCTCAGCCTTACTCTTCGTGCGGTGATGGACTCGTGCGCAGGTTGCAAAGCAAGTTCCTCACCTCCGAAGTGCAGAGTGTTGGTACTCAGGTCCAAGATGATGTTGTTCTGGTCCAGGAAGTCCAGTCCGATGATCACTTCGTTTGATACGTCAGCCACAAGCACTGGATGCTTTATCACCCGTCGACCAATGACGAACTCCAGTGATGCTTCGCCATGTACCGGTGCGGTCTCTCCGGTCGCGGTTATTAGCTGGAGGTTCCTTTGTGTGGGTTGCACTCTCCACTTCGGGATCACAGTGGGATTGACGATGGTCCTCGATGCTCCCGTGTCGATCAGCATGGGCCAGCTCTCTCCGTTGACGACTCCGTCGACCATCAGGCTGCTATTATCCCTCCGTAACTGCGTCACACGAACTTGGACTGCCGGGGCTTGACGACTGTCACAAGCCAACCTTTGCCCCCCTAGGCTGGCTGATACTTGCTTTCCTGGGCCGCGCGGTTTCCCTACGACTGACTGTCCCGACGGAAACCCTTGGCGGCGGCGATCACCGCAGTCCTTGCTCAGGTGGCCTCTCTTACGGCAGGTCCAGCAGGTCGGTAGTCCTCTTCCGGGCCGCCTCTCCGGATGTCCTTCGGCTACGTTTTTGTTGGTGGTACTGCGATTCTTGAAGAAACGGCTTAGCGCCTCCATCAATTCGTCGGCCAGGGGCTTGGTCTCGTTGGTTTTTACTGGTTCGTCGACGTCCACTTGACGCACCCGCGCGTGCATTCTGGATGCCTGTTTTGCCGTCTCGAATTCAAGTGCGTGGCTCAGCGCATCTGCCAGGGTCTTATTGCGCGCGAGTCGCAGTGCCTGTTGAGTGTCCGAGTCCCGTAGCCCGTCGGTGAAAGTCTGCGTCGCTATCTGCTCCAGAAAGTCGGCCGGCGCTGTTGGGTAGGCGAGCCTTACGAGGCGTGCGATGTCCATCTCGAACTCCTGCAGGGTTTCCGCGTTCTTCTGTACCCGGGTCCGGAGCTGCATCTGGTAGGCCTGCTGAAGATGGCTATCTCCATATCGGGACTCCATATGGGCGATCAGTGCAGCGTAGTCCTGGGATCCAGTCGGGATGGCCTGAAGGACGTTAAGGGCGTCGCCTCTCAGCGCTACAATGAGAGCTGTAGCCTTTTCTGTGTTGTTCCAGTTATTTATGGAACAGGCTGCCTCGAACTGACGTAAGTAGGTGCTCCACGGGACCTTTCCGTCGAAGGTTGGGGGCGTCACTCTGCTATGTCCCGTTCCTGATATTCCCGGTGTAACGGTGGGCGGGCGTTGGCGCAGCTCGGCAACTTCCTCTCGTAGAGCGTTGAATTCCTCTTTCACCCCCGTCAGTGGGCGTTGGCGCAGCTCGGCAACTTCCTTTTGTAAGGCGTTGAATTTCTCTTCCACTGCCGTGACTTCCTCACGCAGACCCAGTTCTAATTTCTTCAGGTCCTGTGTCAACTTATTCTGACCGTCTTCCATCTTCTTCTGGCCGTCCTCTATCCTCTTCAGGTCCTCCGCTAGCTTCTTCTGGCCGTCTTCTAGTTTGGCAGTTAGGTCCTCGGCTAATTTCTTCTGGCCGTCCTCCATCTTCTTCTGGCCGTCCTCCATCTTCTTCAGGTCCTCCGCTAACTTATTTTGGCTGTCCTTCAGGTCCTCTGCTAACTTCTTCTGGCCATCCTCCATCTTCTTCTGGCCGTCTTCCATTTTGGCAGTTAGGTCCTTGGTTAAATTCTTCTGGCCGTCCTCCATCTTGGTTTCCATGCCATTTAACTTTTCTAGCAGTGCTGCCAATTTCTCCTCCATTTTAGTTGTTTGTCTTGTAAAGGGCATGCACTCACAGGAAAATTAGAGAAAATGACCTGCTCGGGTTTTGAAACCAGGACCGTCAGGTGTTGTGCTTGAGTTCGTAATCCGGCTTCTGACACCAGTTGTTACGTGCCACCCCCTAGTGGCACTTTTGTTAACTGGATTACGGTAGGGGTACAAAGCACAACACCAATTACTGCTTAAAGAAATAATTAACTTTATTGTGGCCAGAAAATTACACTAATCAGCAAATACAAGCAATTAGGAGCCTTCTCCAGTTTCCTCAAGTCTCTTCCTTATGCGCTCTTGGCCCCTTTCACTTGCAACAGACCACAGAAGTTAATCCGTCCTAATGAGTCCGGTGGCCTTGGCAGAAGCTACCTGCCACTCTTCCAGGTACAAAAAATACAGTTACTTACGAGCACTTGATGTACGCTGTTCACAAGCTGGGAGAAACAATGTCACAGGATTTCGTAACTCGCACAGCACTTCGTCACCACACTTCTGTCGCACAAGATAATCGCTCGCACTAGCTCGTAAAACACAACAACAACAACTGCTTCACGGGTCACTCTTATATAGCCGGCCGGTGACTCAATAAATGCTTCTAGATCCATCCAGAGTCCACGGCTTCTCGAGGTTTCCAGCGCTGGTCCAGTCACGAATGTTCTGGACTATCCCTTTGTCTGTAGTAGCCCTGTTGCATAAGGCGCGCGCAATACGGGAGGCGGCCACAGCCCAGCCCCTGGGGCAGTTGTGACTCAAGCGGCGAGCGATGACACAAACTCACAGCTGTAACAATATTTAATACCGTATCAAATTCTTTATATAAATGGCAGAAAACCCTAATGAAATCGTTGATTCCAAAACAAAATATTATGGAGTTATACAAAAACAGTTGTTAACCAAGTGTTGGAGTAGGGCACCGTTGGCGTTGTGGCAGCAAGCTAGACTCATAGTCTGGAGGTTTGTGGATCAAATCTCAGCAGGTTTAAATTGTTTTTCTTCTTTTTCTTTGTTTATTGATTTATAACTACTCACACGTTATAATGTTAAGCATATATAATGTTTATTAGCAATCGAAAAACAAATTACATACTTACATACTTATAACACAACATATTTTAACACTTGGGAACGTGTACTTGGGTGAGTGTTAAATTTAGTCTGAAAATCTGTGTTATCTTGAAGGCTGTATTAGTGTGTGTATTTATAATTCAGTGGGGATTTAATGAATCAACGTATAATATCCGTATAGCACGTTGTATTTCAACATGCTACTACAACCAACATTCAATTATACTACTTGAAAAGACAAAGAGATAACTATACCCATCCATTTAGGTGAAAGTAGGCTATATGTTCTTTACTGAATATCATGTTTTGTTTCGAAGTCGTTTTACCCTCCAGGATTGGATTTCCCTCAGACTCATTGAGGGATCCCACCGTTACCGCCTCCAGAGCAGTGTCCTGGAGCTTGAAGCTTCGGATTGTGGGATACAACTGGGGAGGTGGGATGAGCACCTTGCCAGGCGGCCTCACCTGCAGAGCGAACAGGGGCCCTATGAGGGATGGGAAGGGATGAGAAGATTGGGGGGGATAGGTAAGGAAGGGGAAGGAGGCATCCCTGGCCTTACGTTAAGTACTGTACCAGTATTTTCCTGTGCCTACTGACACAATTCTATGCAGGAAGTATTTACACATGGTATTATGGAGAATTCAACATTCAGTTGAAAGATATAAGCTGCATGTCGTGAGGTTAGGGGAAATACTTATACTACTCCGCCTTACACAAGCACGTCTCGCCACGAGCAAGCACAGTGACCTTACACACACATGTATTTCAAGGACTTACTTCAAGTCAAGATGGCTATCTCGCTGAGGAGATACAAAACTAGTTGACATTTCTAACTACATAGATCACAGAGGGGAACGACGATAAATATTTATTATGAATACTAATTCAACGCATTTTGATGATCTTTAGAGAAGATTTTTAAGCCGTAAAAGCGTTTAATAAGTATTTATCGCATTGAAAGCTATCAACTTCGATCATTATCGATTGAGCCATGTTGCATCTTGGGAAGTAACCAGCAGAACTGTTTTCAGGTCTGACCATGAGCATTACTCTGTCTGAAATATTCAAACTGTGCGTTTTGGAGTGCTCGTTCCCGTAACGAAAGTGAAACAGGCACACTCGCAGACATTCGGGACGGACTTAGTTGTCTGATAGTAACATTCTACACGTTATTGTAGTGCCGTGAGTGAACTCAGAGCATTCACGAGGCTGAAATATGCTCGTTTACAAAACAGTGAACTCACAATACAGACGTGATACTTTTAAATATACTACTATTATATATACGATTGAGTCGAGGGGAATATCCGAGCAGTTATTGAAACGTTGAAGCAGTATTAGGTATCTGGAGTAATCCATGCTTGAAAAATAAGCATGAGACTTTGCTACAAAATAGACACAAGGAATCTTTTGATATTATTCTGAGCTAAAATACTACTACGTGATGACGGTTCAGCAAACAAGAGTGATGGTGTTTACAATCCCTGCGCATCAAGCCCAGTGCAGGCATGTTCGAGAGAAGGTTCGTGGACAGCTGTTCGAGCGGAGGGGGTGACATGACGGTTCGATCGCTGGATCAAGACCAGGCCGATCCTTTTCGACATATGGGATGAAGGATCGATCTCATATGGAACAATGTGTTCTTATACACATTTACGACTCGAAGACATCACAAGGTAGCTGGAAGATTCATTAAACGTAAATAGTTGAGTTAGAAGTATCTTTAGACGATCCTTTTTCACCTTATACGAGTATTATAGTATATTGGAAATAGACTTGTGGATTAATGATGACACTTCTGTCGTTTCTATCTACTAGTTTATTTAAGGTTTTGATTCGACTACGAATGCACCATCAGTCAATTTTTGTAGAGTGTCATTTTTGGTATTTCGGATTTTGAACATTGATATTTAAATTTTTGGAAATAAGATTTGAACATTTCAATTGGTTAAGAAGACTTACGTTATATAGAAGATTTTATACAAAGAGAAGAATATTTAAATCATGTTTAAGAACATTCTACAAGATTAATTCTGTAGCTTAGTGAATTTACAGAACAGTATTAATTCGTCGATTCGCACAGCATGTTACTTCTGGTGACTGTATTATTCTACAGGAATCAGAGCTGGAATTGAAATCAAGTGATTTTCATAAACTTTATATTGAACCCTTTATCCTCTGTTGGATAAATGATTCTATGTTTTATTTCTTCAATTAATAAATATTTCCACCAGCATCATGAAAGTAGCCAGACGGAGATGAGGAAATTTCAAGCATTTGTTGGAGACAGCGGGGACATACCTGAAGCAGTTTGACAAAAGGCTAAATACTTTAGCTGTGAAAGGAAATAGCCTAGCGATGTGTCAGAAGGACAGGTGTTGGCCACCTCAAAATAGAAGCGACGCGCAGTGAGACATGGTTCTGGTATGTTCATTGTAATATTCGCGCCTAGAAGAAATATGATGCAGTAACGTGAGTGGCTGATGAAGATAATAGACACTCCTACGACGCCAAGATCCGCTAAAAACCGCCAAGTTACAGAAAATGTGGAACCAATGAGAAATGAATGCCTACGAGCGCGGCAAGACCAGCTTGGGTACGCGGTGGCTAGCATTCACGCGGGAAATCGCCTAGACAAAATCTCTACGATCGATTCTAGGATTAATGGGCATATTCTTGACCTGTGCAATGTTACGAGTTCAGTGGTATTTATTTCATTCCTGTACCACCATTATTTCGAGAAATTTTTGTATAATTCCCCCCCCCCCCCCCCCCCCATCAAGACCTAGGGCCAGTTCATTTATAAGTGGCGTGAAGAGCCAAGACAACGACTATTACTTTGTGCGTCGACGGACGTAGACTTTTTACTTGTGTTCGTCTGAGGACGGAACGTATTACATTTTGTGTGTCGAAGACACAAGTTTGTGACTTTTTTTGTGCGTCTAAGGACGTAGGCTGTTATACTTTTGCGTGTCATGAGGACATAGATGTTATTGTAAATGTGTTAAATTCAGTGATAGATAGTCACAGTACTATATTTTGTAGGGGCAGTATCGTCGATAATTCGCCAACAAACTGTTACGGGGAAAGTAGTACCTGGAACGGCGAATTTAGTAGTCAGATATCAAGTGTATAATAATTTAACTTTCTGAAGCAGCACGAGAGATGACATCGATTACCATAGAAGAAGTTTGGAATTCTCAACACTCCGTCCAGATGGCTGAGATGAGATAAGAACCATTCAATTGGGAGATGGCAGCTGATGTTCTTTGACGGGTGACTGAACGAGAGATGAGTACAATATAATATTCTTTATTATTTGATCAATTAACTTATGGTTTATGGGACATATTTTTGTAAATACTTTGCTTGTTTGATTAACGTAGTATTTTAGTTTTGGTCTGACACGCCTTTTGCATGGAAACAGCTCGCATATGTTATTAGTGGAAGGTTCTTGATTTTGTGTGTTGTTTTAACTAACGTAGCTATGTGAACGGCCGTGTTTGCATATGTTACGCAATGCGGTTAAAAACGTCTCTCGGAGATATGTTGTGTTTCAGAAGTAGGACTGAGTTAATATAACGATACAGTAGATTGGAGGGTAATTAAAATTGTTTAAGGTTTATTATTGATCAGATTCAGTGAGATTATTGCCTTTGGAGCAATGTAATTTGTGACGAAGAGCAATCAGCTCTATCGTAGGTTTTAAATATTGTTTTAAATGTTTGCGAGCATCTATTCAGCAGACCTGTGTGAAAATCGTCATGTCATTCCCAGAGGTGTGATTGTGTGTATTTTGTGGTCATTACAAGCGGGATTTTCAGCTTAGACTGATTTCTGCCAGCTTGGTGCCAGATCCATATTGTAACCTTGCGAGGGCAATTGTGGATATTTTGATTATTGTCTGACCATATGTTGAGGTGGTTGAGATTTTTTTTGCTGTTGGTTCCTTGAGATAACGGCACAGCTGGTCAGTTATTTATATACACTGGAGTTGGGAAATGACAAGTATTGAGAAGGGGGAGATGTTTCACAAGGCGGTCTGAACGTTGCAAGCAAGTTCATTAGTGAGGAGCGCTTATTGACTCCGTAATTACTTGAAATACAGAATAAGAACTGATCAATGGTAAAAATTGTTTAAATAAATGGGAGTTGCCTACGAATCACGATAATCTCCGAAGCGTTACCTTAACATGCAGTTTTGTTCATATAAAGTAATCTTAGCCGGTCAGGCTTTTGTTATTGTTGGTTTTAGTCCATGTTTATTTTTCATATCAGTGACCCGTGAAGTCACGTGCAATGCTGTCTTTCCTTGTGTGTTTATTGAGCAATTGGCCAGGTTGGCAGCTCAGCTTGTTAAGTGCGTCATCGCACTAATGAGGGTCTCAGGGAGATTCCTGTACATAGTAGATTTGTAGTATGGGTGTCAGCATTAGATTTTAAGGGTTTTTATTAATGTCATGCCCATATCCATAAACGTTGATTTACGCGATGATTGTTCGTGAGCACCGTGGCTGTTAACCCGTTGTAAACGAACAGTCATCCAAGTACTCATTTCTCGTAGTTAGTCATCACGCGTACATAAAAATCCAAATGCAAGGTAGTGGAACATGGATCCACATTTTTATAAAGGGGGAGATCCGTCTGACTCCTCAACATTGATAGATGTTCCTGTCATGGGAAAATTCAGGGAGGATATTGTTTATTTTTGTTGTTATTTTCTTTTTATGCACAATTAGTCATTAAATCATGTTATTATTTTACGTCTTGTCTCCTTACTTTCTTAATTATAGTTTTAATCCTATGACCCTTGCCTCAGTAGAGCATGTTGTTTGGTGGACGTAAACATCACACTATGAACTGAGCGCGACCCCTTGATCAAGATTCTTGCTCATAAACACTGCTATTCTGAAGGGTTCATAGGGATACAACTGGCGCGGCCAAGCGTGGGGCCATTCACTGTGGTGTAACGGCGGAGAAATTACACATATCAATATTGGCGTATTTGAGTAAAACTGACATGCCGCAAGTGCAGGCAGATATGACAGTATTTTAATCACCGGAAAGTGATATTTTATTAAAAGTAATTGAGGCGAAGTGGATACCGCCAAATGTGTGAAATATAAATTAAAATCAGGAGTTTGCAAAGTAAAATACGGTTCACGTTTTTGTCTATTGAATTAAAGTAAAAGGTAATATATGTGATACCGGGCGCCCAATGATTAAAGTTAAAACTAGATTTGTTTAGAAAGTCAAACTCATGAAAATATTAGGAGGCTGTAGCCTAAAATGACAATTAATACTCTGTTAATTAGTCAGTTTTAATATCAGATCAGGATAACAATTTAATGACTAAATATGTGCTTGGGTTTAAAATTAAATTGAGTAAAACTAGAACTACTCAGAGATGCAATCGACTATGGGATTAAATGTAAAAATAAATGAACTGAGTAGGGTAAAGAAATTAAATGTGCATTGGATTGTATGTATGTGTCAAAGGGCATTGCTTTATGCCATTTCCCTAATGTCTCATATAAATTGTATAACATGGCAACGGTGGAACAGATTCAAGAAATCATTGAGAGTGCAGCTAGGAGAACACGGGAATTGTTGGTCATTAAATTGGCGGAACAGAGTCAATCATTAAACACTAGTATGTTAGATCAAAGTGAAGCAATAAACAAATTATCTGAACAAAGTGAATCATTGCGGACACAATTAAACAATAGTAGGCTAGAACAAAGTGAGTCTATACACAAATTATCCGAGCAGAGTGAATCACTGAAAACTAAACTAGCTGAACAAAGTGAATCATTGCGGACACAATTAAATAACAGTAGGATGGAACAAAATGAATATCAGGCGGAACAAGCTAGGTTATTAAAAAGTGAAATTAATGACACTATCAATTCACAGTTAGAGACGCTAACCGCAGAGATGAAAGATCATACTAATCAACAGATGGTATTACTGGCCCTAGATGTGAGTAAAAATAATGAAAAGCAATTAGATCAGATTAAGAAAATGGAAAGTATTTTTGATAAAAAACTTAGCATTCTGGATGAAACGGTGTTAGCTAAATTAGAGCAAATTGAAATAGCATGTACTATGAATACAAGCGAGGTCAAGATAGCTCAGGATAAATTGGAAGGACGATTTAAGGAGATGGAGAAAAGCGGCAGGGTCATTCAACAACAATTATCAGCAGTAGATGAAAACATATCCGGCATAATTAAAGATATGGACCGTCTCGAAATAAAATCAGCGGAACAATGGAAAAGCCTAGAAGCGGATCAGGAGCAATTAAAGAGTACCTTAGACGACACCAAAAGCCAGATTGAAGAGAAAGTAAACACGATTAAAGAGCAGATAAGAAAAGATTGGAAAAAAATGAATATCGATTCTAAAGAGGAAAGATCCACCATTCTTAAGACAGTAGGCGAAAATCACACTCGTATTCAAGCATTAGAGCAAGAAATGAAGAGCAAGCTTAAAGAACAGACGGACAGGATCATTAAAGCCGAACTCAGGTCATTAGAGCAATCGTCGATATTTAAAACGGGAGCGTTGAAAGACAAGCAGGACGACTCAAATAGCCCGGAGGGTACTAGCATAGCAGGAAGTAAGACTCAGGCGGAGAGCCCATTAACAACAAACACGGAAGGGTTTCGCAAGAATATAGAAAGGAGTTCAACACCACAAGACGGTCATCAGCCCACACAGCTTATTCAGGTAATTCGCTCAAACGATTACAAACCGCAGAAGTACACGGAAAATTCAGGGGTGAGGCCTAAAGCTTTTATCAAAGAGATTGAAGACCATTACAATGACACTGGGGTACCTGAAGCACGTAGATTGAGGATGATGGAGAGATTTTTATCAGGAAATGTCCTTACATGGTTTTTAAGCTTCAAATATACATTTGGAACCATGTCAGATTTTAGATTAGCGTTTCTGCGCAAGTACTGGTCGCCAGCAATACAACAGAGTCTAAGGATGGAGCTTTACTCTAGAAAATACCAAACTACCCAGCAAACGAAATACTCAGTTTTCTTTAACATGCAAATGCTAAAATTTCGCGACCTTGATTACCCTTTAAATGAAGCAGATCTGGTGATGACTATAGCGAGGCAATTGCCAGTCAACGTGCAACAAGTACTAGTCGCAGCGAACGTTAGTACGGCCCTACATGCAGAGCAGATATTACGTCAGATCGATGAGACTACATCTCATAGTCATAATAGAGGAGGAAGACAGCTGGAATTAGTCAATACCACAGAGGTCATAAAACCAAAACAGGCAAACACCAAAACGCAGGGTACTAATACAAGCACATCCACACCTAGGCGAAACCAGGAGGAAGGAGAAAACAGACCATACCAGCGTAACGAAAATAACTATAACAATAGATCATACCAAGGCAACAATAGATATCAACAAAGAGAATATCAGCAATGGCGTGAAAATCGAAGGAATGACAGGCCTTATGGAAGATACGATGATTACAATGCCAATCAAAGATGGAAAGGAAGGAGAGGTCAAAATCAAGGAGAGCCACGTAATTATCGAAATGACTGGGATGATAGGCACGCTCAATCGCAAAATTACCTAGAGGAGTTACACGCTAGCCAAGGTGGAGAGCTTGGAAGATGGGAAAAGGCCATTGGGAACATGAAGAATCCAGACACACATACTGAGGAAGCTGGAAGTCTACTGAGACAAGAGGAATATCAAGGGCATAAGCGGCAGAATGATGAGGGGAGTCGCAATGGAGCTTTAAAAAATGCTAAATTTGGATAAAGAAGACAGTCTACAAACGCAACAGTCGGAAGTTGAAGATGGATGGATAGTAGCGAACATACAAGAATGGATTGCTTTGCCAGAAGACTGCCTGGAGGAGACGGTGAAACCACGGAACGATGAAATTAGGCAATTACCCATTATTTACGCGAGGATTGGTGGAATTAAGATAAGATGTTTATTGGATACGGGGTCACAGATCAGTCTGGTATTGGAGGCCTTGGTTCGAGAGTTGGGACGGAGTCAGAATATTCCTGTAATTCCTGTACCACAACTCAAAGTGAGGGGTGTTATTCCTGAACGCACCGTCACTTGTAAATGTCAGGCATATTTAGAGCTGAACATATTGGAACACACTTTTGGGCAAACATTCATTATCATGGCAAAGATGAATTTCAATATAATTCTTGGTGCAAATTTCATTTGTGACTATCAAGCAGTGATAGATTTGCACAAGAATACAGTCAGTTTTAGAGAGTATGATCAGCTGAAGAACGTGGGATTGCATATGGATGAAATCACTACCGGAAGAGATGTAAATTCTTGGGCATTGGAAGCAATATCAGAAGAGACGGAAGAGGAGATACGAAAGGCAGAAGATAACATCGTAGAAGGGGCTGTTGTGGAACTAGATGAGGAGAGTGAATCCCAGGAGATATGGTCTTTATTAACGGAAGGAGACGACAGTGATGCACAATTTGAAGAGTTACTTCAGGAGCGGCTAAATGACATTCAACTTGGGACTGAACACAGAAAACAATTGGAAGAGATTTTAAGGAAGCACAAAGCAGTATTTGATACAGTACCTGGGAAAATATTAAATTTCAAATATTCTATGCAAGTTGAGGACTGGTCACCTTTCAAAAGCAGGTTGTACCCAATTCATGAAAATTATCGTGGTCAAGTTAAGGTCATTATAGATGAGATGTTACAAGCTGGAGTGATAAGGAAGACACCTACACCTTATCTAAATGCGATTTTGGCAGTCACAAAACCAAATGGATCTTTTAGACTTTGTTTAGATGCCAGAAATCTCAACATGAGACTCATTTTTCCTGAGTATGACAGAGCGCCAATTATCAGAGACGTACTAAAAGGCTTTAAAAACAAGAGCATTTATTCATCAGTCGATTTGACGTCCAGTTTCCACCATCTTGAATTGGATGAGAAGTCACAGCTTCTAACTGGCTTCTTATTCGATAACCAAACGTTTTGCTTCGTCCGAATGCCCTTTGGAGTCAAAACAGCGGGCTGTGCTTTAATCCGAGCCCTGGACCGGAATCTAACCGAGAAAGTTAAGGAGATGACGGTACGCTACATTGACGACATTCTGCTGGCATCCGACAACATTGAAACTCACATGGAGAATTTAGATAAAGTATTGGGCAACCTGAATGCATCGAATTTCAAAGTAAATCTGAAGAAATCGCATTTCTTCAAGAGCGAGAACTTATATTTGGGTCACGTCATTGACAAGGAGGGAGTGAAGCCAAATCCAGCTAAGATCGAAGCGAAAAAGAATTTCCCTACACCAACGAGAGTCAAGCACATTCGGGCTTTCTTAGGCGTAACGGGATTCTTTAAAGAAAACTGTCCAGGTTATACGGAGACTGTAGCTCCCATGCTGGAAATGTTAAAGAAAAATAATAAATGGTTATGGAATGCGGAGTGTGAGAAGGCATTCCAAGCAACAAAACAGCTATTGGAAAACTGCATTAAATTAGGATATCCAGATTTCAAGCACAGATTTATAATCCAAGCGGATGCTTCACTAATTGGTATAGGTGCTATGCTCTAGCAAGAAGATCCAGCTAACCTGCAACACAAGACATATTTGGCATTTGTCAGCCGAAAATTGCGTAAGCACGAGCGCAATTATACTGTAACCGAGCTAGAATTGTTGGCCATCCTTCATGCGCTTCAACAATGGAAACGAATAATCTATGGTTACCCCATTGTTGTCAGGACTGATCACAAGGCACTAACATTCTTGTTTAAGACGTCGATGGCAAGCGAACGTGTGACACGTTGGTCTATATATATTCAGCAGTTTAGCATTGAGATTGAACATTGCCCAGGAAAGATGAACGTGATTCCGGATGCACTCAGCAGGAACCCAGAGCCTGATAATGAAGAAACAGCGACGGTACAACACTTGGAGTTAACACTGAAGGACCGGGAATTCTTGGAGGAGTTACGTGAAATACAGCGAGAACGGGAAGCGGAACCATGGATGATGCTATTAATTCGATACTTCAAAAAGCAGCTACCTACAGGAACACCTGCATTTCGAGAAGCAAAAGCCAAAGAAGTAAGATATGTTTATGTCAACAATTTGCTGCACAAATGGGTAGATAATGACCACACCAAGTTACGCATATTAGTACCTGCATCATTACAGCGAGGACTGACATGGCATACGCACGAAAGTTACGGTCACGTTGGCGTAGACAAGTGCGAAGCGACAATAGGAGAGACATTTACATGGCCACGTATGAGAACAACTATATGTGACATCATTACAGCTTGTGATCCGTGTCAGAGGACAAAGCCCAATAACTATTTAATGAGGCAGTATCCTAGACCATTGCTACCTCAGAAACCATGCGAGCTACTGGCCCTGGACTGTTTCGGTCCAATTCCGAAAGGAAGACGAGGTTGCCGTCACTTGCTAGTGTGCATTGATGTATTTTCTAAGTTCGTAGTACTATGCCCTATTCAGAAAACTACATCGAAGCAAGTACTCAGTCGTATTCGAAATAGAGTTATTCCAATCCTTGGAAAACCAGAATTTATATTGTCAGATCATGGCAGTTATTTCACAAGCGCCGAATTCAAGAAAGGTATGGAGGACATGGGTATAAAACACGTTTTAAGCAGTATCCGACATGCCCAAGCTAATCCAAGTGAGAGAGCAATAAAATGTGTAACATCATACTTGAGAATCTTCATTCCCAATGAACATCACAGATGGGTGGATAAAATTAAGGACGTAGAGACATGCATGAATTCTACCAGTCACGAGTCAACAGGACAAATCCCTATGGTCCTACACAAGAACGAATATCCAGTGAGAACGTGGAAAAGCATCATTAACTGTCCACAAGATCCCATGATAGCACCTGACCTGCGAATTGAGAGAACGAGAACCTACATGAGAAATCAAGCAGACCGCAGATTACGGCGAGTAAGAAATAAGAGGTTTCACAGTGATCTTGAAATCAACCAGCTCGTTTTGGTGAAACGACCCGCTACATCGGACCCAGAGAAGAAAATCTTCAGTAAATTCTGCGAAAAGTTCATAGGACCCTATTCTATCGTAAGAAACCTTGGAAATAATGCTTACAGAGTGAAAGAATTGAGTACAGGAACAATGTCAGTCTACAATGAAGCCAACTTAAAAAAGTATCGTAGAAGTGAGCCATGGGAGCGCCAAAATAATGATGCAGTTTAAATATATGGACGTCCATTATCAACCAAGTTGACGGGGAGCAGTTGAGTACGGCACGTGAAGGAGGAAGTAGAGTTGGTGTTGACAAACATTAACGAGACGAGCAGAGTGTTGCCTCAGGCATCAGCGGGTCATGCAAGCAGACTGAGAGGGGAGATACAAGCAGGAAATGAAAACGAGTAAAGGCCACTCAAGACAAGAGCGGCTAGACCAAGTAATAGAAAAGGGGTGATTCTGAAATAAAACAAATTGGCCTACGGAAGTCTTTTAAAATTGTCGACTTTATTCCTAAGTTCGAAATTTTGTGAGTGGGAGAGTTGTGAACCCTTTATCCTCTGTTGGATAAATGATTCTATGTTTTATTTCTTCAATTAATAAATATTTCCACCAGCATCATGAAAGTAGCCAGACGGAGATGAGGAAATTTCAAGCATTTGTTGGAGACAGCGGGGACATACCTGAAGCAGTTTGACAAAAGGCTAAATACTTTAGCTGTAGCGGCTTCGGTGGCGTAGTCGGTAGCATACTGAACTGCTATGCCCAAGATAGCGGGTTCAAACCCGGCCGAAGTCGTCGGATTTTTTAAGAGCGTTAAAAATCCTTCAGTATGCCTTCCTTCGGAGGGGAAGTAAAGCCGGCGGTCCCATGTCATAGATTTATGGCATGTTAAAGATCCTTTCACAGACTAAACTTGTGTATAGCAAAATTTGTTAGGTTAGATTTCGTCAGAACGCTCTATCAAAGTTCCAACGTTCACCACTAGGTATCATTGATATCTGGTGGCGAAAGTTGGAACTACTTGAAATTGAACGGAACTTGTAGCTCGCCCTTTAGGGTGTCCGCTGGAATTAGCTACAGACTCAGGCGAGCCGAACATGTCCTCGGACACTCCCGGCACTAAAAGCCATACGATAAATAAATAAATAAATAAACTTTAGCTGTGAAAGGAAATAGCCTAGCGATGTGTCAGAAGGACAGGTGTTGGCCACCTCAAAATAGAAGCGACGCGCAGTGAGACATGGTTCTGGTATGTTCATTGTAATATTCGCGCCTAGAAGAAATATGATGCAGTAACGTGAGTGGCTGATGAAGATAATAGACACTCCTACGACGCCAAGATCCGCTAAAAACCGCCAAGTTACAGAAAATGTGGAACCAATGAGAAATGAATGCCTACGAGCGCGGCAAGACCAGCTTGGGTACGCGGTGGCTAGCATTCACGCGGGAAATCGCCTAGACAAAATCTCTACGATCGATTCTAGGATTAATGGGCATATTCTTGACCTGTGCAATGTTACGAGTTCAGTGGTATTTATTTCATTCCTGTACCACCATTATTTCGAGAAATTTTTGTATAATTCCCCCCCCATCAAGACCTAGGGCCAGTTCATTTATAAGTGGCGTGAAGAGCCAAGACAACGACTATTACTTTGTGCGTCGACGGACGTAGACTTTTTACTTGTGTTCGTCTGAGGACGGAACGTATTACATTTTGTGTGTCGAAGACACAAGTTTGTGACTTTTTTTGTGCGTCTAAGGACGTAGGCTGTTATACTTTTGCGTGTCATGAGGACATAGATGTTATTGTAAATGTGTTAAATTCAGTGATAGATAGTCACAGTACTATATTTTGTAGGGGCAGTATCGTCGATAATTCGCCAACAAACTGTTACGGGGAAAGTAGTACCTGGAACGGCGAATTTAGTAGTCAGATATCAAGTGTATAATAATTTAACTTTCTGAAGCAGCACGAGAGATGACATCGATTACCATAGAAGAAGTTTGGAATTCTCAACACTCCGTCCAGATGGCTGAGATGAGATAAGAACCATTCAATGGGAGATGGCAGCTGATGTTCTTTGACGGGTGACTGAACGAGAGATGAGTACAATATAATATTCTTTATTATTTGATCAATTAACTTATGGTTTATGGGACATATTTTTGTAAATACTTTGCTTGTTTGATTAACGTAGTATTTTAGTTTTGGTCTGACACGCCTTTTGCATGGAAACAGCTCGCATATGTTATTAGTGGAAGGTTCTTGATTTTGTGTGTTGTTTTAACTAACGTAGCTATGTGAACGGCCGTGTTTGCATATGTTACGCAATGCGGTTAAAAACGTCTCTCGGAGATATGTTGTGTTTCAGAAGTAGGACTGAGTTAATATAACGATACAGTAGATTGGAGGGTAATTAAAATTGTTTAAGGTTTATTATTGATCAGATTCAGTGAGATTATTGCCTTTGGAGCAATGTAATTTGTGACGAAGAGCAATCAGCTCTATCGTAGGTTTTAAATATTGTTTTAAATGTTTGCGAGCATCTATTCAGCAGACCTGTGTGAAAATCGTCATGTCATTCCCAGAGGTGTGATTGTGTGTATTTTGTGGTCATTACAAGCGGGATTTTCAGCTTAGACTGATTTCTGTCAGCTTGGTGCCAGATCCATATTGTAACCTTGCGAGGGCAATTGTGGATATTTTGATTATTGTCTGACCATATGTTGAGGTGGTTGAGATTTTTGTTGCTGTTGGTTCCTTGAGATAACGGCACAGCTGGTCAGTTATTTATATACACTGGAGTTGGGGAATGACAAGTATTGAGAAGGGGAAGATGTTTCACAAGGCGGTCTGAACGTTGCAACTAGGTCATTAGTGAGGAGCGCTTATTGACTCCGTAATTACTAGAAATACAGAATAAGAACTGATCAATGGTAAATTTTTTTTAAATAAATGGGAGTTGCCTACGAATCACGATAATCTCCGAAGAGTTACCTTAACATGCAGTTTTGTTCATATAAAGTAATCTTAGCCGGTCAGGCTTTTGTTATTGTTGGTTTTAGTCCATGTTTATTTTTCATATCAGTGACCCGTGAAGTCACGTGCAATGCTGTCTTTCCTTGTGTGTTTATTGAGCAATTGGCCAGGTTGGCAGCTCAGCTTGTTAAGTGCGTCATCGCACTAATGAGGGTCTCAGGGAGATTCCTGTAAATAGTAGATTTGTAGTATGGGTGTCAGCATTAGATTTTAAGGGTTTTTATTAATGTCATGCCCATATCCATAAACGTTGATTTACGCGATGATTGTTCGTGAGCACCGTGGCTGTTAACCCGTTGTAAACGAACAGTCATCCAAGTACTCATTTCTCGTAGTTAGTCATCACGCGTACATAAAAATCCAAATGCAAGGTAGTGGAACATGGATCCACATTTTTATAAAGGGGGAGATCCGTCTGACTCCTCAACATTGATAGATGTTCCTGTCATGGGAAAATTCAGGGAGGATATTGTTTATTATTGTTGTTATTTTCTTTTTATGCACAATTAGTCATTAAATCATGTTATTATTTTACGTCTTGTCTCCTTACTTTCTTAATTATAGTTTTAATCCTATGACCCTTGCCTCAGTAGAGCATGTTGTTTGGCGGACGTAAACATCACACTATGAACTGAGCGCGACCCCTTGATCAAGATTCTTGCACATAAACACTGCTATTCTGAAGGGTTCAATATATGCAACATTTTGATAGTTAGGCAATTATAGCTATTTTTGAGTAGCGTTCGAAGGAATATTTATTAGATTGGTGGAACTTCAGTTTCCACTTTAAGTTAATTCGAGTTTGTTTAGTCTTTTCTGACTTCGTATAATTCTAATGGTTTTTATCGAATCCAATTAATATTTGGCATATTCTCCATGGTGTAGAATTAGACGATATTCTTGAGAGGCTGACTTATTTCGAGTTTCTGTTGCGGAACTGAATCGAATCTCAACATCAACTAAAAATTTTTTTTTCAATGAACAAATTTTGGGTAAAGAAATTCAGTTGTGAAATTAATTATAATGAATAATAATTAAACTATTGTGATAGTTTTTCAAGAAATGATTAACACTTCGTAATCATGTTTATAGTGAGGCATGATGATCCAGAATATTAAATTGAAATTCATATAATCTTAAACACGATGTGGAATATTAAAAGTTCAGGTATTTGAAGTTATTTTCGTATTGAATGGGTCAATACAGGATTAAATAAAATCATGTAAGAATAGGCCTATTTCGATATCGGTAGATATCAGGAAACAGTGTGAAGATATGTATAGAGGAATCTCTAGTATAGAGAGATGAATATGTTGTAGTGGAATTTTTGTGTAATATGCGAACCGATTGACAGTCGCTCGATTAAATAATAGTAGGATTTATACGTGATAGAGCACGATTAGTGAAGCAATAATGCTGAAGTTTAAGACTTACCCAACATTAAAATTTATAGAAGGAATATTTGTATTTTCGGATTAGATTGTTAAATATGAATGATAATAAAGTGTGAAACGTAAATTGCGATTGAATAATGTTGTAACAATTGAAAGAGATTACGATTTAAATTACCAACCATGAAACTACGTTTGATTAACTTAACCATTTGTCGAATGAGACAGGTCATGACATAATAATAAAACTATGAAATAACGAGAATCCAAATGGGTGATATGAATTTTGGCTAGATTCGAAAATGGGAAATATTGTAAATAAGTGCATAAATAACAAGTGTTTAAACTTTTCAGATGTATATGTACATTCGAATACGATAATGTGATATCGTAACCAACCATTTCTGGTGACAGAAAGTTTTGCATATGAATGCAATATGGACATCAGCTCCGTCATTTAGAAGACGATATAAATTTTGTTTTCTATATTGTCTGACAATGGTCATACAATCTATATACAACGTCTTCAGTCAAAAAATTGATTATTCTATTTTAATTATACGGTGATCTAGTGATTTATGTTAATAACAGGATGTGTTAGGAGGACCAGTGGCCAATTTTTCCCAACGTCAGCCATATGCACGAGATTTATTTTGAGATTCTCGAGTTATTTTGTGTGCTAGTTCTTTTAGTTCTTTTCCACTGGGGCTATCTCAAAGTATTCTTTTTTCTATATGTGTCCGTATTCCTGGTTGATCGACGTTGGTAGATTTTTTTTATTATTATTAAGCCGGATGCTTCCAGATCCTACTATCCAGCTGTTACTTCGGATTTCAACAGGTACGACCATGAGGATACGGGTACAGTACCATCCCAGCATTTGCCTGGAGAAGAAGTAAGAAACCACGGAAAACCCCTTCGAGGATGGTTGAGGTGGGAAACGAACCCCCTCTACTCATTTGGTCCACCCGACGCTGAGTAGACCCCGTTCCAGTCCTCATACCGCTTTTCAAATTTCGTGGCAGAGCTAATAATTGAGCCTCGGACCTCCGGGGTGGCAGCTAAGCACGCTGACCAGTACACCACGGACGCAACCTCACTATATATATACTTAACATTATGACAAGTGTGTACTTATAAATCAATAAATAAAAAAAACAAGTAACAACATTGAGCCTGCTGAGATTTAATTCACGAACCTCGAGACTATGAGTCCAGGTCCCTACCAGTTCGTCACACATGCCGTTCAATAATACATGTTTAACAATTGGTTTAGTATGACTCCACAATATTTTGTCTTGCAATAAGCTATTTCATTAGCGTTTTCTGCCGATTTTATGAATCATTTGATACTAAATATGTATTATTTTCTTCAGTAATTTCCTCAAAGGATATAAACTTACGAAGTTACGCAAGTATATGGATTTACGAGGAAGATATAGCAGCCATTTATCCCAACGGGACGGCACGGAAAAGCACGATATGGCACGGTCAGCCTGAACTGTTAGTCACTACTGCGGTTACATATTCTATTTTTAAATGCTAATATCCTACCTGTCACCTCCTTGAGGACAGTTTAAACCTCCCTATGTACGATGAGCGTATTTGGTAAAGTCTGGCCTTGTTGAATCTTAAGTTATGGTTTGGCTATTATACTTGCATGATTCATACATCCGCCATCTTGAAACTATTTGACTGATGACCTAGTATTTTGGGCACAATACGCTTCTCACATTAAGGTATATTGTTGCAAAACTTAGTAGAGATCGGATGATTAGGTTAGTCGTAATTTGATTTAAGCTTAGAATATTTCGGTATCAGCATTTCTTTTTCGTTATGATGGCGGCGATATGTAACATGACACTGTGTTATCACTTGCTATGCTACCTCTGTATCAAAGGTGGTTCGATTAGGTTTCGTTGTGTTTGAATTGATAGGGAGGATGAATTTGCACAAATACACAGCCGCCAACTGGAAATTGTTGGGCTGATGACCTTGTAGTTTGATCACAAGACGCTTCCTGCACTAAGATATGTTGTCGCAAAATTTGGTAGAGATCAGATGATTAAATTAGTCGTAATTTGAGGTACTATCTCTGTACCGAATTTCGTTCAATTCGGTTTCACCGTGCTTGAATTGATAGGGGGGGAACATGCATACCAAATCCCTCCCCCCCCACACACACACACACACATACACACACAGACACACAATTTTTGGCCCTGTGTAGATCTCATAAGTCTACTTTTTTTTTGCAAAAATCGAAAGTTGGCTAATATGGTATATTGGCTTTCACGGCCAGTGAATTAAAACTCTGAAAAATCGCTGAGTTTATTTGTATTTGCAGTTATAAGACACCGTGATTATGTTTCGTGTTTTAAGTCCCTTCTGACTACTTTGGCTTTTAGAGACACCAGGATGCCAGAATTTTACCCCGTAGGCGATCTTTAACGTACCAGTAAATCTACTGACATGGCTCCCTCATATTTAAGCACCCTCAAAATGCCAAGTGACTGCGCCAGTATTTGTTCCCGCTATCTTAGGCTCAGCTGGCGAGAATGTTACCGCTGCGCAATGCAGCCAGTTAGTTATACGATAGTATGACATGTAGTGCAATACATGAGGGAGGGATTCAGGGCGCAGTTAATATCCACCAGTAAGAATATCTCTTGGAATTGTTTACCTGTAGATGAGCATATATGTTTGCCCTACAGTACATCAGGTCCTCTTTGTGTGGCGTCTAACATTCTTGGCTTTCTCCCTAGAGATCTGGGTTTAATAACCGGTGTACATGGCTGTCTCCTCAGAGGTCCAAGATTGATTTCCTAGGAATGTAATTCTTGTCTGAGGGTTGGAACGGGGTGCACTCAGCCTCGTGGGGAAGAACTGAGAAGAGGCTGGTTTGATTCCCGACTCAGCCACCTTGGAAGTGGTATTCCGTGGTTTCTCAATAATAGTCCAGCCAAATGCCGGGATAGTACCTAATTTAAGGCCACGGCCACCTCCTTCCCAATCCTCACCTGTATTACAAAATACACATATTTATACAGCCATCACAATAACACATATTATCAGACAACTTACCCACCAAAGTACACGGGGCTATATGACCATGATGCAGTGGCGACTGCTGATTTATATTCTGTGTAGGACGTAATATGATAGGCTTAACTTAAGACAATTATTGTATCTGGGCTAAATTGTGATATTAGACTCAGTCTAATATTAATTATTCAGTCGCACAGCTCTATTACGAACACATTACACATTAAAATACCACCGAATACCACTCCAAAGATGTGCAGACACTAAAAAACATACTATCCATTCTGACCGCGTGAAATCGTAACCAAAAAGCCCGTAGTGTTGGTTTAAATTCAACCAATAGCGAGACTTGAGGATCTCAGACGTCGTCCTCAGAACGCCATTAAACAGACCAAACCTGCCTCTCCCCCTCAAAGGTTCCCATACATCTCTAAAGCTATAAACACGTGCTTTGAGGATGCAATGGTTCCTTCCTCAGCTTTCTACTCCGGGCGGTGAAGGTCACACTTCACCCATCTAGAGGTTAAATGTAGAACTAGTTACAAGTACTGACAGTGACAGTGAGACAGAGCTTATCGAGAGGGCGCGCAAGGTAGCCCCAAAGACTATTTTACTAAACAATTTAATTTTTTTAAACAGTTTCAGCTGAGAGTTGACTGTAGGATAATCCTCACGTCCTACATGGAGGAATCGTCACTGCCATGATGTCGCAAAGCCCCTAAATAAATCAACAACAACAACGATTACCGGCCCTGTCAAGACATTAAATTCTGGTTGGATGGCTGGAACGGGGTACACTCAGCTTCGTGAGACAACAATTACAAGAGGTGGGTTGAATTCACACCTTAGCCATCTTAGTTTTCCGTGGTTTCCCACATCTACTCCAGGCAAATGCCGGGAGGGTTCCTAACTTAAGGCCATGGCAGCCTTCTTATCAATCCTCACCTAAATTACAATCGCACTCCTTATATAGCCATCCGAATAGCACTGGTTATCCGACACATTTCCACACCCACCCAAGTCCACAAGGAATGACCACGATGTCCTTGCCCCTCAAATGAAACAACAACAACAAACATTTCCTTATTGATTTTTATCCGATTCCGCTAAATAAGTTCCTAACGATCTATTTCTGCTGGTATACTTCACACTGAAATGTATGAGCTCAAGAGGTGAAAGTGTCTTTTGAAGCACAGCGGTTGTGTTGTGAAAGGGAAACAGAAGAAACGCGGAATCGGATTACGTCTCTTACATGGAGAGTTTGAGTGCCTTCTCCGATTCAACTTAAAGGATTGAGAAACTTCATGAAACAACACCAATGCAGTCAACAGCTGTTTGCGTCTACACTCATTTAGTATCGATTGAAATCAATAACTGGGAAAATATACTTCTAGTGCCATAGCGCAATGATGTGTCGATATGTCCATTATACATTAAGGAGAACAGCAGAGAAATTACTGTTTGTAGTTAACATTTAAAAGTTTGGGAAATCGAGGATATCTGTTCCACGTACATGGTTGTTAATAAAATTTGGCTGACAACGTTTGTTTCTTGTTGTCCATACCAGTGTAGTTGTAGATGTGATTGGGAAGGTGGAGGGTTTGGCGGTAGGCTCTATAAAATATCTTCACATTTTAAGTGATGAAAATTCTCACTTTAAATAGTCCCTACACTCAGAAAACACTAAACCATTTCGTAGCCAAATACTTTTACAAATTCTATAGCCAGTTTCAGCCCTTCCTTGTTTGACAGAAATTATTTCCTCTATTCTCTTGTGATGTACAGCCAAACTTAGAACAGAACTAAGGGTTGTCATAGCCATCGGGATGTCCAAGATTTGTCCGCATGGGATCCTTGACGTGCTAGAAACCAATGACACCAATTCGCCACATTTGAAATCCTCTTGAAAAGCTCATCATCGTGGTGATTCAACCCGCTAGATTGAGCACAAGAGGGTGACCACGAAGCGAATACGACATGGAGGTCAGGTTACCCTTTCAAACCTACACGTACAGTTACAGTTAAATTGAAATGTAATGATATATTATGTTATTAATTTCAGACTGTTGCATATTCAATGAATTTTTGTTTTGTTTTGGTCTACTCTATCTTCCCTTGATATATGGGTGTTGAATGCTGTTACACCTTGTATATTGCGACTAGAAGTTTAATTTCACTTTTCCTATTTGAACTATGAATACCCCCTTAAGAAACATAACAAGCAATATTATTGTTATAGTTTTAATAGGCCAAACTCTGAGATGATTCTTTAAATGTGTGATGAAGGAGCGATACCTTCTACGTATTGAATTCCGCAGCCCCGTATTCGAATTCTGGGAATTAAATATCATAGTAATATATTGAAAATTTGGAGTCTGCTCCAATTACTTCATTTGTATGTCTGGAGACTTCTATATAAGTAGCACTGAGCCAATAGACTTTCTCTGGCGTAATTCACCGAGTAATTCTGCTGCTCTACAGGCATCATGACGTCAGATGGGAGGTGGCTACACTACCCTATCAAATACGAGCATGAATAGGTAAAATAAAAGCGTGTACGCTATCCTGTAATCTGTATCACATGGGAGGCATATGTGCCACCCCGTAACCTACGGGCATTGCGACATCATAAGGGAGGTACGTGCACCATCCTGTGATCAACGAATATGACGGCATCAGACGTGAGCCAGGGCGTGCCATCCTGTGAAGTACGAGCATCACATCAGACGAGAGACTGAGACGCCGCGGGCCGGCTCGGAACCGGTATATTTTCACGCCAACGGCGAGGAACGCTCTCAGATCATCAGGACTGGTCCATACGAGAAGTCATCACGGGTTAATGTGAGAGCACGTAATATTTGGAGCAGTTTGGTAGAAATTTTGAAGTCAATCTAGTTTTGTTTTGACACTTCCTATGTCAGGTTATTAACATAAGTACTGCCATATCTCGGCCGAATTACCAGAATACAAGTTTCATTTCAAACAGTAGGACAGTATTTTCATTATTAATTAGATTCCTATACATAAGTCTTCCTACCCTTCTACAATTTTAGGTGATTTCAAGAATCCTGAAGAACAAATGTTAGATACGACCTGTAGCCTAATAAAAATTGAATTTCAATTTCAATTTGAACACATTGATAAATTTGAATAATTGTGGGCACCATCTTCGACAGTATGATGGATGTGAAGATATTGGAGAAATTGTGCAGATTTTCTGGCAAAGCAAGACGAGGAAATCGTTGATGGGAACATTTGAGAGGTGCTAAGATCAATTACAATGTTTTGTTGAACTGCGGTGCTACTTACTGGTATCAAAGTTTCTAAGATAGCCCAGTCCACTCTAGATAAGAAGTGCATTATAGCACTTTTCTTCACTACAATATATTAGAAAGGAATAACTTAAGACTATCGTGTGGATTTATTAATGCACTGTAACTGAAAATAATCTTACCGTTCAGCAAATTATAGTCTTCGGTTTGTATGGTTTACAGCCTAATACACATACTCATTAATATAGCTTACATGCCACGTTAAACTTACCTCTTTACATATAAATAAGCTATCCTGTTAATTTGACAAAATTACCAATATACGAAATATGTACCAATGTGAGCATATTAAACCAAAATTATTGTATTTTTAAAATTAGCCAATGATTGATCAAATGCTGTCAGCTACTGGAATCAGACATTATACTGACAACAAACTCATTTATTGTACCAACATTCACTGTCCAACCGCCAATGAGAGGAGCATTCTGGCAGTCTATCCACACGTTTGAGTGATTTCCTATACCGGCAGTGCCTCTTTGACACCAAATTACGCATACGTGTGCATTTCACGAGTTAAATTTATGTTGCTCATGTTTCGTTACGTTCTCAAACATTGTAACTGACAGAAGTGTTCGTGTAATTGCTTGTTTACTGAAATAAAATTATGTGTGCATACAGGGATCTGAATTAATTTCAATCACATAAGCATCACAACCCAGAATACGATTTTTGAATTATTAGACATTACTTTCATATCGTATAGCCTATTCAGGTCAATAGTTAAAAATTTCCAGTTGGGATTGAATTTCAAAATTGCCCTTTGCCATTGAGACCACCCCACAACTTGGAAGGAACGTTTCATACGTTAATTTCATGGGTCAATTTCAATGTTGTTGATGTCTCTTTTCCATAGATATGTTTCGTGTCCCTTCTGAACGTGATGTTAAAACCTCTTTCTTGAAATGGATGTGATCTTCCGTGTTATTATCATTATTCTAAGTGTAAGTCAACTTGTTTCACGAGTAGGCTGTGAATCACAAAAGAGTGTTCATGGAGGTAAGCAAGGATTTAGAAAGCCGGTTTGCTTTATCAAAGACCATCCTTCAACAATAATTTCTTGTGAAATTCAAGGCACAAAATCATCCTTACAGGTAGACCTCTAAGTTGATTGAGTATAATCCTTCATATCGAATCCATTTTCTCTCAAGAGAATACAATGACAAGCTTTATAAAATGGTATGTAACACTTACTAGACGAGACATATTCTGGTCATATGCATCATGAGATATTGGTTGGGGAAGAGCGTGATATAGCGCAGCGTATAAACTGTTTATCTCCCTCCAAGGTAGACCCGGTTCCATTCCAGTTAATGCCTGTGGTATTTTTGAGGTGAAATATCATGTCGGGTGGTTTGTTTGCCTTTCTAGAAATGAGGACCCGTGGGTTATGATTGTGGCATTTACAATCATGCAATTCTACTGGCATGCTACCTTCTTTCCTTTCTTTGACCATGTATACAAGCGTCGATCACTGTGCTATAAACCCTTATAAATTACTCTAATATATGCAACTATGGGAGTATAACAGTCTGAAAAGTGGAACTTATTTAACTTATCTTAACACGGTGGCACTACAGTACATTAGGGGCCTTGGACTACCAAGCGCCCGCCGCTCAGACATTTGGCGTACAGATGACGCTGTGACGCGTGATGAGGTTTTCGTGACCGGAAAAGGAACTCATGAGGCTCGTACTGAGCCCGTAAAGCTCATGCCTGGTGATACTGTAGTTTCGTTGGAATGTGCATTGCGATCAGCACCGGCCAGGACGAGCCGTCATGACATCAAACCAGGCCCACTTGCTTCTCTTGACTTCAGCGGTGGACAACAGCACCATTTTCTGAACCACAAGGTTACATTTTTTACTTCAAAAATCTAGCATACACAATTATTAAACTGGATGTGTATGACATTAATACTGGAGTTTTACTGGTCATAAATAGGTATTTTACATCGCAGATATGCGGAGACTGGACATCAGTTACTACACGACCTAAGTAGTTCTTCCCAAACATGTGCCTGTCTTCTCAGAGACGTCAAAATTACTAGTTTAGTACTCCCGAATGGAGACACGTTTATTGTGAGTGCCAAATCTCAATATAAAAGACGAAGGTGATGAGTTATCGTTGACCCAGAGGATTGAGCTCGGGCCTTGCTCTATGGCCATAGCTCGAAGGTAGAGATGATTCCGGCACGCTCATAATGTGAGTCTTTAATACAAATTGCAACATGTCAAGGGTTAAATTTCATGTCGACTTAGGATAATGCCGCACTGCAATAGCAATCAGCCTAGGTAGGACTGTGTTATATTATTTATGATGCTTTCCAGCTTTACCATTTCCACATTTACGATTTATTCTTGTGAAATAACTATTGAAGTTACACTCAGAAATATGATGACAAGTGTCACTGGTACGCTCAAACAACCTGTATTAGGAGGAGATGTTCTTAGACTCCTACGCACTCTTTTTTGCAGATAGGTTTCATCCTACGATGCAGCAGGTCTGCAATTTAAATACTTTCAGTTACTGGACTGAACATATTAGTCGTATCATTTGTAGATGTAAGGGCTACACTGTCGCTTTCGGAATTGAACTTCCAGTTTGATTTTCGAGTGCTTAACGTCTGTTAGGACAACACAGGCTCCAGGAGCCATGCATTTGAATAACATACTAGTCGTATCATTTGACGGCGCACAAGGTGTAAGTGCATTTGGATATTATCATTTAGGGGTTCCCGGTAGCACACTGGTTGTTAAAAAATATTTCAAAAGTGCCTGAGTGAACGGTACATGGTTCAGTGACATGGATTTGAGAGAGTACGGACAGCATTGTAGCTGATCATGCTGGGCAAAGCACTAGAGTGGAGTGGAATAGCTTCCGTTTTGATTTCTTTGACAAAATTTTTATTTCAACGAGTGTAGTAGAGATTCCCCCTGCAGGTGAATTATTGTAATATTAGGTGTGTATAGTACGAGACATGAGCTTAAAGATAGGCCTGAAGAAATCTTGTACAGCTCACGGTATTCAATGTAAACTGCGAGGTGAAGTTACTGGGCAAAGTGATTGTGCCCGGTTACGTTAGACAGGGGATGCAATGGTCGCCAGCTCTGAGCGCGATACTCGCTTGTTATCTCCCGGCATGCAATATAATTGAGACGACTTAAGATGACAGTGAACTAAACATTTATGAGTACAAGCCTCCCATGTGTAATTTTGATACGAAGCTGAGGTCGCTATTTAGCATTATTGTGGTTATAATATTATGGATAATTCACGTCATATTTGGGGCTATATTTAGCCGTTTTGACACACATTTTGCGTGAGCCCTCCGAATGTTAGAGTTAGATCCGAGAGATCCCTTCAATTTATTATGAGTTTAAAAGACCAGACCATGTATAACATTAGTAACTATGTTATTGTTGTGTAATTAAGACGATTGAATGATGGGATGAACGTTGATCACCCACAATATTGATGGTATTACCGGTGATGGCGTTTCCCTCTTCAACTCATCAGCCGAAGGTTTAGCGAGCCTCAGAGGTGCACTTTTGCGCTATTTTAGCGAGTGTTATTGTGTTACCCAGTGGAGGTAATTTTTCACGTTGATTGCACATCCACATGGCAGTATTTTGCTGTTGTTGTCGAGTGTCACTATAGTCATTAGAGATATTAAACCACACAGAAAGGGAATGAATCTGAAATTAAATTGAAATTTAATCATGAACGTAATTATTCTAAAAAATATTTTTTTCTAAAACGAACCACTAAATAAGATGCTGAATTAATCTAAACTTGAGTTGACATTTTTATTGAATGACCGACACTATGGAACAGCTGATATTTATGAACGATGATTTAGACCAAGCTGGCACTATTTGAGACTACGACATTGATAATGCTGCAGAAACCCCATAAGGCGTGATTATTTGGTGACTAAGTGACTTTAGTCGCAGTTTTAACTGCGCTGTCACCTGTCACCTAGGTGACTATCGGACGCAAGCAGCGATCTGATTAGCGTAGGCAGGATTGTATATAATTCATGGGTGATAATTTAAGAGTGCATTATTTTCTACCTTGTATCCTGTGTGTATTAGATTAATTTCTGTTTTTGATAGTGCTTGGTTGCTATTTAGCTTAGATTTTTCTTGTCACAGATGCATCTCATCTGGAAGTAATGTAAATTAGGGATTAGCTAACTATTCAAAGTAAAATTAAAAGTTAGAAGTGGCACCAACGTAACATACCTTATATTTATTGGTGCCTTAAATGTAAATTATGCTCTAGTTGCTGCAGGTCGATTAATATTCTATATTTGCTGTAAATTCACTGGATGTGACTATTCGTATTCCTAATTGCGTTGAATTTGTTTAGGGAACATCTTACGTGTCACATTCTTAGCTTGATTGCTGTTTATTGATTTTTGTGTAAGGACGACTTTCGTGAATGTTTAATTAATTTCAATTTACGGGAATCATTATTTTTTATTTTTATTGCTTTTTTGACTTGCGGACTAGCCAAAATTCTTAACCCTCCGAAGTTGGACAGGGGTTTGTGATTTTAAAATAAATTATCAATGATTTTTACCTTAATCTGGAATATTCATTTCTAGCTTTATATTTTTGTGGGGTGTGTTTCCTCGGGCTCGTCTTTGTCTCTTCCCCTCACTTACCTGATACGTCCTGAGCTATCAGTCTCGTGCCGGAGCTAGTCTGAGGACGCACCCGATTCTTTCAGTCTGTGAGTTTGAAGGATAAGGAATTAGTCATTAATGTCAGCTCTGGCAGATGATTCCCTGACGACCTTGTCTGACGGGTAAATACGGTATTTATTTATTTTGGCTGCCCAACAAACGGGGCAATCGACATGTGAGGGGTCGTTGTCCTATTTTGTGTATGAGCGGATCTGATTTTTTTATATGTAAAGGCGATCAGATTGGTCTGGGAAGAACTGAGAGATCGAACTACTGTTCAGTTGGACACATGGCATTCTCTTATGATGTTAGACAATGGGGTGAGGCAGAATTAATATTTTTAATTAAGGTGAGGATATTTTGACAGTGCTACTGCCTTAAACTTATTAACTGTAACTTGTCTTTTGCTTGTTTGTTGTAGTAGGTTAACGTAAAGTCATTTAATTGTTGGAGTCCAGTAGTAATCGTTGGATTTATTCAGGAACGCAAACTCTCGACTGAAATTGAACCCAATTATTTATGTGCGGTGGTTGATGTAGGCTCTCCCTCAATTTTCTCATAATTACTGTTGTTATGGATGTGGAGGTCATCAGGCGTCTGAATGCCGAGATGTTAGGCGACTTGCGCCAGTCTATAGATAATGTCAGGGGTGACGTAGAAGGAAACGCTGCAACTTTCGGCAATGTCACTGCAATTTTAGGCAATGTCAGGGGTGACATAGAAGCGAACACTGCAACCGTGGACGATGTCCGGGGTGACAGGGACAATGTCAGGGGCGACATTGATAATGTCACTGCTACTTTAGGCCAGATCAGAAATTATATTGAGAAAAATTCGGCCGAAGCGAATGCCAATTTATTAGCAGGATTAGAAGCTGTCAGGACTGACATGCATAATCATAGGACTAATGTCGACGAAAGTTTGGCTAATTTAAACAAAAACTTAGCCGGAGTCAGGGGTGAGCTGCAAACTACCTTGGACACCGTGATTATCAACTTAGATCCAGTCACCGACAGATTCGATAGATTGATTGCTGAGATAAATGCCGACCTTAAAAATAATAGGGATGACATGCAGGTTGAATTTCAGGCTAGCCGAAATGAGGTTAACAAATGTGTAGTCGACATCAGAACCGAATTAAAGGAGTATACAGATCAATTGAAAGACAGAGTGTCTGCGATTGAAGACAAATTCAAGGAAGCGAATACGTTTGTTAGAACCTTACGCCGAGATATCGTAATGCTTAATACAGGACTGGGTCTGATGCGAGGAATTGCCCTAGCCGTAAATAGGAATGTCAAGGCGACCATGTCCGACATTGAAGTTGGGTGAGATGGCAACTAACTCAAAATTAGTGTCTAACGTGGCATCCAAAGTCGAAGGCCTGAAAGACCATATTCACACTACTAGTGAAGAATTACGCACCGACTTATACATCTTAAAAGGCGTATTTGGGTAAGCATAAGGCCAGTTTAGAAGCTGATATGACTAACGTGAAAGGCGACGTAGATGTCCTCAGGAAGCACATCGAGGAGGAAGTCATTTCAATGAAATTATCGACCAAGAGGGAATTGAAGAAAACGAATACCACGTTAACGAAGACTGTTGAAGAGATTGATTTTTGTCTCCGTTGTAAGATTGAGAGACTCAAATTACAACTCAACACTTTAAAAATTGAATCAACAGGATTACCCACACCAGATATTTGAACAGCTGGAACGTAGGTTGATGTAAGAGATTGAGGCTCAGCATAAAAAAGGAAGCTGACGTCACACTGCAGGTTAAGCAATCCGAGACACCACGTTGGGAGACCAATCCAACGCGAATAAGGTTTGATACCCATATTCTTGCGCCGAATACGCTGGGCTACGTGATGATTATACGCGCGTAAGATGAGAAGCCCGCACGATTTTCTGGTACTTGCGGGATTACTCCCATGGAATTCTTCCGCAACGTAGAGGCATATTTTAAGGATACTATAATTACTCCCGATAGAGAACTCCGTGTAATAGAGAAACGTCTTGACGGACAGACTGGTGTGTGGATTAGGGCCATCCGATACTCCTTCTCAGGATACCAGGAATTTAAGGAAGCCTTGTTACGCACTTATTGGTCCATCGACATACAGAAGAACATTCGCCCTGAAATGTATACGAAGTGCTGTAGTTCTTACCAGCCAAGCAAATATGCTAACTGCTTTTAAGTTCAGTTGGCGAAATTGGAATACTTGCAACCGCCGCTGACCGAAAACGAGTTAATACAGACCATAACTCGCCAATACCCACCTGAGGTACAATAGATCTTAATTGCACCCAAAGCTACGGCACTTTTAGAATGCGACCAACGTTTAAGGAGACTCGACTCCAGTAGTGAGCAATTCCCATCGTACCGACACATGGTGGAGACGCGTGACATACTTGTCACTTCGATCGACAAGCCGATACAAAGAACAGCGCTAATACCAAGTCCAGATAGGGCTCAGGACCAACGGAACTTCGCGGGACCTTATAGAAGGCCATTTAAGAGGTCCTTTGGTACACCCTATGACAGGCAAAGGAGGTACGATGATCGGAATCAGTGGCGACGACGTTTTGATGCGAGAGGGAATAATGGAGATCAATGTCGAGATGACGGACCCCGAGGTGCGAATGAGTCAAATACCCCGAATCGTGGCAGTATAGGACAAGATTATCGGTATAGTGGGACAGAGATCCCCCAAATCAAGTGGACCGTGCCTGACAAGGTCGAGCGAGAGAATGCCAGGAGTACATCCAGCAGTTACATAGAAGAGGAGAAGAAGCAGAAAAAATTTGACCGTCAATGGACAATTACAATCGTAGAGGTCGATTCCGAGACCAACGTCGCCACGGAAATAGAGTTACGACGGTGGCAGACATAAATTATATCGAACTGGTGGACGATGGAGGAATGAGTCCAAACCGAATCGAGAGAATAACTGAAAGGATGGACAAGGCGAAATTTGAAAACGAAACACAACTAGCTGGAGAAGTAGACGATGGATGGACCAGCTACAGCGAAGAGGAAGCATAATGAGCTGCAGCCAGAGTGATATTTGTCACCTTACGACGAACGAAGAACTACGAATTAATACCTTATAGAGTATACGAGACCCTTAATAATGGAAGCTATGTCATTAGTGATCTTAACACTGGAGATCGCATTGGGACTTACAAGGCGGCGAATCTCAAGAAATATCACCAGAACTAAACAGGGAACCCGGAAATAAAAATTCAGTGCCTACTATTTTATTTAAACCTACAAAGGGGCGTATGAGCCCATAAGGATCATACCCGGTGATACTGAAATTTCCTTGAAATGTGGATTGCGATCAGAACTAGTCAGGATGAGCCGTCATGACATTGAACCCGGCCCACTTGCTTATTTTGACTTGAGCGGAGGACAACACTCCAATTTTCTGAACCGCGAGGTTATATTTTCCACTACAAAAATCTAACAAACAATATTATTAAACTGGATGTGTATGGTAACGCCCACTTGGATTAATTACTGGACTTTCACTGTTCATAAATCGGTATTTTACATTGCAGATTTGGTGAGACTAGACATCAGTCACTACACGACCAGAGTTGTAATTCCGAACCCTGCACCTGTCTTCTCGGAGACGTCACAATTACTAGTTTTGTAATCGAGAATGGAGGCACGTTTATTGTGAAAGCCAAATCTCAATATAAGATCGCATGGTGAATTGGTGTAGTACTATAGAAAGAATGAAAGTGCTTTTGTACGTTGAGTAAGCAATCATGCAATTAACTGTGGGTGAGGCGATATTTTTGATATAATTAAAATTGCGTCAGTAGTCGAAATTAGTAACGAGGACCACGAGGTGAGCACAATTACCGTTATTAACCAGTGAGTTGTTATGTACTGTTTATGCTCAACGGCTTCATTTTTTAAACTGAATTTTCTAGTAATTTTGATACCAAGAGAACCGTTGATTACTCTGATTGTGGATGATTTGCTAAAAGACATAAATTCTGTGAGTAGACACCACCCTCATGTCAGTAGAGTCTATGGCAAACTTTCATGGGAAATTTGCACTTGTCTGCACATGTGTAGGCCTAAACTCAGTGGTTGCTTTTTAAGTATTATATTAGAGCCAATAAAAGGATGCCAAGACCATCATGGAAATCCCGAATCAACACGTGAGGGCGATCACTATCCACATTGAAGAGGCGGCGATGATGGAGGTAAAACCACCTTTGGTGAGGGAGTGGCTGAAATTAAAGCCCACGTGATGAAGAGATTAAGGCGATGGGTTATCGTGCAGCCGAGGATCGAGCTCAGGCTGTAGTCACAGCTAGACAAAATAATAGTGTTTAGTATCGTTTGTAGGACAAGCTTGCAGTGCATTAGGAACATACGGGATGCAAGCTGAGAAATATTGACCTTCCTGATAACAATGTTAGTTGGGCTGCATAAAATAATATTATTAGGGGTAGCTCATTCACCTGGTAGAGGCTGTTCTTATTTTTAGCTTTGGGCTACAAAGCCTTTATACGGTTCTACTTTCAAATACAATTTTAGTTAATGTATCTCTAATATATACAAAAATATGCAATTTGCCTGGTACATTGCATTCAGTGTCTTATTCTTATGACTTAGTTACCGATAGTGGTGGCTACGCTCGCTACGGTGCAGCGTCAGGCCATGGGGCCAAGACTCGGTAGACGCATGGGTTCGAGCCCCACTGTTGGCCGTCCTTAAAATGGTTTTCCGTGGTTTGCCCCCATGTTCAACACCAGGAAAATACTGGAACGGTACCTTCTGACAGGCCACGGCCACTACCTTCCACACCCTTGCCCAGTTTCATTCAGCTTCATCCATTTCATCTCACATCCCGGCGTGCAAGTTACCTACGGGCGTCAACTAGAAAGACCAGCATGCACTCTCACGAAGCCACACACGACAAAATACACTATCATGCTTAAAAGTTCCGTTTTATTTGCGCTATTACTTTCTGAATGTTTCATTATTACCTGTTAGTAGTACGCTCAGCCACCATTTTGAAAATTAGAAATCTGTCATTTGTCTCAGGGCATACGATACCATATACAAGTGTATACCATGGCACTAATTTTCGTTATTGTAGGTCGAAAACATAAGACTTTTTTATTTTTAAATTATGACATTTCAGGATGGCCGCTGCCCGTTATATTCAGTGGAATAAATGCATTACTAACGCTATTGACGCCTCCTATATATTACTCCCTTTCTATCTAATTTAATTGTATAATTATTTACCGAGTTACTAATGTGTACACATTAATAGCACGAAGTCAATGTATTCATATGAAGCCGTCTTTAATGTTATAAATTATCACTAAATGTCGTACTTTGTTCTAAGATTCTGCGAGTAAATAGTACATATTTGAAATGTCTACATCGCCGTTGTGCGCTATATTCATTGTGATAATCTGTTGACAAATGGATGTGAGAACGGTTATACAGTATGATACTCATCTGTTGCCAAAATGTATCTAAATATAATATATTATGTTCTCAGGTTTCAATTTTAATATTCCAATAGTTCACACCACCACCATCTTGAATGTAACGAGTCACTGTTATTTTGCCTCGGGTCTGCAAGGGCCCCCTCCACGGGTTCTACCTTGTCATGAATATTCCCTGCTGTAACTCTTAAGTGTTGATAGTTATTTATTTTTATATTTTATAATTTCATGATGGCGGTTGCGCGAAATTTTCAATTTGACATAGTCATCATTTTGGTAATAGAGGACCTTATACGGAACTACCTGAATGCCAATTACTGTAAACATTGATTCACTGGACCAAAACCAAAGGATTATAATCCTTGAATTAGTCGGAAGGAAATTAGGAAATTAGTCGGCGCATGACCAATTAGTTTTGATCTCAAAATGCTTCCCATAAGATTTTGTTTAAAATTGGTAGAGATCTTGAGCTTTAAGTTTGACATAAATATCGATAATCCTGTGTTTATTACAGTTTCAATGACGAAATGCAGCAATTTACAAAATTGGGTTCCAAAATCTTATGTTTTTCAGTCGGTCAGCACGATTGTACCCAATTATTGTAATGGGCGGTTCCCTAAACCTGAGATTACATAAGATTAATATGTACATTCGTGTAAATTCTCTTCGGGATTAGGGAACCAATCATAACAATTGGGTACTATCGTGTTGACCGACGGGAAAACATTAAATTTCGGTTACTAAGGCAACGATGAAAAATGGCTTCCAACACGATGGTATGTATTCTTTTATAAAAGTCTCTCTCTGAATAAGGTACGTGATCAACGTTCTGATATATTCAAGTTGGACGTATTTTTCAAATTTAAGAATACATTCAGTAAACAAGGAGCCTTATATAGGATACAAATTGTAATGTTCATCACAAGAAAATTCATTTATACTGCTTGATAAGAACGAAGAGTTTTATTATACAAATACATGTGAGAGAAATTAGGCTATATGCTCTAAACTGAATACCCCGTTTCCATTTCTAATCATCAGCACTGCGGTAAGGAGTGGATTCCTCTCAGCAATATCTATTGAATCCTTGAGCTTGATACCAAAATGGTTTTAAATTAAGTAACTTCTTTATACAATACAGATAATCTTGGAACAACTGTGAGTACACCGGATATATGCAGTTATCTGTCTCGTTTAGGAATTCATTTTACAATTGTGGACTTTATATCTTAGCTTAGTAGAGCTCCATTCGATTTATATTTCTACTTGCAATGCTTCGGATTTACTCACCTTTTACTTACCTAATTATAAAACTGTTGTGTACAGTACATCTCGGTTTGTGTAAGTTTTTGTTTCACTAATCCATCATTGATAAGATTCCCTCGATCCCTGAAGAAACCCAGAATAATTTCCCGTTCCATAAAAATCCTTCATTGGCATGTTTTCAGCGCAGTTAATTTATTGTTACAAGGTTGTTCCTTCTTCCTCTACCTACATTCATTTCTTCTTTTGTATTCCTAAACTCCTGCCTCATATATGTTTCCTCAGTTGGCCGTAATTGAGCCATAATCTAATTGTCTTCTGCAACTCCAAATCGAACATCTAAATCTCATCTAACTCTATTGCAAATGACTCGTTTAAAATGAACACTGAGATGAAATGCCACTTACCTGATAGTTGCAGGCTATGGGGCCGTCCAGCTGGAAACAATGGTTGTGATATCCGTGGTGACTCCAATGCAGCAAGGACAACCTCATGGTGTAGCGGCTAGCATGCTTGGCTGTCACCTCAGAGGTCTCGGTTCGATTCCCGGCTCTGCCCAGAAATATATTTCTGGTCTGAGGTCTGGACACTCAGACTTATGAGGCCAAGCTGAGAATTGGTGGATTCGATTCCCACTTCAGTCATCCTGGAAATGGTTTTCCGCAGTTTTCCCACTTCTACATAAGAACACGGCCATCGCATTCCCAATCATCACCTAAATTACGAATGCACCCCGTAATACAGCCATCACAAGAACACAGGTTACCAGACAAAATTAGAATCAGGGGAACGTTCGCACACGTGCCGGTCTGAAGAGAGTTGTTATTGTAGTTTCCTTTTGGAACTTGGTCATCGTGGTCATATCAGCCCTGTTTAGTTGAGTGTGTGTGTATATATTTGAATTCGTCTGATAACCTGTTTTATTGTTGTAGCTGTAATAATTTGTATATTTACAGTTGAGGCGAGGTTGTTGCAGGGAAAGGCCGTGGCCTTAAGTTAGGAGTCATCCCGAAATTTGTCTGAGTAGAAATGGGAAACTATCGAAATCCGTTGTTTGTTGATACTTTTAGGGGCTTTGCGACATCGTGGTACACGTAGTCTCGTGAACTTGGTTGTGTGGTGTAGAATATATCTGATAATGTGTGTCACTGTGATATCTCTACTAGTGCGTGTAATTTTAATTAAGGTAGGATTTGGGTGGAAAGCGGCCGTGGCCTTAAGATAGGTACAATCCCGGCATTTGCCTGGAGTAGAAGTGGGTAACTACGTAAAACCACTTCCAGGATGGCTGAGATAGGAATCACCTCTTCTCAGTTTTACCTCACGAGGTTTCGGTAATCCGTCCAACTGTGCGAGATGAAGGATATCCTCTGGCTTATCCATGCAACTGCTTGGTGTTGGTATCCTGCATTTTTAGATTGACCTGTACTCCGTTGGGAACTATTTTGTGCACACATGGTTATGTGACGGACACTGGGTATTATATCGTCCATTTTCTGCAATAGCAATTAATTCTCTATTAATCAATACGGCAATGTTCTTACATTTTCCTAAAATGGTTAAAGTTTTGATTCATATACGTTTTATGAAAATTTCCATAATTTTAAACCAATCTTTTGAAATATAATTCGTACTTAACTAAAATGTAAATAAAGGCAGGTATATAAACAGATTGGTTTATTTAGTATTTAAGGGATGTCTAAAATATTTTTTGAGATTTTATTTTGAGATTTGATGCATGAATATATTTCAATTTTTCTTTCACACAATTAATAACAATGACTAAGAGGGATGAGAGCAAAGTACAGGCAGCTGTTATGAGATTCCTGAGAAGTATGGTCCAGAAAACGAGGAGAGACAGAGTGAGAAATGAAGATATATGAAAAGAACTGGGAGTACAGAAACTAAATGACAAACTGGAGCAAAACAGATTGAGATGGTTTGGACATGTCAAACGGATTAATGAAGTAAGACTACCAAGACGAGCACTGGAACAACAGATGACCAGGGAAGAGAGGGCGAGGAAGACCAAGAATGCTTTGGATGGACTCGGTGGAGAAAACGGAACCTGGATTGGAACACCGTGTCGGCAGAGGAATGGTGGAACGACAGATCAAAGTAGAAAGGAACCATATTTGCCTCCACCCAGTGTCAGCTAGAAAAGGGGAAATGAAGATGATGATGATGATGAGTGACTTTACTAGAAATCTGCATCTTTTCAGTTTTTACTTCAGTATAGGGCTGAAAAATATTATTTATTTATTGCTTAAGTTTACACTACTCTATCGTTTGTTCATCGCAACGTTAGAGAACATAATTCATTGTGCCGATTTCCAAAATTATTGTGCTTGCATCACAATCGCTGATACATCTCGTTGGTGTATGGTATACTCATCTGAAGCAAAGTAATACATAGCCAGTTCAATACGGTGTCAAAATCATGATATTAATTAAATAATTCAAAGTTTACTAAATGCCTTTAATCATTAAATTTAGTTTCCCAAAACATCATATTTTGAATTAATTTACTGTTGCAGCAAATGAGCGATATGTATGTTTCAGTGGATTTGATTCTTGATCATTCCTTTTCTTTATGTCCTTGGCAACGTTCAAACAACGTTTTATGTTCGTGCAATCACTCGTTTTCCAAATAGAGTTGGTTAAGTGAGCGAAGTTTAATCATAATCTTCCAGTGATTATGTCATATTCTTCAGTTCTTCTTTGAAATAAATCTTTCCAGTAGGTCAACAAAAATTGTGCCGAATTACATTAGGTAGGAAAACAAGTATTTATATGCCCTAACCTAAAAGAAATAAGATACTTATTACAAAATAACACGCTTTTTAGACAAATATCTTATTTCTTTCAGGTAGGGGCAAATAAATACTTGTTGTCCCACCTAATGTAATTGGATACTATTTGTGCTGACCAACTTTTCTTTAATAGAACTAGGTAACACTGGAAAATGGCTTCTATCACTTCAATCTTCAGTTCTTCTGTTCAGGTTAAATCCATTTTCATGTTCAAAATAAAATAAAGAGGTGTTTCTCTATTTTGTTCTGACTGTTTTCCGATCTTACCTGAGGTATTCATTCACAGATAATAGGTTAAGGAATCAGGAGATGGATAGGTAAATAAGAGTCATAAAAACTTTTTACAAAATAATTTATTAAGGGGAAGAATCAGCACACCCAGTCTTATTCATTTCATTCAAGAGATATATATAACGGACTCGAAAATAGAAGCAGATCAATACAAGGTATAAAACAGGAGTCAAGAAAACTAAAACTTAGTGTCTAATAGCTTCAAATAAATCACTGCTAACCAAACCATTGTAAACTTACTATTCAGTCTGTTTCAAACGTGAAGCATTGGGTTGCCGAAGCTACGTAGTTTATTTTAGGAATTTAACTTCGGAGGCTTAGCAACTTTGATAAAACGCTCCGTTTACAAACACGCTTTCAAGTTGAGAAGTACACAATAGCACAGCTGTTTAATCTGATTATCAAATAATTTCAAAGATATAATGTTGAGTGAGGAAAGTAAGAGAGAAAGCTGAGGAAGGGACCGACTCACGCTCAAGTGTCAAAATAGGCACAGAATATTTTCAAATATATCCTGACGAGCTACCCACCCTGGCCTTGTAAGGGAACAGCAATGCACTTAAAGTGATAGGCTACGTTTCTCCGAGGACTTACACGCTTTCCTCTTAGTCAGCATTAGCGTTCTCTTTTAGAGTCCAGTGTACTATAACCTTTAATCGCTTACTGTCTCGGCAAGGTGGGTTATGATAGGATACCATAATCACTGTAAAAATTCTAAAATAATGTCAAGTATGAAGACAACACTATGAAATGGCTTGATTTAAAGAACAAATAAATTCAATACTGTACAGCAAAATGTTCACAGACGGAATTAAATAAAGCCGAGGTGCATATATTTAACAATAATAATAATGGTATTGGTTTTACGTCCCCTGACAACTGTGGCTTTTAGAGACGACTGTAATTCTCAGGTCGACTGTTAGCTGTTACTATGCGGCTGATCCATAACGGCTCGCACTGAAGCTGGACTATTACATTTCTTTAATTTGCTCCTAAACACCAAGTTCAACTCTTTCTTCAAAGGGGCCGATAACCTACATGCTGAGTCCCTTAAAACAGCAATTATCATCATCATCATCATAACTTTCTTCAAAAAACTTCCATAGTGATCACCTTAGGGCAACGTCCATGCAAGATTGCAACTTTCTATTTTGGGGGATCCCAGACATCAATTTTACATTTAAAAATAAGGATTGTATGCAATTTCAAACTGGTGATCGCGTGAAATATTCAAAACAAACTTCTCCTTATTTATCATTGAAATTGACAAACTGCAAGTTTCGTTTTATTCTGCATTAGTTACTTGAACTGAGTGAACAATTTCGTATATAAAGAATCAGATTAATTTAAAAAGTTGTTTTTAAATTTCACGTTTTATTTCAAGCAAACTGTAATATAAAAGCACCAGTAGTGGGCTATGTGTTATATGCTGTCGCGGAAGTTGTTGTAGAAATAAGTTATTTGTGCTGAACAATACGAGTATTGATATACTTTTAACGGATTAGCCAGGGTAAAATAAAATGTCCACAGAAGGCCGTTACTTCTTCGACTTGTCTTACTGACACAGTTACTTGACCATAAACCGTTCTCGAAATATGCTTGGTAGAGGGGTAAAAACCGAATGAAAATCCATTCTGTGGTTCTCGATATTATCTCATGATGATGATGATGATGATAATGATCGTTGTTTTAAGGGGCCTAATATCTAGGTTATCGGCCCCTACTCAGACAAGCAGACAAAGAGAATCCAGGATTTTATTCTACTGTATACTATATAACACCTTAAAACGTAAATCATTTAACCTGAACCTTCCAACTGAAACCTACTCTTCTTCAACGCTCCCGTGTCCATGTTCTTGTCACTTTGTATGGAGATTTTAAGTGTACTTTTGTTGGGCATTATCTGTTCCAACAAGCGGCGTAATTATGTTGAATGTATGCATGTAATTTTGGAATAACTCTTAATGCCCAAATTACATTACTTATTTAATAAGACCTTGATTTGCGGTGTGATCTTCCACAGCGTCATGAACCGCTTACCATTCAGTAACATATTTCGGTTTGTAAATGTAGTATATATATTATATATGTAGGCCTATATATTACTATTTATTTATTTTTGTACTGTACTGGAAAAACCGGCCACGGTCGCCGAGAGAGTTAAGGCAATAGCTCGTGCCTCGCTGGCATCGAGAGAGAATGGGTTAGAATCCTACCTCACCCATCCTGAAAATGATTTTCGTGGTTTCCCATTTTCACCACCAGGCAAATGCTGGGACCGTGCCTTCCAACAGGTCCACGACTGACTTCATTCCAAAATCCCTTCCTAGACCCTTCCTTAATTAGACCACTATTAGCGGTCACCTGTGCCTATCACCATCCCCAGTTGTATCTCGTGACAAAATGTGTTCCGCTACCAGACACCGTCCTTGCGAGGGTAAAGTCTGTGGGTGATGGTGAGCTGGGAGATACAGCGATTTAAAAGAAGAAAGCTATACTAGACAATTGTTGGCTGGTATTTGCATTACGATTTATGATATGAACCAGGTTATAAATACAATACAATGGGCAGTCCGAAAACAAGTAATGTCCTTTAATTTCACACGGTGGTCTATAATGAAGTCAGAAAACACATCGCCATGACACAGGACAATGATTCTCGAATCGTTGACAGGCGGAGGAGCACTGATTTTCTACTAATCCCTCCCACATAACGCGTTTTTAATGCAATTGAATTACAAAAATCAACAGTAACTTCATCTTTATAGTGTTGGATCAACCATCTAGAACAGAGAGGTCCATACAGCACGCTGGGTGCACTGGCAAGTCATCTGCACGCCAGTACGTCTGGCACTTACGGCCTGCGGTGGTAGTGGATGATGACTACCGGTATATGTCTGTCTCTCGCTCGCTTTTCCGTCTCACTCCCTCCCGTTCTGCCTTCGCTGTTTTTTGGATAATCGTACGAACGTCAAACGGTATTTAGTATATTGTAAATATGAAACAGAATTGAAACAAAACAAAACCAAGGGAAAAAAACCAATAATGTGACCGGAATTGCAATGCCTTAAATTATTTCCAAGATACTTCATCAGTATTTCTGACTTTTTAAATACTATGCACTTAATCTGCAAGTGTCGGCTCCGTGGCTAAATAGTTAGCGTGCTAGGCTTTAGCACGAAGTGCCCCGGGTTCGATTCCCAATCGAGCTATCAGGGATTTTAATCTCCTGGGGTTAATTCCCGTGGCTCGGGGACTGGGTGTATGTGACGTCTTCATCATCACTTCATCCTCCTTACGACGCGCAGGTCGCCCACGGGCGTCAACTAGAAAGACCTGCACTCGGCTTCTCAGGAGCCACACGTCATTATTATTATTATCTGCAAGTACGGGTACGCGGAGAAACATGTGAAACAAAATGTAGATATGTCGGACAACCAACACATTGGAAAAAAGTTTGTTTGTGTGTTTGTTTGTTTGTTAATTTACATAACATTCGGTGCGCTAGCAAACCCAACTTGACGCAGTCTGAGTGCTGTCTCAGCGCCTGCAGTCAGCCCAGCTAAGACAGACAGGAGCCAGCTTGCTGGTGTACGGAGCAGCATAGCTAACATGCTGAGCGTGCTAAGGCTAGACGCCTCGGGTCTAGAAAATAGAAGTCATTTAGAAAGGAACGATTCTTCAATTCCACGGAACGTACATATGCATAAGTCAGTTGTGGCACCTTAAATGCATAACGTTCATGTACACTGAAGAAATTCTAATTAACAACTATATATACACGTTTTCCTTTATCAGACGTTAATCAGTCTAATTTCTGACACAATATAAAATAAAATACATATATTACAATGTCACTTTAGAATGCCTTTGTCAGGAGCGTGGCACTCTATGAAAGTGAAAGAAGGACTGTTGGCGCATCAGAAAAGAAGAGAATAGAAGGATTTGAAATGTAGTGTTACAGGAAAATGATAACGATTAGATGGGTAGACAGAGTAACAGGACGAGTGGGAGAGGAGAGATGTTTCTGGTAGGGCACATACTCAGACACCCCCGTATAGTTATGGAAGGAAACGACGAGGATAGTAACTGTAACAGTAGACCAAGTTTAGAATATGTAAAACAGATTGCTTCGGATGTAAGGTGTGGTAGTTATGTAGAGATGAAACTATTAGGTCAGGACAGGGAGGTATGGAGTGCTGCATCAAACCAGTCAAAAGACTGAAGACTCAAACACACGCACAATATTTAACTTCGATTAAATTAACTCTTTGGGAGTTTGATGTAGATTACACACAATTTTGACCTGATGGGGATGCGATTAAGATAATTGCCTTACACCAAGATGAACAGTGTTCCATTCCCGGTTAATGCATGTGGGAATTTTGAGATGTCGTCAAGCTCGATGGTTTGGTTATCACGCAAAATGAAGGCACAGTAGCTTATGGCTACGCAAAAGTACAAACTTGCTTCCTTCGTTTTACCCAATGCTTAACGTTCGCAATGTAACGGTGCATTGAGGCATTTTGAGAAGAAGAACTTCATGCTACTAACACCACTTTAATTGACTTCACAAAATGAGGAAATATAGACAGGATGATATGGTGTAGTGATATAAATGAAAAAAAAACGAAGAAAAATAAAAGAAAGCACGGAAAATCAGATTTCACCATCATATTCTTATAGACTCAGTATCATGGTACTTCACTCAAATTACATTTGAAATCACTATACATTCCTGTTATGGGATAAAAGAATTCGCAATAATTATCGCAATTAATTCACATCATCAGCTTATTATTGTATGTTAATGAGAACTGATCATCAAAACATAAAGTTCATACTTTACCTTACACATTTTCACATAAAATTATATACCCACTTATTACAATGAATACTTTTTCTTTCTTCCACGAAACTTCCATTTCACAAAACGATAATTGCGAAATAATCGAAATCGTTTCCGCATTCAAATCTTCAGCAAGACCATATCTTCTTCATGGAAACTTTTCCCCTATTTTCAGAAAAAGAGTTTCACATATGTACAGCATTCGGCAGTACATTACGTTAGTAGGAAGTTATGAACACTGTCGCCATTCAACACCAAGTACGGTACATCAAATTCTTCATCATAGTCTGATATTTGAGGGGACGTATATATATTACATAAGGATATTATCACCTTGTAGGTATCACATGTAACATGTATCTTCCAGGAGCGGCGTCATTAAAAATTCATGGATTTGATTATTATCATTAATAAATCTCATTTGTCGCACTTGTGAAATTTAGGGATTAGTTTCACATTGGATGGTCCCACGTTATGAGTCCATATTTGAAACCACTCACCACATTTACGTAATATTAACATCCCGTTCAATTCTAAATGTCACTATAAATCACAAGCACGTTTTATGGAGCACATCTTAGGACTAACCATGCTAAAATCAAGCACCAGTGAAGAACGCCCTTCTACACCATGTACGTCATTCATCCTCAATCCATAGAAGCCTTGGAATCTTCAAATTAATACTGGTATCCGTAGAGGCAGTAGTACTTAACTAAAATAAACCAACGTATTTACATAACTTAAGAATATTAGGGTACCTAACATCCCTCACTTGCTAGGATCGTAAGTCACCTTAAGAGAACTGTGCTCTTTCAGTTACTTGATGATTTGTATTACTGCCAGTTGAGGCATATAACATTAATTTTCAGTACAATCATGGATTAATTATTGCCTCTCATAATTTGAATACCATACCCCACGATTCACTTTACAATTTTGAACTGCATAGGTAAACATTTAGTATGAAGCCCTCTTAAATTCGCGGACCGATCTGTTATGAAATATTCCACAGGTCTTACGTCCATCTTCCAGATTATTTAACCACTCAATTTCCTTTCTTATTAAGATAAATACAAATTCCTTTTGCACCGTTACCAATCTAACACTTCAGTACACTGATGGTGGCCAATAGCCCCGTTAATATTAAATCAAAATGAAACCACACAAACGTCCATATCCCAATACATCAATTTCTCTCAACGTAAAACATTACATATATTTTATGTGTTCCAGTAACTATAATGCACTCCAAAATAAATATATCCTTCTGAGGACATATAGTAGCATTAATGTTTCGGAGTGAAATGTACTTGCGCAAATACATATCTCCAAGTACAGTCATGCTTATCGGATGAAAAATTCTTCATATGAAACACTCTGTGGAAGGACGAAGTCTGGATTCATTGAGAAAATATGCATAGCTGCTGATCACCTGTTCAGTTTGCAGCAAACGCAGCAGTCAATAAGGATGTCCAAGATTTACTCTCTGCTCGACAAGTTACTCTCCAATATCTAACGAAATCTGCTATCATTCAGCATCGGCGTGACTATAAATTACCAGGTGGAGCTTGCCAAAAAGACGACTCTCATTCAATTAGCTCGGGCTCTGTAATGGAACTTATAAATGGAGAAAATGTAGGTCCATGTTCGTTATAATAATTGCCTCTATAAAATGGTAAACGTCACACGGTCGTTTCCATGGTGACCACGTTTTGTCAACACAGGCTATCTTTACCGTCTAAGAACATTTCCTCAGCCGAGGTGGGGTAACGTTTAGCAACATTTCCAACACTGTCACCATTATTGTGGAGATGGTTGATGTGCAGATGGTTTGTATTATTACTGCTTGAACTCTTCTTCTTGCGTTCGTTGCGACGATGTTGACGAAATTTAATGGCTGCTGTTACTGCTATCAGTAGAGCAAGGACTCCTAATGCTCCAGCACCAATGGCTACGTACAGCAGAGGGATTCCGAATTGGTATGCACAGTTCGTCTCTTCTTCATCGAACCCCGACGGGCAGTGCCTGGATCCATCACACCATAGAGCTGCGCTGATACAGGCATTCAGCTCGGGGCATCTGCAATAACAGGCAGTAGTCTCTTTCAGTTTACCTGAGTTTGGGGGATGAATAGTTGAGAAATATTCCAAGATTTGATAATGGCCATTTAATTGTCGGTTGTGAGTTTGGAAACCTATAATGAAAGCAATGCACACCTCACTATTACTTAGAAACTGTCTCAATGAATACAACAGTCTGGTTTAGAGAATATCAATGGAGTTTTTCACTGCTTAAACCTCTTGAATATAAAATTTAGGTTTCTTAATGGTCTGCCCTTTCTTGCGTGTGTGCATGATCAACTCATCAAAAATATATAAAATATGAATCACCCAGAAATGTCCATGATTACTTAAGGGATACCATCTAATCCAGCTCCAACAGTGATGAATACAAGGCCTTACCAAAAGTTGCAAACATTTCTCTACATATTTAGTTCGCCCAAAATAGTGGAGTTCAATTGTTCTTGTTATTTTAAAAAAGCACCCATTGAATTAGCTTGTGAGGCAAATGAAACAGCATTTGAAGAGTGCATGAATTATATTCTGATCATTTTAATGAGTAATGGATTTGGTAAGCAATTTATTTTAAATTAGTAGTAGAAATTCATAAATTTGAAGCTTATTAAATAATAGGCTAAGGCAACTTGCTGTATAGCAGAAATGTTATGGCATATTACAACTCTCCTGAACACCTAAATGTTAACGAAAATAATGTTCTTATAGTGAAGTTATTTTATTACAACTTGCACTTAACTATTGAAATACATCGCAATAAATAAAGGAATGAAGTTTATGTAAGGAAAAATTAGTTTTTGGTTGCCCATAATCTGCATTAATTTGGCCTTCCTCTCCATTACAAGAACGGATTCATATTATAGGAGAAGATGATTCAGGTACCATTACGTCATTCGTTCTTCTGATATGCTGCTTCCGTGTGCCTTGAAATATGGAATCAATAGATCACTGTTGTATCCATGGTGCATTGGATGTCTTACGCCTTCCTGAATATTGTGTTCATACAACGATGTAAACTCACATTTTAATGGAAAATATGGTTATCGGACGGTCTTCGCTTTCGACATGTGGAGGTGTTCGAATCAAAGTTTCTTGTCCATAAATGATATCACACCTGTGTTAAAGCGTGAACCACAAACAGCAACTCACTGAATGTCCTTGAAATATGATGTTTAATCCTTTCACTCACTGTATCAAATTTGGTCGTAATAAACATCTCACATTGCCAGTAACGAAAGTCGACGAATGTTCGTGCTGGTATGTTTACTTAAATAAAAATGTCAGTTCAAAACAAAGGTTATTCGTTAATACCCTTAAATTCAAGATAAGGTTCCTTGACTGTATTCTTACTTGCAAACAGCACAAAAAATTATTCTACGATTCCATATGATTTCTCTGCTAATTCACTCTCATATATTGTTCATTTTCTTCTTGTTTAAATTTTGATTTCGGCCAATAACTTATTTTTCATAGTAACGTTTATTGAAGGCACTTAGCCCCAAAATGTGGAACGTTTCGTTGATATTTGGCATCTCCACAATACTTGACTGCTAACTGAAGGTACTTTTCCATGACACCATCCCTGCATAGACCAATGTTTTAGAAGGATACACCTAGTTACTATCAATACAATTCAGTGCAATCTGCATCTTCGTATTTCTGATCACGCTCTAGTTAGAGACACCCGTACATTGTTATTCTCGATACAATTGATTGGTCGAAATACCAATGCTACCAACTGAAAGAAACGTGATGAGAATTTTTTTCTGAATGTCCATTTCCCGCTCCACGCATGAGGAACACTATTCAATTAGGGTGTTTGTAATGGTTTTGGTAAGGCCAAAGAATTTTACATGGATGTGTAGCTAACGCTTAGAAAATAGATGGCATTGAAGTCTACATTACATGCAAATGTTCTTGGTATGGACACCACCATAAATGCTATGAGATACCAAGGCGAATTTTTGGCTCTTTCAAAACGTATGCATATTACTCATTCTATTATTAATAAGCTAAAGCAATGTAGTGCAGGAATAAAAAAAGGACTTGCAAGCACTATTTCCACTGCAAACAAATTTAGTGCAAATTGATCGAGCAAATATTAGAGTAAAGGTTTTAACTATGATACTTGAATGGAAATACTGTATATTTTTCACGCTTTCCTAATACATCATACTTGGATATTTTTCACGCCATCCTAATACATCATACTTGGAATATAAATGTTGTTTCTATTATAAACATGTTGGTGAACTTTTTTCTGTTCATTAGTTGGTCGGTACAGAAGGTTCTATGCACAGTAATTGCGAAAGATGAATTAAAGAGAACTCCTATGAATAATATTTTACCTCTGCAACAGATCAATATTTTTTCTCGTGCATCCTCGCTCGCTTGTCTTCCCATTGAAGAATTCTATTTTCTACAGTTAATGATCATTTGGGAATTTCTTCATAAAAGGTGCTGATATATTCATCTCATTTAAACATTGCGGAAGGTTATAAGGAACAATAATCCATACAAGGTTTTTCTCAGCATTCGAATCTGCATGCGCAGGATTCCATGTTACTCTTCTCCTCACATAATCCGGGTATCAATTCTCCATTCAAATACAAGAAAAATGAATAATTGTGGTTTATGCGGAAGGTATGATCTAATTAACCCATCTGGATTCAGCAAACTGAAGAATGTTTACCTTTTTTCTGTTTATCGTTTGGATTCCTCATTACGTTCGAATGAAATCGGTACATTTGGTATATATTTGGAATGGTTTTATGAAAAATTGTACTTAATGTGGAATTTGCTAGTTAGTGCAGTCAAACAATACCACTATTTAGGTCAGTTATTCGTATTACAAATAAAAGATTCAAAATTCTACTTTTCAATTAAACTGCCACAGCTGGAGCATCTTTGAAAAATTGGTGAAATTTCGATCTCGTAAGAATACATTTGTTGGGCAAGATTTTACTGGAAATAGTCACTATCAAGTAAAGAGTTTAACATCACATTTAATGTGAGTACCTAAACCGCAAATATGCAGAGAAGAATAGTGGCAATTCCACTCATGTTAAATTACAGGTTGAGTAATATTCTCTCCGATGCCATGACAATGAAGAATTAAACTACGTATCCGCAAATACTTTTGTTTTAATTTTATCTAGTTTATTAAGATATGCACTTTTGAATCACATGGTGAGTACAAGTTGTCAAATGTTTGTCTCTGTAACCTTACATCGTTAAGCAATCTTTATTAATACACCGAAATGAAAAGCCATCTAATCCTCCAGAACTGTAATGTTTCCTGGCATACTATTTATGTAATTTCAGCAATATATGGAATATCTCGGGTACCGTCTTAAAATTCTTCAATCGAAAGTCATCAAGGCTTATCATAATCACAATAATATCTTCAGATCTTCATATTTCTGCCGATCCATTGACAAATTCATCATATTTCAGAAGTAACAAACGTTTCTTAGCCTCTTCATGAAGTTGGTCATGAGATTCAACAAGTAAGTGTGAGACCACTTGCATCTGTGATAAATTTCCTCTTTCTTCGACGTATTTGCTCATATGCATTCATAATAGATTTTACGAGTTGTGTCTCGTTCATAGTGCGTTAGTATATTTATTTGTCGCTCTTTTCACCAGGGAAGTCTCGTAAGTTGAACTCACCCCGTAGTACAACATCACATAATGCATCGCTAGTCTGCGTAATATTTCCTTAAAATCGAAATAAACATTAAGAGAACGAACATTACGAGTTTTGTGCCTTCATTATATGGGTTAACGTTTTTGAGCTCATGAGATTACATTGCTAGTAGGCTTATGCACTTAAATAATTTCATTGTTCGCTTATCTAGTAACGTTACATGTAATGCTGTACTTTAGACGTTTCCAATGCGAGCACAGTGATATCAGAAGTACACAAGTATGGTATTCTAGTTATTTTTATGTGCTGTGCTATTTTTTTTTTCAAGAAGTTTCCTTAGAGTATTTCTGATTGGAGCATTATTACAAATTATAAAATCATTTCCAATTTTCTGATGTACAGCGCTTCTTTGATCATCAGCTATATGTGATTCATAAAGACTCTTCTGCCGATTCCGCGCGACTGATATATATATCAGGTATTTTATTTTCTGTTCTCACATTATATGAAATACATCAGTGATTTCCAGAACTAATGATATAACGTTTGTACATGAAACATCTCCACCAGTAATCAGTAGGAAGACCAAACCGAGCGGGGTTGCTGAAATCTTAGAAAGGAAATTATCTTGTGTTAAAATAGAAAGATTCCCCTACAAAAATATATGTTTAGCAACCCTCCACCACCCCATTCCTAAATCAAACCAAATTAAAAATATATTTACCTTCAGTCACCTGTTATAATCCTTGTTCCTCGAAACCTATCTACTTACTCAACGAACATAAATTGCTAAACTAAATTTAAAATTATTAAGCGACATATAAGAAGTACATTCCTACCTGTACGGGCAGTCTGGCATGTTGGTAGAAGATGACATCACAAATGAGCTAGACGATGTTAGTAAAGGTCTCTTAGAAACCTCCATCCATGTCACAGCGTAGCTACCGGGCTCTCTTTCCAAGAATTCGACGACGAAACTGCGTGCGTGTGGTGACAAGAGCAATAACTTATTGGCAGACGTGTTACTGTTATTACTGCGGTTCCATCCATCGGAGAACACCTCCACCACTTGCAACTTGTTTGAGCCATCTCCATCAACACTTTCGGCAGGGCAAACCACTTTGGGGTCTCGTGTGTCTACTCCAGAATAAACCACAATCCTATTCAGTGTTGGACATCGCTTACTTATTGCCTTTGACGTAGAACTTGAAGAAGGTGGTAGTTCAAAACCTCGAATTTTTAGATATAGAAAATTGTTTGCAGTGTCTTCTGGTTCTATTAGCCAAGGGTGGTTAACACACCGGACGCTAGAAGATTCCTTCTCACTAGTGCTTACTTCCTCCCGTACATCCTCAATGGTAGTATGCTGAGTGGAATGAACAACTGCTTTCCTATTAACAGGACTGCGAAGTGCGATTTCGCCACTTGACCCACGTAACCTTCTCTCTTCTCTGGAAGAGGAGCACATAGTTCCATCCATTTCAGACCCACTTAAGAACTGGTATTCTCCTTCGAAATAAAAGTCACTAAAATCTTGAGTAATATTCATAAGCGTTACAGTAAAATTGACCTCCACTACAGATGAACTCAAAGTTGTTATAACGAGTGGCTCCGAGAGTCGAGAGCAAATGCAATCTCGAGGTAATTGCACTCCGGGCCATGGATATTCTGACACCCAAAGTTCTGACACTCCTGCAGTGTTTCCAAGGTAACGTGACATGGCAAATTTGGATCTCAACAATGAACATTTATATCGCCCAGTCCGTGAGTCTAACCTTGAGAGGCATGGACGATCACCAAACCTGGCCCGAGTGAATGTCAGCTTGACTCTTTCTCCTGGACCTGATTCAAATCGAAGGATACAACTTAGGTTCTGTGCTCCTCCACGGCCATAGAAGAATACACTTCTGGGAGACTGGAAGCGGCCGGATGCGGGTGCCATTGGTGACGATGTGAACACTCGGTCGCAGGGATTATCTGAATCTTTAATTGGAGCACCTTCCAAAGAGGTGTCAACAAATTCGTAGCGAAGGACGAAGCTGACAGGGTAGAGAGCACTGCCTTGCCGGAGAAACTGCTCCAGTGTAAGTTCTGAACCAGAAGACACGTAGCTTTCTGCCAAAGAACATGGTCGTGTAAAGCGTGAGCTGTTACTCAAGAGACTGTGATCACACAGACGTGGTACTTCATCTTTGCAGAACTCTCCCAGCAGGCTTACGTTCACCTGAAATCATGTCATAGAATAAAAGTACGTCATGAATTATAAGCGATTTTTCTCAAATAGAACAATACATACCTAGAATACACCCCTTGATTTCAGAAAATTGATTGTGTACATTTTGAAAATTCTGCGAAGTATAAATTTTGAGTTCACAAGTGTAGTCTCAGGTATAAGGAATTCCCTATGGAAAAAATTGTAGCTGAAATTGTACTTGATTCTACCGAAAGCGTATCACAAAGTATTTTAAATATAGGTGAATATTTTTGAAATGTATTGTCCAATCTGAGAAATACAGCATACCAAATATTGTAGATAATATGGAAATGAATTGTAATTCTTGGATATTAAGACACTCCGTTCTGATACTAAATGAATGAAAACATTTCAAGTATTCCTGTTCGTATGGTGAAATTCATAGACGAAGCTTTTCGTCTATTTGTGAGTGAAAGTCACTCGAATAATCACTGATCAGCCTAAAATCAAAGCTTTTGAGTGCAAATTCACAGTCTTATTCAGTTGATTTTTTTTCTAACTTGTTTGAAAATTTTGAGTCATTGTCTACCACTGTTAAGACAATAGCGAGTAAGTTAAAAAAATAAAAGGAACAGGAATGTCATACCTGTCGAGGAGATCCTGTACTGGAGATGCGTCCATCCCAAATTCTTAGTCGAGCATTACACTCTGCTCCTAGGTCATAGGCTGCCGGGTCGGCACTAGCAGCGTGGTACTTGACGAAAGACAGCCATACGGTCTCGTGGCGTCTACCTTGAAAGTGATATCGGCAAGTGGTATTTGGTGGCAGTGAATGTCGGGGATTTTCCAAAACTCCCCATGACGAGTCGAAGCTTGTAAGTAAAAATTCACAGTGGCCTCCATCACGTACGAAACTGTGTGAGCGAGAGTCCACAAAGAGAACCTGCACAAAAATGAAGAAGTTAACTATTAGAAAACATCATTGGTTGCTAAAATTATTCTTAGTCATCCAAATACTTCTCTCGGATGATCGTAACATAATACTATTCCAAATGATTCAATTACCGTTACCACAAATTCTAGCAAATGAGGATAGGGACTTGCGAGACTTGGTGCTCAAGCTGAAATGTACGATTCTTTGGGTGGAAAGATCCCTATTGTTTGACAACATCTATTTGTATTAAACACGATGTTGTTTAACTAGAAAAATAAGTTTAATCTTAATATAGAACACGTGTACCTAAGTGAAATGTCATAATCCATTTGTCAGTGTTGCCTAGTTCTACTAAAACGAAAGAAAGAATTCCATTCGGTCAACACAAATTGTGCCCTATTACATTAGGCGGGAAAGCAAATATTTATTCGCTCCAACCTAAAATAAATGTTACATAAGATATCTATCACAAAACTACACGCTTTTATGTACCAAAATGGGTATACTTAGCTGGATAACATGTTTCGATCGTCAAGTGTTCATCAACAGATCCTGCTGACATAGGCTCAGTAAATGTACGTTCGTAGATGTAGATTACAAGAGTTTGTAAAATCTTGTGTAACGTGTCAATCTTATTAATTGATATAATTGCTCACTTCTATCGTTGTTGCGTTTTCATTAATGTAGTTGAAGTATGTTGACTTTAAACCTCCGTGGCCTAGGCGGCAGCACGCCGGCCTCTCACCGCTGGGTCCGTGGTTCAAATCCCGGTCACTCCATGTGAGATCTGTGCTGGACAAAACGGAGGCAGACAGGTTTTTCTCCGGGTACTCCGGTTTTCCCTGTCAAAATTTCATTCCAGCAACACTCTCCACTATCATTTCATTTCATCTGTCATTCATTTAATCGCCCCAGAGGAGTGCGTCAGGTCTCGGCAGCCGGCACAGTCCATATCCTCGCCGCTAGATGGGGGCTTCATTCATTCCATTCCTGACCCGGTCGGAGACTGGAAGCAGGCTGTGGATTTTTTTCAAGTATGTTAACCAGTGATCTAGTGCATTATTGTTGATGTGTAACATCTTTCCACTCAGTTGCTGGATATGTTTGTGGGAGTGGTTTTGAAAAATGGGACGGAAGTGGATCGGACGAAAGTGTGTAAGGCGCACTGCCAGTTGGATCGCATCCCTCCTGGCTGCTTTAAGGGATGTGATCCAGCTGGCAGTGGTACCATGTGGAATGTTTATCACATATGGATTATTTTGTAATAGCAGAGTATCAAGAAGGCAGTGCGAGAGTAGAAAGATCAAGTAGGCAGTGAAGAAAAAAAATGTCAGTCTCTGTTAACGTAACTTAGTTACCGGCAGAAGAGTGATGTAACAGCAGAGTATCAAGAAGGCAGTGCGAGAGTAGAAATATCAAGTAGGCAGTGAAGAAAAAAAAGGAGAGTCTTGGAATTGTTATGTATTATGAGAGTGTAAAAGTTAAAAAGTTATTTTGTGTGTTGATGAATGTCAAGGATAATAAAAACGGTAACAACTTCAAGGTAGGAGTACATGTCAGATGTTACACATCATATACGACTACTGTAAGGCTCGTATCTTTTTATTATTATTATTATTATTATTATTATGTGAGGTCATAGCACAAACGGAACGAAAAAAGTCCGCAGAGGACCATGCTCACCCTCTTTTTGGTCACCAGCCTCCAAGAAGGCGGCTAAAATCAAGGAAAAGCTTCCTGCAAACTACATCGATGCCTACTACAAAACCCGAAGTAGCCAGGATACAGCTATGGCAATCCACCATACCACCAGATTGGATGAAGGCCATGGAAAGGCTTCCAGCAGGCCACAACAACAACTGGGAAACTTGGCGGTCACTCAACAGACTTCGGACTGGTGTTGAGAGATGCAAAGTTAATCTCCACAAATGGGGATACCTACAGGAATCAGAACTCTGTGAGTGTGGGGAGAGACAGACCATGATACACATGTGTTCCTGTGAACTGTGCCCGTGCTCTTGCACAACGCAGGAGTTAATGGAAGGTCATGAAAAGGGTGTGACAGTGGCCCGTTTCTGGGCAAAGACAATCTAATTCGAGACATTGTTGTATGTATTATTAATATTGTGTATCATCCCTCTGTGTATGTTGTAATGCTTTTGACTCGAATAAATATAAATATTATTATTATTATTATTATTATTATTATTATTATTATTATTGGGACTAGTTCAGGAATGTTGTTGTCTACACTGTTATTTATGTTCTAAATCAACAGTTCCTATTTAAATTGCTTGCCTATTGTAAAGTGGGTATAATACCAATGTGGCGAATACACAAATGATACACTGCACTAGAATGCAATAATATTAGTTAAACGTAGCTGGTATTTGAATCCCGAGTTTTATACTGCTCATCAATTGGAGCACCATTACTAAAACTATATCGGCTAAAACTAAACAAAATCAATTTCTCAAAATACTCGTTAGTCCAAAGCAGCCTTTTCCACACCAATAATTGCTATTCTTAGTTACATTGGAACGTACAGCGAAGGGATTTAATGATGATCATTTTTGTTCACACAGGGCGGCAACAATTTCTGCTAAATACAACTATACCTCCCTAACTCGTTCAATTCCTCATGTCCAGACCAAACTTTTACAATTTTTGTTACAGGGTATATGAGTGACATATCTATTTAATTGCGCATCATTTTCTACATAAATATTCATCAAATATTTTCTCTTGTGTTCTATAAAGTTACCGGTAGTTATGGGAACTAAAATATTCAACTAGGACAAATATTAGCTCCTATTTTACGCTTAGGATTTGAGTTGAAGGTCTTCGGAAGGTCAAAACTAACTGATTAGTGTTGGCGCCAAAATAGATGTTCTTAATCATAATGAAAATTTGGAAACGGGTATATTATTTCTGAGGGCACTGGGCAGTTTATAAATCTTTACCGAAAATCTAAGGAAGGAAGGAAGCAAGTTTGTAGTTTAACGTGTCCATTAATTGCGCGATCATAAGCCACGGGACCTCCGTTTTACGTGGAATCCGAACCACGGGACATGGCATTTCACTTCGAAAATCTCACATGTATTGACCGGGAATCGAACCCGGTCCACCTTGGTGAGTGGCCAACAGCTTACCAAAAATCTGATGGGGACAGGGGATTAATTAGTTTGACCACTATATTAATATGTTGTTTGTAAAACTAAAACGAGATTTACACGGGAACATATGTTCATATAATTTATTATTTATTAAATTAATCCCGGATAATTTACCCGCAAAATGTATGGACTATATTATTCCTATCTTGTGGAATTTTGTTATGGAAAATCAATATCCTCTCTGAACAAGAATTGATTTCTGCATCAAGCCCAGAAGTTCAGTGGAGTACCGGTACCGGTACTCTTATACGGTAATTTACATAGTGACAACACAAATAACAAAATCGGTTTAATGGTCTTTGTTAGCACTTATCAGACAATGTAGATTTTGAAAGTAATATCTAAAGATAGAGTTGTAGGGGATATTGTGTTGGTTGGTTACCTCTGAATGCTCTACTGGATATTAAGGCTGCATTGACATTGGAGTACAGTGTAACATGGTTCATCTCCTTATTCATATTCGCAACGCGAGCAACGATGGACAGAATGCTTGTATTGATTTTAAAAAACGTGTTAATCATTAAACATAAATAATGATGAACAGTAAGCTTCTACACTTGCAAAAACAAAATATAGGCTCTGATGTCAATAATCATGGAAATAAATTAGGTGGATGATAGTTTCATTCGCCATACGGTAAGTTACAACAACAAGTATTATACGAATTCTGGTGCATGACAATTATTTCTAGTCATTGAGGGATCTTGTAATATGCTTGTGCCACCTAATGCTCATTATCAGATTCAGTTGTGCGCCATTGCCATGCGAGGATGCTGAAGGACGGAGTTGCTACCTGTAACCTGCAGTAGCCGTCGGCATACTTACCATTTACCATTCATAATGGAGATTAACTCTTGCAGATTGATCCAACCTCATTGTGGATTATTTGCTTAGGTGCGCTCGATTAACATAAAGCTGGCACTGTCACATTGATTCTGAATCACCGGGCACATATAGAGAAGTGGCACGAGGATCTAGGGCAGCGTACAGCCGCAACCGGGTTCGTTGTTTCAGCACCCACGAACTTCATCTTTCGAAACCCTCACTACTGATATTCACATTCCTCCTTCGTCTTCCTATTCATTCCTATTTTCCTTTTTAATTATTTCAATCCTTTGCCTCCGTGGTTTAGGCGGCAGCACGCCGGCCTCTCACCGCTGGGTCCGTGGTTCAAATTCCGGTCACTCCATGTGAGATTTGTGCTCGACAAAGCGGAGGCAGACAGGTTTTTCTCCGGGTACTCCGGTTTTCCCTGTCATCATTTCATTTCATCTGTCCATATTGGAAATATCTGTTCCCGTAGGAAACAGGATGTAAAATTGTCCGATTGAGCTATGTTCATTAAAAAAATTCACAAAGAAATTTGATACAATGGTCCGGCTAGCTCAAAACAGTTGCCAGCGTTTCGCCCCAGTGTACCAATGGGCTCTTCAGTTGGTTATGGTACACCTCACCAAGACGCGTGGCTAGTACATACTGTGAAGGCCGCTGCAAGGCACAAATGTTGCCACGAGCAGCGCCAATGTACTATGGAAGTCAAAACTTCCTTTCAAAAATAATGTTAGCTTACCTAGCTAATCCATATTGGAAATATCTGTTCAATCCTTTATTACTTCCATACTCACTTGGAGCATCCTAGATCCTAATAATTACAATTGAGGCAGTGAGTGAGAGAGGGGACAATGCCGAGGAACAGATATTTCCAATATGGATTAGCTAGGTAAGCTAACATTATTTTTGAAAGGAAGTTTTGACTTCCATAGTACATTGGCGCTGCTCGTGGCAACATTTGTGCCTTGCAGCGGCCTTCACAGTTTGTACTAGCCACGCGTCTTGGTGAGGTGTACCATAACCAACTGAAGAGCCCATTGGTACACTGGGGCGAAACGCTGGCAACTGTTTTGAGCTAGCCGGACCATTGTATCAAATTTCTTTGTGAATTTTTTTAATGAATTTCATCTGTCCTTCATTTAATCATTGCCCCAGGGGAGTGCGACAGGCTTCGGCAGCCGGCACAGTTCATATCCTCGCCGCTAGATGGGGCTTCATTCATTCCATTCCCTGACCCGGTCGGTCGACTGGAAGCAGGCTGTGGATTTTCACTTATTTCAATCCTTTATCACTTCCATACTCACTTGGAGCATCCTAGATCCTAATAATTACAATTGAGGCAGTGAGTGAGAGAGGGGACAATGCCGAGATTTTGTCAAAATTGAGTTATTGGTACCATTGTGTACGGCATACATTCATCTTTCAGTGTGCATAATACCAAAGACATCCGCAGGCTCCTTCCCTTGTTTTGTGAAGAATGTAATTTCTGTGAATCACATTTATGCTGCGAGAGAGCAACCGCAAAACTCCAAATATCTCAGGTCCATCCAAATCGGGCATAGTCCCCTCTTTCACTCACTGCCTTAATTGCACCCACACTATTACAGATACTTCAAGAACACAGGTTATCACAGTAACTGCGCTCAGTATTCAAAATGTTCTATAACCCCAATTGAAGCTACAACATCAACCTTACTTCCGAAGAGTAACTCATGCCCTCAATATTTCCGTTCTTCTTGGCAGTCGCCCGGGAGGTCTAGGTTTGATTCCTGGATCTGCCAAGTAATTAAATTCTGGTCTGAGGGCTGGAACGAGGTACACTGTGCCTTGTGAGGCAAAACTGAGAAGAGGTGGGTTCGATTCGCACCTCAGCAGCTTGGAAGTGGTTTTACATGGTTTCTCACGTCTACTTCAGGCAAATGCAGGGATGGTGCCTAACGTAAAGCCACGGTTGCCTCCCTCCAATTCCTAACTTGAATTACAAACACACACACTGATACACCTATCACAATAACGCAGGTTACCAGAGAACTTTCCAAACACACACAGGTACACGGGGCTGAAGGCCATGTGGTCTCAACCCCTCAAATGAAACAATAATATCAAGCAAAGCTATCACAATGTTCGTACTACCAGCATGAACATGTAGCATAAGCCGTGTAGCGTGTGAAGGGTCGTGATGAAAGCGTAATAGATGATCATTTTCTGTTCAAAACGGCAGTGTAGGGAAAGAAGACGAAACAAGTATGTGATTGTTTCAAGTAAAATTGAAACGAAAACTTTAAACACATCCCAATTTTCCACTTTTACCAAATTTTTCTTTTCGCTGAAACGTGTATTTCTCACGTATTGACGACAAAAACTACCTAACTTTGTGTTCCACTGTTGTTCTTAATGACGACCGATTATTTGAGAGTCTTCAGGAGAACTCCAAAGCCAGCTATGAGTTAATTAAAATAGTTCTTGTTTCATTTGGGAGGCCTGGGCGTCGTGATAATTTAGTCCCGTGTTCTTGGGTGTGGGTAGAATTTATCTGATAACATGTGTTACTGTGGTTTCTATTTAGTGGGTATTTTGTAATTCAGATGAGAACAGGAAAGGAGGCAGCCAGGTTTATAAGTTAGGAACTAACCCGGCTTTTGCCTGGAGTAGAAGTGGGAAACCACGGAAAAACCTTTCCAGGATGGCTGAGGTGGGAATCGAACCCACCTCTTCTCAGTTTTGTGTCACGAGGCTGAGCGTACACCGATACAGCCCTCAAACCAGAATTATACATTTTGGTATTGTACCCGATACCTAGTTTAGGCTATCGGCTACGCCAGCAGACATTAAGCTGTAGTTGAGGTTTTGAAAAGAATTAGGAAAAGATAGCGCACCGATCGCGTCAAGAAGAATGTTCAGATGACGTAAGAGGTCTAGAATCAAGGAGGCACTGACGTCTGTAAGAAGATGGAATTATGGATAGAGATGTGAAGCTTTATTGAGATATTTATGGAATTATGGTAATTAAACATCTTAGAAGAGGATATATAACATGCATTGTATGTGGAAATAATTTTATGGAAGTCAGATAACCCTTAAGTTATTTTATAACGGAATAGCCGAGATGATCTGGGTTCGAGACTATGATCGTGACGCAAGAGCACTGTGGTGGGGGACTACACCACGTGCCCGCGCCAAGCACATAAGCAAGAAGACAGTGTCAGCAAGTTCAGTTGAGCTCAGTTAGACGAGCAGGTAGGAGCAGCTCTATAGCGCAAGCGAGACGCACAGTGAAGGTTACGTAACATACCGAAACTGTCACGGCAAGAGTGTAGGCGACAGTTCCTGCATCGCCGAGCAGCGAAGGCCAAGCGGGTCATTGATCCAGGCGGGCTGGCCGAGGAAGCGATTACAGACGGCCGGGATATGTCAGAACCGCACTGCAAGTAGTTGAAGGCTTTATTTCAAGCGACATTTCGACGCAGTTTGAACATAGCTTTTACAAATAACTTTATGACTATGCTGTTCTATAACGCATCCAAAGCTACTTTAACTATTCCAAGTAAACGGAATGTTGTTAGCATAGGCACTGATGAACATTAGATCGTGCATTAATAAGATTTATTTCTTATGCAGTTTTCATGAATTACCTAATACAGACAACTACAGGGTGTTTCGTAATCTTGAACACTCTCAAGTAAAATTTTATTTTACGAAAGTGAGACTTAGCAGTCATTTGAGATTGAACTTGCAATACTCAAACTGAACATTTAACGGAACAGTGGCGTAACTTAGAAGAGGAGTAGGGGGTCCGCTGTTTCCATGAACATTTTCGAGAAGGAGTTGGACAATATCCGCTATGGGTAATCCGAAGTTCAACATGTCCAAGTAGACACTGATAGAGACAAGATGGCACCGCAGAGCGATGGATTCGATTCCTGACGAGAGGAGTCCACCAGCTGATTCACTTGGGATTTCGAAGGCAATCGTCATTTCATGGATGGAATGATATTCACGCCGATCTTTCGAGAAATTCTTTATGTAGGGAAAATCGACGATCTTGGAAATTTAATTACAGCTGATTATGAAAGGTACTGTAAGAGTCATAACTACCTGATACGATTATTTTCATGAATACTGGGCACACATGTATATTTTTCTAATAGGAGTGATATGATTATTAAGATATGGTTTGAATTTATATACTTCGAATTTGCTAGAATATGGAGTGACCATATGATATGGCAGGCATCATTATACGAAATTCTCACCATTGGTTGACTTTATTAAGCAGATGTTTGGTCTTTTAGACATTTTTCCAGCTAGGATATTTTTCATAAATAGTTTTTTTTTGTGTAACGAGTATTTCGAACTCGTGATCTGCAATTGATTATCTAAAATTACTTCGTCAGTTCATTGCATACTAGCGAGTGTGTATTATTCATCAGTAGGGATTTTTTCCATTGGATTGTTTGGAGATATTAAGAAGTTATTCACTTTAGTGAATGAACATCGCTTTTATATGACAACTAGAAACTTGTTGATTCCTATCTGGTACATTCACTCATATAGCCTACGAGATGGGGTCCTTCGTATTTATACGATTGTATGGTGGCTACTCATCTTACCCATCGTTCAGGGAACTATCATCCAAGTCGACGGGGCGAGGTCTTTCGTATTTATACGACTGTATGGTGGTTACACATCTTACTCGCCATTGAGGGACTCATTTTTATCATCCGAGTGTACACGAGATGTAAGTGAATCAAACAAGGAACTACTAGTCACATATCAGTCGAAATTTTGTTAAATAAAGTAACGATAAATGTCAACAGGATTGCATTTAGTAATTCTTGTTTGCCAATCCAATATTTTGTTGCTATACTCTTTTGAGAGTAATTTCAGTTTAACAGCTGTTACAGCTGATGCTTTGATGATTTTTATAATTGTGTTTGATACCTTTGAGAAGGATTTAAAGTAATTGAATCTTGTAAGATTAAAAATTAATGGTCATAATTATTTTAAGGCAGAGCATTATTGCAGATTTTGATATGAGATTATAGCACATTGGTGTTTTTCTGTGATGTGAGTTAAGAATTGTAAAAGAATTTATGCTATTTGAAAGCAGATCTTAAATTACTGAAGTAATATTTTTCCAATTGTTTAAGAAGTTGTCTAGATGTGATCAGATTAATTACAGTTATTGGAGATTGTGTGCGTTGATAATTTGAAGCCAGTTATATATTTTTTGTAGATCATGCAACATGGTTAAGTGGAGTTTGTGATAGGCATTTTGTGGAAGTTGCCATGTGATAGTTGCAGCGTTGATAATGTATTTTAAAGCAGACATGAGGTCGTCGTACCCAGTCTAGCGTAATTGTTGAGATTCATGCTGTATGTGCTGAATATTTATGGAGTTTTGTGGAGTAATTCTTGTATTCAAATGTGATATTTGAAGTATTGAAGAAATGTAATGTCGTTGTGGATAGTTAGATCCAACGTGATGTCGTGGAGGCAATAATATTTTTTGGCATGATAAATTAAATACGAGATATAACTTGGAAGTGATAAAACTGTAAGACAACGTTCTATAAACCTTATTAAACAATTTGTTAGGAAATTAAACAAATAAATGAAGTTGATGATACAAGATTTTCTGAAAATAATAATTAACGAAATAATAATCTGAGATTTAAGCATATTAACGATCTGACCTAATGAAATAAAAATCAGAATGACTAGATGAAATAATGAAAACTAAATAACCAGATGATTGAAATTTAAATAAGTTGATAAATTAAATTTTGAAATAAATCGATGAATTAAATAAATGGATGAATTAAAGATTGGATAAATAAACTGATTTAAATAAATTAATAGACGATTGTAATGATGATGAATAACTGAATTAGAAGGTGATAATTAATTAAAGAAGCTGATGATTAATGAATTTATATGGAATTAAATAAATTTAATTGAGAGATAATTTGAAGGAATTGCAACTTGAGTTGAGAATTTAAATGATGTAATGGTGATGAATTAACGATTCTGACAGGAACATGTAGAATTTTGAAGTGAGAATTAATGTGAGAAATATTTAATTTTGATGATGACGATAATGATGACCAATGAGAATTTGAATTTTATGTAATTCACAGATAAGAGATTAATGACGATGCAAATAGTGTAAATTAATTATTCGATGTTTAGGAGCATTTGATTAACATGTTCAACATTCAAATTATGCTATGCAGACCATAAATTTACGTGCTATTTAATATGTTTGATTATTATATGTGTATGTTTGGACAGATTAATAACATTTTTAAATCCACATTGATGTTAAATTAAAGAGAAATTAGGTCTCAGGTTTCACAAATGTCAGTGACGAAAGACATAGTGCTACAGTGATCCTGAGAACCCAAGAGAACTTTATAAATTTTTCTTGTTATGTGGATAAAAATAATTTTGGGATTAGAAAAGAGATGGTTCGATTTTTGGACAATGACAATTTAACTTTGGCATTCGACCATACTCTTAGGTAGGAATTATATTTAAAATGTCTGTCTGACTATCAAAGTAAAATAAATTTGTTTTTATCTTAGTTGTGATCTGATGATGGTGTGATGTTCCTTTTCCTTTCCTTGTCTTGAGTAAGGCTTATCCGGAAAGAAAGTGGTTTGCTAGGAATTCAGTTGATGGCGCCCATTTATATTTGCATTATCTTTATTAAACTTAAGCCCGTAACGACCCTAGAGATACTTTGTCTCGTGATACCCACTGCTTTTTCGAGAACTCAGCTGAATTTCCGACACATTCCTTATTTGACTCGAGGTTCATTTAACTCCGCTCTGTCCTGGAACTCCAGGAATGCGATGTTATAGCAGATGGGTCATCGCATCCCCAGGACGAACGGGTACAGAGAGAGAGGGAGAATTGGCTTTATCCAACTAGTGGGGCTTTTCGATTTTGTTTATTCTATGGAATCACATCAGATTTAGATTACTGAGAGATTGATCTCAAGTTCATTTAAGTGTGTTACAAAATTTATTAAACTTAGTCAGACAATGTACTTGTGTGCCCATTCCAGTGTTCATGTTAATCGTATTAGTAATATCATGTTAGTTATAAGACATTTTTCCTATACCCAAGTGAATGCAGGAATTGAGACATTGTGATGTGTTGTTGTCTAACGTCTCTATATAAAACCTATATTGAAAATATAATTATGTTGCCGGAAGATTTAGCTAAGGTGTTAGGAGAGTTACAGACGGGTATGTCTGGTATTGCAGAAACTATTTCTAAGATGGAAACGGAAGTTAAAGAACAAATTAATAATTCAGAAGCTAGATTAGAAGGTAAATGTAAAGAGAATGTACAAGCATTGCAGACTAGTACTGAAGAAAATTTAAAATCATTACAGATTAGTAACGAAGCTAATGTAAAATTATTGCAGTCAACTAGTGAAGACAATTTGAAGTCATTAGAAACTAGATTACAGACTAGTACTGAAAGTCATTTAAAAGCTAGTGAAGCTAACTTGACAGATAATTTTAAGTCATTGGAAGAGAAATTACAGTCTCGTAGTGAAGAAACTAACACTGAATTAGAAAACAAGTTAACTAGATTAGAGAATAGCTTAACTTTAAAGAATAATGAGATGCTGAAGACTTTACAATTAGACATAATTGCAGTAAACATGAAAGGAGAGGAAAATGTTCAAATATTAAGAAAAAATATTATTGAATTAGAAAGTAGAGGAGAAGAAAATATTTTTACTTTAAGAACAGACGTTATGTCCATACAGAAAGACATTAAATCAGATGTATCGAAGTTGAGATTCGACATCGATGGTTTAGTGGCAGATGTAGGCAAAATTCAAGATTGGTCTACCGAAGTATCTTTCGAGACTAAGATTAAAGGTCTAGAAACGAATCTAGGTAACGAGATTAAAGATTTAAAGACAGTAATTGGGACCATTAAAGAGGAAGTCTTGGGAGAGGTCAATTCTAATTTAAAATCATTAGAAAATCAATTGCAGAAAGATATTAGGAAGATAGACGACGATATAGAGCAAAAGGTTAATGAAAACTTAGCTTTGTTCAAAAATAGAGTCGGTGCAATTGTGGAAGAACGGTATAGTGAGGTCGATGCCGAAGAAAAAGAGAAACGTGAAGGGTTAGATGAAAAATTAATCGCAGGTATGGTAAACTTAGAAGCGAGGTTTACGGAAAACAAGGAAGCGATGAAGATAGATTCAACTCTATTTAGAACAGATGTTGATCTGTTAAAGGAACAAGTCGCGTCAGTAAAGAACACGTGCGAAGGAAAAATTGACAAGTTAAGAAACGATCTAGACGAGAGTAACAAAACGCAGGTTGTTACATCGTTAGATGAGTTGAAGACGCAGGTCAAGACCGTGGAGAATTTAGCAGAAGACAGGATAACTAAACTAGAATCCATGTTTAACAGTTTCACCAGTCAGAATATAACATCAGGGGAAACATTGATAAATCAAACAGCGATAGACCGCAGTATGACTAATCAAGAAGCGAGCATGGGAGAAGACCGTCAAATGCAACCGAATGTGACATTCGAAAGGGCTAGTTCAACCCCTCAGGATAATCCAAGTTCGAATAGGAGTACGTTGGATCCAAGCGAACGATACTCAGGTCCGGTCACCATTATTAGGAATCTAGATGACAAGCCGAGAAAGTTTTCGGGAAATACAGGAATCACACCAGTTGAATTTCTGCGAGATATTCGAGACTACATGGCGGAACATAGGGTAGCCAAAGAAAGAGAGCTAAGGATAGTCGAACGCGCCTTAGATGGATCTGCGCTTACGTGGTTTAGAGCGTTCAGAAGCAATTTTGCGAACATGGAGCAATTTGCCATGGCTTTCTTGAGGAGATTTTGGAGTGCCGAGGATCAACTTAACGTAAGAGCGGAGATGTACTCAAATCGCTATTCTACGTCACATCCGACGCATTATGCCAACTATTTCACGTCACAGCTGGCTAAATTACAGTTCCTTATTCCTCCATTGCCAGAAGAAGAGCTTTTGCAAGCTATAGCGAGACAGTTACCGATTGAGGTACAGCGATCACTGATAGCGTCGGGAGCCAATACACTGGAGCACTATGACGACATTTTGTGGCGATTGGACTATACAAGCGCACAGGTTACGCCTAGAAGCACCAGAAACGACAATAGAAACACGCAATAAGTGAATGCGGTAGTCGTAGACAATGCAGCTCAAACGGACAGAAGGGATTCCTGGGAAAACCGACGGAACGAAGGGAATCGAGGAAACACCCGTAACGCTCGAGGAAATGATCGATATAGAGGACCATATGAGAGGCCATACGATCAAGAAGCAAGAGATAGCCGATATAGGAATTATAACCAGAATTCCAGATATCAGGACAGGAATCGATATAACAATAGATATCGGGGCAGAAATAACTGGAGCCAAGGTCAACAGTATAATGGGAACGAAAGGCAGGATAGCCGAAGAAACGATCCTAACGACAGACGGGATAATCGTGGACATGAGAGGTCAAGGCAAGAAGATAGACAGCCTAGTGCACCACTCGAAGAGACAGTGAGAGATGTCAATCGAGCGAGCACGAGTGGCGAAGGAAGAAATAAACGTCAGAATAACACGGAATCAAGATGCTAATCATTGGAAGTCATCATTATTGAGAGTCAGAAAGAACCATCATGCTGAGTAAGGGAATTGTAGAGCTATCGTGTACATGTATTATATATAGAATGCCTGAGAGTGTATTTTTTTTCTCAATCCTGATAAAAAAAAAGGAGATGTACGGGAGAGATGTACCCGATACCTAGTTTAGGCTATCGGCTACGCCAGCAGACATTAAGCTGTAGTTGAGGTTTTGAAAAGAATTAGGAAAAGATAGCGCACCGATCGCGTCAAGAAGAATGTTCAGATGACGTAAGAGGTCTAGAATCAAGGAGGCACTGACGTCTGTAAGAAGATGGAATTATGGATAGAGATGTGAAGCTTTATTGAGATATTTATGGAATTATGGTAATTAAACATCTTAGAAGAGGATATATAACATGCATTGTATGTGGAAATAATTTTATGGAAGTCAGATAACCCTTAAGTTATTTTATAACGGAATAGCCGAGATGATCTGGGTTCGAGACTATGATCGTGACGCAAGAGCACTGTGGTGGGGGACTACACCACGTGCCCGCGCCAAGCACATAAGCAAGAAGACAGTGTCAGCAAGTTCAGTTGAGCTCAGTTAGACGAGCAGGTAGGAGCAGCTCTATAGCGCAAGCGAGACGCACAGTGAAGGTTACGTAACATACCGAAACTGTCACGGCAAGAGTGTAGGCGACAGTTCCTGCATTGCCGAGCAGCGAAGGCCAAGCGGGTCATTGATCCAGGCGGGCTGGCCGAGGAAGCGATTACAGACGGCCGGGATATGTCAGAACCGCACTGCAAGTAGTTGAAGGCTTTATTTCAAGCGACATTTCGACGCAGTTTGAACATAGCTTTTACAAATAACTTTATGACTATGCTGTTCTATAACGCATCCAAAGCTACTTTAACTATTCCAAGTAAACGGAATGTTGTTAGCATAGGCACTGATGAACATTAGATCGTGCATTAATAAGATTTATTTCTTATGCAGTTTTCATGAATTACCTAATACAGACAACTACAGGGTGTTTCGTAATCTTGAACACTCTCAAGTAAAATTTTATTTTACGAAAGTGAGACTTAGCAGTCATTTGAGATTGAACTTGCAATACTCAAACTGAACATTTAACGGAACAGTGGCGTAACTTAGAAGAGGAGTAGGGGGTCCGCTGTTTCCATGAACATTTTCAAGAAGGAGTTGGACAATATCCGCTATGGGTAATCCGAAGTTCAACATGTCCGAGTAGACACTGATAGAGACAAGATGGCACCGCAGAGCGATGGATTCGATTCCTGACGAGAGGAGTCCACCAGCTGATTCACTTGGGATTTCTAAGGCAATCGTCATTTCATGGATGGAATGATATTCACGCCGATCTTTCGAGAAATTCTTTATGTAGGGAAAATCGACGATCTTGGAAATTTAATTACAGCTGATTATGAAAGGTATTGTAAGAGTCATAACTACCTGATACGATTATTTTCATGAATACTGGGCACACATGTATATTTTTCTAATAGGAGTGATATGATTATTAAGATATGGTTTGAATTTATATACTTCGAATTTGCTAGAATATGGAGTGACCATATGATATGGCAGGCATCATTATACGAAATTCTCACCATTGGTTGACTTTATTAAGCAGATGTTTGGTCTTTTAGACATTTTTCCAGCTAGGATATTTTTCATAAATAGTTTTTTTTTGTGTAACGAGTATTTCGAACTCGTGACCTGCAATTGATTATCTAAAATTACTTCGTCAGTTCATTGCATACTAGCGAGTGTGTATTATTCATCAGTAGGGATTTTTTCCATTGGATTGTTTGGAGATATTAAGAAGTTATTCACTTTAGTGAATGAACATCGCTTTTATATGACAACTAGAAACTTGTTGATTCCTATCTGGTACATTCACTCATATAGCCTACGAGATGGGGTCCTTCGTATTTATACGATTGTATGGTGGCTACTCATCTTACCCATCGTTCAGGGAACTATCATCCAAGTCGACGGGGCGAGGTCTTTCGTATTTATACGACTGTACGGTGGTTACACATCTTACTCGCCATTGAGGGACTCATTTTTATCATCCGAGTGTACACGAGATGTAAGTGAATCAAACAAGGAACTACTAGTCACATATCAGTCGAAATTTTGTTAAATAAAGTAACGATAAATGTCAACAGGATTGCATTTAGTAATTCTTGTTTGCCAATCCAATATTTTGTTGCTATACTCTTTTGAGAGTAATTTCAGTTTAACAGCTGTTACAGCTGATGCTTTGATGATTTTTATAATTGTGTTTGATACCTTTGAGAAGGATTTAAAGTAATTGAATCTTGTAAGATTAATCATTAATGGTCATAATTATTTTAAGGCAGATCAGTATTGCAGATTTTGATATGAGATTATAGCACATTGGTGTTTTTCTGTGATGTGAGTTAAGAATTGTAAAAGAATTTATGCTATTTGAAAGCAGATCTTAAATTACTGAAGTAATATTTTTCCAATTGTTTAAGAAGTTGTCTAGATGTGATCAGATTAATTACAGTTATTGGAGATTGTGTGCGTTGATAATTTGAAGCCAGTTATATATTTTTTGTAGATCATGCAACATGGTTAAGTGGAGTTTGTGATAGGCATTTTGTGGAAGTTGCCATGTGATAGTTGCAGCGTTGATAATGTATTTTGAAGCAGACATGAGGTCGTCGTACCCAGTCTAGCGTAATTGTTGAGATTCATGCTGTATGTGCTGAATATTTATGGAGTTTTGTGGAGTAATTCTTGTATTCAAATGTGTTATTTGAAGTATTGAAGAAATGTAATGTCGCTGTGGATAGTTAGATCCAACGTGATGTCGTGGAGGCAATAATATTTTTTGGCATGATAAATTAAATACGAGATATAACTTGGAAGTGATAAAACTGTAAGACAACGTTCTATAAACCTTATTAAACAATTTGTTAGGAAATTAAACAAATAAATGAAGTTGATAATACAAGATTTTCTGAAAATAATAATTAACGAAATAATAATCTGAGATTTAAGCATATTAACGATCTGACCTAATGAAATAAAAATCAGAATGACTAGATGAAATAATGAAAACTAAATAACCAGATGATTGAAATTTAAATAAGTTGATAAATTAAATTTTGAAATAAATCGATGAATTAAATAAATGGATGAATTAAAGATTGGATAAATAAACTGATTTAAATAAATTAATAGACGATTGTAATGATGATGAATAACTGAATTAGAAGGTGATAATTAATTAAAGAAGCTGATGATTAATGAATTTATATGGAATTAAATAAATTTAATTGAGAGATAATTTGAAGGAATTGCAACTTGAGTTGAGAATTTAAATGCTGTAATGGTGATGAATTAACGATTCTGACAGGAACATGTAGAATTTTGAAGTGAGAATTAATGTGAGAAATATTTAATTTTGATGATGACGATAATGATGACCAATGAGAATTTGAATTTTATGTAATTCACAGATAAGAGATTAATGACGATGTAAATAGTGTAAATTAATTATTCGATGTTTAGGAGCATTTGATTAACATGTTCAACATTCAAATTATGCCATGCAAACCATAAATTTACGTGATATTTAATATGTGTGATTATTATATGTGTATGTTTGGACAGATTAATAACATTTTTAAATCCACATTGATGTTAAATTAAAGAGAAATTAGGTCTCAGGTTTCACAAATGTCAGTGACGAAAGACATAGTGCTACAGTGATCCTGAGAACCCAAGAGAACTTTATAAATTTTTCTTGTTATGTGGATAAAAATAATTTTGGGATTAGAAAAGAGATGGTTCGATTTTTGGACAATGACAATTTAACTTTGGCATTCGACCATACTCATAGGTAGGAATTATATTTAAAATGTCTGTCTGACTATCAAAGTAAAATAAATTTGTTTTTATCTTAGTTGTGATCTGATGATGGTGTGATGTTCCTTTTCCTTTCCTTGTCTTGAGTAAGGCTTATCCGGAAAGAAAGTGGTTTGCTAGGAATTCAGTTGATGGCGCCCATTTATATTTGCATTATCTTTATTAAACTTAAGCCCGTAACGACCCTAGAGATACTTTGTCTCGTGATACCCACTGCTTTTTCGAGAACTCAGCTGAATTTCCGACACATTCCTTATTTGACTCGAGGTTCATTTAACTCCGCTCTGTCCTGGAACTCCAGGAATGCGATGTTATAGCAGATGGGTCATCGCATCCCCAGGACGAACGGGTACAGAGAGAGAGGGAGAATTGGCTTTATCCAACTAGTGGGGCTTTTCGATTTTGTTTATTCTATGGAATCACATCAGATTTAGATTACTGAGAGATTGATCTCAAGTTCATTTAAGTGTGTTACAAAATTTATTAAACTTAGTCAGACAATGTACTTGTGTGCCCATTCCAGTGTTCATGTTAATCGTATTAGTAATATCATGTTAGTTATAAGACATTTTTCCTATACCCAAGTGAATGCAGGAATTGAGACATTGTGATGTGTTGTTGTCTAACGTCTCTATATAAAACCTATATTGAAAATATAATTATGTTGCCGGAAGATTTAGCTAAGGTGTTAGGAGAGTTACAGACGGGTATGTCTGGTATTGCAGAAACTATTTCTAAGATGGAAACGGAAGTTAAAGAACAAATTAATAATTCAGAAGCTAGATTAGAAGGTAAATGTAAAGAGAATGTACAAGCATTGCAGACTAGTACTGAAGAAAATTTAAAATCATTACAGATTAGTAACGAAGCTAATGTAAAATTATTGCAGTCAACTAGTGAAGACAATTTGAAGTCATTAGAAACTAGATTACAGACTAGTACTGAAAGTCATTTAAAAGCTAGTGAAGCTAACTTGACAGATAATTTTAAGTCATTGGAAGAGAAATTACAGTCTCGTAGTGAAGAAACTAACACTGAATTAGAAAACAAGTTAACTAGATTAGAGAATAGCTTAACTTTAAAGAATAATGAGATGCTGAAGACTTTACAATTAGACATAATTGCAGTAAACATGAAAGGAGAGGAAAATGTTCAAATATTAAGAAAAAATATTATTGAATTAGAAAGTAGAGGAGAAGAAAATATTTTTACTTTAAGAACAGACGTTATGTCCATACAGAAAGACATTAAATCAGATGTATCGAAGTTGAGATTCGACATCGATGGTTTAGTGGCAGATGTAGGCAAAATTCAAGATTGGTCTACCGAAGTATCTTTCGAGACTAAGATTAAAGGTCTAGAAACGAATCTAGGTAACGAGATTAAAGATTTAAAGACAGTAATTGGGACCATTAAAGAGGAAGTCTTGGGAGAGGTCAATTCTAATTTAAAATCATTAGAAAATCAATTGCAGAAAGATATTAGGAAGATAGACGACGATATAGAGCAAAAGGTTAATGAAAACTTAGCTTTGTTCAAAAATAGAGTCGGTGCAATTGTGGAAGAACGGTATAGTGAGGTCGATGCCGAAGAAAAAGAGAAACGTGAAGGGTTAGATGAAAAATTAATCGCAGGTATGGTAAACTTAGAAGCGAGGTTTACGGAAAACAAGGAAGCGATGAAGATAGATTCAACTCTATTTAGAACAGATGTTGATCTGTTAAAGGAACAAGTCGCGTCAGTAAAGAACACGTGCGAAGGAAAAATTGACAAGTTAAGAAACGATCTAGACGAGAGTAACAAAACGCAGGTTGTTACATCGTTAGATGAGTTGAAGACGCAGGTCAAGACCGTGGAGAATTTAGCAGAAGACAGGATAACTAAACTAGAATCCATGTTTAACAGTTTCACCAGTCAGAATATAACATCAGGGGAAACATTGATAAATCAAACAGCGATAGACCGCAGTATGACTAATCAAGAAGCGAGCATGGGAGAAGACCGTCAAATGCAACCGAATGTGACATTCGAAAGGGCTAGTTCAACCCCTCAGGATAATCCAAGTTCGAATAGGAGTACGTTGGATCCAAGCGAACGATACTCAGGTCCAGTCACCATTATTAGGAATCTAGATGACAAGCCGAGAAAGTTTTCGGGAAATACAGGAGTCACACCAGTTGAATTTCTGCGAGATATTCGAGACTACATGGCGGAACATAGGGTAGCCAAAGAAAGAGAGCTAAGGATAGTCGAACGCGCCTTAGATGGATCTGCGCTTACGTGGTTTAGAGCGTTCAGAAGCAATTTTGCGAACATGGAGCAATTTGCCATGGCTTTCTTGAGGAGATTTTGGAGTGCCGAGGATCAACTTAACGTAAGAGCGGAGATGTACTCAAATCGCTATTCTACGTCACATCCGACGCATTATGCCAACTATTTCACGTCACAGCTGGCTAAATTACAGTTCCTTATTCCTCCATTGCCAGAAGAAGAGCTTTTGCAAGCTATAGCGAGACAGTTACCGATTGAGGTACAGCGATCACTGATAGCGTCGGGAGCCAATACACTGGAGCACTATGACGACATTTTGTGGCGATTGGACTATACAAGCGCACAGGTTACGCCTAGAAGCACCAGAAACGACAATAGAAACACGCAATAAGTGAATGCGGTAGTCGTAGACAATGCAGCTCAAACGGACAGAAGGGATTCCTGGGAAAACCGACGGAACGAAGGGAATCGAGGAAACATCCGTAACGCTCGAGGAAATGATCGATATAGAGGACCATATGAGAGGCCATACGATCAAGAAGCAAGAGATAGCCGATATAGGAATTATAACCAGAATTCCAGATATCAGGACAGGAATCGATATAACAATAGATATCGGGGCAGAAATAACTGGAGCCAAGGTCAACAGTATAATGGGAACGAAAGGCAGGATAGCCGAAGAAACGATCCTAACGACAGACGGGATAATCGTGGACATGAGAGGTCAAGGCAAGAAGATAGACAGCCTAGTGCACCACTCGAAGAGACAGTGAGAGATGTCAATCGAGCGAGCACGAGTGGCGAAGGAAGAAATAAACGTCAGAATAACACGGAATCAAGATGCTAATCATTGGAAGTCATCATTATTGAGAGTCAGAAAGAACCATCATGCTGAGTAAGGGAATTGTAGAGCTATCGTGTACATGTATTATATATAGAATGCCTGAGAGTGTATTTTTTTTCTCAATCCTGATAAAAAAAAGGAGATGTACGGGAGAGATGTACCCGATACCTAGTTTAGGCTATCGGCTACGCCAGCAGACATTAAGCTGTAGTTGAGGTTTTGAAAAGAATTAGGAAAAGATAGCGCACCGATCGCGTCAAGAAGAATGTTCAGATGACGTAAGAGGTCTAGAATCAAGGAGGCACTGACGTCTGTAAGAAGATGGAATTATGGATAGAGATGTGAAGCTTTATTGAGATATTTATGGAATTATGGTAATTAAACATCTTAGAAGAGGATATATAACATGCATTGTATGTGGAAATAATTTTATGGAAGTCAGATAACCCTTAAGTTATTTTATAACGGAATAGCCGAGATGATCTGGGTTCGAGACTATGATCGTGACGCAAGAGCACTGTGGTGGGGGACTACACCACGTGCCCGCGCCAAGCACATAAGCAAGAAGACAGTGTCAGCAAGTTCAGTTGAGCTCAGTTAGACGAGCAGGTAGGAGCAGCTCTATAGCGCAAGCGAGACGCACAGTGAAGGTTACGTAACATACCGAAACTGTCACGGCAAGAGTGTAGGCGACAGTTCCTGCATCGCCGAGCAGCGAAGGCCAAGCGGGTCATTGATCCAGGCGGGCTGGCCGAGGAAGCGATTACAGACGGCCGGGATATGTCAGAACCGCACTGCAAGTAGTTGAAGGCTTTATTTCAAGCGACATTTCGACGCAGTTTGAACATAGCTTTTACAAATAACTTTATGACTATGCTGTTCTATAACGCATCCAAAGCTACTTTAACTATTCCAAGTAAACGGAATGTTGTTAGCATAGGCACTGATGAACATTAGATCGTGCATTAATAAGATTTATTTCTTATGCAGTTTTCATGAATTACCTAATACAGACAACTACAGGGTGTTTCGTAATCTTGAACACTCTCAAGTAAAATTTTATTTTACGAAAGTGAGACTTAGCAGTCATTTGAGATTGAACTTGCAATACTCAAACTGAACATTTAACGGAACAGTGGCGTAACTTAGAAGAGGAGTAGGGGGTCCGCTGTTTCCATGAACATTTTCAAGAAGGAGTTGGACAATATCCGCTATGGGTAATCCGAAGTTCAACATGTCCGAGTAGACACTGATAGAGACAAGATGGCACCGCAGAGCGATGGATTCGATTCCTGACGAGAGGAGTCCACCAGCTGATTCACTTGGGATTTCTAAGGCAATCGTCATTTCATGGATGGAATGATATTCACGCCGATCTTTCGAGAAATTCTTTATGTAGGGAAAATCGACGATCTTGGAAATTTAATTACAGCTGATTATGAAAGGTATTGTAAGAGTCATAACTACCTGATACGATTATTTTCATGAATACTGGGCACACATGTATATTTTTCTAATAGGAGTGATATGATTATTAAGATATGGTTTGAATTTATATACTTCGAATTTGCTAGAATATGGAGTGACCATATGATATGGCAGGCATCATTATACGAAATTCTCACCATTGGTTGACTTTATTAAGCAGATGTTTGGTCTTTTAGACATTTTTCCAGCTAGGATATTTTTCATAAATAGTTTTTTTTTGTGTAACGAGTATTTCGAACTCGTGATCTGCAATTGATTATCTAAAATTACTTCGTCAGTTCATTGCATACTAGCGAGTGTGTATTATTCATCAGTAGGGATTTTTTCCATTGGATTGTTTGGAGATATTAAGAAGTTATTCACTTTAGTGAATGAACATCGCTTTTATATGACAACTAGAAACTTGTTGATTCCTATCTGGTACATTCACTCATATAGCCTACGAGATGGGGTCCTTCGTATTTATACGATTGTATGGTGGCTACTCATCTTACCCATCGTTCAGGGAACTATCATCCAAGTCGACGGGGCGAGGTCTTTCGTATTTATACGACTGTACGGTGGTTACACATCTTACTCGCCATTGAGGGACTCATTTTTATCATCCGAGTGTACACGAGATGTAAGTGAATCAAACAAGGAACTACTAGTCACATATCAGTCGAAATTTTGTTAAATAAAGTAACGATAAATGTCAACAGGATTGCATTTAGTAATTCTTGTTTGCCAATCCAATATTTTGTTGCTATACTCTTTTGAGAGTAATTTCAGTTTAACAGCTGTTACAGCTGATGCTTTGATGATTTTTATAATTGTGTTTGATACCTTTGAGAAGGATTTAAAGTAATTGAATCTTGTAAGATTAATCATTAATGGTCATAATTATTTTAAGGCAGATCAGTATTGCAGATTTTGATATGAGATTATAGCACATTGGTGTTTTTCTGTGATGTGAGTTAAGAATTGTAAAAGAATTTATGCTATTTGAAAGCAGATCTTAAATTACTGAAGTAATATTTTTCCAATTGTTTAAGAAGTTGTCTAGATGTGATCAGATTAATTACAGTTATTGGAGATTGTGTGCGTTGATAATTTGAAGCCAGTTATATATTTTTTGTAGATCATGCAACATGGTTAAGTGGAGTTTGTGATAGGCATTTTGTGGAAGTTGCCATGTGATAGTTGCAGCGTTGATAATGTATTTTGAAGCAGACATGAGGTCGTCGTACCCAGTCTAGCGTAATTGTTGAGATTCATGCTGTATGTGCTGAATATTTATGGAGTTTTGTGGAGTAATTCTTGTATTCAAATGTGTTATTTGAAGTATTGAAGAAATGTAATGTCGTTGTGGATAGTTAGATCCAACGTGATGTCGTGGAGGCAATAATATTTTTTGGCATGATAAATTAAATACGAGATATAACTTGGAAGTGATAAAACTGTAAGACAACGTTCTATAAACCTTATTAAACAATTTGTTAGGAAATTAAACAAATAAATGAAGTTGATAATACAAGATTTTCTGAAAATAATAATTAACGAAATAATAATCTGAGATTTAAGCATATTAACGATCTGACCTAATGAAATAAAAATCAGAATGACTAGATGAAATAATGAAAACTAAATAACCAGATGATTGAAATTTAAATAAGTTGATAAATAAAATTTTGAAATAAATCGATGAATTAAATAAATGGATGAATTAAAGATTGGATAAATAAACTGATTTAAATAAATTAATAGACGATTGTAATGATGATGAATAACTGAATTAGAAGGTGATAATTAATTAAAGAAGCTGATGATTAATGAATTTATATGGAATTAAATAAATTTAATTGAGAGATAATTTGAAGGAATTGCAACTTGAGTTGAGAATTTAAATGCTGTAATGGTGATGAATTAACTATTCTGACAGGAACATGTAGAATTTTGAAGTGAGAATTAATGTGAGAAATATTTAATTTTGATGATGACGATAATGATGACCAATGAGAATTTGAATTTTATGTAATTCACAGATAAGAGATTAATGACGATGTAAATAGTGTAAATTAATTATTCGATGTTTAGGAGCATTTGATTAACATGTTCAACATTCAAATTATGCCATGCAAACCATAAATTTACGTGATATTTAATATGTGTGATTATTATATGTGTATGTTTGGACAGATTAATAACATTTTTAAATCCACATTGATGTTAAATTAAAGAGAAATTAGGTCTCAGGTTTCACAAATGTCAGTGACGAAAGACATAGTGCTACAGTGATCCTGAGAACCCAAGAGAACTTTATAAATTTTTCTTGTTATGTGGATAAAAATAATTTTGGGATTAGAAAAGAGATGGTTCGATTTTTGGACAATGACAATTTAACTTTGGCATTCGACCATACTCTTAGGTAGGAATTATATTTAAAATGTCTGTCTGACTATCAAAGTAAAATAAATTTGTTTTTATCTTAGTTGTGATCTGATGATGGTGTGATGTTCCTTTTCCTTTCCTTGTCTTGAGTAAGGCTTATCCGGAAAGAAAGTGGTTTGCTAGGAATTCAGTTGATGGCGCCCATTTATATTTGCATTATCTTTATTAAACTTAAGCCCGTAACGACCCTAGAGATACTTTGTCTCGTGATACCCACTGCTTTTTCGAGAACTCAGCTGAATTTCCGACACATTCCTTATTTGACTAGAGGTTCATTTAACTCCGCTCTGTCCTGGAACTCCAGGAATGCGATGTTATAGCAGATGGGTCATCGCATCCCCAGGACGAACGGGTACAGTATAGCCGGGATCGAGCCCAGATTAAAATAGTTGATGGTGTGACCACTATAATGATAGCAATTCATGTGAAGGTGGCAGTGGGATGAGAGTGAGTGCAAGAATTGAAGTTAGTTTTTGTTTATTAAGGGGCAGAAGTCATCTGCCGTTATTACGGAAATCTTGAACCCTATGAATCTGATAATAAGTGGCTGTATAGTTTACAACAAACCATCAAATGTACAAAATGAATTTTTGACGAAGTAGCCTATTACCAGATATTGTGAGCTTAACACAACCCGTTGTTGGGTCTGATGTTCCATTTAATGAGAAGAGACTTTGTGATGATGCTACATGTATGTGAAAAATTGCTCAGTTGACCATTTGGGTAGCTTCGATCAACGTCGTAGTCATAAAAGTTCAAAAGAAATTCCTCAGATATTTACACCTCAAAATAACGGGCAATTACCCACCCATGGTACCCTACGGTGAACTTTTGTTGAATTTCGTCATGACTAGTTTGGAGTCTCGAAGGCAGGTGAATGATATGAAATACCATTATAAAGTCATTAGCGGTTGATAACTCATTTTTCCTATCGCTCCTAAATTTCAACATCCCTCGCTTAACTACAAGATCAACCATAACATTCAAAAATGATATAACCAATACCACATCACATAACAATTCACCTGTATGGAGGCTTGCAGTATTTACAACGATGCGGTTCGTGTAAACTGCAAACTAGATTTCTGTCTCTCAATCAGACCGTTCTTGGAAATTATAATCCAGTCACCCTTAATTCATACTTGAAATAAAATTATCCCACAAAACAGAATCAACAATATATATATATATATATGTGGATAGGCCTGTTCCCTAGTTATTAATGTTACCTTTTAGTTTATTATGTAATAATTTCAAAACCTGTTTTTATATTTGGCATTAGATCAAATTTAGATTTAGTTTTTATATTATCTTTTTACTACTATGCATTTTGATCTGTGTGAACTTCCTAGTTTTAAGAATTACATTAAGATATTAATACTTAATGCAGACATATCAGGAAATGTATCTTACTGTGTAGGTGCACTATTATTGGGGCGCACACTGAGCCCTGTTGTGTACCATCAAGAAATAAATAAATAAATAAATAAATAAATAAATGAATAAATAAATAAATATACCTCTTTTATATGTAATCTTACATTATACAGTAATTCATTACTGTAATTCACTGCCTCGCTGACATCGGGAGACCGTGGGTCCGAATCCCACCCCGTCCGTCCTAAAAATTGTATTCGTGGTTTACCATTTTCGGCACCAGGCAAATGCCGGGACTGTTCCTTTAAACAGGAACACGACCGACTTTATTCCAACATCCCTTTCCTGACCTTTCCTTAATTAGACCAAAGTTAGCGGTTGCCTGGGCGATCGGACTGTCACCATTCCCAGTTATATCGGTAGAGAAAGTGTGTTCAGCTCACAGACAGTCCTTGCGACGGTAGAGGAATGATCCCTCGCAGAGTCCACGGGTGAAGCCAAGGGGGAGAGGATACGCGATTTAAAGAATATACTCGTATTAATGTTAATAAAATGAATTAGTGGCATATTACTTTGTTTACTATATTGCTCAGTAACTCGAAGAACATCCCAACTACATTTACTTTGAAAACGTCCTAACAGCAGATACATCTCCATGATATTAATCAAGTTAAACTGACTGCACTGTATATTATCTTAAATATAATGATACGTAATGCTAGCTTGCAAAAGTAGGCTACATCTAATTATAATTAATTGTATGTGTCTCCTGAACAACTTTGGTCTGTGGACAGGGAATGATTTTGTTGTTGTTGTTGATTGGTTTTGGAACTTGCGATATTGTGGTCATATAGCCTTGTGTACTTAGGTGTGTGTGTGTGTGTGTAGAAGTTGTGTAATTCTTGCGTCTAGTGAGCGAGATGTCAGCGGGGCTTTGGCCAATGCAAGCCATTCACCCCCCTCCAATGACCACAGCAGTATGTCTTCGCGCTCAGTGTGCAGATCAACAACAGGCCGTGGATTGAGCCTAGTGGCGGTTCGAGTTTGGGTCTGGTCGCGGAGTTTGGTGTACCTTGTATTTTATTGCAGGTTTAGCATATTGTAATATATACTGTATATGTACATTAAAATTATATGCATAAGATACTGTAAATACATGAATAATTATAATAGTAATATATATTTATCGTGTGACCTCCGGGGAGGCCGAGTGCAGGTCTTTCAAGCGATCGCCAGTGGGAGACCTGCGCATCGGGATGATAATGAAATGATGATGAAGACGTTACATACACCCAGTCCCTAGGCCAGGGGAGCCAACTCCAAGAGAAGATAATCCTCGATGGCCCAGCCGGAAATCGAACCCGGGACCCTATGGGCCAAAGCCTAGCGCGCTAACCAATTCTCCAGGGGGACGGAACATAATAATAATAATAATTCTCCATTGCATCAATGAACTCGGTAGTTCGTTAACTAAACAATTTGATCTAATAGATTACAAATTTAACACTAGTGTTCACAAGACAAGTCAGGAATGAATAAAATATGTACCAAAATGAGTCCTAATAACTTGGGTCACTGTGATGTCTGTAGGCCATTCTAGTGAGTGTATTTGTAATCGAGGTGGAATTTTGGTACGAAGCGGCCGTGGCCATACGTTAGGTACCATCCCAGCATTTTCCTGGAGTAGAAGTGGGGAAACCAGGGAAAACCAATACCAGGATGACTGAGGTAGGAACCGAACCCACCTCTTCTCAGTTTTTCCTCACACGGCGGAGTGTAGGCTACCCCACTCTAGACCCCAGACCGGAATTGAATTCCTTGGTAGAGCCGGGAATTGAACCCGGGCTCTACGGTGCCAGCCAAAAATACTAGCCGCTACGCAACGAGGAGGACTACGATGGTTTTGTAATCACAGTTTGAATTTCAAATCGAGGCAAAATGACAATTTCTTTCGCTAATCAAGACGTTGTTACTCCACACTGTTTGATGATATTTCAATAAATAAAGTATTGTTCTTGTCATAACATTTTGAATTTTTGGCCAAAAGTTTGTATTTATCCCGGATGAGTTGTATAATGACCAGGCTGTGGGGTCTTAGTACGTGCGCAATGAAGTTACAACGCACCGTACTATAGGGCACGTGGAAGCTCCTCCTGTAACCTTCGGGTGTACCGATGAACACATGTGACGTACAGCGGATAAATGGACTTATCGCATGGTTCGTCGTCTGTAGTTGTGGACGGGCTGGCAGTTCATAGGACGTACGTCATCTAAACTCCGTGCGAAACTAATCTGATAGCACTGTTTAGGTACTAAGACCCCGCAGCCTGGTAATGACCAAATATACCCTCAGTTTAATTACTGTCTGTTTATTATGGGCTTGCTTCATAACTACTGGTGCAAAAGGTGACCCAAAAATGAAACTAAGTTACACATTATTTATGTAATACAATGGGGTGAGGACGTTATTAGCCTTTTAAGGTATAACTTGGCTACGCCTCTGTTTGTTGATATTAGCACCAAGAGCCTTACAGGACGAGGAGAGGGACTCAGCGATGACAGAGTGCAGTTTCCACATAAGTCGCGCAGCATTGCCCACGCTACTCGTGTTAAAGTTTACGCGACAGTTTTTGGCCGGTCAGTCCCAGTTGCACAGTCGCACAGAGGACAGTTGGCGAGCCTCAGGCATGTGCAATTATTGATTCGCGAGTTGCTTTTTGCATAACTGACAACTCACGTATCAATGCCTAGGCTCACCGACTGTCTTCTCTGTACGACTGCGCAACCAGGGCTGACCGGCCAAAAACTGTGGCGTAAACTGTAAACCGAAGTTATGTTATGAATTGTGAACGGACCGATTAATAATAATCTGATGGGCGAGTTAAGAATGGTGTGTTTCGAATTGTTTCGCAACGGCACGCCTAAGCGTAATGTATCCCAAAGACGCCCGCAACTGTTTACTTTTCTTGTTTTTGCTAGCTGGCATGGGTCAGTGGTAAAGGGTTGGTCTTGAAACTGAACTCGAGCTCGGCTGCCGGTTCAAATACGGCCACGGGCATGTATGTGTGTCTGTTGTCTATAAATATAAGTCCATTCAATTTTTATGATATAATATTTACATTGCAATCATCTCTCAACATCATCGTACCTAGACTAGTACAAAGGCTTAATGTCAACAACAATATCTAAAAGGCTTTTTCTCAGAGAACATGGTTCATGGTGTAGTCACGTCCTAGTTCGTGAACCGTGGGTAACGGATGAGTGGCCTCGTAAGTGGTCCTGACAGAACAGGAGTGGGTTTCTTGAACATTTTCTGAGTCGAGTCCCTCCTTTTGCTCAGGCGGCTGGGAGTATCCAACTCACTTATTTGTTCCCTGAGGTGAATATCATGGGGCCCTGTCTACGCGAGGCTAGCAATCAGCTTCACTTGTACTTTCTAAACCTCCTAAAATGTCATGAGCAAGCCCCGGACCTATGGGAGTGATGGAGTCAGTAAGTAGGATGAGATTGGATATTGTAGGGATTAGTGAAGTTCAGATTAATGGAGATATGGAAGAGGAAGTAGGATATTACAATACCTGTCAGGTGTAAAACGAGGCAGGGCAAAATGGGGAGTAGGGCTGTATGTCAAGAGAAACTTAGAACGTAACATAGTTTCGATTAATGTGGATAGATTTGGAAATGTCATGAAATCGGGTCAGGATTGATTCAGTGTACGCTCCATGTAAAGAGGTGAATCAGGACACAGTTGTTAAGGGGCACTGAGTAATGTGGCAATGAGAACAATCAGTAAGGATAGTGAAGCACTGATTGGGGAATTCAAAGCTAGGATAGAAAATACGACTGTGAATTATGAGAAGGTCATGTGTAAGTGGGGTGAGGATAGAGAAGAGAAACACCAATGGACAATATTTATTGGACTGAGAGATGTGGTAATGAGAGCAAACAATAAGGATAGTGAAGTAATGATGGGGGATTTCAAAGCTAGGATGGGAAATACGACTGTAGATTATGAGAAGGTAATGTGTAATTAGTGGGGTGAGGATTGGGAAGTGAACACCAATGCGATATGTTTACTGGACCTCTGTGCTAGCATAGGGTTATCTCTTGCGAACTCATTTCCGAAGCTTAAGGAGATTTACAGGTTCACATGGGAGGGTAGAGGAACCACGTCAATAATAGACTATACGGACTTTGAAATTAGTAAATTGATGAGGAATTTTAGGGTATTCAGGGGCTTGTTTGATGAAACAGACCACAAACTGATCTGCTGCGAACTAAGCATAGTTAGACCCAAAGTGCAGAAAGTGAGGACTGTTTGCAGACAGATTAGGGTTGAAAATCTCCAGGATAAGGAAATCAGGCAGAAATACATAGAAACGATTGATGAGAAATTTCAAAGAGTTGATGATATTCCAGGACATTGAAATGGAGTGGTCAGGATACAGGGATGCAGTGCTAGAAGTAGCAATTCACTTATTCAGTTATCAAACACTGGAACTCCTAGTTTATAACAAACTCTTGCGATAACGCTGACATGTAATCAAGTCCGGCCGGATGAGTGACTCTGTGGTCATGTTTTCGCCTGCTGTTTCCAAGGTTGCAGGATCGAATCCTCGGACCTCCAGCTGGCATTTGAGGGTGTGCAAATGCGAGGGAACCGTGTCAGTAGATTTACTGGCACGCTATAGATCCCCTTCGGGGCAAAATTCCGGCATCCTGGCGTCTTTAAAAGCCGTAATAGTTCAAAGGGACGTAAATCCAACAATATTATATTATGTTAGTATGTGAGCGGAAATGTAGGGAATATGGTATGAAAATCAGCGATTCAAAACCAATGGTGATATCGATAGGGAAGGGAGGCAAGAAAATATAATGTTAGGTGGACAAGAGTTTAGTGCTTTTCAGTCGGTCAACACGAATGTACCCAAAAGAGATGGGTTATGCCCTAATCCTGAAATAAATTACATGAGATTAATAAAACACTAGGATGACCAGTTTCGATCGTCAAGCGATCATCATCAGATCCAATACACTTAGGCTATAAAATCTATGTTTGAAATACAGGTGAAAATATTTACAATATGTACAATTATTTAGTTGCAGTACTGGTTCTGCAACTGTCAGTGTATGCTAAATGCAGTATATATGTTAGGTGAAATGCTAAATGGTGATGGCTATCCGGAGATTGTACTTTAGAGAGATTATATGGTTGTAAACTATGGTTAAACTATAAAATTTTAGGCTAACTACTTATCTGATTGTCTTCCGTACTACAGCTATTCGCAGTTTCCGTGCTCACTTGAACTCGCTGTGCGGTCGACTGCGGTGGTTATCTTAACGACTGGTTTTTCCCTGCCTTCCCCCCCCCTTGTCCCTACGTGCTGTGGGGAGTGATCGCGATGTGTTTATGTGAGGTGTTTACAACCATATAATCTCTCTAAAGTACAATCTCCGGATAGCCATCACCATTTAGCATTTCACCTAACATATATACTGCATTTAGCATACACTGACAGTTGCAGTACCAATACTGCAACTAAATAATTGTACATATTGTAAATATTTTCACCTGTATTTCAAACATAGATTTTATAGCCTAAGTGTATTGGATCTGATGATGATCGCTTGACGATCGAAACTGGTCATCCTAGTGTTTTATTAATCTCATGTAATTTATTTCAGGATTAGGGCATAACCCATCTCTTTTGGGTACATTCGTGTTGACCGACTGAAAAGCACTAAACTCTTGTTTACTAAGGCAACACTGAAAATATGGCTTCAAACACCACAATGTTAGGTGGAGCTGATGGGCCATTTCAATTATTTGCGCTGTGTATTCTCTCAGGAGGGTAATATAGGGGATGAAATAATGTCCAGGTGTAAACAAAAGCCAATGCAGTGAAATTTTAGTTGCGATCTTCTGCTAGAAAAAGTTTGTTTAGTGAAGTAACACACTCTGCATCGCTTAGTATTTAGACCAGCACCGTCCAAGGTCGGGTCGCACGGTGCAGACAGCGTGTGTCTCAGCATAACAGGTGTGCATCCCCTCCCTTACCGTACGTCCTTACTTCCTCTCCATTCTGCACGGTGGGGTAGTGTCATCGTTCAAGAAACGTGTAGAGGTCAATTATCAGGCGACAAAAATATTTTTAGTAGGCAACGTAGCAAGAACACCGAACGTATTGTTCATGAAATATCATTTTGCAATAATCAAATTGCTTGTCAAATGAAGGGATGTCCTAGGAAAGGGCGGCAAAACATTTCCTTTCAAAATTATGTTCACATTAACTCTGGACTGTTTCACGCTCAAAATGTCATGTACATGTCTTCCTTCCTATGCAATAGGAAAAAAGACAACATATTTCCGCTCTGCCAAATATCACACAATAGCAGCTTTGCTGAAAGACAAAATACATAGTCTAATGTTTCTAGAATGGCAATCGTACAACTAATTTCTCACACCAAATAAAAACTAGTACCATACATGTTGGCTGATACATATAATGTGTATTGCTGTTCTCATTTACAGTACGCCTTGTTTATGTGCGTTAACAATCTTGTTACAATTAGGCGCAAATGAACGTGTTACAGACAAGCGTAAACAACTTCTCAAATTCTCATCTGAAATGCCCGCTCGGAACCTCGGTTTGTTGCGTTTTAATATGGAAAAAAGTATTTCATATACATAGGTAGAACCGATCATACTCAAACGTTTGGCGGTCTCGTGATGAAGGCGAGGAAATTCATTATGGGGGAAATTTTCATAGAATTCGGTCAAGATTCTTGTAGCAAAGAACTTGTCCCTCAACCGCGCATTGCACTGTAAATCAATTAATTCCAATTGTAAGTTACTTGGTGCGCTATTCACTGAGATAGATAATGGCCGCGCAAAGAAATCACACACTGGAAACAAAGCTGAAAGTTCTTGAAATCTGTTTACAAATTGCTCTTTCACGTCTTCGAGAAAACATACGTAATCTTCAAACTTAGCACTTTCACGATGAGTAGCATTGCAGGATATGTCCCTCCCAAAATGCGCGTGCACCCTTGTTAACCGACCAGGCGTCACGCCTACCATGACTCTGCACTGTACGTTCACAGGTGTGGCAGCTGTGTGAATTTGCACAGTGTGAAGTATTCTCAACGCTGCTGATTTAGACCGATCTTGTTGTATGGAAGTGAAAGCTGGATAGATTCAGGATATCTGGCACGCCTACATACGCTAGAGGTAACTAAAATGAGGGTAGCACGAATGATTGCTGGGACAAGTAGATGGATGCAATGGCAGAAAAGTGCTCGTAATGAAGAGATAAGGGCTAAGTTAGAAATGAACACGCTAGATGAAGCTGTTCGTATGAGACGACTAAGATGGTGGGGTCATGTGGAGAGATTGGGGGAGGGGACATTACCTAAGAGGTAAATTAGTTTGGCTGTAGAGGGTAAGAGAAGCAGAGGTAAACATAGGAGACGATGGTTAGATTCAGTGTTGATTATATCCAAGCAAGAGGTGTAAAAGCAGAGGAGGCCATATTGGTAACTGCTAATTGAGGATCGTGGTCGCGACGAGTTCTCTCTCGCAGTCTACGTTTAAAGAAAAAACAGTCTCATGAAAATGTATGTATGTAAAAGTATTTCTTTAGACTTAACGCAAATTACGAAATTACACAGGTTTTGGCGAAATAAGTACTGTCAGTCTAGCCGTGACGTTTTGTGCATAATCTAGGGATTACATAAAAATAACGTGGATATTTCTCCCTAATATTTCATGTACCCTCTGTTCATTTGTTATTCAGTGTAAAGTTGAAACTCGATCTGACAAGGGGACCCTACGGCAATCGGAATTTTGTAATTTTTCACGCTTCGGGTACGTAAAGTTCAGACATCGAACAATAATTCCCCAAAGCCGTTCGATGCCATATTCATAAATTCTCGAGAAAATCGGCTTCCAAGTTTTCCGAGCGCTTCATATCCAGTAAGGATGTTACCGAGTTCGAGCAGGACGCGTGGCTCACCCGGTTACGTTCGGGCACAGTAAACGCCGGAACGCTAGTTCGAGTCTCACTTCGGGTGCTTTCTTTCTTTCTTTCTTTTTGTATTTCCACCAAAATGCACTCCGTTGTTACACCCTGGTGACGTGTATTTCTACCGTCAGGTGAAAAAATTCATAAAGCGCCTGCAGAATTGCGCCTAGCTAATTGAACAAGGACGTGAAATTAATGATAGAGAAGATTGCATAAATATCCACTCTATTGTTCATAAACAGTTGTTCTCTCCGGTTTTCAATAACATGATAAGATATGCGTGGTTTGCTTCGAAACTTTGCGATGAAAGAGAAATCTTCATGAACGTGAATGAAGTTCGTTTTCCAATCGATGTACTGAAACAAAGTTGCGAATTCAAAAATGCAGCGTTTGTACGGTGTGCGAGATGCCGCGAAAATTACTGTTTTCCCAGTGGTTATGATGCTTATCACTGTGACTCGCGTTCAATTACACCCGATATATAGAATAATCGAATACAGCACGAATAATAAAGCATTCAATTTCCTATCCCACATTTTCCAGTTCCGTCTTAACAATTTTGTTTGTTATAAATTTACAAAGTAATTGTAATTGTTTATAGTTATAATATAAATTGATATACATAATGTACAGTCTTATTTTCGAATTGGGGATAATTAGAAATGAAACGTGCGTTTTTCATTGGAAATTATAGTTAGCCTACATATCTGTGAATTACTACAGACTTGTTGATTTTTATATTTCAATCAAATTAGTAGTATATGAATTGAAAATAAAAATATAGCACCCGTAGTGAGACTCGAGCTAGCGTCCCGGCGATTACTGGGCCCGAACGTTACCGGGTGAGACACGCGTCCTGCTCGAACTCTGCAACATCCTTAGGCCTACTGAATATGAAGTGCACGGAAAACTTGGAAGTCGATTTTCTCGAGAATTTATGAATATAGCATCGAACGGCTTTGGGAAATTATTTTTTGAGGTCTGAACTTTACGTACCCGAAGCTGGAAAAATTACAAAAATCCGATTGCCGTAGGGTCCCCTTGTGTGAAGGAAACATTCTGGATGAATGAAAGGCATTGATTTATGATTAACCCAGAGGCGTAGCCATGGTGGTTAAATCGCGCACCCAGACAGCAATTGGGAGCTGCAGCAAGCCCAGAGAACGCAGGTTCGAATCCCGGTGATGATAGTGGCTATTTGAGTGTGGTTCTCACCCGTTAATTTTTACACTTCCTCCAGAAAAATGACGATACTGTGCCTATCCCATGCCTGACCCTTAGAGCAACAGTACACAAACAATACTACAGTCACCACAGTAATACAAGTTATCAGGCAGAAATTGAATATACAGCCAAAACACGGGCCTGATGATCACGATGTCCCAAACCCCTAAAACGAATTAAAAACAACGACATGTGTCAATGTTTTGTCAGTCATTGTTCTTTAAGGAAATGTAGTCTACAAAGCTTGCCGATCAGGGAATGGTCAAGGAAACTGCCATTGTCACTGGGAATAGGAGAGATCCCCTTTAGGCGTCCAGCTCGTTTCTTTTGTCTTGGTTGGGCCCGTTAGTGAGGGTGTCAACCAAGAAATTGGACTCCCTTTCTTGCGCTTGATGCGTGGAGCCTCTTCCGATGCGCCTTCGTAAGATGAATCGCAAGCCAAAAGAGGAAGGGGGAGAGAGAGAGAGACAACCAAAGGAAAGGAAAGGAGGGTTAGAGAGAATGCAGCACAAAGGGTAATTGGGGGAGTTGCAGGGAAATAGAATAAAAAGCTCCGGGCAGAATACATATAAAGCAAAACCACTAAAGGAGCGATAATCGTGTCGAGAACAACACACTATAGCGAATATGTGGCCAATAAAATGGTGTACAGAAGAAGCATGAATTGTATGAAGATCACTGGACTCACAAAGCTTTGGTAGCCGGCTTGTAGATTAGCCAATTTATTGAAAGATTACAGAAAATAACGATGTTTCCTTAGGATCTCAGCCGTAGGCGTATCTTTTATAATAAGTATAATGGTACGAGTTTTACGTCCCTGTTAACTAGTGAGGATTTTATAGGCAATAGAGTGCCAGAATTCTGCCCTGAAGGAGATCTTTAACGTGTAAGGCTTGGATTGATATTAGATATTGTGTATCCCTCACATATATTATTCAGATTACTTATAAAGGATGCAACAAAAAGGTACGGCATTCCTCACACGTAGACGAAGAAATTATGTTATATAAACTTGGGTCCGGAACCGCTTTGTTTCCATGTTACACCTCATTGTCTCCAACTCATTAAGCATGGGAAACACACAAGAACAGAACGTTAGAATCATGGGGAACATACACTCTTGTTTACGTCTGGTTACTTTGCCATTATCGTAGGTGCACCACCAGTTTTTGTTTTACATGGCCCCGTTGTCGTGTGACTTAGCAGATGTGCCTTTAGCTGTGCGACAAAACATGTACTTCATGCACGATGGAGCACCTCCTCATTTTAGTGCTAATGTCCGTCGGCTTATAAATAACAGATTTTGTGACAGCTGGATAGGTAGAGGTGGACCAATTGCTTGGCCTCCACGCTCTCCGGACCTAAACCAAATGGACTTTTATTTGTGGGGACATTTGAAAGCTCTTGTGTATCGAACCCCTGTACAAGATGTTCTGAGTCTCCGTGCCCGTATTATGGAAAGCTGCGAAACCATACGCAATACTCCAGGGATACATCAGCGTATCCGAGATTCACTACGACCGACGGTGGATTGATGCATGCATCAAAGCGCACGGAGGGAATATTGAACACCTCCTGTGACAAAGAGTTGAATGTGGTATGCTGGTATGTTCTGTTATTGTGTGCTTTTCATGATTTATGCGTTGGAGACAATGAGGTATACAGTAGGCCCTAACATGGAAACGAAGCGTTTCCGGACCCATGTTCATATAACAAAATTTCTTCGTCTACGTGTGAGGAATGCGTCCTGCATTTTGTGCCGCACCTTTTTTTTTTACACCCTGTATAGGCTATATATATACTAACAACCCCACCTGGATTCGCCCGGGAACAGTTATGAATGCATTACGTGATAAACGCTATTTTTCCAATGTCAATGAACAACGACCAATATCCGTTTTACGTCTCGGCATGATGGGTTAAAATCACTGACTGGACTATTAATTATATTATCATGGAGATGCTTGTGCAACAAATTCTTGTCAGGCGTAATTTAAGAATGGTAGGCGTATGAAACACAAATCCCCATTCCGTCCAATCCTAACTTGACTGTGAATTTTGCGGAACGAAAAGTTCACAGGCGAAATGAGACTTGCACTTCCAGGGAATGACGAGGTGAATGAAACTCAAATCCCCCTTACGTCCAATCTTTTCATGCTGAACAATTCTTAAACTCCTAGTATCGAGATATTTTTAACGGTTTGCCCAGCGTAAGCTTAAAAAGCACACGGACACCAGTTTATTTTTTTCGACCTTTTCACTGAAATCGTTAGTGCTTGACTTCCTTTGGTCATAAAGAAATTATTTTCTACAGAAACCTTCCACGAGATATCCTTTACAGGATGCTGAAAACCGCATCAAAATCCATTCAGTGGTTCTCGAGATGACCCGTGACATCCAAGAATTGGGGACTTTGTTTTATACTAAGTAGTGATTATACGCCAATCAGTATAATTTAATATAATATAATCCCCCTTCCTTCCAATCTTAAATTGACTGTGAATTTTGCGGAACGAAAAGTTCACAGGCGAAATGAGAGTTGCACTCCCAGGGAATGGCGAGATGAATGAAACTCAAATCCCCCTTCCGTCCAATCTTAACTTGACTGTGTTTCACAGGCGAAATGAAGAAAACCCGAGTTGCACTTCTAGGGAAACTCCAAACACAACAACCCTTCTCAGAAGTCTTAACTCGACACGACTCAACGGTTTGCTGCTGGCTGTATCTGAGGCAATAGGTTCGCCCGCTAGCTAGGCTGCAACAGGGATGATAGACTCGCCCTTAGCTAGCTCGTAAACTGTCGCCTTAGTAGTTGAATGGATATAGTTGGAAGGAATTAAAACGTAAAAACACTTATAGTGGGCGATGTATTGAAGTTAGACATATACTCTCGCGGACTTTTTTGAAGAACTTTTTATGCTGAACCATTCTTACACTCTTAGTATTTTGATATTTTTTACGGTTTGCCCAGCGTAAGCTTACTAAGCGCTGGGACGCAATGTTTTTTTTTTTTTTACTTTTCCACTGAAATCGTTACTGCTCGGCTTCCTTTGGTCATAAATAAATTATTTTCTACAGAAATCATCAGCGAGATATCCTTTACAGAATGGTGAAAACCACATCAAACTCCATCCAGTGGTTCTCGAGTTTACACGTAACATCGAAGAATCGGGGACTTTGTTTTATACTAAGTAGAGATATATTCCAAATGTTAATAATAGGGGGTCTCGTCACTAATAATGGTATTTTTTTATGGAAAGACTAGATGAAACCCACTTTAAGTGTCTTGATACAAAAAAACATATGTTGAGGCTAAACGGAATATTATTTATGTTCGACCCTGACTATTATATGTCAGAAAACTGTACTATAACTAGGCTCATTATAACACTATTTTTTCATTCTGAAACAGTTTCTCCCACCAATCAGAGCTCAAGAAACAGTTGTTTGACCAATTAGATAATTAGATGCGCTGAGTTCCACGGCCTTCTAATGTAAATTTCACTGCCTGGCCTAGTGTCATAGTAGGGTAATCGAGGTGGCCATCGTCAAATACAAGGCATTCCCTGCGTCTCATGCGCTATGTTCAGTACATAAAACCGGCGAAATCTCGACAGATATTTATGAATATGTTCGAACATAAAATAGTTATAATAATTATCGTCGAACATAAACAGTCGTACGCAACTCGCCTATAATGGTAATTAAGACACTCGTATGGAAATTATAAAACTTGCATACGCCCGTTTTATAAACATACTCGTGTCTTAATTATTGCCATCATAGGCTCGTTGCATAATGCAATATACTGGGATTCTTATACCATTCTGACATCGCCCTGTGTAAAAGCTAAACAAATGTCCGGCCAAAACCATGGCAACTTACACTTCCAGAAGCACCTATCATTTGCCCTTTGTTTCTGTCAAGTACAAATTCTGTTTGTGTGTTTGATTACTGCCAAAATTATGTTGGAACAGAGATATATCCACTGACTACTCGATCTTATGCATTTATTCACAGTCTTACACATCCTAGGTACAGATTTGCAAAATACATTATGTTCGACGATGTCGAAATGTGAATATTGTACGTCAGAAAACTGAATCAAAATGATGGTCATTAAAGTACTGTTTTCCATTATGATACAGTTTCTCCAGCCTATCATAGCTCATTCATTGACCAATTAGGTAAGGATACTTTTGCGCTTGCGCTCAAAATCCAACATGTCTAATATAAATTACCGACATGGAACGTGCACCGTCCATATGTTCGCGTAAATAAACTGGCGAATATGAGACAAGAAATAGCACTGTACCTTAATATCCCCAACTCCAATTTCTACACGGCGCATTGCTTTCCAACGACTTCGGTGACATTTTGATTGAATGCTGGCGCATATCGGCAGGCTGTAAACATATGACCTGCATATGGCATTGCCAAGCACACAGAGCGCATGCGTCGGTCGGTCAGAGAACTTGGAAAACATAGATATCAAACCCAACGCTTACACACCGATCACAAAATTCAAGTAGCTGAATCTCAACGGATATTTATGAATATTTATGTTAAAACATATAATAAAGTTATAATTATCGTCGAACATAAACAGTCGTATGCAACTCGCCTATAATGGTAATTAAGACACACGTATGTAAATTATAAAACTCGCTTACGCTCGTTTTATAAACATACTCGTGTCTTAATTATTGCCATTATAGGCTCGTTGCATAATGTACTATAATAATAATAATAATAATAATAATAATAATAATGATAATAATCCAGACGACAGTTATTCCAATTGAAGGACATGAGCGAAAATCTGGTATTCAGAAAGGTGTAAGTCAATGCTGCAAATTATCACCCATACTTTTCAATCTGTACTTTGAACAAGCAATGAAGGAAATTAGAGAAAGAAATAACACTAGGAGTCAAGATTCATGGAGAAATAATTTCAAATCTGAGATTTGCTGATTACATTGTCAACTTTGCCAATTCTCCCGAGGATTTGAATGAGTTTTTAAATGGTATTGACTCCATTTTGAGGAAAGCATTTATGATTAAAGTCAGTAAATATAAAACAAAAATAATGGAATCCAGTCGAAATTAATTAGAAACTACGAAGCACGTCCAGAAAGTAAGCTCCGTTTGGTAATAAAATTAAATTGTGTACAGATACAGGAAAAATATTTATTGCACAACATTCTACACCTCTTCAACTACTTTTCCACATAACTGCCAAACTTTTTCAGGCATTTGTCATAGCGTGGCACAAGTTTTTGGATACCTTCTTCATAGAAGTTTGCCGCCGACCCGTAAACGAGAGTGAAGACGCCCCTGTAGGATATCCCACCATTCGGCCACCACTGTTAGGCAAATTGTGTATGTGGTCAGGAGAACTCCTAAACATACGTAGTTCTCCTGGTAAGCACGCAATTTGCCTAACAGTAGTAGCCGAACGGTAGGATATCTTACAGGGGAGTCTTCACTCTCGTTTACGGGTCGGCGGCAAACTCCTATGAAGAAGGTATCCAAAAACTTGTGCCACGCTATGACAAATACCTGCAAAGTTTGGCAGTTATGTGGAAAAGTAGTTGAAGAGGTGTAGAATGTTGTGCAATAAATATTTTTCCTGTATCTGTACACAATTTAATTTTATTACCAAACGGAGCTTACTTTCTGGACGTGCCTCGTATTACTGACGACAATTGGCAGGTGAATAGCTATAGGATCAAGGAGATTTCTGCTACATAGAAGACAAAATAACCAGTGATGGACGAAGCAAAGAGGATATAAGAAGAAAGTTGGCTCAGTAAAGGAAAGAATGTCTACAGAAAATATATTTGTTGACATCAAATATAGATTTAGGTATTAGGAAGACATTTTTGAAAGCCTTTGTCTGGAGCGTGGCGCTGTATGGAAGTGAAACTTGAGCTGATGGCGCAGCAGAAAATAGGAGAGTTGAAACGTTTGAATTGTGGTGTTACAGGAGAGTGATGAAGATCTGATGGGTAGATAGAATACCAATTGAGCAGGTATTAAGACGAGTGGAAGAGAGAGACGTATCTGGCGACTGCTAATGAAGAGAAGAGATAGTTTGATAGACTGAATAACAAATACAATCACAATAACAGTACTGTCTCGTGCCAATAACAATGTGAATCAGAATGGTTAAACTTGCTAAATTAAAAAATATAAATGGACATATAGGATGATTGTGATGTATCCTGAAATATTCACCATAAACGATTTAAATTTTTAAATTAGTATATGAATTACAACAAGAAGTTCCATGAAAAACTACAATTTAAAGCCTATTTTCATAAATCCTATGTATGTTAATTGCCTCTACCAATATACAAAATTTCAGTTTGATTGCTGTAATAGATTCGTAGACAGGCCTATTGACAACCGTCTAAATATTTCGGATGGTCGCCATGTTGGGTTTTTATATATAGGACTTAGAGTTATGTGCTATTGCTTGAAGATTATTGTGTAGGTGTTTTATTCAAAAATGGTGTTTGAAGCCATTTTCTGTATTGCCTTAGTAAACGAAAGTTTGATGCTTTTCAGTCGGTCAACACGATTGTACCCAAATGAGATGGGTTATTCCCTGATCCTAAAAAATACATGAGATTAATAAATACACTTGGATGATCAGTTTCGATCATCAAGCAATCATCATCAGATCCATTACACTTGGGCTACAAAATCTTTATACCTGAAAGTATGGGTGTAAATGTGCCTATTAGGTTATGCGTACCGACAGTAGTGGCTACGCGGGCTAAAGCGCTGCGTTAGGTCAAGGGGCCAAGCTCTCTGCTGACTCGGTAGACGCGTGGGTTCGAGCCCCACCGTCGGCTGTCCTTGAAATGGTTTTCCGTGGTTTCCCATTTTCAACATCAGGCAAATGCTGGGACAGTACCTTCTGACAGGCCAAGGCCGTTTCCTTCCACATCCTTGCCCAGTTTCATTCATCTTCATCCATTCCATCTCTCAACCCGACGCGCAGGTCGCCCACGGGCGTCGACTAGAAAGACCTGCACTCGGCCTCTCAGGAGGCTACACGAAAAAAAAAAAAATGTTATGCGTGGCGAGAATGGAAACCAGGTCTTTAATAGTTGAAGATGATCTAGAATACAATAACATACACCACATTAGAGAGACTAGACTGGGCCACATACACATTTGTACGACGAACATAGAAACGTAGGTAGGCTATAAGAGATGGGAAACACCCAGGTATATAAGAGACCCTGTCCCACGTGAACCTCCCCCCAGTAGAGTGTTGATAGTGATGAAAACAACTGCTCTCACCAGGACACGCAAGACTCAATCAGATAAGTAACCTGTACAATACAACCTGAATTGACCATTTAAATACAATCACAAATTCACTCTAAACAAGTTAGTTTGGAGGTCAATCTCCACTTTCAGTATTTTTATAAAACATAACATAGACAATAACTAACAATATTATTGACGAGTGGAACTATCTCAACTAACACGGCAACTAAGGAAGTGTACATATTGTAAATATTTCCACTCATACTTTCAGACATAAAAGTTTTGTAGCCTAAGTGTAATGGATCTGATGATGATCACTTGACGATCTAAACTGATCATCCAAGTGTATTAATTAATTTCATGAATTGTTTTTAGGATTAGGGAATAACCCATCTCATTTGGGTGCAATCGTGTTGACCGACTGAAAAGCTTCAAACATTCGTTTAGTTTTATTCAAATTTCAATCGAATGATTAGGACACAAGAAATAAAATCGAGATAGTTAAATATCGCTCAGCCGCTATCTTGTGGATATTAAAATAATGTTAATTAATTAGATGCCAGTGGATTAATAGTACATTATGCAACGAGCCTATAATGACAATAATTAAGACACGAGTATGTTTATAAAACGAGCGTATGCGAGTTTTATAATTTCCGTATGAGTGTCTTAATTACAATTATAGGCGAGTTGCATACGACTGTTTAAGTTCGACGAAAATTATTATAACTATTTTATGTTCGAACATAAATATTCATAAATATCTGTCGAGATTTCGACAGTTTTATGTACTGAACGGAGCGCATGGGACGCACAAAATACCTTGTATATGACCATGGCCTCCTCGATTACCCCACGATGACACTAGGCCACGCAGTGAAATTTAAATTAGAAGGCCTTGGAACTCAGCGCAGGTGCGATGCTCTCTCACCTAATTGGTCAAACAACTGTTTCTTGAGATCTGATTGTTGAGAGAAACTGTTTCATTATGAAAAATAGTGTTATAATGACCCTCATTATGACACAGTTTTCTGAGATATAATATTTACATTTCGACATCGTCGAATATAACATTTATTTATATATAAGCATATACCGTACCAAGTTTCACTGCGCTCGTATGGGTAAATCGCGAGAAACATCCATTTGAATATTCAAATTTCGCATCGCTGTCATGTTAGATTTGTACTCACCAGGTTATTGAACATCCCATAGGTGTACTTATGTTTATAGCCTCTATCAACATACACAATTTCAGTTTGATTGCTGTCAAAGATTAATAGATCTTGAAAACCATCTAAATATTTCGGATGGTCGCCATATTGGATTTTAATATATGTAGGCCATAGAGTTTTGTACTATTAGATGGCGATTATTGTGTAGGTTCATTATTCAAACGTTGATTTCGGTCTCATGATTAGAACACAAGAAATAAGAACTTAATTTTAAAATTTCGCACACCCGCTATCTTGAGGTTATGTAAACAATTCAACTAAATTAGGTGTCAGTGCATTGCTGTTTGTACGGTCATTTGCTGTACCAGGATTCACTGCGTTCGGATGGTAAGAAAAGACTATTTAAATGTTTCAAATTCGCTTGGCCACAATGTTAGTTTTGAAGTTAAGAGGGATTTGAAAGTCACATAGGTGGATGTCTAGTAGTGCCCTTTATCACCGTACAAATTTTCAGGGTGATATGAGTAACAGTTTTGGAAATATAGAATGCCGGTGAAATATTTCGGACAGCCACCATGTTGAATTGGTGAGACGTAATAAAATTTGAAAAGCACGGTTGGTGTCGGCCGGAATAGTACTATGACTTTACCGAGTTTCTTTGCAATCTCTCCAGCCATTTAGATGTTATTAGTGGGGACACACACACACACATATATACACACACACACACACACACACACATGGAAAAAAGGTGATCTCATAAGTCTTTACTTTTTCATAAATGAGAAGAGACTAAAATATAGGTTTATGAGATCACCATTTGTCAGTGTGTGTGTGTGTGTGTGTGTGTGTGTGTGCGTGCGTGCGTCCGTGTATGTGTCTCCCCGTAATAATTTCTAAACGGCAGGAGCGATTTATTGAAACTTGGTAAGGTCATATTACTATTTCGGCCGACACCGACCGTGCCCATTAAATTTTATTACGTCTGACCAATCAAACATGACGGCTGTGCAAATTATTTCACCGCCATTCTATATCTCCGAAACTATTACTCATATCACCCTGTACTTTTGTACGGTGATAAAGAGCACTACTAGACGTGCACCTATGTGAGTTTCAGATCCCTCTTAACTACAAAACGGACATGGCGGCCAGGCGAATTTGAGACATTTAAACAGATGTTTCTCACTATTTAATCATCCGAACGCAGTGAAATACGCTGGTGCAAATTACTATACAAATTGCAATGTACTGACATCTAATTTAGTTCAATTGTTTACATAGTCTCAATATGGCGGCTGTGCCAAATTTTAATATTATGTTTTAATTTCTTGTGTCCTAATCATGCGATCGAAGGCAACGTTTGAATAATGAACGTACAGAATAATCCTCATCTAATAGCACATAACTCTATGGCCTACATAAATAATAATCCAACATGGTGACATTCCGGAATATTTAGACGGTTTTCAATATCTATTAATCCATAACAGCAATCTAAGTGAAATTCTGTATGATGATAGAGGCAATAATCATAAGATCACCTATGGGATATTCAATAATCTGGTGAGCACAAATCCAACATGCCAGCGATGCGAATTTCAAATATTCAATTGAACGTTTCTCTTGATTTAACCGTCCGATCGCAGTGAAACTTGGTACGCTAAATGCTTATATAACTTTTAATCCACTGGCATCTAATTCATTTCAATTATTTTCATAACCACAAGATGGAGGCTGTGCGAAATTTTAAAATCGCGTTTTTATTTCTTGTGCCCCAATCATGCAATTGAAGTTCAAATAATACACCTACACAATAATCTTCATGTAATAGTACATACCTCTAAGGCCTATATAGAGAAATCCAACATGGTGAATGTCCGAAATATTTAGACGGTTCTTAATATCTAGGAATCTATGACAGCAATCAAACTGAAAATATTTATGTTGATAGAGGCTATAAACATAAGTAGTATATATGAAAAAAGGCTATATATTTCTTCACGGAACTACTTGTTAATTTATTTATTTAGTTATTTATTTATTTACTTATTTATTTATGGTACACGACAGGTGTCAGTGTGCTCCCCAATATTGGTTTTCAATAAAGCTGTGTCTATGAGATGTGTAACCTTTTTTCAGACTTATTCAGTTTCATAGTAATATCCACCTGGCCGTGTGGAATTTGCTTACCAGTCACGATTCTTCTAATCCAGTGTATTTAAAAATTGTAATCCAATGGTGTCTCGTTCATTCAATTGTTTTCCCCTTCTCAAGATGGCGGCTGTGCGAAATTTTAATTATTATCTTGTGTCCTAATCATGCGATCAAAGTGATCGTTTGAATAATAAACCTACGCAGTAATCTTCATCTAATAGTTCATAACTCTATGGCCTACAAGTATACCAATTCAAATTGGCGGCCATACGAAATACAGTACCGGTATTTAGACGGTTCCCAATATCTACGAATTTATTATTCCTACAACAATGAAACTGAAATTTTGTTTGTTGATTAAGCCTATTAACATAAGTTCATCTATGGTACTTTCAAGAACCTGATGAGCACGAATCCAACATGGTGGCGACGCAAACTTAACATATTGTAATGGAATTTTCTCGCGACATTTCATCCGAGCACTGTGATACTTGGCACGGTATATCTTCATACAAGCCTTAATATATTGATGTTTAATTTAATTGCATTTTATGAGAGCTTAAAAATGGTGGCTGTGCAAATTATTTTAATCTCGTTTTCATTTCTCGTGTCTTAATCAAGCAATAGAAATGTAGCTCGGTATAATGAACTATAATTAGCCTATATATGACGCAATCCAACATAGCGTCCATACAATATATTTTACCGGTTCACAATACCTCCGAAACTATTTAAGCAACCAAACTGAATTTTTTATGATGATAGAGGAATTTTAACTTCAGTAAGTACATATATGTGACTTTCCAAATCCTGAGAAACACAAACACAATATATTGCCAAGTGATTTGAAAATATTTCAAAAGATTTTTCTAGCGGTCTAATCACCCGGGAGCAGTTATACTAAGAACAGCGATTCTTTATTCAGAGCTTAGTATAAAGACATCTCATGTTAACTTATTTTCAATAATTCAAGATGACATTTGTTCATTATTTTAAACACTTACTTTTTATTTTGTTTTACCTACCCTATTCAAACGATTGAACAGAGGATTCGTAAGATAGGCTATTATAATAATCATAATACAATGGTGCTATATTAGCTTACTTTTCGAAAATCAGCGAAGCCCTGCATTTGACTTTACTTAAATTAAACTCCCATTACGCGTTATAGAAAGATGCCATCTCGCGGGATGAGTCTTATTTACTGATACTGAAAGTTATATATTCTCTCACATATTTTCTCAGTGCAATGGTGTTGGTGGAGACGTAGGTCCTGTATGAAAAGTTATTTAGTATACATCACATGGAAAATTCTTTAAATAGCCTGGGAAGTTTTAATAGAAATGGCCAGTAGGATATAAAGAAATAGGCCATTTAGTTCTTCACGGAACTTCTTGTTGAGAGTGTATTGAAGGGGCAGATGACCTCGCAGTTCCGCCCCTTAAAACCTCAATAACTTAGGAACTAACTAGAGTGTATTGAGTCTTATTCTAGGTTTTGAAGGTCTATCTTGATCCATCTAATTGTATTGGAAATTAATTGTACCATATGTGCAGGTAACGACGCGATCTGCATGCATATTTATGACTGGTCATAAGCCTTCTTCTTGTCATTAATATTATTATTATTATTATTATTATTATTATTATTGTCATTAAGTTCAGTCTCAGAATAATGTTTGAAGTCCTTTTAGATACACTTATACGGTTGCTATTCTCTGATTTATAGTCATAGGCTAATTGTTGATGTTCATGGGATCCATGTGATCACCATCTTCTGTAAACATTCCATAAGTCGTATTTTTCTTCTGGCTATAATTATTATTATTATATTTACTAATGTCATTATTATAGTTATTATTATTATTATTATCATCATCATGAACATTGTCTGCTTTAGAAACAAAAAAAGGAAGCTTGTAGTTTTACGTGACCGTTAATCATGCGATCATGAGCCACGGGACCTCCTTTTTACGTGGAATCCGAACCACAGGACATGGCATTTCACATCGAAAATCTCACATGCAATGACCGGGAATCGAAACCGGTCCACCTTGGTGAGAGGCCAACAGCTTGACCGCTGCGCCACCAAGCCCCCACTTTAGAAACAGGCTAGAAAGTGAAAAGAGGATATCCTCAATAATAGCTTATTTATGGTATCGCGATCAGATATGTTCCACCCCAGTCTCCTCATCCACCAGCACCTTGGCCAAAAACCAGTCATCCCTCCACATAATGTCCACATGGAATGTAGCTTTACTTTGGTGTGGCTCAGCGGTAACGTTCTCGCTTGCTGAGCCCAAGGTTGCAGGTTCGTATCCTGGCGCAGTCAGCTGGCATTTGAGGGTGCGCAAATGCGAGGGAGCCGTGCCAGTAGATTTACTGGCACGTTAAAGATCCCCTTCGGGGCAAAATTCCAGCACCCCAGAGTAGTTAAAAGGGACGTAAAACCAATAACATTATTATTATTATTATTATTATTATTATTATTATTATTATTATTATTATTATTATTATTATTATTATTATTATTATTATTATTATTATTATTATTATTATTATTATTATTATTATTTACTTTGGTGATGTAATAGTAATTCGATAAAAGAAATAAACAAGAAGTTCCATGAAGAACTATACAGCCTACTTTTCATGCCAATGATTAATCTACAGTATATGAACCTATCTAGAATAATGACAAAATTAAGTTGGTAATATCGAAATATCTAATTAGTTCAAAATACACCTGGTATAATGTAGCCTAATAGAGCACGACAGTTGGCAGCCCTGGTGACTGGATATATTCTTAGTTCCATTTCTTAAGGTACAGAATACAAAATTTGGTTGAAGTCCATTAGACGTTACATGCAGTTAGACACTGGATCTATCAGCACGCGTAAAAGCATGTTGCCAACAATACCATGCGTGTGCTGGTCAGAAATAATCTGAAATATTATGATAACTCGATGTGCCAATTTTGGATGAAATCCATTTGTTAGTATAGAAGTTACATGTATTTTAAAATTGGACCTATCAGCAGGCATAGAATCATGTTGGCACCACTGCCTTGTATTAATTACTCCAAATTAATCTAGAGTGTCAGGTGCTATACGTGTGCAAAGTATAGAGCTGTTGGCTTGCATAATTCATGATATATTGATGTTAGGGTAAAAAAATATAGACAGCATTTATTAACAGTTGGCAGCCCTGATTGCTCTTAAGAATAATTAGAGTCATATCTGTTATGGTACACATAGCACATACGAATTTGGTTGAAATCCAACTGATAGTATAGAAGTTACATGTATTTAACAATTGGTACTATCAGCAGGCTTATAATCATGTTGGTAGAACTGACGTATATAAGTTACTCAAAATTAATCTAAAATGTCAGAATATACGTGTGCATAATTTAAAGCTGTTGGCTGGCATACTTTCTGATATATTGGTATTTGGGTAAAAAAATAGAGTAAGCAATTATTAAAAGTTAGCAGCCCTGGTGGCTCTTAAGAATACGCTCTGTCATATCTGTTTATGTACAGATATTACATACAAAATTTGGTTGAAATCCAATTGAGAGTGTAGAAGTTATATGCATTTAAACATAGGACCTATCATAAGGCTTAAAATTATTTTGGCAACACTGTCATGGTTGGCCTCCTGGAAATTAAACTGAAATAGTATTATCTGCATGTGTGCCAATTTTGGAATAGCTCCCACGCATACCTTGCAAGATATCCAACATGGAGCTCAAATTTCAAGTGCGTTTTTTCAGCAGTTGGTAGCACTGACATCATTTTCAAATATGGTCGTGAGATATTCCGGTGCACATCTTTACTCTTTCTAAATTTGGTTTCGATTGCTGCAGCCGTGTAGGAGTTGATAGGGGGGGACACACACACAGCCAGACAGACAGAAGGACAGACAGACAGGACAGACAGACAGACAGACACACATTTTCCCGGATCGATCTCATAAGTCTACTTTTTCCTCATTTTTGCAAAATGTGAAAAGTAGGCTAAAAATCGGCTGTTCTGGTGGTACTCGTACAACCAGATATTTCTTCGGAGCGGTGCGTCCAATTTGCTTGAATAAGTACTGTAATATTTTTAACCTACTTTTCACATTTTGCAAAAATGAGGAAAGAGTAGTCTTATGAAATGGATCCGGGAAAATGTGTGTCTGTCTGTCTGTCTGTCTGTCCTTCTGTCTGTCTGTCTGTCTGTCTGGCTGTGTGTGTGTCCTCCCCTATCAACTCCTAAACGGCTGGAGCAATCGAAATAAAATTTGGTAGGAGTAAAGATCTATACCTGAATATCTCATGGCCATATTTGAAAATGATGTCAGTGCTACCAACTGCTGAAAAATCGCAATTGAAATTTGAGCTCCATGTTGGATATCTTGGAAGGAATGAATGGGAGCTATTTTAAAATCGGCACACATATAGATAATAATATTGCAGTTTAATTTCCAGAAGGCCATACATGGCAGTGTTGCCAAAATGATTATAAGCCTACTGATAGGTCCAATATTTAAATGCATATAACTTCTACACTATCAATTGAAATTCAACCAGATTTCGTATGTTGTATGTGTACATAACCAGATATGAATGAACGTATTCTTATGAACCACCAGTGCTGCCAACTGTTAAAAAATGCTCTTAATTTCTTTTATCCAAATACCAATATATATGAGAAAGTATGCAAGCCGACAGCTTTAAACTATGCACACGTATAGTACATGACATTCTATATTAATTTGGAGTAACTTGTATACGTCAGTGCTACCAAAATGATTCTAAGCCTGCTGAGAAGTCCAACTTTAAATACATGTAACTTCCATACTATCATTTGGATTTCAACCAAATTTCGTATGTGCTATGTGTACCATAACAGCTATGACTATGCGTATTCTTAAGAGCAACCAGTGCTGCCAACTGTTAATAAATGCTGTCTCAATTTTTGTACCCTAATATCAATATATCAGAAAGAATGCAAGCCAATAGCTCTAAACTTTGCACACGTATAGTACCTGGCATTCTAGATTACTTTGGAGTAACTAATATACGTCAGTGCTGCCAACATGATTCTAAGCCTGCTGATAGGTCCACTTTTTAAATGCATGTAACTTCTATACTAACTAATGGATTTCATTCAAAATTGGCACAACAATAGATCATATTATTTCAGATTATTTCTGACCAATACACGCATGACACTGTTGCCAACATGATTTTACGCGCGCTGTTAGATCCAATGTTTAACTGCATGTAACGTCCATGCTATTCATTGGACTCCAACCAAATTTTGTATTCTGTACCTTAAGAGATGGAACTAAGAATATATTCAGTCACCAGGGCTGCCAACTGTAGTGCTCTATTAGGCTACATTATGCCAGGTATACAGTATTTCGAACTAATTAGAAATTTCGATATTACCAACTTAATTTCGTCATTATTCTAGATAGATCCTTATCGATTAATCATTGGCATGAATCTTAAATTTTAAGAAAAGTAGGCTCTTTAGTTCGTCACGGAACTTCTTGTTAAATTGTAAAATGCCCACATTGAAGGTCATAAATATCAGCAATTAAATGTATTGCCGGCAAATTCCAACAGTGTAATATATCGAGCAAATATCATTCAGTTTGTGGTATGGAGTTGCAAATTATCTATACAGAGATAGTGTTAACTTTTCGGAGAATATTGATGTTCCTCCTTAAGTGGCAATTCCAGCGTCATTATCCCACTGTGTGTGCGAAGTACCAATTACTGGCACTTGAACAGTGCTTAGAGCGCTGTTGGTAGCTTGCTAGGTAATGCAGGTTATTAAACTATCGAAACCTGAATCCCTAACAACAAGACCAAATTCCGTGTAATTAGGCTGCTTACCTATTTGATTATGGGGTGGCATTTTCATGCCACAAGGCAACATTTTTGTCCAAGATGTGACGTCTACAGTTATGTGTTTCTTGGTTAAAGACATAGGCCAGTAACAAGTTAAAAGTGAGTACAGTATGTAGTCAGATAAAAGAAAGGTTCTATACGCACACTCAAACCTGGAATACCCCGTTTCGAAGGAATGTTTGTTGTTGTTGATTCTTTAGGGACTTGCGGCATCGTGGTCGTAAAGTCTCGTGTAGTTGGGTGTGTGTATTACCTGTATGATAACCTGTGCCACTGCTATGTCTGTACTAGTGAGTGCATTTGTAATCGACGTAGAATTTGGGTATGTGTGTATGAATCTAAGCACTTCGTCTTCTTAGTACGCTTTTGTGGAACCGGAAACAAAGTGAGATGAGAGACTATGCGGTAAATTCCTTTTACGGCCCGAAGACTGTCCTGACGTCAACCTAAGCAGAACAGTAATGAGAAATTGTTGCTGTTGTTGATTTGCTTAGTGAATTTGGTACATTGTGGTCATATAACTACATATTTTGAATGTGTGTTGAAACTGTTTGATAACCTGTGCCATTGTGATGGCTATACTAGTGTGTGTACTTATAATTGAGGATAGGATTTGGAGGAAGGCAATCGTGACCTTACGTTAGGAACCATCTCGACATTTGCCTGGAGTTAAGGTGAGAATCCACAGAAAACCCTTTCTAAGACAGCTAAGGTGGGAATCGAACCCGAAACTTTGGATACGTAGTCTCAATACGTATTCCTTGACCGCGCAAGGCAGCGAGATCATGAGAGTTCAAATGAATAAAAATTAATAAAGTTGGGTACGGAGTTAGAAGGAGGCGGCCTGACGAAATATCAACCGCACTGGATCCTCATCTCAGCGATACTCTAAACAAGCAGAAACGGTATGTAATCGCATTCGAGGTTGTTATTTTGTAACCGTTCAGTAAGGATGAGAGAGGTCAAGTCAGGGGAAATGGCTCTCCTTGAACACCAATCTGTCTGCTCCGTCCATTGTTGACCTCTTTCCGTGCCTCTCAGTGAGAGACGGTGTGCGTGTGGTGAGAATATGATGAGATGGAGAATAGATCGAAGATCATGGGAGATATCATAGTCATTGTCCCAGCCCATTAATGTCAACAAATTGAGAGGGCATCTAGAGTCTGAGCCCACTTATAGTTAATTTGCTATAAAGAGGTATCGAATGGAGGAGAGGTTAAATACATATATTGTTCACAGAGTAAAATAAAAGCACAGTGTCTGTGATAGATACTTTATGACTGCGTAGTATGCAGCTTTCTGCTTCTGATGAGATTCGTCGGCTCATGGTTGATCAGTTAAGGTGGTGATTTGTATGACTAGCAAACTGTGATTAATCTGATTATATTGTCGTGAAGATGAATAGACTATTTTCTAGTCAGCAATTCTCCAAGGTTTGTGCCGAGTATACCTACTTTTTGGAAGCCTTCATAGGGAGGTTATGGCTGCTTGAGATTTCAGTTCTCGCAGTGAAGAGGCGCAGGTGCGCTTCATAAAAAGGGAGGTAGCGCGCAGTTCACTACTCCTGTGGGGGTCCGTGCGGGGACACCAAGAGCCCGCTGATGAGCCAGCGTGGTGTCCTAGGCGAAACCCCACACAAGACATGTCACAGACCTAGAATAATTGCTGACTTATAATTCAATGGCCGTGAAAGCCAATATAGCATCTTTAAAAATGTTTTCTGTTAAATAATCCATTATTTAAACATTTAAACAGACAAAATGTAAATGTGCACTAAAATAATTGCTAATTCTCCCCTTTGGGGGCAAATAGCTCGAGTTTCGAAACCTTTACGAACAACCACCAACACCATTTTTTTGTTTGCTTTTTGAAACATTGGGAACAATATAAATAGCAGTAAACGTTGAGTGTTATCATTTATTGATTTCCGTTTAAGACTATCTTTTCTTTCATCACACAACCTGGTCTGCAAGCCTGTGTTTCTGAACGAGTTGCCTCCATGGGCCCCCCTATTAGCAGTTAGCACTGTGGCCTCCTCTGTTCCTACGCCTCTCACCTTGAAATTCTTATGCACTGAAACTAACCATTATCTACTTGGTCTACCTTTGATTCTCTTACCCTCAATAGGCTAGTCCATCAACCCCTTTGGTAATATCTCCTTCCCCATTCGTATCAGATTACTGCAACATTCGGGTCAGCTCATACGAACGGCATAACCAATGAGTTCATTTCTAACTTAGCGGAGTGTTTTAGGTAGAGTTTAATCTGCTTAACTTTGGAATATCACACGTAGCACGCTATTGTGAGACCATCGCACCTCTAGAATCCTATACAATTGAATACGAGTACAGCGCCTTTAGATAGGAAGACGTGTAGGTGGACATAATATATACGCGTTTGTCTCGCAGGTACTGTAGTCGCATTCAGACAGAACTATGACGGCCTTGCGCTGTCTTAATGAAACAGTAATGAGGGAGGTTGAAAAGGATCAAAACGTTCTTAATGAGAAGACTTACAGACAAAGGAATGAGAAAAAGAGCAAACAGAACAGAGCGAATGGGACAGAGAGAGAAGAAAGATAATGGGGTAGAAGCAAAAGAATAAAGAATGAAAGTTAAAATTGTAAAGCCAATCTAAGATGAAAAGTAAGTCCATAGCTAACATGTCAGCAGTTCATTTAAACGCAATTCTACGTATTTCACTTAATTGTTATTCATAAGAATGATCTACGCTGAAATACCAGTGCCAAATGTCTGCGCGAGATAATACCAATATTTCAGCTGGAAGAGCAGTAATTACTAAATTAACATAAAGGAGTTGACGTTGATATATTTAGGGGTTTTGCGACAACGTTTTCATGTAGCCCCATATAGGCTACTTGGGCGTAAATGTCACATTGATGGCTGTAGTAGTGTGTGTATTTGAAATTGATGCTATGATTCGGCCGTGGCCTTCAGTTAGGAACCATCCCAAAATTTGCCTTGAGTAATAGTGAGTAAATCACTTAAAAACACTTCTACGATGGCTGAGGAGGGAATCGAACCCACCTCTTCCCAGTTTTGCCTCTCGAGGCTGAGTGTACCCCGTTCCTGGTCCCACACCAGAATTACATTTATTGGCAGAGTTGGAACCAAGTAGATGATGCGTTTACCATTGCCATCTGGCAGAGAATCATGCAATCTCGTTGGTAATAATAATAATAATAATGTTATTGGCTCTACGTCCCATTTTAACTACTAAGGCTTTTAGGGACACCGGGGTGCCAGAAATTTGTCACGAGGGTGGTCATTAATGTGCCAGTAAATCTACTTACACTCGCATTTCCGCACCCTCAAATGTCAACTGACTGCACCAGGATTCGATGCTGAAACCTTTGGTTCAGCAGGCGAGAACGTTCCCGCTGGGCCACACAGCAAGTCATTTCTATTTGGTGACTTATGACTGAGCTTTATGGATTCATCAAATGTGACACGAGACATCTTTCACCGCCTGTCGAGAATCGAACCCACGTTCTCATTAACTTGAAGGGGATACTTTAGTAATGATCCACCGAGGAAGCTAGTGTTAAAACTATTGACCTGCCGAAGACAATAACAACAAACTTCAACACAACATAGTAAATATTTTAAAATTGCACGTGATTCAAACTTCAGATCTTAGAGAGGAGCGCTGCAGCCTAGGGTGGCCACACTCAAGTATGTGGTTGAAGAAAGCCACTATCGTTATTCCTTCCTTTCATAATTAATATTTTTGATTAGACCAGGGTAAAATTTATTACTGCCACTATTTTTAAAATATATGCCTACTAAATTTCTGGACAGCTTACAAAACTGTTCTCAAAAATGTGATCTTCTAATTGGTTAATTTTGTAATTTCATCTAATTAACCACCAGCCTAGCCGAATGTGTTAATTAAATGCAATTAAAATTTACCGCACAGAGAATTGAAATTCAAATTTACATTATACAGTACTAAAACTTCCAGTTGAAGCCAGTGCAATCGTGTTCAGATTATGCAACAAATCTGCTTTCAAAAACATTTTAAATCACTACCCATTGCAATAATCGAGGAAAATAGGAATAAACCTTTAGCAATGGCTGCTACTTCATTTTGAACAATATCTTATAAGAGTGGTTCTATGATTGTAGTGTTCCATCCAGTCCTGTCTAATCCTCAAATTTAGCAATTATCATCAATCTGGTCTCCTCACCATTTGAAGACTTGAAGATAAGTTACATTTAGCAAGGACTGTACATGTAATTACTTCCGGAATGAAACTTCACTGCTCCCCTACGGAGACTTGGACAAAGGATTTAGAAACCAGTTATTATATGGTGGGATTGTCACTAAATGTTATTATCCCAGGGCTACATGGGAAACCGGACGTGGTTTGATGAAGGGACGACCAACACACGAGGGGCACTTTGTGTGAACTTGGGTGTGTGATTTTCAATTTTTGTGTGTTGACACTCGTGAAAAACTCATTTTACTTCCATTCCCATACAAATAAATACGTGTACGGATGATATAACAGCATTCTACACGTCGTGTGTCTGTCCTCAAGCGTGAAAGCCAAATTTTCGCAAGAGAGGGGACTCATGGCTACATTGCAGGTTCGATCTGTCCTGGAAGCGGTTAATACCACAGCTAGAGCAATATTTAATGCTTTTCAGTTGTAAATATTCCATAGTATTTCGCTACCTGACAGGTTTGGACACAGTAAATAGAGATTCCTGGAGAAGGCCATGTATCACTCTCATAAACAACTATTGCTGCTTGTATATTCGTACCCTTGCAATTTTATTGGTAGGCCTATATATACACACATACAGATCTGTTCAAATTTTTAGACTCAAGCACTAGTTGTTATTATATATTCCTTCATCCAGCAGAGCATTCAAAACTGCACATACAGATCTGTTCAAATTTTTAGACTCAAGCACTAGTTGTTATTATATAGTCCTTCATCCAGCAGAGCATTCAAAACTGCAACTTTACCCATTATCCAAATACCACCCGATTTTACTGTGCATGGCGCTCAAGGATGGAAGGAATCAACGATTTATTTAACATTTTAAAATTCCGGGGAGAAATAGGAACACTTAGGGGCAGATGACCTAGCTGTTCCGCACCTTAAAACAACAATAACTAACTAGCTACACTTCCCCAGAAACTCCCTATTAACAATATATTGCACCAACAATGACCATAACCTCAAATTTCCATTGTTGTCTAAAGATGTTACTTTCAGTCACAGAACAGCGAGCTACTCTATCTTAAAAAAAACAGCTGATGGTCAAAGCAGAGTCGCCAACATCTTGGATGAATCCATAAATCGACAGGAAAATGGTATTGCACATTACACTAACAACCTGACAAGAACATTCTCGTTCATAAACATCATTGTCGAAATATATTTGAAAATGGTGCAAATTAGTGTGTCGAGTGTAATATATTTGAACAGATCTTTAGGAACATATCGTCAGATTTAGCTTCAGTGCATTTCTCTTTCTCTATTTATTTGAGTGATTGATTGATCGATCCATTGATTGTTTCACTACCATCACCACAACCATTGGAAAACAGATCGTTATATTTTGACAGTACCAGTTCTACCGTACATATGTATGTCAAAATCACATACTGTAAATGGCTGGGGATTTACACAAAGAAGAAATCATTAGGACAGTGTCCGTCGAGACATCATCGACGCTAACTACTCTAGCCACAACAAATATCTAATGTGCGCTTACTGGTGCTTCAGCTACCACTTAAATGCTGCCTCCCATTTGATGTTGCGGCCTGTTTGGAGGTTGGGATGCAGACATATGTCAATTACTCATTTTGTTTACAAACATTTAAGGGTGAGCTTCCTAGTCGGCATACAACAGGGCGCTATAATTACAGCGGCTCGACGAACAGAGATGATGCAAAATAATTCCGATGTATGTTACTCCATGAAAGATATTTTCAGTGAAATTATATCAAAAATGATGTAGGAATATGCATTTTTAAGCTTTTATTTCATACACAGTTTCCCCACGCGACTATGATAACTGAGATGTTAACAATGATTGACAGAAATCTCCACTGAACTCCAGCGTCAACATGTGTTGCACTTGGTGGCTGCCCCTTAGCGAGGAGAGAAGAAGATAGAGACAGAGATATTGTAGGATTCGTCCGCGCAAGTGTGAGTGCATACTACCGGTCTCCAATACACCGGCCTGCTAAGCTGGTTACCTGACGGAGTGACCCTATCTTCGTGCTTCTCAAACGAAACAGTTCATGGTTATGTTCTGAGCACAGATAGGCTAATATGATACCACACCACACGTTGCAGCTATAGTCATGGTTCGAACAGATATGACAGCAATGAGAGTTTGGACCACAACGTGATGCAGCCACTGTCAACTCAGTCATACATTTCTCTTACAGACAAAAAAGTTAGGGAATGCGAACGGATTACTCCACTCCGTTCCCATCCATTCCACATTGACCACTGATGGGACTTTGGGTACACGAGCATACAAATTTCGTAAGCATACGCGTTGCAATTATAGATGAACACAAATTGAATTCCCTGGCTTTTTGAATCATCTGCGCTGCTAATGACTGAGGGAGCATAATTAATTTTGCCTCGATGGACTACAATAACTAAATAACACGCCTCTTCATTAATTGGCAAAACATATAATGTAGCCTACAATTTAAGGAAACTCAATTACAGTACATCGTAGAACATCTAAAAAAATCACGATGTTGTTTATAATTTTCAAATTTATTGGTCATTACAGTAAATCCCGTATAGTACTGATATTACGCTCATCTCTTAAGTAGGAACAACATGGTCCAATGTTCAGTTCCGTCAATTTTTTTAGATCTGACGGAAGTACTGAGAACTCTTCCCTGTGAGGAAAACTAAGTAGGTGCTTAATATGAGAAATAATGCCCCATAGCTAAAGCCCTGCGCGGATGCGGATATCCGCGGATAAACCCGCGGATATCCGCAACAGTTTTCGCCATGCGGATATACTTTTCATGGCTTTGCGGATAGCGGATAAGCTGCGGATAATGTTTGGAGTAAATTTGCGGATAGTTTTTAGAATACAATCCGAACTTGTTGAATATCATGGGGAAAGTTGGGTAATTGTGCGCACGGCTAATCGTGCGCACCTATGTTTCTCGAGTTGGTAGTACAACTATCAACTCAGTTCCCTGCTACCCTTATAAAGCTGTCATCGTACCTATCAGATAGGGACAGTCAGCATGATTCCAGCTGCTATGTGATAACCGTGAAGCTTGGATGAAGAAACTTAACACGTTGCATGTTATTTTCTCTAGCCAGCAAATAAGAAGGTAAGCTTACAGTTGTGATTCAATTATTATTTAAAATTAAATGTAGTTTTTACCGTGGTTTTGCATGTATTTATTTTTCAATTTAATAGATTAGTTTACCGGGATTCAGTGAGTTACGTTTTAAAAGCAGAGTGGGGTAATAGTGCGCAGAACATATATGATACAAGTAAATACAACGTGATATTAATGGCAAAATATTTCGTGTTTGTTCTCCAGTTGCCAAGAAATTATACGCGGAAAACAGAGAAAGACTCCTACCCGGCAGAAAATGTGCAGAAAGCTCTACGTGCAATTAGGGATGATGGGAGAAAAATAAGGGAAGTGGGGAGAAGTTTAAACATTAGTATGGCTTTCCAACACTCATCCCATGCGCATGATTACCCTGCAAATATTATTGTAATGCCAGTAGATTCGGATAACAAACTTGTTGATAAAAGTCGCGTGGATGCGGGGCGGATGCGGATAACAGTCGTGCGGAAGCGGGGCGGATGTGGATAACAGTCGTGCGGATGCGGGGCGGATGCGGATAACAGCCATGCGGATGCGGGGCGGATGCGGATAACGTTTTGTCTATCCGCACAGGGCTCTACCCATAGCCTCAAGGCAAAATAATGAGGCTGAGTGTGTCCTTTTCTGACCACATGACCCCAAATTCATGCTATGAGCTGGGTACGATCCTCTGAGACCCAATCACAGGGCGCACTAGTCTTTGGTGGGCTTGAGGGGCGTGGTGGCGCAGCGGTGAAGCTGTTGGCCTCTCACCACGGCGGACCGGGTTTGATTCACGGTCAAAGCATGTGAGATTTTCAAAGTGAAATGATATGTCATGTGGTTCGGATTCCACGTAAATAGGAGGTCCCGTGGCTCATGATCTCGAGATCAACGGTCACGTAAAACTAAAATCTTCCTTCCTTCTTCCTTATTTGGAGGGCATATACTATAGCATACGGTACACTATATATACTATAGAACATACATTCGGATAATAGAGGAGTAGAAGGCGCAATGCTTCTCTCCTCGCTACAAATAGACGCAGATCAGAAAATATCAAACAAATGCTGATGGGGTCTTTCTGATAACCGTAGTGATCATTTTAGTCCTTTACACGATCATCTTGTGGAGCTTCAAAACGACGTCATAAACCAGGGCCGCAATTTTCTCCGTGTAATGCAACCTTAAGCGCGAGTGATCCCACCCTCATCAAACGTCTGGAAAGTAAATCACTTGGCACTCGCATGGTATTCAACAGCAAGCGTGCCACAATAATTTATATATTTCTGAGAGTTATGATTAACTTCAACGTGCTCCACATTAGAGATGCGTAATTATTGTAGAAGTCATGTTACCTGACAGGAGTCTGACAGGCGATTAGGCAACTCGCCGTTAAGAGTGACCACAACCACAGACAGAGACAAGGTGGTGGTTGTTGTTATTATCAATTCATTTTAGGAGCTTGGGATGTTTTTATCATCAGCTCCGTGTACAGTCCTTGCATTATATCTCTGCTGGTGAGTGACCGATGCATTTCTGAGAACTTGAGCAGTCAACTCCTCTACTCATATTCACGTGATATTACTCCACGGTGCTTTCCACACTATTGTTAGTGTGTGTAGAACTGGTGATTTGAGAAATATTTTTGCCGAGGCTAGTAGATTCGATATACCTTTCCTGGAAGTGATGGCGTAGCTCACTGGCACTGTGCCTGGACGTGTGTTGAACTTGCATGATAACCTGTCGTATGTGATGACTGTAGTAGGGTGTGTAGCTGTATATTATGGACAGGGACGGAATCGGTGCCCCGGGAATTGAAATAAGGGACTATCCCGGCATTTTCCTGGAGAGACAGTGGAAGGGGTAAAACTGCACTCAATATATCCGCTGTCACCACCAAGATTCGAACCCCTGATTTTTAAACCTGCAGCAGCTGCCCATTAGATTACTTTTCAATTTGAAAGAAAACATTACTTCGTGTTATTTACAGCTCTTGGACGTGCCAGCAAGGGAACAACTAACTTAAAGTTCAACATTCAGACCAAGGATTCGTCTATTTAGAACCATTGTGAATAATAAAGTTATGTAATCAATTAAGTTAGTATCACTGCCATGTAGGTTTGCCACAATAAGATTATACCTGAAATGTTGGTGCCTAATATTCATATTATTCATATTCATTCATTTATTTGCAATGGGGGGTGTGTCCCCCGGTGGCAAATTGTATATACATAACAAATAAATAATTATACATAACAATTCAATAACAATTATACAACAATTAAACTGGAGTATTTACACAAATAGTCAGTCTTTTCTTAAACACACCTATATGTTTGGGAAAAGGCTCTAAGACTGCGGCAGGTAGAGACATCCAGTTATCAATGGCACGGTTTACAAAAGAATATTTACCATATTTTTTTCGCTGTGGTCGGCCCTTAACTTTGAAAGGATGATCGCTCCTACCCATGTAAGTGGGCTTTCCCAATCGTTTGCTAAGCTCACCCCATGCTGGTTGATTTGTATACGTGTTGTACATAGCGCAGAGTCTAGATTTCATCCTCCTAGCCTCCAGTGATTCCCACCCAAGCTTCTTTAACATACGGCTCACACTGCTCCTGGGATTAAAGTCACTGAGCACAAATCTAGCGGCCTTTCTTTGTACCATTTCCAACTCATTGATGAGCCCTACTTGATATGGATCCCAAACCGCCGAGGCATATTCCAGAATAGGTCTTACAAGTGACAAATAGCCTAATTCTTTAGCAGAGGTACTACTTCCTTTTAATACCCTCATTACAAAGTGCAGGGATTTGTAAGCTTTTGAAACTACACATCCTACATGACTACTCCATTTCATATCATTCCTTACATGAACGCCCAAATATTTGCAAGAATCTTCTTCTACAAGTATTTCCGAGCCAATGTTATATTGAAAATCCTGCCTTCGCACTTTCCCTATTTTTAAGAGACTACATTTTCTTGTGTTTATTATCATTTTATTTACAATCGCCCACTTATAGACCAGGTTCAGGTCCTCTTGAAGCACTGCATTGTCTTGTGAGTCATGTATCTTTCGATATATTACACAATCATCCGCAAACAATCGACAGTCACAGCGAATCCCATTTGGTAAGTCATTTATAAACGCCAAAAATAACAAAGTTCCGATTACGCTGCCCTGATGGATACCCGACGTTACGGTAATTTCATCCGAGAATATGCCTTCGACTTTCACTTTCTGATAACGACCCGTCAAAAATTCTTGGATCCATAAAATTACTCTTCTATCAATCTTCGTCGAAGCTAATTTATGGAGTAGCATGTCATGCGGAACGACATCAAATGCCTTCGCAAAATCTATAACCACGGCGTCGACTGAAACTCCATGGTCGAACGATTCGCTAATGTCTTGAAAAGTGATAGCATCTGACTCTCGCATGAGTAACCTTTCCGAAATCCATGTTGCCTATCATTAAACCATGATAATGTTTCCCACTGTTCCCTCAAGTAGTCGCAAATGAGATGCTCCATCTGTTTACAAACGACGGACGTAAGGCTAACCGGCCTGTAGTTGCCCAATTCAAGTCTGCTCCCTCCCTTAAATATTGGGACTACCGTAGCTCTTTTCCAGTCATCTGGGATTTGCGCATTGTTTATGGACACATTTTAGAGAACTAAAATATACTGTACGCCTATTTGAAATTGTTTCCTTGCATGGATTCTGTGATCTCAATATTCTTCCTATGGGTGACGAGGTAATGTTCTATTTGAGAGGATATGTCAATTCACAAAATAATACGATATGGGGTACAGAGAACCCGCACATTTTACACCCGTGACCTCTGCACGATGTGACGGTGGATGTATGGTGCACTATGAGTGCCCAACCAATTATTGGAAAGATATTTTTTCAGGACACGATTACCTTCAATCGATATATTCACTATATTCTTGAACCATGTCTTGCTGATTTGACAGAAGAAGAGAATAGGCTAGGTACTGTTATGTCCAGCAGGATAGTGCGAGAGCGCATACGGCGTGTAGTTCTATGCGATGATTACGAGAAGCCTTCCATTACGATTAAATAATCAGTATAGCCTTATGGCAACCTCTTTCGCCTGATTTACGTGCCTGTGACTTTTATCAATGGGAAAACATTAGAGGAAAGTTTTCAGCAATAATCCTGAACTTTCAGAGGATTAGGAACACAGTGCGTTCCATCAGTAACCATGAACTGGGAAGAGTGTTTCTAAATATCATTACAAGATGCAAAGCTTGCATCTCAGCTCAAAAAGATCACATTCTACATCTTCGGTAAATTCTACTGAGATTATTAATTTATATAATTTATTTGCTTTTTTATTTGTTTATTTGTCATTATTATTAATTGTTTGTTTATTTGTTATTATAAGATTAGTATTAATTTTTGTTTGTTTATTTAATGATTTATTTTTAATAATTAATTTGCTGTTTTGTAAGTTAATTAATTTGTTTAATCATTATTATTAATGTTATTATGTGTATATTTGTTATTTTTATTATAATTTGTTTGTTCGTATGTTTATGAACTTATATTTCTTAATTAATTAATTTGCTATTTTTTATTTTTTTAAATGTATTTATTTGTTTTAAGTATTTATGTATTTATTTATTTATTTAAAGCACGTATATAGCTTGTGAGTTTCAGTTTCAGTTAGTTTTTATAGGCGTAATAATACTGCCTAATTGAGCTACTTAGTCTACTCGCCTTTGCTGGCCATAGCGGGCGCTGTGCTCACTGTCTCAGCTTCCCTATGCTCTTACTTTTCGGTGCTCCACCACGAAGCTTTCAAATGTATTTTTTATTATGTATGTAAGTATATATCGGTGTTACCCAAATAATTCTCCGCACGTTTATGTGTTTCATGTTGAACTGGGTGTAACTTTCGTAACATGTATTGGATTTGTCCCAAAAGTTGTATATACCTAGGTGCAGTATATGCCAAAAGAGATAACTGTGCACATTCCCAATCCTTCCAGCCACCTAATAATTATCTCTTGGTATTTAAGCTGCAGTCTCAGAATCTATTTCCAAATCCATCCAAGGAAACCATTTCGAACATTGTGTACAGCTCTATTAGGCCACAATATTACAATTATATTTTGGGCAAATCTCGTAATGTCAGTGTTCCCGGCAATTTTAACATGTCTAATATGAAGAATAGGGACTAAATCTTAAATCTTAAGAAAAGGCTCCGTAGGTTGTCACGGAACTACATGTTTCTTAGTGGTATTTGAGTGATAAATGGATTCATTTGACTGTGGTGGTGGAGTGGTGGTGGTATTTGTAGTGTTAAAGGGTGTTACAACTTGGTCATCTGCTCCTATCTCCCTTGGTTATTGTTATAAATGAAATAAACGTAGTGTAATTGAGCCTGGGGAAAGGGACGGGTGTGTTTTGTGCAAAAACTGGTGTGAGAATACTTGTTCTACTGGGCATGCATCATCGGACGTGGGTAATTAGAACAGTGCTATTACGTTTTCTCAACTAGTGGTCCAAGAAAATTTGGGAAACAAAACATCATCATAGATGCTTTCCTCGTAGTCTAACATACAGTAAATATGTGCCAAGTTTTGTCGAGATCTGGAAGGCTCCCCTGTGAGAATGCTCTTGTTGTCAGTTATAATTTAGGTTCCTGGAATAATTCACAAGGACATTGATAGGTACTATGGCTTTTGGAGATTGATCTGAACGCATAGTTTTCTAACACTTTCCTCACCCGTTTTAATTAAAAGCTTTGACGTTATTGTGTTAGAATCGTGATGTAATTCCATACATACTATAATGGTGCACCGTGTTTCAACTCCTCGAGATAAAATTGTACATTACTCCAATCTTAGGTATTCCACCGTTCTGAAGAATTAACCAGTACAAACGTTATCATTTTGGTTATCTCTTTATATTCAACATTCGCGCCAAGAATAGCGATTTATAAATATAGGGGGCATTATGATTATTATTATTATTATTTTGTTAGTGTACCTTGTAACTGCAGTGACTTTAAGTAAGTCAAGGTGCCATAGGTTTGTTTTAATGGGCCACATAATATCTTGATATGGACGTCTTGCTTGTCAACCGAATGCACGTATTAATAATGCGATAAACACAACATCGTTACAAATAGATATTAACATATGAACCATTGAGAGAATTGTCGTCTTTTATTATTTTTGGATTTCGACCGTAAAGAGCCATGCAGCCAACTTCAATTTGTATTTCATTCATTGGTACTAATGATGAAGTTAATAAAGAAATAATCTTATACGATAAATACAACTCAAAACACCCATGCGCTAGGTTAGACTCAAACCGGCAGCAGGCGCATCGCTCAGTTTTTGGTCCCACGCCCTCCGGTGAGATAAATAGTAGGTTAACTCAGTACTGAATATTTGAGGTCTCAGGGTGCGTATTGAGATTCAGTGTCAAAGATCCTGGGTGTGGTTCTGCTAAGAAATTAAATTCTGGTTTGAGGGTTAGAACGAGGTATAGTCAACACTCAACCTCGTGTGCGAAATCTGAAAATCGGTGGGTTGGTTCCCGTATCAGCCATCCTAGAAGTTATTTTCCGTGGTTCCTCATTTCTATTTCATGCAAATTCATAGATAATCCTAACTCAAGATCATCACCGCCTCATCTTAATCTTAGCCTCAGTTACACACTACTAAGAACACCACAATAATACAGGTAATCAACGAAATTTTAAACACTGTCAAGTATATGTGACTGATGATCATGATGTCCTACTCTCTAAATGAAAACAGTATTTCCGTCTTACGCACTGCCTCTAAGCTACGTCTCCCAATGGTAAGAGATTATACTCCTGTCATTTTGTTCTTACTCATACCCCTGTCCTCTCAACAGCTTGTAACAGTTTGGATCTCTAGTATTGCAAGTGGAGGCATTGCTCCACACACAGTTTTATTGCTTCCTGAATTTGAATTTTAAAATAATCATACCTTGTTAGGACAAGCTATTTTTGTAACACATCCAGACACTCAGAATTGGAGTAGACACACGTTTCCATTGCGTATACTTTCAGCATATTGACCTCAATTGACCTCCTTTGCTCCATGGGACCGGTGACGATAGTTATATCTCGATAATTTGCGTGCATTAAGACCGATCAAACCCCACTCCTAGAAGGCCTACCTTGCCACAGCGCAGCAGTGCCGTGGAAGCTGCGGTGAGCGGACGTGCATGAGCGGCTACTTGGTATGCGTTATCCACAGCCGGAAACCAGTTATTGCACATATTCCGTTGTTAGCTTTTATTAGCGGAGTATGACAAAGCGAGTCATTCAAAATAAGGGCCAAATTCGAAAATGATACAAGTAATGGACTTCTTGCTGGTTGGCGGTAAGCGAATGAACAATTACAGACAAGTTCGTCAGAATCCGAAAAACAGGTAAGTACTGCAATTCACTGTACCTCAAAAGAAGAGTATTGGGATGAAGATGATGTAATGCCAGGTAAATTGAGGTGTTTATTTCTGCTTGTTTAAGTTGTAACCAACAGATTATAAAAATAATGACATCAAAAAACATCGCTTTGAATTGGTAAAATAATATATGTTCTCATATTTAATGGCGTATATAGTAGTTAATATAGTCTTCTAACCATGCATAACATTCTAGTATTAATGAAATAATTTCAAAATGACTGGCTCCACAGTTGACTTCATAATTCCACACAGCTGATGCTTATGACACACAAAACAAATTCTCATCATTAATTGCAAGGATCTGATTTGAAATTTTAAGTTCAATGTATTTTTAGCCTACTTTCGATTTTTGCAAAAAATTAAAGTTGACTTACGAGATCTACACAGGGCCAAACATTGTGTGCCTGTCTGTGTGTGTGTATGTGTGTGTCATTTAGTATGATGGTTATTTAGCCCCGTGTACTTGGATAAGTGTTGAATTTTGTCTGATAACCTGTGTTATTTTGATGGCTTTATTAGTGTGTTTATTATTATACAGTACTTCAGGTGAGGATTCAATCAATCAACGTATAATATCCATATAGCACGTTGTACTTCAACAAGCCACTACAACCAACTCCTTGAAATGGACAAAGAGTTATAACTATACCCATGCATTTAGGAGAAAGTAGGCTATATGTTCTTTTCTGATCATCTTGTTTTCTGAATTAATTACGATTCAGTACCTTTTCTCTTTACAAAAAAAAAAAACAATTTCATGGGAGTCATTGTGGCAACCATGAGTTAAGTCCTGCCAATGCAGAAATGCTCTATTTGATGTATATTCCAAAGCAGTTGTAGTATCTAAAAAGTTTTAAATAATTCGAACATTATTTGTGGTGAGTTAACGTTAAGGTAATAAGTGTACGTCATTTCCGCTCTACCTGAAGACGAATACAAGGGATATTCTAGTTAGTTAGTGAGTTAGTTATTGAGGTTTTAAGGGGAGAAACTGCGAGGTCATCTGCCTCTCAGGGGATATAATAATAATAATAATAATAATAATAGTAAAAGGGGTACTTTTCCATATGTTTATCTTCAGCCCGACTGGCAAGAAAAACGCTGCCGTGTGTCTCTTGCATTTCCAATAATATCTCGGAGCGCTAAAGACCAGCTATGATTGTCTAGTACAGTATGTTTGGAATAATTTGAGGGTCTAAGCATAGTGGATCACTGTATTCTTATCTCTGGAATATCCTACTCATTGCCCAGAGCTTCTTATACCTCCTCCAGCTGAATTTCAGTTGCCTTTTGTAAGTATTTAGACTCTATATTGCATTCTGAACGTATTTTGAACCTAACCTCCTTGTTATTCTCGACAGGTATACTCTTTGTATGTAGTTAGTTTTAGTTGTAAGTATGTAGTTAGTTTGTTTATTAGATATAGTTCATTGTTCCAATAGACTGTGGTGTGTGAATATGTCTGGTGGCAGCTGCATTGTTTATTAGATATAGTTCATTGTTTCATTAGACTGTGATGCGTGAGTATGCACATGAGTGTGCCTCGTGACAGACTGTTTTAGTGGTATTATTTTGTTGTTGGTAGAACTTTAGTATTTTTTCGTTAGTAGAATTATGGTATTTAATTGTTAGTAGAAGGTTAGTATTTTTGTTAGTAGAAATGCTCTATTACTTATTGTGAAAGGGAGTAGCAGCCCTTCAGAATAAATTAATTCTTTACTTGTCTTATAGACGGCTAAGATATTGATAATATAAGCCAACTAATGGCTACACTGTGTTCTGCTGCAGGGCTGAAAGCAACGGGAAAGTACAGCCGTAACGCTATTCCCGAGGATATGCACCTCTCTATGCATAATTAAATGTGATGATGGCCTCCTCCCTTGTAAAATTCCAATCCGGAGGTAAAATGGTCTCCCGTTCGGATCTCCGGGTGGGAACTACTCGAGAGGGGGTTAACATCACAGAAGTGACAAAGAGGAAATCTGATATCCTACGGATCGGTGCGTGGAATGTTAGAAGTCGGCTAGGAAGTGGAAGGTTATAAAACTTGGAAAGGGAAATGGAAAGGTTGAGGTTGGATTTGGTTGGGATTAGTGAAATGCGCTGGCAGGAAGAAAATGACTTTTTTGTCAGGATATTATAGGGTCATTAGCACGAAATCATACAATGGCCAAGCAAGGGTTGGTCACATATTGAGTATGAAACTTGGACAGCGGGTGGAATATTATGAGCAATATAGTGAACGGATTATTGTAGCAAAAATCAATACAAAATCTATGTGCACCACATTGGTACAAGTCTATATGCCTACCAGTCATGCCGATGATGAAGATGTTGAAAAGGTCTACGAAGAAATAGATGAAATTTTGAGGTATGTCAATGGTGATGAAAATGTTATAGTAATGGGAGATTGGAATGCTGTGGTAGGAAAAGGAAGAGAGGGGAAGATAGTAGGAGATTTCGGATTAGGAGAAAGGAATGATCGAGGAAGCAGGCAGATGGAATTCTGCACCGAGCATGAGTTGGTCATAGCTAACACCTCATTCAATAACCACAATAGAAGAATATACACAAGGATGAGATCAGGAGATACAGGGCGTTACCACATCGATTTCATTATGGTCAAGCAGAGGTTTTGAAACCAAATTTGCATTGTAAAACATATTTCGGTGCTGACCACAATCTGGTTGTTATGAAATGCAGATTAAAGTTTAAGAAACTGAAGAAAAGTCAAAAGCCAAAAAAGTGGGCAATAGACAGACAGAAAAAGAAGGATGTAAACGAAAGATTCAAGAAGAGTATAAAGGAAGGACTAATGAAAAACCCTAAACAAACTTCAATTGCAGACGAATGGACACTTTTGAAGAATGAAGTAACAAAATCCGCAGAAGAAAACATTGGTAGGAAAGAAAGAAGAGGCAGAAAACCGTGGATCACTCAGGATATACTAGAATTGATGGATGATAAGCGGAAACACAAGAATGTAAGAGATGAAAATGGGAAAGCAGAATACAGACGTCTGAGAAATGAGGTAAACAAGAAGTGCAAGGTACCGAAAGAAGAATGGTTGAAAGAGAAATGTGCAGGTATAGAAAATTGTCTGAAATTAGGAAAAGTAGACACAGCTTATCGAAGGATTAAGAATACATTTGGGGAAAAGAAGACTAAGTGCTGTAATATTAAGAACACAAATGGAAAGCCTCTAACAGATAGGGAAGGAAAGGTTGAGAGATGGAAAGCTTACATAGAGTGTTTGTATAAGGGAAAGGAGATTCAGAATCATGTAATGGAAAGGGAGGAGGAAATTGATGAGGATGCAAAAGGAGATTTAATATTGAGATCAGAATTTGACAGAGCATTGGAAGACTTAAGCAGGAACAAAGCACCAGGTATAGATGATATACAAATTGAGTTGCTACGCTGCATAGGAGATGAAGGTATGATCAGGTTATTTCACTTGGTATGTAGGATTTATGAGACAGGTGAGGTACCCTCTGATTTCAATAAGAATATAATCATCCCTATACCGAAGAAAGTAGGAGCTGACAGATGTGATGATTACCGTACAATCAGCTTGATTACTCATGCTTCAAAGATCCCATCTAGAATAATTTACAAGAGGATGGAAAGCCAGATAGAAGCGGAATTGGGTGAAGACCAGTTTGGTTTCAGGAAAAATGTAGGAACAAGGAAAGCTGTACTATGTCTTACGCTGATTTTGGAAGGTAGAATAAGAAAAGACAACAGAACGTTCATGGCATTTGTAGACTTAGAAAAGGCTTTTGATAACGTTGATCGGACTAAATTGTTTGACATTTTGAAAATGATTGTAATAAAGTATAGTGATAGGAGGGTGATCTACAATCTATACAGAAACCAGACAGCAGTCATTCGAGATGATGGACTTGAGAGAGAAGCTGGTATTCAGAAAGATGTGACGCAAGGCTGCAACTTATCACCCATACTTTTCAATCTTTACATTGAACAAGCAATGAAGGAAATTAGAGAGAAATTTAAAGTGGGAGTGAAGATTCAAGGGGAAATCATTTCAAATCTGAGATTTGCTGATGACATCGTCATCTTGGCCGACACGCCTGAGGATTTGAATGAGTTTTTGAATGGTATGGACTCCGTCTTGAGGAAAGAATTCGTGATGAAAATTAATAAATTTAAAACAAAAATATTGGAATGCAGCCGCATTAAATCAGAAACCTCTATGGACATCAAATTGGCAGGTGAAAAACTAAAGGAAGTAGGAGACTTCTGTTACTTAGGAAGCAAAATAGCCAGTGATGGACGAAGCAAAGAGGATATAAAATATAGGTTGGCTCAGGCAAGGAAAGAATTTCTACAGAAAAGGAATCTGTTGGCATCGAATATAGATTTAGGTATTAGGAATACTTTTTTGAAAACCTTTGTGTGGAGCGTCGCACTATATGGAAGTGAAACTTGGACTATTGGTGCAGCAAAAACGAGAAGAATTGGAGCGTTTGAAATGTGGTGTTACAGGAGATTGATGAAGATCAGACGGGTAGATAGGGATACAAACGAAGAGGTATTAAGACGAGTGAAAGAGGAGAGATGTTTCTGGCGGCTGCTAATGAAGAGAAGAGATAGGTTGGTAGGACACATACTAAGACACCCAGGAATAGCAAGCTTAGTTATGGAAGGAAGGGTCGAGGACAAGAACTGTAGGGGTCGACCAAGGTTAGAATATGTTAAACAGATTGCCTCGAATGTAGGGTGTGGTAGCTATGAAGATATGAAACGATTAGCTCAGGACAGGGAGGCATGGAGGGCTGCATCAAATCAGTCAGAAGACTGAAGACTCAAACATCAACAGCTGATTGGCTAACTTGAAAGTGTCCACACTTGGAATGAATCCCGGAATGTAGTCTAGTATGACATAGAATACTGAGAGGAAGTTTTTTTGAGTGGCCTCCTTGCTGTAAACTGTAGTTCCATGATTAGAAGCCTATGGTGAATCAGATGTTGTTTTTGAAAAACCTAGATAACTGGCACTTCTCTAATTCAAATGAGCAGATAAATATTGCCGATAGAATGCATCTTTTCCAACTTATTTGCTTAAAACATCCCCGGTAGGAAGTTAGCTGCTTAATATGCATTAATATACGTTCCTCAGACATAAGAATGCTTTGAGGATGAAGGTTTATTTTACAGACATGTTCCAATAGTGACTAATCGATATAAATATTTGCCACGATGACGTGAGGCTGAGAAGCTGACCATTTCTGTCACAAGTGTCTCAAAACCAAACTATCTCCACCCATACGAATTTATACACATTGGATGAACTCTGGCCCCAAGTGCAAAGTATAGGATACATTATTTTGTGACTCAAGTAAACTCCACGCAGGAGTGTCCAGCTGCGTTCTTGATTCTTTGCTTTCTGTTGTCTGATTAGTTATATATTTCGCTTAACAAATATTTTATTTTCATTGCTGTCACCCTAACCGAACATCTAATTAGCACTCATTCCTAACACGAATATACGACAACTCAGCCAAGGCTCACCTGCTTACACAAATTATTTTTATGATTTCCTGCTGTATGAAGGGGAGTGTAACACCCTAATTATTTGACATTTACCAAAATGGGAGGGAATTGAGCCCTGATTAAAACTCCCTGTTAAATTCAGGCGTCAGTGACACCAAATAATGATGATGATGATGATGATGATAATTGTTGTTTTAAGGGGCCTAACATCTACGTTATCGGCCCCCAATGGTTGGGTGATCGTGAAGGTGATAATGAAATATAGACTATAACTAGAAATAACTACTAATTTATATACTAAAAGAAGAAATGGAAAACAAATGGAGAAGAAGGCAAATAAAGGACAGGAGGAAAAGAAATTCCCTCTACACTCGAAGAATGCGGATTGAGGGACTTGGAAGGAAGGAAGGAGAGCCTTGAAAGGCAGATAGGAAAGTGAAAGAGTAGAGGGTCCGCCCCACAGGTAATGGATAAAAGGGGGAAAACCAGAACCAGCTCAGGAATCCCTCGGGGTCGCCAACTCCCGAACTCACCAGCCGTAAGCCCCTGAGGGTGTAGCAATATCTAGGGTGCACCAAAAGTGATGGGGCTACATACAGTACACCCTGCCTCCTTGAGGGCTTGAGCAGAAGGCAGGAGATAACTGGGAGAAAAAAAAGAGGGCTCACCCCTCTCAGATGGAGGGTATCGGAAAAGATGAGACAAGGGCCAATTAAGGCGGGAAAGAAAGATACTCCCTAGGCCTCGGATACCTAATACCGTCGGGATCGGAAGAGAACAAGAGTTGGCCAAGTGAGGTCGACAGGACAGAAGACGGAGAGGAGCCAGGCACAAGGAAGTGGAAGCAATGCCAGACTCATCTGGGGCCCCGTGGTCGCCAACCCACGTCCCACTAGATTTGAGTCCCTGGGGGACCAAATAATGATGATTAGTTTTATTGTACATTGAGGTCCTTCTCCAAAGAATGGAACCTCAGAGGCGCCATGTGACGGCTGGGCCACTGTGGCTAGCCACCTGTCGAGGAAGGCACTGGTGCTAGCAGCAGCGTAGCGCCCAACTAGTTCAACATATGTACACTTTTTAACGTATTTAATAATCATCAGTAATTACGTGAATTTCAGAGTAGTTGATGGAAATGCTGTCCTTCATTTTCTAAACACACATTCCACAAATGTAGGAAGTTTCGGTATACTTGCTGTAATTCATCCTCGCTGATATTTCGTATCAGTATAGATAATTCATTTTCGAGATTCTCCAGATTACGCGGATTGTTTCTGCACACATTTTGTTTAATGTTCCTCCACAAGTACAGATAGCAAGGTGCTGAAGCGTACAAATACATTTACTGGAAGATTTCTTCTTGAGAAGATAAGTTTCCACTAGGAAAATTTGATGTTTTGTTCCACACCTAACCACGTTCACGAGATACGAAATAGGCTACAGTATTTCAGCACAAGTCTCAACTAAGGTATCTTGCAAGCTCCGTATGTTATGAATGCTAGGGCAGCATCAAGTGCTTCTCGACCCGCTCTTCTGTAATCGGCACATGCTAGCCTTCTGGTGCTGCCTCAACGCACTCCTTCCACCACACGGCTCCGGCGAGGTTCCGTTCTATAGAGAAGGCTCTCACTGTATAATATAAACCAATCATTTACGGGTATGTAAAGCTATGCAGAAGTAAACGTGAAACGTGGATAAAATTTTCCTCATTCTTGTGGTTGATGGTATGAATACTATACGTAAAGAGTTCGCTTAATACGCCCCAGAGCGGGTCTACTTCACTTTGTTCAATGACAAGGGAAGAAATGTTCTACACGACCACAAGTAATGCGCTCTCATATCTGTGTGCGAAGTGAGGGGGACCATTCTCTCTCATGTTTTAATCTTTGTTCTTCATTGTCGCTGTTCTCACTGGACGAAGCCCGCAGAATATAATGGAGTGGGAAGTGTGCAGTGTGGATGCGGCCAATAAATATGACCTGCAAAGGCACATTCTTTTACTGAGATTTCACAGGAAGTTAAACTCAAATAGAGAGCGAATAAATTCAAATCCCCTCACAAGATATTGGTGTATAAATTTAAGGAATACCGGCTGCAATAAGGATGAATTTACATCTTGAAATTTGTCATTTCCTGTGTTTTCATTTGAGGGGCTTGGACATTGTGGCCATTTAAACCCGTGTACTTGGGAGTGTTTGGAACTTTGTCTGATAACCAGTGTTATTATGATGGCTGCATTTGTGTGTACTGTATTTCTAATTCAGATGTTGATTGGATAGGAGGCGGCCATGGCCTTAAATTATGAATCATCTCGGCATTTACCTGGAGTGAAAAGGGAAACCACGGAATACCACCTCAAAGATGGCTGAGGTCGGAATCAAACCCTCCTCTACTCAGATTTGCCTCACAAAGCTGAGTGCACCACGTTCCAGCCCTCACATCACAACTACATTTCTTGGCAGAGAAAAGGAATCGAACCCGGACCACCGGGGCGACAGCCAAAAATGTTGACCGCTATACCAAACGGTCGACTGGGTAGAAAGTACCTTAAAGATCCTAAAGATAAATGAAGAATATAGGCTATACTACAGTAAAATCTTTCTGAAACAGAACGTGATCATATCACTATTGCTCTACCGTTTTCCCAGGTTTTTGCCTTACAAATGGTTGTGTTTCAATGAAACAAAAGACAAAACTATGATACAAAGAGACTAAAATGAATGAATAATTTAAAATAATCGTCTGTAAAGAAGTAAGTTCACATGTAAGGTCGATAATTAGACTACGCACAGTCATTGCAGTTTCCCTTCAAGCTTCTATGTCCCCACATGTCTTCCAAAGACAATAGTCGTGACTTCTCTTTTGCATCCTGCATCAACTCCTGTGGTTCTGAGACATTCTTGAAAGCTGACATTTCCTTAAGGACACTCGCAACACATAGTGGCTCAGCGGTCAAGCTCTTAGTCTCTCACCACGGCGAACCAGGTTCGATTCCTGGTCAATGCAAGTGAGATTTTCAATGTGAAATGCCATGTCCTGTGGTTCGTATTCCACGAAAAAAGGAGGTCCCGTGGCTTATGATCTCGTGAGTAACGGTCGCGTAAAACTACAATCTTCCTTCCTTCTTCACTGCTTTCCGTTTCACTGCCTTCATCGTTGCCGTCATCGTCGTCCGCTTCTTCCGTGGCTTCACAGCGGCTGAGTGTCTTCAGTCAAAGCAAGCATATTATGAGAAGGTACTACATCTTCACTTCCATTTCATCGCAGCATCTTGTGTGTCTACCGATGCTTCTGCATGAAAACCAGATTTATAGAAAATATATTCGCTGTCCGGGGAGAAGTTTAAGTTTTTGAGTCAGCTTAAAATTCCATACAAATCGGTGAAGCCATCTATATTAGTGGCATGTACGGTAGCCCTAGCCTGTAAAGAGAACTGAATCGTCATCATCATCGTCATCATCATGTAGCCTAATGTCAAACCTTTCGACCGCCTGTAGTGGTGTTCCTAATTCACCACATTGAAGATCGTGCACAATTAATTGGCATTACCTCAAGCACTCTTCTTTTGAATTTTACCTGACACTTCCTGGTTTTTCGGTCCAAAATATATGCTTATCTGTGAAATTCTTGCAATCCATCCTTATCCGGAATTCCATACAGAGTACGCGATATTGAGAGAATTTGCCTGAAATATTCTCTTTGATTAAGTATGAGGTCAAAATATATTGTCACTGTTGCTAACTCTGAGGCCGTACCAAATTCAACCATTCAGCTTCCATTGGAGTACCTGACAGAATACCCAAAATCAATCCCCTACATCCCCCCTCCACTTAAGTCTCTCTCCTTCCTGTTTCACTGAGCACAGAAACAATCTATCTTCCTTATTTCATCTAGGAATCAAATTTCCTCCTTCTACCCATAATACTGCCAACAAAGAGTGGGACAAATTGGAAACTGTAACGAATCGCCTCTAGTTGCAAATAGCTTGGTGTACCACCGTTGCCATATTTTCACAGCTGTAAGGCAAAGTTGAAGAAACGCTTGATATAAATTGTTTTCAGCATGTGTATCACATCGAACGATACAATTTTGTACGGTGATAAAGGACACTACTAGAAGTTCACCTATGTAACTTTCAAATACCTGTTAAGTACAAAACGAACATGGCGAAGGGCGAATTGGATACATTTAAATAGACTACTCTCGCTATATTACCATCCGAACGCAGTGAAACACGGCACAGCAAATATTTACGCACATTGTAATGCACTGACATCTAATTTAGTTCAATTGTTTACATACCACAAGATGGCGGCCGTGCGTAATGTTTAAATTAAGTTTTTATTCCTTGTGTCATAATCATGCGATTGACGTCATCGTTTGAACAATGAACGTATGAGGTAATCGTCAAAAAATAATGCGTAACTCTATGGCCTATATATACAGTATAAAAATCCAACATGGCCACCATCCGTAATATTTAGATGGTTCTCAATATCTACTTATATATGAGAGCAATCAAACTGAAATTTTGTTTGTTGATAAAGGCTATGAGCATAACTTCACCCGTGGGACTTTCAATAACGTGGTGAGCACAAATCTGAAATGGCGGCGACTCGAAATGTCAATATTTAAATCGACGATTCTCGTGATTTAACCATCAAAGTGCAGTGAAACTTGGTACGATAAATGCTTATGCAAATTTAAATACACTGAAATCTAATTTATTTCAATTGTTTTCATAACGCCAAGATGGCAGCTGCGCAAAATTTTAAAATCTTGTTTTTATTTCGTGAGTCCTAATCATGGGATTGAAGTTTGAACAATACACCTGCGCAATAATCTTCATGTACACAACTCCATGGCTACATACATAAAAATCTAACATGGCAACCAACCGAAATATTTAGACGGTTCTTAATATCGACGAATCTACACACATCAAAAAAGGTTTTGCATCACCTCGGTTCCAAGAGTTCCGGAACCGTTAAATACAAAGGGAATAGAGATCAACACAAACAACATTTCAGCTCGTTTTATTGCTCATGAGACCCACACATTGCATGTTGTACCATCATACAGCTAGACTTTCAGCATTTGTGGTCCAGATTGCAGTACACACCACTACCTCTAATACCCAGTAGCACGTCCTCTTGCATTGATTCATGCCTGTATTCGCCGTGGCATACTATCCACAAGTTCATCAAGACACTGTTGGTCCAAATTGTCCCACTCCTCAACGACAATTCGGCGTAAATCTCTCAGAGTGGTTGGTGGGTCAAGACGTCCATAAACAGCCCTTTTCAACATATCCCAGGCATGTTCGATAGGGTTCATGTCTGGCGAACATGCTGGCCACTGTAGTCGAGCGATGTCGTTATCTTGAAGGAACGCATTCACAAGATGTGCACGATGAGGTCGAGAATTGTCGTCCATGAAGACAAATGCCTCTCCAATATTCTGCCGATATGGTTGCACTATGGGTCGGAGGATGTCATTCAGGTATCGTAAAGCCGTTTCGGAGCCTTCCATGACCACCAGTGGCGTACGTCGGCCCCACATAATGCCACCCCAAAACATCAGGGAACCACCACCTTGCTGCACTCGCTGGACAGTGTGTCTAAGACGTTCAGCCTGACCAGGGTGCCTCCAAACACGTCTCCGACGATTGTCTGGTTGAAGGCATATGCGACACTCATCGGTGAAGAGAACGTGATGCCAATTCCGTGGGGTCCATTCAGCATGTTGTTGGGCCCATCTGTACCGCGCTGCATGGTGTCGGGGTTGCAAAGCTGGACCTCGCCATGGACGTCGGGAGTGAAGTTGCGCATCATGCAGCCTATTGCGCACAGTTTGAGTTGAAACACGACGTCCTGTGGCTGAACGAAACGCATTATTCAACATGGTGGCATTGCTGTCAGGGTTCCTCCGAGCGGCAATCCGTAAGTAGCGGTCATCCACTACAGTAGTAGCCCTTGGGCGGCCTGAGCGAGGCCTGTCATCGACAGTTCCTGTATCTCTGTACCTCCTCCATGTCCGAACAACATCGCTTTGGTTCACTCTGAGACGCCTGGAAACTTCCCTTGTTGAGAGCCCTTCTTGACACAAAGTAACAATGCGGACGCGATCGAACTGCGGTATTGACCTTCTAGGCATGGTAGAACTACAGACAACATGAGCAGCGTACCTTCGTCCTGGTGGAATGACTGGAACTGATCGGCTGTCGTACCCCCTCCGTCTAATAGGCCCTGCTCATGCATGGTTGTTTACATCTTTGAGCAGTTTTAGTGACATCTATGAACAGTCAAAGGGACTGTATCTTGGATACAATATACACAGTCAACGTCTATATGCCGGAGATCTGGGAACCGAGGTGATGCAAAACTTTTTTTGATGTGTGTATTACAGCAATCAAATTGAAATATTGTATGTTTACAGAGGCAATTAACACAATTAGGATTTATGAAAATCGGCTATTTAGTTCTTCACGGAACCACTTGCTTTATGAAGAAATAAAGTATTGGTTCATTTGGGCAATAAAATGTTAATTTATAAAACATTATTAAAAATGTAAGGGTTCTATTTTTAAAAATGCTTTTCTACCCCTTCTCCAATTTTTTGGGACGTGGAGGTGACCTCAAAGGCGGATTGAAGTCTATTAGATATCTTCTCCGAAAAAATCAGAAATAGGCCTAGTAAATATTTTTCAAACTTCACGTTTTATTGTTTTAATGTATTTATTTAAATATTTCTCACACATTTCTGTATTCGAGTATTTTGGCCCAACGTGTCGGAAATGTTAGTTAAATTTTAAATTACTGTACGTAATTTAGTGTAGAAAGATTGATTGTTGCTATAAATTGAATCGCAAAACATGTATGTAGCTAACATAACAGACCTCCTAAACGCGGGATATGCTGTACAGCCCTTTGTGTGGTAGAAAAGTGACGTAAAACTAATAACATTATTTATCTAAGGTAGAAAGATATTTTATGTTTCTCAGATAACCCAAAATATTTGAGTTTCATTTTTCTACTTTTCCTTCGACTTTTGTGGAAAAAAAAAAGAATCAGTGATAAGTTGGAGAGTGATATATTTTTATTTACACAATAATTAGATATTTAATTTAAATTTTTAAAGTGATAACATGTACAGTGCTACAAAGTTATACCAGTTCGTGTAAAAGAGAGATGAGCCTTAAAAACTTCGCAACTATAACAAGCTGAAAATGAAATATGAATATGTAAATTAAGAACAAGAGAAGAAATAAAGGATAACAAGATGTTCAGTAAAGAACATATAGCCTACTTTGTCCTAAATGCATGGGTATAGTTATAACTCTTTGTCCTTTTCAAGGTGTATAATTGAATTTTGGTTGTAGTAGCTTGTTGAAATACAACGTGCTATACGGATATTATAAGTTGATTGATTGAATCCTCACCTGAAATATATATACACACACTAATTTAGCCAACACAAAAACACAGGCTATCAGACAATATTTAACACTCACCCAAGTAAAGGGGATAAATGGCCATGCTGTCCATACATTCAAATCAAACAACAACAGCTTCTTACCCAAATCCTTCCTCATATAAAAGTACACACACTAGTAAGCCTACAGACATCACAGTGAAACAGGTTATCAGACAACTTCCACACACACCCAAGTACACGGGGCTACAAGGCCCTAGAGAATCAACAAGTAGAATAACAACAACGATAGACTCTACCGCGGAACAAGGACAACGCATTTTAATCACTGTAGTCGAGTGTTGAAATATGTGGTGTTATAAGTATATATATAATATTCTCGATTGCAAATACACACTATATATGCTTAACATTATAACGTGTGAGTAGTTATAAATCAATAAATACAACAAAAAACGAAGCAAAATATTTAAACCTACTGGAATTTGATCCACGAACCTCCAGACTATGACTCCAAGTCGCTACCACTACGCCACAGATGCCGTACAGGAATTCTTGGTTAACAACTGGTTTAGTGTAACTCCGTGGTATTTTGTTTTTGTCTTGCAATCAACGATATCATTAGCGTTATCTGCCGTTTGTACAAACCATTTGATACTAAATACGTATTATTTTGTTCAGTACATTCCTGAGAGGATATAAACTTATCAGGTTACGGATATATATGGATTTACGGGCAAATAATAGGTCATTTTGACCCAACGGGACGGCACGGACAAGCTCGATATGGCACGGTCAGCCTGAACTGTTTGTCGCTACTGCGGTTACATATTCTATTTTATTTTTATTTTTAAATAGTAATATCCTACCGGTCGCCTTTTTGAGGACAGTTTAACCCTCCCTATGTACGATGAGCGTATTTCGTTAGGCCATCTTGAAACTATTTGGCTGATGACCTTGTACTTTGGACATAGGACGCTTCCCACATTAAGGTATATCGTTGCAAAATGTGGTAGAGATCGGAAGATTAAGTTAGTCGTAATTTGATTTAAACTAAGAACATTTGGGTGAGCGCCATTTAATTCTTGTTACAATGGCGACGATACAAAACACGACACTGAGGTGCCCTTTGCTAGTTCTACCTCTGTACCAAATTTCGTTCCCTCCAGTTTCACCGTGTTTAAATTGCTACGCGGGGGCAGGCATACCAAATGGCACACACATACAAACACACTCACACACTGACACACACAATTGTTGGCCCTGTGTGGATCTCATAAGTCTGATTTCCTTTTTTGCAAAAATCGAAAGTAGGCTAAAAATTATGAATGTATTATACTCAATCAATAGAATACTACCCTATAGATTTGAATGGCTGATTGGTATTAGAGTTATGGGAACTTAACAACTACGTCATTAGCCCACACAAAACAGTAGAATCTTGTGCAGTTTATTTATTTACGGTCGATATTTCAACTATGAAACCGTACAGCTATGTCATAGACCAGTAACTGATCACAAAGAAGGAGAAAACAAGGACAGGCCCTGAGCCCCCGATGAATGAGAGAATCGAATAAATGTGGGATTAATAAAGGAATGGTAAGTTCCAACCGCTCGATAAATGAGAGCTTAGGAATAAATGATGAGATTTGAAAAGCAGGAAAGTAAGAAAACACTTCAAGAACCAAAATTATCAGAAACCGAGCATTCATTTAATTCATAAACACTTCATAATTCTTAACAAATATACTGAACTACACCTAAGAATGTTGACCCCATATTCTTGCATGTTTTAAGGAGCCAATATTCATAGAAAATTATAACGACACCATTGTAAGTTAGCAATTGAAATTAGAGATGGAAATAATTAAAGCGGGAACAACCAAACAGAGAAAATAAAATCAAATAGACTGTATTTCAAGGTAGCTCATGTCCAGTACAATATCGATATCTACTGAGGTGTAAGTTTGTAAGCTCAGTTTTGAAATTGCTCATTTGATTATAGAAATATTCGAACCTCTGAATTTGTCCAACTAGGAATTACTACGCTGACGATATTTCTAATAAAAATAAATAAAGAGATTGTTAATGGTACGGAATAACATTATAAGCCCACCATTTTCATTCAAAGGAATGAAAACTCACTAGAGAATACATTGAGCTGATCAGGAGAGATTTACGGTCGAATATGTTATTGATTCACCCTGTGTACTTGTTACATGTGTTATAATACAGCTGCAGACATTATGAAAAGAATCCCTAACATTCTGTTGATGCTAAAAGGAAAATACTAGCGTTGATAACAAGCATGATCACACGATTTGTTTTTATTCCATTTAATCCAGATTAGTTGAGTTTGCATTGGATAACAATCCTTGAGTGCTTACTGCACAATAGCCGATGTAAGCAAATCCAGGACAACTCAACTTCAAGTTTCCGTAGTTTGTGTAATTTGCAGGCAGTCCTCAACCAAGTCGTAGATGGGCGAGAGAACTCTTGGCCAGCCAGTCAACCCCTCGAGCACTAATGTGTTCTAGCACACTACAAACTTACACGCTCTGGCCATGCAAATTATCGGATTACAGAGCGTGCTGATAAGCCAAATAGCCACAGATAAACAGAATCGCTGCATCCAAGAAGACGAGACCGGCAGAGGTGATCGTTGAAATTAATTACTGAGTTCATGGCTTCAAATAGAATTCCGTTTACTACCATGTATTTGAATGCACCCTGGTTGTTTTTTAATTTTTTTTTAATTTTTATTTTTTATTTTTTTTAGCGTATGGCTTTTTTAGTGCCGGGAGTGTCCGAGGACATGTTCGGCTCGCCAGTTTTGTAGCTGTTTCGAGACGGACACCCAATGGGTGAGCTACAAGTACCGTTGGGGAGGGAAGGAGGGAAGTTGGAATGTAAGGACGAGGAGTTGGAAGGTAGCGGCTGTGGCCTATAGTTAGGGACCAACCTCGGCATTTGCCTGGAAGGAAGATGGGAAACCACAGAAGACCATCTTCAAGGTTGCCGGCGGGGGGATTCGAACCTCCTCGCCTCCCGGATGTGAGCGACTGCCAGCAGTCATGCCGTAACCACCACGGCTAACTCACCCGGTTGCACCCTGGTAAATATGTTGGTTGACATTTATTACCATAAGTGACAAAATACTATAATACTATAAGGTTGGTTATGAAACACATGAGTGATGATATGAATCATCTATTGTTAATTTACAAGATATATCTTTATGCTTTGCCGAGTATGTTGCGCATCAGTCAATGATCACGTTAAATAGGAGCCCAGTTATACCGGGTAGAAATCATTAATATAGAAAGATTATTTTGAGGTAGAAATATTTTAAAATAAGGGCAAACATACAACACACATTCAGTAAGTTGAATAATTCTTTACACAGTGTTATACAATTTCCGTAACTCCTTTCAAATTTCAGGGAATGAGCTGCACTTTTATGTCTCACATTATTCTATATTAATATCGTTCGTTTCAAACAAATGGCTCCCTTTACCGTTTAGACCAAATTGACATGGGAACTAAACTTTGAATGTTTAACTGCATGCAACACAAGACACGGCATAAACCTAGAAAAATTGCTGAGTTTTAATTCCTTGGCCGTAAAAGCGAATATACCATATTTTTATGATATTTATCTTTATAAAAGTGATATTAAACGATCAAAACGAGAAATAATTTCCGATACCCATTCTTCATTTTGAATAGGATTCGAAAGTTTCGTGACAACATAGTGATTTTTGTTTGCAAAGTAGAATGAGGATCATGAATGAACTCTCAGAAGACTACTCCCGAACTATGCACAGTTGAATTCTTAATCAAACCAGATAAAAGTTATTGGAACACCAATATATTGGATTTATTTTCTGTGGATGTTTGAAAAATTGGATTTAAAATATATTCTGTATATTGATGGACTCAATGAATGATATTATGGTATTGTGTGATCATTTCGGAAGTATTGGTTTTTAGAACTCAGGAGATGTGAAGATATTTCCAATACTGCCTGTAAATAGCAGTGAGTTCCAATACACGATATGAATTATATCAAAACTTGGTCATCAGAAATACATTATCTTCCCTCTTTCCCCCAAACTGACAGTATTACCTTTGGCAATTTATTCTACGTTTTTGAGTTCTTTTCCGTACATGTTTTCCGAGATATTGACTCTACGATTCAAAAGTATTGAGATGATTAATACAAAGTAAGTACGCCTGATGAATCGTATATTAAGCACGGTTATACGTTCTATATCATACATTGCACATAAAAACCATCTGGTTGAAATTCATTCATTAGTATGGAAGTAACATGCAGTTAAACATTCAAATTATCAACGCGCGTAGAATAGTCTTGGCAATACCATCATGCAAGGGTTACTGAAAATTAATCTGCTATTATATGTTGTATGCGTGTGCAATGTTTAGAACTGTTGGTATGTATACGTTCTGACATATTGAGACTAGAATTTAAAATTTCAGGCAGCAATTATCAACAGTTGATAGCCCTGAGGACTCTCAATGTAAGCGCAGATTCATCTCCTATGGTGCACTATGCACATATAAAATTTGGTTCAAATGTAATAAATAGCATGGACGTTACAAGCAGTTCAACATTGAACCTATTAGAATGCGTAAAATTATGTTGGCAGCGCGGCCATAAATATGGGTTATTCAAAATCAACTGAAATTTCATGTACTGTATAATGTGCATTTGTGCAATTGTATGTTCTATGCGTGTGCAAAGTTATGATCTGTTGACATGCAAACTTTCTGATATATTGAGACTAGGGTTCGAAGTTATAGAGAGCATTTGTCAACAGTTGACTGCCCTGGTGACTGTAAATATGTGACAAATTTCAGCTCATAAGATGCACAGGGCACTTACACAATTTGGTTGAAGTCCAATAGATAGTATAGACGTTACATTCAGTTAAACATTGAACCTATCAGCGGGCGTAGAATCGTATTGGTAACACTGCCGTGAATGGGTTGTTCAAAATTAAGAAGAAATCCATTTGATAGTACGGAGGCTGAAAGCAGTTTATCAATGAACTTATCAGGACTCGTAGAATAAAGTTTGTGTTACTGTCATGTGCGAACTCCTGAAAACTATTAAAAATAGTTTATGTTCAATATGTGAGCCTATTTTGGAACGGTTACTATGCATACGTTCTGAGATGTCTACTTAGAGTTCACATTTCAATGATAATTTTTATAGCAGTTGGTAACACTGGCTTCTTTTTCAAATAGCACCGTGATATGTCCTGATATAGGTCATTATTCATACCAAGTTTGTTTCGATAGCTTCAGCCGTTTTGGAATTGATAGGGTGTAGTGGGAGGGGGGGGGGGGGGTGAGGGGGTAGTGAGGACACAGACAGAAGGGCAGACAGACACACCTGCCGGGTGATCTCTTAAGTCTCATAATCTTTGCAAAATGCGAAATGTAGACTTAAAATTATTTTAATTCGAAATCAGAAAGGTGTCATCAGTCATGTTTACCATTCACACAACAACTAACTAATGATGTGGAATGAAGTTATATCCCCGGTAAGCAGTTCACTCGATCACGGTGATGAGAGCCGCGTGCGAAAGGCGAGCGCATAATGGTCCAATTGTGAAGGGCGCGGGTGTTCAAATTGTAAGGTTTCCCTGACAGCCTGAATAGAAAGCGCGGGGAAGGGTGATATTGACGTTCTGTCCTGCGGATCACATCCAGAGGCGTGTGGTAATGATGCAAGAGGAACTGACTCACGGGCTCTCTACTGATTGTAGACTCGCTCTAACGTGGCTATGTGACGAGAATAAATGCGATGCCATTCTTTGCTTGTTCTTACAAAACACACAATCTTAATGAAGAGGTTTTTATCGAACCTCAGTGGCAATCAGAAAAGAATTGAGGTCGGTAAATGTGGCAGAATAAACAAACAAGTGCCGAACGACCTCACTTGCGTTATGTTGTCACTACTAAACAGTGGAATAGGGAGAAGTTAGAAGCAGTAGAGAATAAATTACAAGAATTTTAATAATAGGTGCCTATCTATACGGTTATTGTTATTATCGTTACTCTATTTAGGGGTTTGTGAGATCATAGTTTATATTCCCTTGAACTCGGATGTGTATTAAAATTGTCTGTTATTCAATGTTTATGAAGAGACTGTAAGGTGGTCCGTGACTTGAAATAAGTTGCCGTCCTCGCAGCAGCAAAGAGAGAATAAACCATTTTCCAAAATTTGCAACAATCAACATATTGTTTGTAGCTAATAATCTGTTGAGCACCTAATAATTTAAAGATAATAAAAATAATAATAATAATTATTATTATTATTATAACAACGCCTCCGTGGCTTAGGCGGCAGCACGCCGGCCTCTCACCGCTGGGTCCGTGGTTCAAATCCCGGTCACTCCATGTGAGATCTGTGCTGGACAAAACGGAGGCAGACAGGTTTTTCTCCGGGTACTCCGGTTTTCCCTGTCAAAATTTCATTCCAGCAACACTCTCCACTATCATTTCATTTCACTGCCTCAGTGGCAGTTATCTATGAATAAATTCAAATTCAATTCAATTCATTTAATCATTGCCCCAGAGGAGTGCGTCAGGCCTCGGCAGCCGGCACAGTCCACATCCTCGCCGCTAGATGGGGGCTTCATTCATTCCATTCCTGACCCAGTCGGAGACTGGAAGCAGGCTGTGGATTTTCATTTTCATTATTATAACAATAATATTGGTTGTACGTCCCTTTTAACTTCTGTGGCATTTGAAAACGCCGTGGTGTCGGAATTATTCCTGAAAGGGATCTTTAACGTGCTAGTAAATCTACTGATATAGCTCACTCGCATTTGTACCCATTCAAATGCAAACTGACAGTGCCAGGTTTCGGTCCTGTAACCTTGGGCACAAAATGTGAGAACTTTACCGCTGCACCACGCAGCCAGTCAATTTAGAGTTTAAGTGTGTACTAATTGATGAGCATAAATTTCTCTAACTTGCGACCAATTATAGTCTACCGTTTAGTAAAATATTTAAGATTGTGAACTCGAATTTAGAGCTAAATATTAATGTGGTTTCAGGATAACATGTACACTGAAGGTGTGAGTTACAAATACAGAAAGGTCTATAAGGAAGTTTTGCCATGAAATGTACCGTACTGTCTTCTGATAGAATGACCATAGATATTGCGATTACAAACATACATATCAACGAAGATACAACGACCTTATGTTTTGCCCTTTGATTTCTGTGGTCCATGTGGATCGTAACAGGAAATTTTCGGTGCATTTGCCTATAAGTAGTGGAGTGAAATAAGATTTGTAGACAGCAGGAAACAAAGCCATTTGCATAACTTGAAAATCGTCAACACATGTGCTATAACTTACCTTCGCGAAAACAAACCAACCACTTAGTTCTTGTGCATAATGGTGAAGTTATGATTATCACTCTCCAAGCAAGAATAGGTCTAAGACAAGAATCCATTACAGAATTGTGAAACGCGATAAAAGACGAATATGCTATTGAATAACATAATTCTGGAGACACAGTGTAATTGGAGAATATTGTAACAAATGTTCCTTCAAGCGTTTAACTTGTAATAAATCAGTCACAAGATGTTGGCCTTTAGAACTGTATGCCAGAGGAAAAATATATTTTATCCCTGGACATAATTTAGTTGACATATAATCTATGTATTATTCTGTTGCGTAAGGCTAGCCACGGGTTTTCGTTTCTAAAGATGAGTTGCACAGCGTACTTGTATATAAATCCAATGGCAGACCAGTTAATTGAAATGGTGGTTTGAGCTAATTATCATAGCGTACACATACAGGGTCTTTCATATAAAATAAGAACGGCAAGCGGCAGTTTTGTTATTCGCTTCTACGGTGGCCTTGGCCGAGCTTGTGGCGAGCCATGGACCCCTGCTGTACTATTGAAAGCACGCGCATAGTACATATATGAGGGCTGTTTTTTTCAAGTTCCGATGTATAAAAATAACAGATTGACACACCAAACTGATTTTACTACTAAATGTTTGCTTGTTTTATTCGTATGTCTCAACTTAATCCCCAAAACGATTGAAACATTTTTGTCGTATCGTTACACCAGCTTTCCAATGCCCTCGGCAAAATATTCTGCCGCCACTGAGGTTGGTACGTCTGGACAGTCTCCTGAAGTTTTTCCCTTTTTGACGAGGCGTTGCCGCCCAACCATACTTCACACTTGAATTCTTTGTAAAAGTCTATCGTAACGTTGGTACAGTGTGGTCGTGAATGATTTCCCCCTTTTTTTTAGAATTGAAGGCATGGTTGGGCGGCAACGCCTCGCCAAAAAGGAAAAACTGCAGGAGGCTGTCCAGACGTACCAACCTCAGTGGCGGCAGAATATTTTGCCGAGGGCATTGGAAAGCTGGTGTAACGATACGACAAATGTTTCAATCGTTTTGGCGATTATGTTGAGACATACGAATAAAACAAGCAAACATGTAGTAGTAAAATCAGTTTGATATGTCAATCTGTTATTTTTATACAGTCCATTGGAACTTGAAAAAGAATCACAAAAAACAGCCCTTGTATGTACTATGCGCGCGCTTTCAATAGAACAGCAGGGAACCATGGCGCGCCACAAGCTCGGCCAAGGCCGCCGTAGCAGCGAATAACAAAACTGCCGCTTGAAATGAAAATCCACAGCCTGCTTCCAGTCTCCGACCGGGTCAGGAATGGAATGAATGAAGCCCCCATCTAGCGGCGAGGATATGAACTGTGCCGGCTGCCGAGGCCTGACGCACTCCTCTGGAAAACTGCCGCTTACCGTTCTTATTTTATATGAAAGACCCTGTACTCTAGATGGCACTATAGATAATTTGACTTTCGGATACACGTGACCTATTATTGGTTTACTGAGCTGAAAACATAAGTTACTTTTACGGTAACTTAATTACATATAATTTGTTTTCTGTGTGATCGTTTTTCTCATGATGTGTGGTAGTCTCTCTCGTGACACTTTCATGATTGAACTAATATCAGAAGAACATGGTGCATCAACAGATACTAGGTAATGGTCTAATTTCATTTACTTACATTTTATGTGGTGTTCTGGATCTCGCGACAAGATGCCATGCAATTATTCTTTAAAAAGTCATTCGTCGGCGTTATATCCTATTCAACAGATCTCAGCAAATATTCCGAGATTGCTGGTTGCCAACTTTGTAGGAAATGTAATACATTTTCCTATGTAAACATTTAGGAGTTTGAAAACTTTATTGCAGTTCATAAACTGTCCGTGTCTGAGTACGAGGTGGGTAGTTTGTGACAAAGGACGCTATGCAAGATTCATATACCGGCTAAGTTTACATAACCTTATTCAATTTTTGTGTATTGTATCATCTGTGTATTATCTACAGGGTGTCTTTTATGTACCTTTGGAGAATGATGGGTCGTGTAGGGGGCAGGTATAGAAGTAATTTGAGATAGGGAACTTGGGGTCGGAGCGGCCTCCTTAACCCCTATCATAAGGGTTGATTTTGGCCCTTCACCCTGTAAGTTAGGCAACCGACCCAAGCCTCTATTAAATTTCCCAATTCTTTAACTCTTGGCAAGATCCATTTCCGCATGTGGCACTGGCGTAATGGATAGCGTTGCGGTGCGAAAGGCGTGTAGTCCCGGGTTCGATTCCGAGCTTGGGCAAAATCAGCCATCGTGCGAAATTAAACTGAACGTAGTAGTTTATGTCAACTGCCCGACTGTTGTTCTCTAAAACTGTACGCCTGCACTCTCTTCTCTGCCGTAGTACCAGACTGTATCATGTGACTACAATACGACAAATAACATTAAAAGAAAATGCCCAAGCCCGGAATCGAACCCGGGACTATCGGCCTTTCGCACCGCAAGGCTAACCATTACGCCAGCGCCACATGGTGAAATGAATCCTGCCAAGAGTTAAAGGATTGGGAAAGGTAATAGAGGCTTGGGGCGGTTGCCTAACTTACAGGGTGGAGGACCTGAAACAACCCTTATTTTAGGGGTTAAGGAGGCCGCTCCGACCCCAAGTCCCCTATTTCAAATTACTTCTATACCCGTCCCCTACACGACCTATCATTGTCCAAAGGTACATAAAAGACACCCTGTATAGTCACATTACAATAGACCACCAGTTTAAATAGGATCGTTTGAAATAGAAACAGACATGACAGAATAGTGTAGTCAACATTCATACCTAACACTTGTCACAATAATAAGTTAGTAAATCAAAAGTCACAATCAATTATATTATTATGTAATACGCTAAGGTGTATGTTTTAAAAAATCAAGTTCCTAAACCAGAGGGAGTTAGTAGTGTGGTTTGTACCAAAATATTCTGAATCGTCTCAATAGTACAGGAAAATTCTTGCATTTCTTGAAAAGACAACGGAAATATATTTATTTGTATATAAAGTGCTTTTAAACAAATAAACAAGACGATAGCCCCTGGCAGAACTGTGCCGCGTACAGCCCGCATAGAACTAGAACCGGGCGGGTAGACTGTACACATGGGGCGCACACAACCCATTATGCGAGAGTTCACGCATGGGTCCCCTAGTATTAACTATAACGCAACAACTACAGAAGTGCTTCAAACCACTTGAGCAATAATATCTGTAAAAAAGATTGACACATTGACAAGTTATTATAAACTATTGTAATTTAAAGATTGTATAATATTTGTACATACGTGTAATACTGAACCATCGTACCTTATCTAAGCCTAAGTGAAAAGTATCTGATGAAAATCACGTGACGATCAAAACATATCAATCAAATATATAGCCCCCTTTTCTTTTGTACATAAAAGTGTGTCACTTTAGTGATAAAAGATTTAATGTAATATTTATTTTAGTTTAGGGTGTTGACGTACCGTACTTGTTCTCCTGCCTAAAGTAATTGGGCACAATTTTTTTGACTGACTGAAAAGCGTTCTATAATAGAACTAGGAAACTCTGAAAAATGTACAGGGTCTTTCATATAAAGTAAGAACGGAGAGCGGCGGATTTGTAATTTGTAATCCGTTGCTCCAGTGGCCTTGGCCAAGATTGTGGCGCGCCACGGCCCCCTGCTATAGTATTGAAAGTGCGCGCATAGTATACAGGGTGTATCTTAATTATACAGACAAAAAATCAGGGACGCTCTGCGTGCTATGTAAAAGACGATGCCGCAATCCGATTGGCGGATTCCGGGCGCGCGATTCAAATTGACGGGCTCGCCGTATTTGCAGAGTCAAGAGTGCAAGCCGAGGCGAACGAGGAAACTTGCGCATTCCCGCCAGCATATCTCTGTCTCCTTTTATCACACTCCCTTCCCTTGCCTGAAGCCCAGCAGTGGCCAGCGGCTTGCTCCCTGGCTCAGCAAATACGGCGAGTTCGGAGATTTGAATCGCGCGCCCGGAAGTAACAAAGTAACCTCATTTTCTCGAAAGGACAAATTTTCTCCGCCAATCCGATTGCGGCATCGACTTTTACATAGCACGGAGATCGTTCCTGATTTTTTGTTCGTATAATTAAGAACCACCCTGTATACTTGACCTTGCAATAAGCGTGCAGGTGTTCAGTCGCCAGTCTGAATCTCAGATGCTAACATGGTGTCACAGTTATCATTACAACATCGTATTTTTGTATGTAAAACTTATTTTTAGTACGAGTCGGCTCGGCGGGTACGTGATACATTTGTTCAGCAATTTCCTGATGAAGTGCCACCTTCACTAGCACAGATTCACGTAATTGAAAATAAGTTTGACACTACTGGCTCAGAGCTCAATAAAAGACATAAAATAAAAGATCAGAAACATTAAAGTGGCAGAACTCACTTGCGTCAGCCAGAATGTGGTTACCAGATACAATGCCTGTATGACCCAGGAAGGACGACATTTCCATCATCTTTTATAAGTTAATATTTCGTATAGGATTGTACACACGCTTAAAGCAGGGGGCCACGGTGCACCAGAAGCTCGGCCAAGGCCACCGCAGCATCGGATAACAAAACTGCCGCTTGGCGTTCTTACTTTATATGAAATACCCTGTATTTAAATACCTCAACAACCAATTCAAATTTATTGCGAGTAGTGATTACGGATAGTATTAGTCAGTGACAAACAATGAATATTTGTGGTAATTTACAATATTTATTCCTAAGAGAAGGAATTAATTCCTGAAAAATACAGTAAAATATAGAAAATTTTGGACTTAAATGAAATGTTCGCATTTAAAAAAATATTAGAAACATATGCCTGAATAGCATTTCCATTAACAATTATTAACAGTTTTCACTATATATGTAGGTACCTTTTCTAACAGCTGAGCACACAGTATTTCTTAAACCCACTCTTTTGCGACACACATTGGATCATGTCTCTTGTAGTGTAATTTAGTTCAGTATATGTATGAAGGTGTAATATATGTAGACCTAGCTACCATTCTCAAACACTTTAAATAAAAATCAATGGTTATGTATTCTGGGCCAAAATAAAAGTAACGGACGCGAGAGCCTGCAGATCGGATGGAGACAAAACATGGTTCATTGAAATCAGCCCCCATGCCGTTGCTTAACATGAAATTATGTCTGTTTGAACGCAGTGCATTTTCTCTGTAAATACCTGCACGCTAAAGGAATAATTTTATGGAAAATTTGGAAAATGCTAGTAAACAATGAAACATAAATAACGATTTACTGATATTGCTCTTTAAGGAGCGCTAACTGTGAAATTTTATCTTCGTTGCATAGTGAGAAATTTAAAGATATGGACATAAAATAATTCTTACTCACCTGAACTTCGAGTTCAAAGCCTGGAAGATAGCTAAGTGGCACTGGGTGAAATGGATTATCAAACGGTGACGTGTGGAACTCAAGAAGCATGTGAGGTCCACTACTGACTATATCTGGCACCACGTCTCCTCCACACAGACGAACAAGCACAGGATCCGCGGTTGTGCTTCCATCATAAACAGTCAGGTAGTCTTGGACCACGTTGCATTGGTCCCATACCCTGAAGAGGATTGAAAGAAATGTTCATTTGATCAGTTGCATGAAAATATATCACTACCGATGGACAAAGAACATCAGTATACTTATCGAAAATACACTGCATAGTTAGGGAAATAATTAACTATTCATTCGAACATGCATTCTTTCTCTCACTTATATTTTAAGTGTTTATGACTAACAGCCTACTCTACTTTTCATTATGACAAAACGAGGGACCTAAATTGTCCCCTATTAGCAGTTAATGCTTCAGGCTCCTATTCTTTTAACAATGTCCTCTAAAATCGTTCAATACCGAGTCTAGACGTCGAAATGGCAAACTTTCCAAAGCGTCAGTTAACTTCTTAATACATACTCAACAACCAATGGCTTGATCACACTGTATCACTCGATCCCATGGGATCTCTGAAATTAAGCAACATTGAGCGTGGTAAGGACTTAAAATGATGACTTGTTCTCGAGTTCTAAGCGCATTTGGCAGGAAAATGGAAGATTGGGCGAAAAGGAAAAGCAACCGAATGCAAGTAAACTCGGATGCAGAGATCAGCCCTTCGGAACTACCAATTAGCCTACGAGGTGAAAAACGATTCCTCTTTAGATACTCAGCATCTGACGCTGACAACTCCGAGGTTTTGAAAGTGCAGTTTTGATCAAACTTCCTCTCGGTAAATGCTAGCACACTTCCTTCTAATGTAGCTGTCGTTGTTGAATCGTTTGCGACATCGTGGTCATGTATACCCGTGTGTATGGAATCTGTCGGATAACCTGGGTCATTGGCATGGCTGTACTAGTAAAAGCATATGAAATAAGGGTCACGATTTGAGAAGGAAGTGGACGTGGCCTTATTTTAAGTACCAACTCCATATTTGCTTGGAATAGACGTGGGAAACCACGGAAAACCTATTTAGGATAGCTGAGGTGAGAGTCGTACCCATGTTCGCCTCACGAGACTGGGTGTAACCAGTTCCACCCGTCAGACCAGAGATATGTTTTAGGCAGAGCCGGGAAATGAATCCGGTCAAAGAATGCTAATCAGTACGTAACTAGGTGAGCCTTTTCACTCTATCTGAGGACCCTTTTGCTTGAATACTTTAAAAAGAAATACGTTTGGTTGCTAAAATTTCCTTGTCACCTTGCCTGTAATTTCGGGAGACTCCCAATTTTATTCCGTGAATGTGTACATTACCAAATAATGAGATAGGCAAGTTATTCTGTAGAGCCATTCCTTTCATACCGTATTTTATTTTGACATTACCGGTGTGAAAACTGCTTTACATTCCTTGACCGGTACAGATTGTACAGTTTATTACCAGCATGTTTTATCATTTTAAATGATCTTGTCAACTTCGTCGTTACGCTGGGGTCTGGCGTTACGTTACGGTGACGGGACGAAATGTACCCAGATGCACTGAGGTGTGTGACGTCATAGTACTGTTTGGTGCATGTGTTCCCCGACAATCTCTACATCGTTAGGTTTTTTTTTTTAGTCAATTTACCCTCTAGGTTGGTGGTTCCCACGGACTCAGCGAGGGAACTCACCACTACCGCCTCTATGGGCAGTGTCCTGGAGCTGGGAACATTCGGTCGGGATGGATACAACTGGGGAGGTGTGATCAGCACTTCGCCCAGGCGGCCTCACCTGCAAAGCGAACAGGGGCCTCATGAGGGAGGGGAAGGGATGGAAGATAGGGATGGATAGGCTAGGAAGAGGGAAGGAGGCGGCCGTGGCCTTACAGTAGGTACCATCCCGGCATTTGCCCGAAGACGAAGTGGGAAACCACGGAAAACCACTTCGAGGATCGCTGAGGGGGAATCGAACTCCCTCTACTCATTTGGGCCACCCGAGGCTGAGTAGACCCCGTTCCAGTCCTCGTACCACTTTTCAAATTTCGTGGCAGAGCCGGGATTCGAACCCAGGACCTCCGGGGCGGCAGCTAACCATGCTGACCGCTACGCTACGGAGGCGACTACATCGTTAGTATAAGACAAAAATCCCCGATTCTTGGATATCACGGGTAATCTCGAGAACCACTGGATGGATTTTGATGCGGTTTTCACCATTCTGTAAAGGATATCTCGAGGAAAGATTCTGTAGAAAATAATTTATGTATGATGAAAGGAAGCCAAGCAGTAACGATTTCAGTGAAAAAGTCGAAAACAAACCTGGCGTCCATGCGCTTCTTAAGCTTACGCTGGGCAAACCGTTAAAATATCAATATATTATGAGCGTAAGAATTGGTCAGCATGAAAAGTTCTACAAAATAGCCCGCGAGAGCATATCTCTATCTTCAATACAACGCCCACTATAGCCTAAGTGTTTTAGACTGGATGGAAGGGGCACATCCCCGCTCGCTCTGGTGAGCGTGACGGCATCCCGCGCGCTTGTCCATGCTTTGCCCTTGGTTGCACTTGCCGTTCGCGAGATATTTGAAACAAGATAAGCAAGATAAGTAATATGCAGATAATTTTCTAATATGTAAAGAGTCTTCGGCTTCGAGCGAAGCGAGAAGCCTCCAGACTTTCTAGCATTTTTCAGCGTTTGTAGCATTTAAAATGATACAAAGTCTAGTCTTTCAGACTGACTGTCACTTTTTTTGAGGTAAGAAGCATATTTCATTTGAATTATAAACCTAGCTGTTAGACACTTTACAAGGGAACTATGAGAGTGCTCATACTGAAATAGCGTACAACTCTCCACCTGATATTGGCCAGGGCGCAGGTGGCAACGCCTGAAAAGCAGAGCCCCATACATTTAAATGTTTATAGAAGTCTATAAATACTTTATAGATTTTTTTAGCTATGTTGATATGGATGACTTGGAGCCCAATACTAAATCATTTCCGGGAAAGTACACACATCAAAAAAAGTTTTGCATCACCTCGGTTCCCAGATCTCCGGCATATAGACGTTGACTGTGTATATTGTATCCAAGATACAGTCCCTTTGACTGTTCATAGATGTCACTAAAACTGCTCAAAGATGTAAACAACCATGCATGAGCAGGGCCTATTAGACGGAGGGGGTACGACAGCCGATCAGTTCCAGTCATTCCACCAGGACGAAGGTACGCTGCTCATGTTGTCTGTAGTTCTACCATGACTAGAAGGTCAATACCGCAGTTCGATCGCGTCCGCATTGTTACTTTGTGTCAAGAAGGGCTCTCAACAAGGGAAGTTTCCAGGCGTCTCAGAGTGAACCAAAGCGATGTTGTTCGGACATGGAGGAGGTACAGAGATACAGGAACTGTCGATGACAGGCCTCGCTCAGGCCGCCCAAGGGCTACTACTGTAGTGGATGACCGCTACTTACGGATTGCCGCTCGGAGGAACCCTGACAGCAATGCCACCATGTTGAATAATGCGTTTCGTTCAGCCACAGGACGTCGTGTTTCAACTCAAACTGTGCGCAATAGGCTGCATGATGCGCAACTTCACTCCCGACGTCCATGGCGAGGTCCAGCTTTGCAACCCCGACACCATGCAGCGCGGTACAGATGGGCCCAACAACATGCTGAATGGACCCCACGGAATTGGCATCACGTTCTCTTCACCAATGAGTGTCGCATATGCCTTCAACCAGACAATCGTCGGAGACGTGTTTGGAGGCACCCTGGTCAGGCTGAACGTCTTAGACACACTGTCCAGCGAGTGCAGCAAGGTGGTGGTTCCCTGATGTTTTGGGGTGGCATTATGTGGGGCCGACGAACGCCACTGGTGGTCATGGAAGGCTCCGAAACGGCTTTACGATACCTGAATGACATCCTCCGACCCATAGTGCAACCATATCGGCAGAATATTGGAGAGGCATTTGTCTTCATGGACGACAATTCTCGACCTCATCGTGCACATCTTGTGAATGCGTTCCTTCAAGATAACGACATCGCTCGACTACAGTGGCCAGCATGTTCGCCAGACATGAACCCTATCGAACATGCCTGGGATATGTTGAAAAGGGCTGTTTATGGACGTCTTGACCCACCAACCACTCTGAGAGATTTACGCCGAATTGTCGTTGAGGAGTGGGACAATTTGGACCAACAGTGTCTTGATGAACTTGTGGATAGTATGCCACGGCGAATACAGGCATGCATCAATGCAAGAGGACGTGCTACTGGGTATTAGAGGTAGTGGTGTGTACTGCAATCTGGACCACAAATGCTGAAAGTCTAGCTGTATGATGGTGCAACATGCAATGTGTGGGTCTCATGAGCAATAAAACGAGCTGAAATGTTGTTTGTGTTGATCTCTATTCCCTTTGTATTTAACGGTTCCGGAACTCTTGGAACCGAGGTGATGCAAAACTTTTTTTGATGTGTGTAGAATCTGAAGGTGTTGGCGTAGCTTATAAACAGTTGAACGAGTCATGGATATGCATATGACTAAGTGCCTGAAAGGGTAGAACACCAATATCGATACATGTGGTGACAATTTCATATCCATACGACGTTTGGCTTTTCCAAAATGGATGATTGGGGATGTAACTCCATTTATGTAAACCTTGGCATATTACTTCCCATTTGTTCTCGTTATATGTGTTTCTTTAAATCATTTAAGAAATTTTTATTTTTACCAAAGACTCAGTTACTTCTATTTAAAATTTATAATTAGTACACAATCAATTATTTTATGAAAATCTTAATTGAACGATCATACAGACTGCTTATAAGAATAATACTAGTTTGCAGAACAGTTGTGAGAATTTGCAACGAAATTGATCACAGTTTCAAGGAATAATATAACGGATTTCTTTTGTTTCATTTTAATGAACTGTTATTTCCAGCTTAAAAGTAAACTTGTTAAACTTTCTCCTCGAGAAGACTGTATTGAAATGTACGTATTTTGTCATGCACCATGATCTATCAACTCTTCGACAGTTAGAAGCGTGCTTATGAAGTATGTATGGTATATCGATATTTGGACAGATGTCTGAACGATATATAAGGAATAGGAATCATTTATTATTTTGTCGATTTTGCGACTCATTTCAGCCTAGGATTGATGATAACACCTTACCTTGAACAACGTATAGCGGGTGAATCAGCTGCCCCTAATGATTTTGTTTAATGCAGCCCAACTAACGCGTGTTCTCAGGAAGGTCAATATTTCTCTGCTTGCATCCCATGGTAGTAATACATTGCAAGCATAGCCTGCATACATTATTATTCTTCCCTAGCATTGGTCTGTGGTCACATCGAGGAAAAATATTATTTTTCAGTATCGTATGCAGGATATGCCTGCAGTGCATTAGTACCATACGGGCTGCGAGCAGAGAAATATCGACCTTCCTGATAACAACGCTAGTTGGGCTGCATAAAACAGTATTATTATGGGCCAGTGATTCACCTGGTATATGCAGTAGACAATGTAATTCCAAAAATACTACAATAACAATTATTGTAAAAATAGTAATGTTATTATTTTTACGTCCCTATTAACTACTGAGGCTTTTAGAGACACCGGTGTATGAGAATTTCGCCCTGAAGGGGATCTCTAACGTGCCAGTAAATCTACTGACACGGCTCCCTCGCATTTGCCCAACCTCAAATGCCGACTGACTAATTGTTAAAGGAGATTCCTGCAATACTGGCCACTTCAACGTTTCTTGTTATACGAAATATAATAATGTCTGATGTGAGGTTATTATGGACTAATCGTGTACTTAAATAAATGATATTACAATGTCAGGTCGAGCTTTTCATAAAATATTGTCACACGTTTCTAATATTTAAAGGTACACAAAAACGTAATATTCAAGAAGTTTCAAGTTCACGCGATGTTATTTATATAGGTCTATTCTACCAGTATCGGCCAGTTACTTCTCTATCAGTTATACACTGGCGGAATAATATATCCCAACACCATGAAATAAGGAATGTAGAGTACTGAAATTTCGGCTATATATTTGGCGAAGTAACATATTTAATTGATTAAATGTAGAAGACAACAGGTTAATGTCTGCACGAGAAAAGCCATCGCAAATGTGCCATGCTGGTCTATTAATAACCGGTATAATCTCTAGACTATTGTATGCAGGCATCCAAACGTGTATGCATTGTGTCGTACAGGTGCCGGATGTCAACTTGTGGGATGGAGTTCCATGCCTGTTGCACTTGGTTTGTCAATAAAAGGACGGTTAATGCTGGCCGTGGATAATGCTGGAGTTGTCGTCCAATGATGCCCCATACGTGCTCGATTGGGGACAGATCAGGCGATCATACAGGCCAAGGCAGCATGTTGATATCCTGTACAGATGTTGGGTTACAACAGCGGCATGGGGGCGTGTGTTATCCTGTTGGAAAACATCCCCGGGAATGCTGTTCATTAATGGCAGCACAACAGGTATAATCACCAGACGGACGTACACATCTGCAATTATAGAGCGTGGGATAACCACGGGAGTGCTCCTGCTGTCATAGGAAATTGTTCCCCAGACCAGAACGCCCAATGTAGGACCAGTGTATCGAAGCCGCAGGCAGGTGGAATGCAGGCGCTCACCTGGCCTCCTTCTAACCAACACATTGCCATCACTGGCACCAAGGTACTTGAATTCTATTATCTATATGATTATTTATTTAAGCGGAGCCGTTGATCGTAACAGTTGTTACCCTCTCGTCTGCCTACTCCCTAGGAGTATTATTTTCTTATTATTCATTATTATATTATATACCCTACATTCGTGTTGACCGACTGAAGAGTTACAACTGGCTGTTTGTATAGGCAACACTGACAAAATGGCTTCTAAATTTATTACCAGTGAAGGTATGTATTGTAAATTTACCTTTTACTTACAAATATACGAGGCACGTCCAGAAAGTAAGTTCCGTTTGGTAATAAAATTAAATTGTGTACAGATACAGAAGAAATATTTATTGCACAACATTCTACACCTCTTAAACTACTTTACAACATAACTGCCGAACTTTTGCAGGCATTTGTCATAGCGTGGCACAAGTTTTTGGATACCTTCTTCATAGAAGTTTGCCGCCGATCCGTAAACGAGAGTGAAGACTCCCCTGTAAGATATCCTACCCTTTGGCCACCACTGTTAGGCAAATTGCGTGCTTACCAGGAGAACTGCGTATGTTTAGGAGTTCTCCTGACCACATACGCAATTTGCCTAACAGTGGTGGCCAAAGGGTAGGATATCTTACAGGGGAGTCTTCACTCTCGTTTACGGTCGGCGGCAAACTTCTATGAAGAAGGTATCCAAAAACTTGTGCCACGCTATGACAAATGCCTGCAAAAGTTCGGCAGGTATGTGGAAAAGTAGTTTAAGAGGTGTAGAATGTTGTGCAATAAATAATTTTTCTGTATCTGTACACAATTTAATGTTATTACCAAACGGAACTTACTTTCTGGACGTGCCTCGTATATCCCAATGTACGTCTTTATATTTGATGATCCCTGAAAACCTGGTTATAAAATCTTGCTGCATAACATCACAAAATACAAATAAGTAAAGAGAGATTCTATTTTAGAGTCTCTATTCCCAATAAATACCAAAAGTAACATTTTTACGGTTAATACCAACATCAAACTTGAATATACAGTATATCTTTCAGCGCGCACAGTCGCTGCCATCCATTTCGCTGCACCATTCACAAATGAAAGCCCGGTAATGCTACAGTTGTCCATTCTTTTTCAGGCAATGAAATATCAGGGTTTAGTTGGTAAATACCATCCATTCTCATTTAGAGTGTTTCCTTTCATTCTCGTTCTGTTTTCAGGTATGTTAATCCTGTGTAAGTCCAACATAAAATGCTCACACTATCATTAGATGCAAATACAGCCACACACTCCGCAGAACAATGAACGGTATACAGTATATGATCAACATAATCAGAGTCATAACAAATGCTAGTAAGCTGTTGCCTGGCTCAGGCATGTGCATGGACCAATATGCTAGATGAAATACAGTATGTCCTGATGTCCTTGGATTTAATATTGGTTGATTAATATTGGATATTAATCGAATTCAAACCTGTTTTAAAGGTCAAAATATTGTAGTAGCATTTTTACGCTGGTTACTAAAGTATAGTCTACTATATCAGGCTTCACAGTAGCCCTACCCATCTTTCTTCACCCCCAGAGGCCCTGTTTTGATTCCCGGCTCTGTCAGAAAATAAAATTTTCACATAATGGTAGATACGAGATACACTCATTCCCAAGAAGTAAGCCTATGAAGAGGTGGGTTCGATTCCCGTATGATCCACCGTAGAAGTTATTTTGATTGCTATTCCATTTCAACTCCAGAAAATTGCCAAGATGGTTCTCAACTTATGTTAACGACTCCCTCTTTCCTATCCTTGCCTCAAATATATTTGCATACAACATTACAGACAATAAAATAATGTAGGTTACTGGAATATTTCTACACACACCCATGTACGCGAGGATAATAGCCACGATGGCCAAATCCCTAAACGAAATACCAACAAAACCTCATTTTCCTAGCACCGAACTTGGCAATAAAGGGGAGCCTTGCCCCTTGGTGAACGAACAACTAGCGCATGCCGATAACAAGTGTACTCTTGTAGAAATGTGATGTTTCACTCTAAGCATAACATACTAGGACCCCTTAAATTCCTGCCTTTATAATTCAAGAGACTAAATGAAATTGTAAGTATTAAGAACTCTTCTAGGATGTAAAATATATCATGCAAAAGTCTGACTTTAGACTTGGAATGGATGAGAGGATGAAATTCTATAGAACCACATTCATTTTGTTGTCACAAAGATTTCATTATTTACAGAAGTAAAAATAATATCTGAAGCTTCCTACTGTTATAATTTCAATGGTGAGGAAGATATCGCCTAATTACCTCTGGAAATATGAATAGAGATATTTTTTCCTTCCCAAGGGACGCCGCTTGCTTTCAGGACTCATTCACTGACGTTGAGTTTCATTTGAATGCTGCCCTTTCCATAATTAGGCCCCCCACAATGAGCTTTAGAACGTATTTTGTATCATACAAGAGTAATTATAATCTTTTCATCGTTACAAAGCGTTGAAGAAGTCAGCTGTTTGAAGGGGCGTTCATTTCAATACCGCAAGCATGTTCAACAATCCGATTAATCTTATCATATAATTATGACTATGAAGGCAAAGTTATGAGAAACCAAAATAACTGTTAAATTCATAACTTTATTATTCAACTTAGATCTTCGATATGTTACTAACCAACGTGCATATCATTTTAAAGTCTTTAGCTTGGCACGTACATTTTTACATTTTAATTGTCCGCAAACTAATGGAATTAAAAATGACAACAACTATCTTAACTAGAACACCATTTGTAATTTGAATACCGACAATACTCGTTTGCCATCGAAAGGCGACACTATACATGAAGTTTACCCTTCATTGAGGGCTTGGAAATGAGTGCATCTTCTAGTGGAGGCTGCGGTGGTACAATTGGATAATGTACCCGTCTGAAATACAAGAGATCCAGGTTCGAATTCCGAATTTGGTCTCATTTTAAGTGTAACCGTATTTCTTCGCCTTATTATTCCATGTTTCTACGGGGTCAGGCATGAATTGAGAACAGTTTTATGACAGAATGATGGTCATGCCCGAGTGCTCGTCATAGCCTACATTTCATTTTTAATAATTCAATCCACTCATGGGGTTAGAATAACAAAGGGTCCTAGACCATTAACACCATTCCTTCAAAAATTCATTTCAACTCATGACCGACCCCGTAGAAAATCGAGATATATCGACCCAGTTCTTTCATTCTCCTATCTCTTTCAGAAGTGTTAAATAGATAGGGATTGACCAGTCATCAGGCACGCTGCAACTTCTTGCTTGATTCATGCAGACTAGGTGTATTTACGAGTGGCTGGATGGCACTGTAACACTGCAGCTTTAGCCAGGAGGCATGGCATATAACTAGTTTCAATTTTTGGAATTTTGGCAGCGTCGAGACGAATCACATCTTTCGTGTTACTCATAAAACAGGGATGTCCAATTATTTTTACTTTAGACTTGAAAATACCATTTCACAACATGATAAACTTTCTGACTGTCAAAACTTGTAATGGAAACACTATTACTCTGGTTCGTGCAACACAATTTGAATTGAAGAGTAGATCTCAAGGGAGCTGGTGCTTGCGAGCACCAGGATGAGATCGCCTGCATAGCTTCACTCGAGGACAATGACACTCGAACATCAACTCTAACCTTTTCCTTGTGTTAAGTTTTGATTGTTCATCTGTGCCCTGGGAAATCGAAATGTATCTCAGTGACAATATTTAATTCGAAAAACAAGTCGCAATTTCCCCATTTCAGATTGGTTTCACAATGAACTAAGGAGCTCCTCATCCTTCCTCTGCACACTCAAGGGCAGCCGAGTGGCAGCTTTAACATATTCAATACTGGACAGATGCGAGTGGATTCTCTTCACATTTTGACATATTTCTCTCTGATAGAAGTTTGTCTTTAGTTGTTACTTTTCGATGAGTTTTCTTGAGAATCTTGAGATTGGAAGTACCAGCTTCTTGTGTATTACGCACTTTACTTCACGAGTGCAGAAAGACAAAATAACACTGAAGATCGATATTTCCTCAATACTTTTGGTGAAGAGTAAACGTTTAGGAGGTAAAATCATTGTAATATAAAACAGAAAACATGTTATAGTCTACGTACAAAAACGGTGAATTGGGATCAATAACTGCACCTCAGTGCTTAGAAAGAATTGTGGTGAATGTGGTAGGGATGTATACTGAAATATGATTACTATCATAAATGTGTGAAGTCACACTCCCATTTTGTACCACGGCATAACAATGCTTGTTAAATCATGCATTATGGCCATGAGGGCAGCTGACAGTGACAATCCTGAGTGTGTTTTCCCCCCGGAGTTTTCCACACTCCCTCCAGGAAAATGTCGGCATAGTACCTTATTTTAAGTCCCGGGGCACCTACCACATTCCTGTCCCTAATCAATTTTTACACACACTAATACGGTCATCACATCAATACAGGTTGTCAGACAGGTTCAACACACACCTAACTAGGCCCTTCAAAGAGCTGATGACCAAGATGTCCCAAGCCCCTAAAATGAATTAACAACAATAACAACACAGTCACATGCCACCTTCCAGTTTATTGGGCTACAAAGTGAATTCGTCTTATGAGGCACAGAATTTCAGTAGACAACTTAAGCGGAGTAAGGGAAGCGTAATGACAGTTATATTCAGTGCATGACGGCAATATCCTGATCTGTTTGCGACCATACAACAGTTATCTGACATAATGCTGCAATCTGTTAAATTTTTGATGATCTATATCCTTATTTTACAAATAATTGTGAGGTAATTGCAGTATTTGACACAACAGTGGAATAACTTGAGATGTGTGACTTTTATAACAATAATAATAATACGAAGTAAAACAATAAGTAGAAGAAGAAGAATCAGTGTGGAAGGTCATAACATCAAGAGAAGAAAAGAAGTTCCGTAACGAACTAAAGAGCCTACTTTTCATGCCAATGATTATTCCACAGTATATGAACCTATCAAGAATAATGACGAAATTAAGTTGCTAATATCGAAATTTCTAATTAGTTCGAAATACTGTATACCAGGCATAATGAAGCCTAATAGAGCACTACAGTTGGCAGCCCTGGTGACTGAATATATTCTTAGTTCCATCTCTTGAGGTACAGAATACAAAATTTGGTTGAAGTTCAATGAATAGCATGGACGTTACATGCAGTTAAACATTGGATCTAACAGTGCGCGTAAAATCATGTTGGCAACAATGTCATGCACATATTGGTCAGAAATAATCTGAAATAATATGATCTATTGTTGTGCCAAATTTGAATGAAATCGATTAGTTAATATAGAAGTTACATGCATTTTAAAATTGGACCTATCAGCAGGCTTTGAATCATGTTGGCAGCACTGACGTACATTAGTTACTCCAAATTCATCTAGAATGCCAGGTACTATACGTGTGCAAAGTTTAGAGCTATTGGCTTGCATACTTTCTGATATATTGATATTAGGGTAACAAATATAGGGACAGCACATATTAACAGTTGGCAGCCCTGGTTGCTCTTAAGAATATGCATTGTCATATCTGTTATGGTACACATAGCACATACGAAATTTGGTTGAAATCCAAATGATAGTACGGAAGTTACATGTATTAAAATTGGACCTGTCAGCAGGCTTAGAATCATGTTGGTAGCACTGACGTATATAAGTTACTCCAAATTAATATAGAATGTCAGGTAATATACGTGTGCATAGTTGAAAGCTGTCGGCTTGCATACTTTCTGATATATTGGTATTTGGATAAAATAAATTAAGAGCATTTATTAACAGTTAACAGCCCTGATGGGTCTTAAGAATACGCTCAGTCATATCTGGTTATGTACACATACAACATACGAAATTTGGTTGAATTCCAATTGATAGTGTAGAAGTTATATGCATTTAAAAATTGGACCTATCAGCAGGCTTAGAATCATTTTGGTAACACTACCATGCATGGCCTCCTGGAAACTAAACTGCAATATTATTTTCTATACGTGTGCCAATTTTGAAATAGCTCCCATTCATACCTTCCAAGATATCCAACATGGAGCTCAAATTTCAAATGCGATTTTTTAGCAGTTGGTAGCACTGACATCATTTTCAAATATGGCCGTGAGATATTCAGGTATAGATCTTTACTCCTACCAAATTTTGTTTCGATTGCTCCAGCCGTTTAGGAGTTGATAGGGGGGGACACACACACAGCCAGACAGACAGAAGGACAGACAGACAGACACACATTTGCCCGATCTCATAAGTCTACTTTTTCCTCATTTTTGTAAAATGTGAAAAGTAGGCTAAAAATCTATGTAAGATAAATCCGGTATAGATGCTGCTGCGGTAGCCTACAGATGCCGCATACACTGCAGCCATAGGTTCCTGTCGTTGCAGCTAGACGGTGTGAAGGCTATTTCGGTATGTAAGCAATAACCACTGTCTGCCGGTGTGGTGCAAGTTGCTCGCATATTACGCAAATTTTAGTCAATAACGAGTGCATGTTTCCTTCTTACAAAGTCTACTCTTGTATTCATTTACTGAATAATAACTTGGTTTTAAAAGCTTAAATCATTCGTTTTACGTACAGAAGAAATCTGTACGGATACTATAGTGGAAACAATGCTTATTTTCGGACACGTTAACATTAAGGTACGACAACAGGAGGATGCGGCGTCTCTACCGGACAGTTGAGAGAGTTGCCGCACGGCAATCCGGTAGCAATGCCTCATTGATATCATTTGTTAAGAGCAATCGGGAAACATTGAAACTATTCAGTGGGTACCGGCACTCCATTCGAGTATTTTATTATCTTATGATTCTTAAAATTCCTAATTTATTTCATTGGTTTCGATGTTAATATCATTGGTACTATATAGCCTACAGTTATATTATTTTCAGAAATAAACATTTTAAACATGCCTACTAAGTGCAAAAAAGGGGCATAGTCAAAGGAGCTCAGTGGTTGGAGGAAAATGTAAGAGAAGTTGTAAAAAGGCTGAAAGCAAAAGAAAATACTATTCAGGAAGGCATAAAGGTGCAATGGAATTCAGGAACGAACATTAAAACGAAGAATGGATTCCGGAAATCTATAAAAAGGCACAATGGGTCAATAGGTGTTTGTTAAATGGGGCCTGTATTAACTCATAACAAACGAGAGCTGTCTTGTCAAAAACTCAAAACATTTAATCTTTAACGACAGTATAAAGAACCCAAAAACTCATCATGACATAGTTTTGCACTGAAATACTTAAGTCAACTAAACATACACTATCAGAACAAAGGTCCATTCATTAACTTTTAACGAGAAAATATTCTACAACAATCGAAGATAATGTTTGGTGAAATACGTTTATAATGTGATATTAGAATTCTAAAAGAAAATGCTTATGCCAACAGGTGATTAAATATAAAGAAAATATTTATCAATGAAGAAGGCAAAATAATGGTCGAAACATGTACATTTTTAATGTGTAAACGTAGTTTTTACTGACGATGGGGATTATTTTCAAAATATAAATTTTATTTTTTAAATACACACATCAAAAAAAGTTTTGCATCACCTCGGTTCCCAGATCTCCGGCATATAGACGTTGACTGTGTATATTGTATCAAAGATACAGTCCCTTTGACTGTTCATAGATGTCACTAAAACTGCTCAAAGATGTAAACAACCATGCATGAGCAGGGCCTATTAGACGGAGGGGGTACGACAGCCGATCAGTTCCAGTCATTCCACCAGGACGAAGGTACGCTGCTCATGTTGTCTGTAGTTCTACCATGCCTAGAAGGTCAATACCGCAGTTCGATCGCGTCCGCATTGTTACTTTGTGTCAAGAAGGGCTCTCAACAAGGGAAGTTTCCAGGCGTCTCAGAGTGTACCAAAGCGATGTTGTTCGGACATGGAGGAGGTACAGAGATACAGGAACTGTCGATGACAGGCCTCGCTCAGGCCGCCCAAGGGCTACTACTGTAGTGGATGACCGCTACTTACGGATTGCCGCTCGGAGGAACCCTGACAGCAATGCCACCATGTTGAATAATGCGTTTCGTTCAGCCACAGGACGTCGTGTTTCAACTCAAACTGTGCGCAATAGGCTGCATGATGCGCAACTTCACTCCCGACGTCCATGGCGAGGTCCAGCTTTGCAACCCCGACACCATGCAGCGCGGTACAGATGGGCCCAACAACATGCTGAATGGACCCCACAGAATTGGCATCACGTTCTCTTCACCGATGAGTGTCGCATATGCCTTCAACCAGACAATCGTCGGAGACGTGTTTGGAGGCACCCTGGTCAGGGTGAACGTCTTAGACACACTGTCCAGCGAGTGCAGCAAGGTGGTGGTTCCCTGATGTTTTGGGGTGGCATTATGTGGGGCCGACGTACGCCACTGGTGGTCATGGAAGGCTCCGAAACGGCTTTACGATACCTGAATGACATCCTCCGACCCATAGTGCACCCATATCGGCAGAATATTGGAGAGGCATTTGTCTTCATGGACGACAATTCTCGACCTCATCGTGCACATCTTGTGAATGCGTTCCTTCAAGATAACGACATCGCTCGACTACAGTGGCCAGCATGTTCGCCAGACATGAACCCTATCGAACATGCCTGGGATATGTTGAAAAGGGCTGTTTATGGACGTCTTGACCCACCAACCACTCTGAGAGATTTACGCCGAATTGTCGTTGAGGAGTGGGACAGTTTGGACCAACAGTGTCTTGATGAACTTGTGGATAGTATGCCACGACGAATACAGGCATGCATCAATGCAAGAGGACGTGCTACTGGGTATTAGAGGTAGTGGTGTGTACTGCAATCTGGACCACAAATGCTGAAAGTCTAGCTGTATGATGGTACAACATGCAATGTGTGGGTCTCATGAGCAATAAAACGAGCTGAAATGTTGTTTGTGTTGATCTCTATTCCCTTTGTATTTAAAGGTTCCGGAACTCTTGGAACCGAGGTGATGCAAAACTTTTTTTGATGTGTGTATAATGTCTTATGTCTTATGTTATGTTCTAACACTCAATTGTATTAAAGTTGAAGAAATTAGCATAAATTGGATTGTGTTATTAATTATTTTTCTTGCGGCATCTCTCCCGAGCAAAGTCGGCATCTATACAGGGTTCCAGGGACAGACGCTGCTGATGCAACAATTGCTTTGTTCCCTCTTTTCGCCGATTTATTTTCAATTACTAATCCGTAACTCATATGCGATCTATTGTAAACATTTTCAGATTGTGCTCCATCAATTTGCAACAATTTTCAACGTAATTCTACTTGGATATAACAAAATATATAAATAGTGCGGCAACACGACCAGATTTGCCCTATATGGTGATATTCCACATGACGAGTTTACTCCAAGCTACAGTGTTTCCGCAAAGTCTCTCCGCAGCGCGTGTCTCACCTTGCGGGACGTGTTGGGTTGGCAGTACATTCAAGTTATGTTGTTACAAGGAAAACAATTACATTAAATTAAGTAAATTAAGTACTCACCACTATCACACTGTGCTCCGTAATGTTTCCACCAGCACGAAAAACCTCTTCCACTAAAACACACGCTCTTCAGTAGTAGCCGCTGCGGAGAGACTTTGCGGACACACTTTACTAACATAGTAGAGGAGAGCAGTACCGTAATTGGCTTTTAAGGATGCTACATCGAATGTCCCGAGCTCATTGATGCGGCAAGACGAAACCCATGGCCACTGAAGACCAGATTTGACTTCACTGCAAAAGATGACCCTAACTCACCCTTTGCGACCTTATTAAAATGATTGTTGTTAATGCTAATTGATTTGAGGGGCTTGGGACATCTTGGTTATTAACCCCGTGTACTTTAATGTGCGTTGAACCCTCCTGATCCCCGAGTTTTTCTTGTTGCCCGCAGTAGTTAATTATAATGTTACGCCTATTTACTGATTTTACAATAATGTGCTCAAGTGTATGTGTGACAAATGGCTCAAGACAGTAAACGAATCAAGTGAACAATGTCTAATTACAGATAGCCTACTTCTATAAAGGAAGGACGTACACGAAGAGGGAAGCTATGGCTTCGCAACTTAAAATAAACCTACCACTAGCAGTCTCTTAACGTGTCCAATATTCAGACGGAATACCCCCATGGCAATTATCGCTGTCCTGCTCGGCAATCTCCATTCATCGCTCTGGCACATACAATAAAGCATTTGTACCTGCGACCATACATTCCTGAAATTCAATCTCGCCACAAATTAGATACATAAATCAGTCAAGGCTATTCCAGGGAAGTGTTTCATATAATAGAGGCTGGCAGCAATGCAGCAACCATTTCCTGCTGCTCATGAGGGTGTACTTTCTTAATTTATTATTAAGAGCGAAGTATAAAATTCTAAATGCAAAATGTACAGGCAGGTAAACAATTACAACATGTATACAATGTTTTATGTAGGGGCGTTGTTGCTCCCAGCAAGAAACAAAGAAACTGAATGTTCAGCGGTAAACAGCGGGAAGTGTAGCGAAGTACATATCAATACACGGACAGGAGCAAGTACTACCCGACCAGCGAATTGTTACCGGTGGCAGAAATCGGAACTAATGCGCTCCGCCCAGCCACACGCCTGCGATGGACGTTATTTGTGTGCCTGATTCATGCTGGGCCGTGCGCTGTGCGGTGTGATCTCATTGTAGCCTATGACTGTACATGAGTTTCCCACCCTTGCCCCGCAAGCCGTTCGCTGCAGCCATAACGAGGCGAGATGACGTAATGTATACAAAACAGCTGCGCTCTCCTTCTAGCGGTAACAATTCCCTGGTAGGGTAGTAAGCTAGGTCTACAAAACCACAGAGTCAACTCAGTTAGGCTTAAGTGTTTAAACTAACTAACTACAATAGCTCATTACCTAAATGAGTAACGGTTCATAACCAAACAGTCCAGAACTCAATCACTTCAATAGCTCTCTACGAGGGAAGTTAACGATTCTAAAGGGTTTGACACTTATACACATACAAATTAATAACAAAAAAACAACGCAACACTTACAGAAGTGTAACAGACTAAATGAATACATACATACATACATACGTACATACATACATACATACATACATACATACGCACATGCAGATTCATTAGAGACTGGTTTGCCTTTCAGCGTCCAGTCCAGTCTGCAAGCCTCTGTTTACGAACAAGTCGCCTTCATGATCCTCTATTAGCAGTTAGCACTACGGCCTTCTCTACTTTTACATCTCTCACTTTGAAATCGTTCAACACTGATTCTAACCATCGCCTCCTAGTTATACCTCTGCTTATCTTACCCTCTAAAGCCGAACCCATTAACCTCTTAGGAATACAAATGTATAATTGGTTACAAAATCTGGCTCTACAAAGTTAAATTAAAACTTCTGTAACTTAATAATTAAATACGGATGTACATAAGTGTTACATACATATCCCATGGTCGCCAATTAAGCCTAACTGAGCATGATCTGATGATGGTAGCTTGACAAAAATAACTAGTCATCCTAGTTAGCCCCCCATTTTGTGAGTAATTTGTAATTAAGTGTCTAAATAATTCATGTAATTTATTTCAGTTACTAGGAAATTAATTGTAACACGGTAATAGTTAAGTTCCACTGTTATACGTCGATTTGTAACTGTTCCACTGCTTACACAAGGTTTTATTGAATTGGGCGCTACCTATAATCATTATAGGAAAAGTGAACATTTAATTTTGCCTGGGCTTAGCTTATCTTAAACATCCGATTTAAATATTAGGGTTTGGGGTGATAACTGAGAATCAGTAAGCCAATCAGGTAAAATTGCTGTGAATATTGAAGCACTCATCCCACCGACGCACCAGGTTGACGATCTCCGTGTGGTAAAACACCGTGTCCTGCTGCGTGAAGAAGTCTGTAACCGCCTGCTGCATATCCTCGTCCGATAGGAATCATTGACCCTTTAAGGCCTTTTCTAAGGGAGCGAAAGCGTGATAATCTCATGGGGAGAGATCAAACCTATAGGGCAGGTGCTCGAGTGTCCCCTACTTGAGTTGGCGTACCTTCTCCTCACAGCCTTTGCAGTATGGGGACGTGCGTTATCATGAAGCAACAGCACCCCTTGTCGCAGTTTAACCGAACGTTTCGCCATAATTCCGCGTCATAATTTCTATAGTGTTGTGCAGTGCCGTTCCCCACTGATAAGGCTCGTTCTCACGACGGCACTGATGTCACGACATTGCTGTCATGACATGAAACGTCGCAGCAGTGTCATTGTCGGAACAGTTTTTGATGCCACCGTCACAGTGCCGTGGCATTGGTGTCGCGTATTCAAAAGTTTTGATATGCGACACCGCGGCATCAGCGCTGTCGTGACACTAACGTGAACTTCCACACGCATTGTCGGCATGAGAACAGGTTTGTGCCATTCGTGTCGTGACATTACAATACTCGACCACGTGTATTCTGTGTAATTATACGATTATGGCTGCGTTTGATATTCTTCAGTTTCTGGAACACTATCAGTAATATCCCTGCTTGTGGGACAAATCTGTCCCAGAGTTCAAAAATAGGCAAAAGAGAGATGATGCTGAATCCGCGTTATTACAAGTAAGTGGCCTCATAAACATGAAAACCCTGAGAGCCAAAATTAGGTCGATTCTCGGAACATATAACAATGAATATCGCAAAATTAAAACATCAACAAGAACAGGGACCGGCGCAGATGAAATATATCAATATATCAATCCTCCGACAACGCTGGCAACGGCACAAACAACGTCCACCATGTAGCGCGAAAATGCCACGAAAGCCCCAAGTTCTGTACCTATCGTGTGATCAGGTAACTGCCATGGCAGCGAATGCCGTGACATTTCATGACAGCAATGTCGTGACATCAGTGCCACCGTGAGAACGAGCCAATAGGAACACCAGGTTCCTTGAAATCAAGAATCAATCAGTTCCGGTTATCAAAGATCATGGTGAGCATCACCTTTCCACTGATTGGCTCTTGAACTTCATGAGACGAGGGGACGATGGATGACACCACTGCATAGTCGACACTTTCGATTTCAGTTCCCAGTGGTGGCACCAGCGATAGTCACATTCAACAATGTGCTCCACGAACGTGTTGTGTTCAACATTGAAACGCATCAGGTGTTGCAGGCCAACAGCCATCCGATATGCTTTTTGTTCGGCATTCAACGCTTGGGATATCGCCGCAGCAGCGCCCTCAAACGGAAATGTTTTGATCACTTCTTATAATTACACAAGATCTTACTGGAAAGTTAATTGACATTTAACATTGATTTAAATATATGAATTCATATTCTTGAAGAGGAAACATAAACAGCCATTAATTCACAATCTTATGAGGATATGGCTTCAATATATAGGCCTATATACAGGTTGAAGAAAAAAATGCCGCACTTGGACGTCGGCATGCAACTCCTCATCCAAATGCAAGACAAAAGTATCTATAGCAAAATGGGAGCGGGTTCAGTTTGATACAACAAGTACAACATTGTCACATCCTGCAGCGTATCGGAATGTGCAGAGGAATGTGTATCACCCCGCACTACCGTATCAGCCGCCGTAGCTCACTGATTAGACTGCTGTGTTATCAAATCCACTTCCACCATGGAGCTACGGTTCGAATCTACGTCAGGTCGTGTTTTTTTTTGTGACGTCAGTTCCCGGCTTTGTGTAGCCTACCTATTGTGTTTTGTTTTGTATCTCGTTGGATACAGACGATGTTACTGTATCCACTATTATGCTCTATTGGTTTATTTGTACCATGGACGAAACAAAGTGGTCGTTTTCGTCTGTAAGAAGTTTATGTTATGTTTGAAAGTTTAAATAAAGGTAACAGAAAGCAATAAATATAAGAGAAGAAGACACTGTGGACAGAGAGATTTTTCGAAAGAAGGTGTTCTGTTAAGTATGGAAGAATTCCAGGGAAGAGTGGAAAGGAAACCTGCGGCGAAGTGGTCTGAGGACAGAAAGATGCAGCCTAGTCGAAGAATGAAGAAATATTGGGATGAACGGAAGATAAAGCAAGAAAGAGTAAACAATTGAAATTGATGCGTGGTCCATAGTAGTCCTCATCAGAAATAATAATAAGAAGAAGAAGAAGAAAAGTAACAGTAACGGTACGACATAGTAAACATCACTAGATAAGTATTGCATTGTGGACGTGTACTTTGTATACAATTTGATACATTAACTGAAAAACTTAAATCGCCTCCGTGGTGTAATGGTAAGCATGGTTTGCTGCCAACTCCGAGGTCCGAGGTTTGATTACCATCTCTGCCACGATATTTGAAAAGTGGTATGAGGACTGGAACGGGATCTACTCAGCCTCGGGTGGTCCAAATGAATAGAGGGTGTTTGATTCCCACCTCAGCCATCCTCGACGTGGTTTTGTGTAGTTTCCCACTTCGTCTTTGGTACCTAACGTAAGGCCACGGCCGTCTCCTTCCCTCTTCCTTGTCTATCCCTCCCACTCTTCCTATCCCCTCATAAGGCCCCTGTTCGCTTTGCAGGTGAGGCCGCCTGGGCGAAGTGCCAGTCACATTCCCCAGTTGTATACCTGGATTCAGAGACTCAAGCTCCAGGTCACTCCCACTCAGTGGTGGTAGTGGTGGGATCCCTCGCTTACTCCGTGGGAAAACCATCCCTGAAAGGTAAAACGATATCGAAAAAAGAAAAGAAACTGATTTTTTTCGCGCGAACGCGACTCGAATATCGGCATGTCCGCATAACCGGCATTCACGGCATTACCTTGTCCCAATGAGCTAATGAGACAGCTCTGGCACAGCGCACACAGTTGCAGCGTTGCCAGAGCCTCGTTTCTTAACTCGCATTTTTATTAGACCTATTGGCGGTCTAGGGTTTGCTAGATAAACCTTTTTCGTGAATTGTTTTCTTCACCTTCTATAGTACAAGTCAAGCTCATAAATTATGACCATGGCCTCCTCATTCTTGGATCAATGTGTGTTATCATTTGTTGAATCATTCATCACAGTATTGGAGTGTCGACCTTCACCGTTGCCAATCTATCTTCTCGTCCAGCTGATACCAGAAAAAGTGGCGTACACTGAACTTCGTATTTACTCGTAAATATAGGTCAGCTGCTGCGTTGATTTGCTTGAAATGAAACTCCTAATTGCTGCATGATTATGATGTGTCGTGTCTGAATATTAAATTATCTACAACTTGACAGAATATTACTAAGTATAACATTTTAAGACATGTATCGATGAACAGTAGTGACAAGTACCAAACTTGCATTTCACAGACTCGCTAGATTCACTAGCTCCCGACTCGACGACAATACAAAAACAGTTGAAGGGGTTGCGCTTAGAAGACAACCAATAAACAGGTTTACGTCCGGCTCAATGGCTGATTGGTTAGCGTCTAGGCTTTGGCCCGAAGGGTCCCTGGTTCGATTCCTGACTGGGCCATCAGGGATTTTAATCTCCTGGGGTTAATTCACGTGGCTTGGGTACTGGGTGTATGTGACGTCTTCATCATCACTTCATCCTCATTACGGCGCACAGGTCGCCCACGGCTGTCAAAGAGAAAGACCTGCACTCGGCCTCTCAAGAGGCCCCACGAAAAGAAGAAGAACAGGTTTACGGCTTCAATAAAACAGGCAACATGAAGTGTCTCTCTAAATACGGTACACTTCGTGTAACATAATCACGCTACGAACCACGCGTATTGTTTGGCGTTAACTTCTCAGTCGTGTGCGTCATCAATCGCCCGCCACCCGATCGTCCGCGTAGTTCATATACTGTATGTAAGGGACAAGGAATCACGAGCATATCTGAAGACAAGCTCGTATTTGCGTGCTTTTTAGGAACTTCACAGGAAGACTTACGGAGTTCTGCATTTCCGTGCGTAATTCAGGGGTCGTTGGAAATAGAGCTAGGCTTCCTTTCATAAATAGATCACTTAAGAAATACTCTTCGTCTTCCTGTTCAATGTTGAAATCTTAGCCTCTCTCCTGTCTGCTCTCACCATACATTGATATTAAACAAAGCGCCAAATATAAAATTATCTAGCTAAAATTCTTAATATAAAACCCTGATGATTAAGGAATTGAAATGTAAAAGGTGTACTTGGGTTTGGGTGTGTGTGTGTGTGTGTGTGTGTAGTTTGTCTGATAACCTGTGTTATTGTGATGGCTGTATTAGTGTGTGTATTTGTAACTTAGATGAGGATTGCGAAGGAGTCGGCCGTGGCCTTAAGTTAGGAACCATTCCAGCATTTCCCTGGAGTAGAAGTGGTAAACCACGGAAAACCCATTCCAGGATGGCTGAGGTAGGAATCGAACCCACCTCTTCTCACTTTTGTCTCACAAGGTTGAGTGTACCTCATTTCCGCCCTCAGCCCAAGATTTAAATTTCTTGGCAGAGCCGGGAATCAAATCTGGGCCTCCACAGGGACAGCCAAGCATGCTAGCCACTACGCAATGAGGTGGACAAATGTACAAAAAGTGTACCGCATGATTAATAATTATAAGCAGAGATGACGCAGGTATAATTTGAATTATATAATGAAAATTGGTATGACGTACCGGTAATGAGAATAATATTTCCTGAATATGAACAAAATGTCGTGGTTATAAGGAGAGCCCTTTTAATGGATGTTAGTACCGTTAGGACTATCTTCCCAATCTAATTGGGCGCACTCGTGTTGACCGATTGAAAAGCTTCTACTACTAATTTTTATAATAATGTATAACAAGTACCTTTATTGCTATGGGCAGTTAAAATAAAATGGACGTTGTTTGCAGCTGAACTTTCCATTTGTTCATCCAGACCCATTAATATGTATAATGTATCAATATGTATATACGTGTATTGGTATCACTGTGGGCAACTATAGGTGGTATCATAACTGTATTTTAAAGCTGAACTTTAAGTTCATTAACCCAGAACCCATAACCTGTAAGCTATAATGTTTAAATATACATAAGCATGTATAATTGCCACCATTTGCAGCTAAAATATGGTAAATATAATATTGTTTGCAGCTGAAAAGTATTTCTTGTTCAATATTACACCAATTTCTGCCCGACACTTGGCAAATGTTCATTGTAAATTATTAAACACGAGGTAGAATAACTCTAAGTAAAATTTGGCAAATATGCTCGTCTTCTGGATGAATGGGTGAATCTATTTAAAATAATAAGAGGGGACGTGATGGCAGAATGGTCAAGCTGCTTGACTCTCACCAATGTGGAACGGGTTCAATTCGCGACCAATGCATGTGAGAATGCCACGCCCTGTGTTTCGGAATCCACATAAAAGGATGTCACGTGGCTCACGTTGTGTTTAGGACTGGATTGGTTGGGTAAAAACTCACTTTGAAATGTGTTGATTAGTGATCCGAGTCGATAACTACCTTCCGTACTCTGACATTTTGGATCTCACACATATTCCTTATGGAAATTGCAACATGATTGATCTGTAATTTTCCTAATAACAGGTTCGGTGATATGCACATTTTCATTTTCTTTGAAGGTTTCACAAGACACCTAGACATGAGTTTCGTTTTGAAACGAATCGTTTACGAGAGATGCATTAAACAGAATATCAGCACCTTCTTAAAATACATACGAGAGCAGGATCCCAAGGGCTGACCAGGTTTACGTAAAACACGTCATGTATCGGTGATTGTATGAGTACAGACGGAAGGTCTTGTAGAAATTCCTAGTGTTATTTTGCAGAAAATCTTGATGGAGTTCTATGGGTCTGTTTTTGTTTTACTCTCGTTTCACCCAGCAGATTATTTTTGAGGTAATTTTCTGGACCTATAGGAAGGCCTCCAATTTTTCAGATGTTTGATTTCCATTTCACTGATTCCACACTTTGATCATCAATGGCATTATCACAGGACGTGTTCCATCATCTATGCTTGCGTATCCTTGGAGGCTGTCCTAATTACAGGGTCGATGTTTGATGTGTTTTACGTAGACCAGGTTGGGATCCTGCTCTTTTAAGAAGGTGCTGATATTCTGTTTAATACATTCTCAGACAACACTTAGATCTGTTGTGTATAGGACTGGATCGGTTGAATGGGAAACTAATTTTGATTTTTGTTGGGTAGTGGTCCTAGTCGATAAATTCCTTCAGTTCGCTGACATTTTGGATCGCGCACATATTCAATCAGGAGATTGCAACAAGATAGATTTGTAATTTTCCTAATAACAGGTTTGGTGATTTTCATATTTTATTTTTGTGTGAAGATCACACAAAATACCGAGACCATGAGATTTCAGACGAAAATTTTACGAAAGTCTATAAGACGATCACCGTTCTTCTTCGTCCTCCAATGTGTCGACTGATGGCCTACAATCAATTTCTGTTTCCTCTCTCTGCCAACCTGTGCGTTAAAATCACCTACTAAGATTTTCACGTTATGTTTTGGATTATTTCTAGTAGTTTCTTCCTGGAGTTCCCAGAAGGCTTCAACTTTCTCTGGGTATCTCTTATTGCCAATTTGTGGGAGCGTGGGTGTTGGCCAAGGAGTAACCTTTGTTGCTCTATTCCACAGTAGGTACTAAGATTCCTTCAGATGGGGATTTAAAGTTGAGTACTGAATTGATGAGTGTTTCTCGTGCAGCAAAGGCTATCCCTGGTCGTGGTAGGTTCCCGTGGCAGGTTCACCTTTAACTATCCTGAAGTCTACAGAGTCAAACTGGTTTACGTCTCGGAAGCGAGTTTGCTCGAATGCTATGATTTGAATGTCAAAGATGTCCAGAGTGTCCATGAGCGCTTAAGCTTAACTGTTTTCAGTTTTGTACGTAAGTACAATATAATTGTACGTAAGAAGGTATTTTTCTTGAGAATAAGAGATTTTGAGGAACTCCAACCCTTCTCTTCATGATGCTCCCGATTCCCCCATAATCTGATGATCAGAAGAAATCAGGAAAGCCGTTCCCGGAGCCTTGGGTAATTGCTAAGAAAACGTGTTTTCCTGGATGCCAATGTTGCAAGTTGAAGATATATGCAGGTGGTGATCATAATGGTATGATCTGAAGGATACAAATCGATGGTGCAAATCGAGAGGTGCCACATGGTGCCTTCCAGCTGAATTGTCTTTCATGGTTGACTTAATATGTAGTTAAAATCAAACATCCTCCTTTATTCACGCTTGGGACCGGTAACATCAACTACTGAACTACTCAATGCATCAAAAGACCGCTTCATATTCTTATTCTTCTTATTATTATTATTAGTATGACATTGTATGTACTTGTATTGTGTAAGAATATACACCTGCGTATCTTAGCTAGGTGCAAAAGCTTTAAAGTGAGCAAAATTTCAAAAATGGCCTCCCTTATTTCCTACTATGGGTCTCCGTTGTCAGACTGAGTTGGCAGGACGAGTGAAGTGAATACGACGACGGTTGCGTAATGATGGCACTTTCACCCGGGCTGCTATTGTGTCGTAATTGCTGCCCGCCATCTAAATCAAGAGACCGTGCTCTACCCATTTGTCAACATGCGTGTCTTCCCATGAGAGGTGTCACAAATCCCACCTCATTAGCCACGTTTTATAAGCGGTGATGTTGGGCTTCTGACATCGGGATCAACAGTCCCAGGCGCGTGGATGTGAGTCGAATATTTCTCATAACCAGTGTTATTGTTGTGAAGGTTTGAATGTTCGTGCTTTTTATTAGGAATAACCGAATTTTACTTTGAAGCCTTGTATATTAGTTCTCATGATATTAACCCCACGATTCAGGACATTAATATGATTCTGTAGTACCAAACGTTACTGCAGATTCAAAACGCCTTGAAGGTGAAGATGCATTCAGAGGATATCCTTAATCATCAACCATCATGTGAGCAAAACATCAAGTGTTAGCGGAGAAGAGAAGCAACTCGTTTTGGTAATTGTTGAGCCATTCCAAAATGATTTATTCTAATTTCCTCTGTCTGCGTTACATATCGATGACCTAGAAGGAAAGACTTCAATCTCGCATTTGTCAGTTACGTGAAAATGTTCCGAAGTGGTTCTTGCCGGGGGAATATTTCCTTCCTACTAGCCAATATGAGATACATGGTTTTCATTCTTCCCATCCATTGTTATACATACTGTATATGTTGTATGTAAGTAGTGGTGTTCTACTCGAATAAGTATCCAATAACATTATTTTTAAATATCAAACGAGACACATGACTGTGAAGTCTTTTGCTTCCCGCTTCTTCCTTGCTGCTTTTCATTACTTGTCCATTTGGATCACATGAAGTAGATACTCATGTACTCATGTGTTTGTGTGTCTGTGTGTGTGTATATGCGCGTGTGTCCTTAATTCATTCTGGATGGCTGGAGTGATTTCAATGAAAGTTCGTGATGAATTACTTCAACACCGTCTGGTGCTGTTCGTGTTTTCCAAATGTCCATAAGTGTTGGCTACTCAACATCGCGTCCACGCGAAATGTTTCACCAGTTCTCAATATCTTATAAACTACGATAGCAATCAAACAGAATTTTGTATGGTAAGTAAGTGCATACATGTAACTTTAAAAACATGTTAAGCATAGAAATGACATAGTGCCAAAGCGAAATTCAAATTTTAAATATGACTTTTTTTCTGCTGATCCAATCATGTTATCACATTCGAACTTGGCGCAGCGGGTCTTTATTTAGATAAAGATATATTGATAACTAACGTTGTTCAATTGTTTCAAAAATTTTAGATAGCAGCATGCGGGTTTTTGAAGACATACTTCTTTATTTCTCTTGTCCTTCTCAAGCGATTAACATAAAGCTTAACATAGTGAAACATGAAAAACTGTAATAAAAAATTACAGTCAGTCTGAAAGACTAGACTTTATATCATTTCAAATGACGCATGCTACAAATGCTACACATGTTAGAAAGGCTCTGGAGGGCTTCTCGCTTCGCTCGAAGCCCCAGGACTCTTTCAACAGATTCCAAAACCCATTAACTTAAGCTTCCCGCGCGGGCACCTCTTTAAGGGTCACCCTGTATTTGAGTCTGACATCTTTTACAACTCATTAAGGCTCACCCATTATTTGAATCTGATATCTTGCAAACCTCCTTAAGGGTCATCCTGTATTTGAATTGAATCTAACATACTGTACACCTCGTTAAGTGTCACCCTGTATTTTGCTCTGACATCCTGCACACCTCTTTAGGAAACACCCTGTATTCTTATCTGGCATTTTGTATATCTCTTTAGAAGTCACCCAGTATTCTTGTGTGACATCTTGTACACCTCTTTAGCAGTCACCCTGTATTCTCGTCTGACATCTTGTGCACCTCTTTAGGAGTCACCCTGTATTCTTTTCTGCCATCTTGTACACCTCTTTATGAGTCACCTTGTATTCTTATCTGGCATCTTGTATATATCTTTAGGAGTCACCCTGTATCCTTATCTGACATTGTGTACATTTCTTTAAGAGTCACCCTGTATTCCTGTCTGACATCATACACACCTCTTTAGGAGTCACCCTGTTTTCCTGTCTGACGTCACGTACTCGCCGTCTTTCAGGAGTAAACTCTGACTCGGTGCATATGCACTGAACAACATGTTGACGTCATACACGCCGTAACCGTAACCGGAACGCATAACGTTAGACCCAAGCATATCGACGAAGTCGACAAGATCATTTGAAATGATAAAATCTATTTCAACTGACAATGAAATCGTTAGCCTACTGTTCATGAATTATTGAAACCGTGCAAATGACTTTCCGTATAATGAACTCCAGTGACTCTGTACTGAAAGAAGTCATATCTACGGTAGGAGTCATGACCTAACCAAAGCTGAAAGTTATACAATCTACGCTTACTTGTTGTTAGATTACCAACAAGTTTACAAGACGAGCACCCTTCATGACGCTCTCCACCGATCTCGTCATAGCATTAGACACGCTTGATTGAACAAGCCCAGGGTTCTGCTCTTCAACGATGGATACGAAGAGACAATACATTCGCATCGTAAGTGTTTGAAGTGGTTGCAAACAGTTCACGGACACCATTCCGTTCACTCAATCCAAGATTTCATGTATCTCGATCGCCGTTCTTCCCTAATTGTTCAAGCATTAATGTTCACTCATTATTCTAATGAAGTGTGACTCCAGCTCACTCAATTTCCATGTCTACGTTCAAGTCCCAGGATATACCTCACGTTAATTCCACGCAAGGTGGACCATATTTACTTATCTCTGAAGGACCATGTGCATGAGTGGTCCATGTTGCAGTTGAGACCTCACACCATTCACCAAACGTTTTTGAAACATCATGTGTGTTTAGCATCATAGCTTATCTATCAGTTAATAATAAGGAAAGGAATTGAAAACCTAAACTGTTGTTCATAATGCCAACTCCTGACCCTACTTGTTTGATATTTTATACAGCGTGTGCATACAAAAGTTTTCATAAATGATAACATGAATGTAAAATATAAAAAAGATACGAGCCTTACAGTAGTCGCATATGATGTGTAACATCTGACATGTTATCCTACACGTATACTACACAGCTTGGACATTCTTAAGATGTTAATTTATGCTCCGTTTTCATACTGCTACTATGATGAATGTATAGATTGAAATGGAGATATGCTACTGTCACACTTGTGGCGCAGAGGTCAAGCTGTTAGTCTCTCACCAAGGTAAACCGAGTTCGATTCCCGGTCAATACATGTGAGATTTTCGAATTGAAATGCCATGTCCTGTGGTTCGCATTCCACGTAAACGGGAGGTACCGTGGATCATAATCGTGAGATTAACGGTCACACAAAACCACAAGCTTCCTTCCTTCCTTTTACATGAATAATTCATAATAACAAAGTGACCCACAACGTCGACTGTACTCTGAAATACTGTGTGCACACTCCTCAGTAACTATAACATTCATTATTCTCAAGACTCTCATACATTTCGTCGTAAACAATCAAAACACGGCTCCCTACAATCATGAAATGACCTAGTCTCACAATTGATGAAAATACAGCTTTTATTCCAGTCATATAACAACATTCTGTTATGCAATTAATATTTGATTACTCAACCACAGTTTGACAATAATGCCGCTTACTTAAATGTCATTTGTCGTCTTTATTTTATCAAACACTCAACAACATTAGTCTCAAGTTTTCACTTCCTACCCCATGTGATATTCAACCTTGAACGTGAAGCTTCAATAAACTGCTCAATGACAAATGAAAGTCGGTGAAACATTTGCCACTGTGCTCGTCAAACTAGTGCCTGCTAAATGCACTGCCTACTGTATTACCTACCATAACATTCTCGCGCTACAGAGCACACACTGCCTTGTTTCCAATACACACATTTTCAATTGTACAAAAATCACGCTGCCTTTGCATGGTACCACTGCCAGCTAGTACACTTCCGTTTGATCGATCGAACGGGCAGTGCATACTTCCGTTGTCCCCCACTGCCAGCTAGTACACTTCCGTTTGATCGATCGAGCGGGCAGTGCATACTTCCGTTGTCTACCACTGCCAGCTAGTACTCTTCCGTTTGATCGATGAGTGCATACTTCCGTTTGATCCACCACTGCCAGCTTGATCGTTCCGATCCACTTCCGTTCTCAATTTTCAAAATCACTCCCACAAAACTATCCAGTAACCGAGCGGAAAGATGTTACACATCATTCTTCTTGCACTTGCAGAGTTAGGCGTAAGCACCAATGCTTCTTAGACATCGTCGAGTGGATAGGGATTTCTTCGTGTTACTTTAGCATCAATGAATAATATTTTATAATATGTTCTGGCCCTAGACGGCGAATCAGAAAATATGTTGAGTTCAATTTTCCTGAACAGTCCTTAATTTTAAAAACTGGTACATGAAATATCAGTAGACAAATTGATAAAATCGTTAACAGAGGGAACGTTATCTTATAAAACATCAGTCAGATTCAAATTCATTAAATCCATAAACCGGAAGAAACTTTAGGTACTGTAATTTCATAAAATATGAAGATCAAAGACATGCATTAGGGTCAGATGACCTCGTAGTTCCGCCCCTTAAAACAACAATAACTAACTAACTATCTCCGACTCCATCAACATACTGAAAATACTGACGCCTACCTATTCACACATTGATGACAACAATCTCATTAAAGATTAGTGATCCACGTTTCGAGTCACATTGAAGTCATCATCATCACAATATCAATAAACAGAAGCTTAAACGTAATAATAAAATCAAATGTAAGGAAACTAATTGCAGCTAATTATAAGAAGAAGTCTGAGCAAATCTATTTAAAACTAGTTTGAAAATTATATAACATCTAAATAAAGTACATGAAGAATACCCATAAGAAACAAAATACATAGTTACGTTAAGACATGTACGACCCAATAGATATGAAGAGATATGTTTTCTTAACATAATTTAAAATACTGTACATGGAAATCTTGTAGAAAATGAGAATTTAAAAAGCACTGAAATGCTGTGAGACTTGTCAACAGGACACGTTGTCGAATACCAATACGGAAAGTATTAAGTATAACACAAATCAAATAACAGATCGAAAAGCTGGAGAAATGCGGATGAATTGAATTCTTTATTGTATGTGTATGATATGACTTTTCTAAATAAAATACCGTGGGAGATACCAAGAATAGCCATGAGAGTTCTACAAACTCATAAATATTCGCAGTCAGCAAAATAATGAGTGAACCAGTTCTTGGGTATATCCTCTTGTGAACAAACTTTGGTAAATCACATGTTAAATTGAAACATGGTATCTTCCAGCTCTCTGGTAGTTAATTAACATTATTATGAAATGGTAGAGTGATAGCAAGCTTATATTTTCCACGAAATTATATTGAAAATAATATCAATTTGTAAAAGTTTAGTAAATCTACGATTATATTGCTCGAAAATCCTTAAGAAAACTGCCCATTATGTGCATAATCTTTAAATGACTGAGTTGGCCTATATACTACAAAATTATTAACATTATGATACCATTCAAAACCAATCACATATCAGCACTGGGGTTAATGTATTGGACGGTGTGTATCAAATACTTAAATTGTATGTTATTCGTTTTATATTTCTGAGATTCAAGCAAGTTTAGCATTTATCATCAACTACATATAATTACAGGTTATAGAGTGTTCCCGTTTGTTACAATCGTTCGGATTTCTGGATAAATAGGGGGAATATAACCACCTTATACCCACTTTTCTGCTCATAAGGCAATATGAATGTCAACCGCTTCTTATTTAACCCTGTACGCTGGATGCACTCAAATTTCTTTAGCATCAATCAATAATATTTCATATTTCATTCTATTTTTTTGTTGATAACTTGCACCGGATATGAACAAATTATCTTAGCATTAGCTGCCGAGAGATTTGTCTATCGGTTCATTTCTGAATTGAACGAAACTAATGCTAAGAAACAAATTAACCGCCAAGCACTGAAGGAACTACGATCGACCACCAAGAGAAAACTTCACAAATACCGTGCTGTTTATATTTCAACATCTGACTGAGCAGGAGTACTACGTTTGAACAGTTGTATCTTACATTTTTGGTGTTTATATAAGGTTAAAATAAAATATCCCACTTCTTCGAAAACGTCAATATATTGAAAAGCAACGAAATAGAATTAATTTGGTCTCATGTTTTTATTTTGTCACCGATACATCCCCTGGTGGTCCTATTCGCACACGATTCCAATAGGTATATCGTTTTGTGGCCTTCTTTGCAAGGGAAATAATTTACGACATATATTGAGTTTGTCCTGAAATATATGGGTTAAACATTGAGTTAATGCTTGCCACGGTGGGTGAGTGATTATCGTGTCGGTCTACCAACCTCAAGTTTGCAGGTTCAATCCTGGCCATGGTAAGTGATTTTTGAAAGGCGACAAATATCGCGACACGCATGGCACACGTTGTTGGCATGATAAAGAACCCATTTTAATTCAGTAGGCCGTATTCATAATAACAAAATTAATCTCTGGATTTTCCGCCAACAAAGAAGTTCCTCCTTTTTCTACTAGAAAGCACTATGGTGTCAAGGGGCTTAATCTAACCTCCTTGTCTTTCAGAGTGCTCCAAGGAACAACAAAATTCAACATGCAAAATGCCCTATGGATGTCAAATAACAAAGCTTGGGCCCGGCATCCGAGGCCATACGATATTATTATTATTATTATTATTAATATTATTATTGAGTTAAATAAATCGGCGACTTTGTTTTATATGGCAGTGTGCTTTCCAAACTATCATCCATTTTGGAGATAGCTTCCTTGAACTGCAATATTGTTTTAAAGAAGAAATACTAACATGCATTCAGTTCTATGTGTGTCCTTTTAAGAGTCGGCTGCAAAACACAGTGGCTTTAATCGTAGGACAAAGTGGTTCCCTAAGAGACTAAGTGAATGTGCACACAATGGACATAAAGGGGAGTCTAGCCGCATGCACTTGGCTTGCGAGTCATTAAGCAAGCAGGCACCTCCACTGGACCTTTCTGGCAGCTGATTAACTGACTCAGCTAACCAGCTTCAACATACAAGCAGATGTAAGTTGCTCGCATTCATGACACTTTTAGTTTTTCAACTTCATTTCACTGGATATTTCCGACAAAAACATACCAGATCTAATGAGATAATTTGTAACCGTGAGGAGCTTCCGTTCAAGGCCTACACCTACAGTAATGTGTGCAAAAAGGAATACTTGGTGCCATACCATTGGATTATAAGAAGACGAGGATGATATTAAATGATTCTAATGCGACGACCAATCATTAATCAACTTGGAATTATAGCTGCGATGTTACATATGGAGACTTACTCTTCCACTTGTAATAATGAATAACTTTGATACTCATTTCTCTTCGTAACATATTGAAATTCCCAGGTACATAATATTAGTCTATAAATCAAGAAATCCTCCCCTCTTCACACACTGTAGGTAAGCGTAATCTCCTCACATTCTCAGCTGTAAAGGCAATCAATGTATCATATCCTTAAGACACACTCGTGGCTCAGCGATAACTTTCTCGCCTGCTTGGCCCAAGGTTGCAGGTTCGTATCCTGGCACAGTCAGCTGGCATTTGAGGGTGCGCAATTTTGAGGGAGCCGTGTCAGTAGATTTACTGGCACGTTTAAGATCTCCTTCTGGGCAAAATTCAGGCACACCGGCGTCTCTAAAAGCCAGAGTAGTTAAAAGGGACGTAAAACAAATAACATTGTTATGGTTTTCATTTACGCTGTTGGGTGGGTATGTTATTCGACTCATAACGTACTACCCTACAAGCGAATTGTTACCACTGGCGAAAATCGGAACTAATGCGCTCCGCCCAGCCACACGCCTGCGATAGACGTGTAGTTGTCACCAGCGAAACCTCATCGCGTGTCATTTCTGTGCATGATTCATGCTGTGTCAAGCGCTATGCGGTGTGTTCTGATCGTATGACTGTACGTGAGTCTCCTCTTGCCCCGCAAGCCGCTCGCTGCAGCCAAAACGAGGCGAGATGACGTAATGTATACACAACAGCTGCGCTCTCCGTCTAGCGGTAACAATTCCCTGGTAGGGTAGTATGTTATTTATATGACTGCAGTTGTGTGTGTTAGTGTAATCGTTAGGGTCTAGGATTGCTGTTGGTGTCCTGGGACTTGATGTAAGGTGGTCTACAATCCCGCCAGTTTCTTGAGATTAGTATGGAAAATCCCTAGTAAAACCAGCTTGTAAGAGACGGGATTCGAAACTCAGGTCTCCGAAATGGAATCCTCCATTTCAGCCTTGGACCGTGACTTGTTAAGATAGGCTAAAGAACTGTATGTGTACTGTATATAGGCCCTACGAGTAAAATAGCATGCTTTCTTTGATAAACTCTGGAATATCGAAATACGTGTTGGATGCGCAGCCCCTTAATATTTGCCTAACTCATCAAAATCCATTACATTTTTGATATCGTGACACTTTGTCATGAAATAATTTTAGAAATTGTGAAATAGAAGATCAGCTTCAGTAATTATGCGAATGAAAGATTAATGCGATGTACAGTCCCTAAAATGTTATTTGTCTGATTATAGCTAGACATACAGTATACAAAAAAAGAACTGCCACCACAGCCTATGAAGGGCCTAGGCCTACCAAGCGACCGCTGCTCAGCCATTTGGCCTGCAGATATAAGGGTGACGCGTGTTCAGCGCATCGGGTCCCCTCGGCCGTTAACCCATAAACGCCTAGCGTTACCATATGGTAACGCAGTACCGGTCATTGCATTTATTGCTCTACAGGACCTTTGCCAGTTAAAGATATTCGAACTTCGCGCTTACATGATCAAGGAAGGTCCATTGATTCATTTCCCGCACACTAGTCACTAGGGAATGTCTTGGGTGATGTCCCAACAATTGGGTGCATTTCGTGGTTTGTTTCTCACGTCGTGATGGCATGCCGCAAAAGGTACGGCATGCTAAATTATTGCGTAAAATGGAGATAGTTTACTTGGTCTTCAGGATTATGGTAGTAAACATATCTAATTTACAATTCAGTAACATATCTTACGTGTTTCTTTATACCTGCTCATGCCCGGGACTAATTTTCCCAGTGTTACCATATGGTAACGCTAGGCGGATACGGGGTCAGTGGCAAGGCAAGATATTTTCTGTAGCACATTCATATGAAATGAGTTAGAATACATTTCATGCATGTATACACAAAACGTTTTTCCATAGACAGCTTTTTTTAACAGCGCATGCCTTCATATAATATGTTTTGTCACCGGAGCATATTTTTTATGCGAGAACCGTATTCAAGACCATGCCTATGCCGAGATATCTGGCTGCAGGCAGTGTTTCAGAAAATACAATACGAGAATTATTTCGATATTTCATAGGTCTAGACTGGCTGCGTGGCTCAGTGGCAACGTTCTCGCTTGCTGTGCCCAAGCTTTCCGGATCGAATCCTGGTACAGTCAGCTGGCATTCTACGTGAAATCGTACGGCGTATAACCACGTGGAGCCAGGAGAGGGCCGCGACATTGAAGACTTGTGATATGATTTATTTATTTATCGTATGGCTTTTAGTGCCGGGTGTGTCCAAGGACATGTTCGGCTCGCCTGAAGCTGTAGGTGCTTCTAGCGGCAACCCAGAGGGTGAGCTACCAGTTACATTCAATTTCAAATAGTTCCAACTTTCGCTACCAGATGTCAATGAGACCTAGTGGTGAACGTTGGAACTTTGATAGAGCGTTCCAACGAAATCTAACTTAGAAAATTACCTTCACACAAGTTTAGTCTGTGGAAGGATCTTTTACATGCCATAAATCTATGACATGATGGACGCGATCATCTGGTCATCAACGTCCCAGGACATACGGGGAGGCGGAGGCGGTGTGCCGGTGAATTGTGTAAGCAGTGTCCGCACTTCATGTTGTAAATGTGATGTGGAACTGTGCATATCATGCTTCTTGCCGTTCCACACCAAGTAACTAGTCACTTGACTATATGATCGAAGGTTCAAAGGTGTCAAAATACTTGCCCAGTGCTTTTTAAAATGTAATATTATCAAGATAAGTATTTAGCAACAAATATGAAATTGGTACATTATTGTATTTATAAATCACCATTCAGAATATGTAGTAAGGGTTTTGACAACACAAGCGCCTAGCGTTACATTATATGTAACACCCTGTATTTCGGGAACTTAAGATGCCACCTTCGTTAAATATGGTTTGAGCACCTTAATAACTCCCTATGGTATGACTTATAAATAAAAAAGCAAAATTTTCAAAAAGTATTAATTCGGGCGTTCATGGGTTAATCGTGGTTTTTGTGACCGGAGCGCTGCCTCACTCGCAGACAGCTACGCAATTGTCCTCACGTGGCTGAGTGTACCCGTCCCAGCCTTCACATCAGTTACTAAAATCCCTGACAGAGCTGGGAATTGAATCCGGGGCCTCCGAGGGAGATGCAGGCGTGCTACCCCAACACCACGGGGCCGATACAATACATTACATTCTTATAAATACCGCTATAAATATGACAAATTATGATCCAATGTTTGATACTTAAAATCCGTTTCAAACGGTTCTTTTGAAATAATATTCAAATATGCTAATGTGATTTGTTTGTTTACGATCTGATAACCAATTTTGTAAGGTTTGTAGACTTCAACTCCAAGCAAGTAGGCCTACATTCCTGGTGAGTACTGTGCCACGAAAAACCCACATTGAATCATAACTGCACCCCATAGTTACGCTACGCGTTCTGCATTCAGTTTGTTTTCAGATATGAAGCAGTTTGTAGAAATCATGAATTACTTATAAACCTGATTGAGTGAAGAGGAAATGTAGATCTCACTGAGTGGATTTTAAACAGAAATATTCTTCAAAGACATGATGGAATTCACAAACATCCAAATCAGTACAGTTAAGAGCATCACATACAGGTCCAATCACAACGAAGCTTATTACAACAATGCAAGAAATGGTCACCAGTAACTATGACACATCTGGAGAATCGACATATTCCCAGAGAATTAGCATATATATCATATAATTGGCGGTCCAAACATAAGAGTTGAAGTGAAGCATGAAAAGAAAATCATATTTTGGCATGAACCCTAGAATATATGCTTAATGAAACTGGGTGTAAATGTTGAACAGCCACTAGAAAATCCTATGGAAACGAAGCAAACCGGTGATTTGCCTATGCTAACAAATCTGGAAACTAAAACCATACTTATTGAATGATGGTTCACTCCATTCTTGACAGACAGGCAAGTAACAGTGTGGTGAAAATTGAATTGTTCACGAGATGCGAAAAAATCTCATAGCTTTTACCTGTTTCAGTTCGGTTGGCTGACGTTCAAGTTAGAAACTAATCGTTGTTTACAGCGACATGAGTTTGTGTGAGAGCAGTGGTTCCTTCTTTACAACCCCTACCAGCAAACACTATGACCAACAAACGCGAGCGTAATCAAGGTCAGAGGTCGTATAACAACACGAAGATCCATGCATTATTTGACGTTACATTTCGAATCAATGCGCAATATGTTCAATGTTTGATGATGGGTTTGGTAATTTGTGTTTTATTGATGTTGCCATGGTACACATACGTTGCATTGGCAATTTGATAACATTGTTTCCCAAATATGGTCAACAATATGAGAGCATATTCATCCAAGATAACAACCTCAACCATACAGCCCTCAATGCAAAGAGATAATAGTCGTATAATACATCACATTGTGTTGTAAATCCTCCACAGTCACCAAACACTTATCCGAATGAGTATTTGTGGCGTATTGTTGAGGGACTATTAGGAAAACATGACATCTGAAACAAAACAAAATATTTCAAGAAGACAATGTTGGATACCTGGAGCAAGATTACAATGTCAGCAAATCGGAACGAAGTGAAATCCATCTCAGGAAGTTTTTCAAGAAATTCAACATAATAATGGAGTATTATACAGTATTTATAGGCTGTATAGGGAGACCATAGGACAGCGTTATGTATTACAGAAGAATGGAGGATACCACCGTATATTTAGGTTATATAGGGTGACCATAGGACAGTGATATATACTGCAAAAGAATAAGGGAATACCTCAGTATATTTAGGTTGTGTAAGGACACTATAGGACAGCCATATGCTCTGCACAAGAATGGAGGATACCACCCTATATTTCGGTTGTATGAGGACACCACAGGGCATACGCCATATGCACTGGAGACGAATACTTGATTGAGGTGAAATGACGCATGTTTTATTTTCTTTGTTTATATCACAGTTTGTAAAATGGAAAACTAGGTTCATATTTTGTACAGTATCTACGAGGGGTGTACAAATGAAAAGGTACGAAACGATACTGTGGATGCAATTTATTCGTTATTCAAAAGTAATCACCGCAGGCCTGTGCACAGGTGTCCCGTTGTTTCACTAGCCGCAGGATTCCCTGTTCCCAGAAGTCTTGTGGTTGTGACAGGAGCCCATCCTGTACGGTGCCCTTTAGTTCATCGTCCGATTGGAAATAATTTCCCTTGAGATGTTCTTTTAATGGACCAAACAGATGGAAGTCACAGGGTGACAAGTTCGGGCTGTAGGGCAGTTGCTCAAGTTATTCCCACTTGAACGTGGCCAATACACCTTGTGTGACGTTAGAAAAGGGTGGGCGAGCGTTATCATGGAGCAGAATTACTCCCTTCGTGAGCAGTCCAGGCCGTTTGTTCTTGATGGATTTGCATAGGCTACGGAGTGTCGCACAATACGCGTCACTTTTAATGGTTCGTCTCAAGGGAAAACGTTTCCAATCCGACGACGAACTAAAGGACACCGTGCAGGATTGAACCCTGTCACAACCACAAGACTTCTGGGAACAGGGAATCCTGCGGTTAGTGAAGGAATGGGATACCTGTGCACAGGCCTGTGGTGACTACTTTTGAATAACGAATAAATTGTACCCACAGTATCGTTTCGTAACTTGTCATTCTTTGAAAAACCCTCATACATATGACATAATAAATATTCGAATGTAAACGCTTTTATTGTCTTTTGCCCTTCTATTCCTCTCACATGTGTTTAAACTTGAAGTTCCTGAAGATAATACTTTTCTGACCTACTGCTATTAAATAATTGCCACGATAAGTCCAATTAACCCTCTAAGTATTCTAAAATTACCTCACAAGCCCTGAGCTACACAAAATACCATGAAAACAAATAAAGGGATAGTTCTCACCTGTATGCGTTTAAAAGTATGTCACTAGGCCTATATGACAATAAAGAAAAACGTTTTTCCTATTCCTGTACCTCCCTACGAGCTATGTTATTTTGTGGAACCAATTATCAGTGTAATTTTAGTGATATATTTAACATTGCACCACGACTGGTGCACGCTCTAGGTGTCTAGGTCGCCATAGTTTCATTTCCAATCAATGCGCAATATATTTAATATTTGTCTGTAATTACCCCTGGACGGGGTAGCATAATGTGTGATGGACCAAGGCGGTATTAAATATGCAAAGAACTTGTCTGTGAATTCTGGTAAAAGTGTCAATGCTTGATATCATCGCTCCTGCACTGACTCACAAGTTGCGAGGAAAACAATCGTAAACTACCTCATTTTGCTTATTATGTCTACCCAATTATAGAGCAGTCTCGGGTTTTTGATTTTCTTCCTAGAGTAGTGTTGAATTAGATACGGCTATATTGTAATTTTGCCCTTGACCAAAGTCATTTAGAAACAGCTCCCTTAATTGGTTATTCATTAGGCTTCTAACTTTGCAATTACTTCGCATTTAAGTAGAACAGCACACGCTACATAATGACTTTCAGCTTACCTGAGTACACGTTGACTGCGGTCATATTTGACGATCTGGTCCTTAATGTGAATCTTATGACTGTTCCGCTGCCTGACGGCCAAGAGAGCGTGTTTGCCTCGAGGAACCTGGCGATGCTCCAGGCGGTAATAACATGTTACATTACGGGGGTACACCCCTGGGTAGTTTGGGGACTGGATACGGCAAGGTCTCGTATCACAGCGGTCTAATATTCTGTCACAATAGGTGTCAGGAACCAGTTCACCTCGCCACGTTACAACACTGCTATTTCCGTAACGTAGACGTGCCTCACTGCTGCGTAAAAACTTGTAGGCCAATTTGAAGTCGAAGTTGTAGCCAATACCCTGAAACAATAAATGTGAAATTAGTGACATATAGAGTGATATTTATTGAGTAAAAAGCCATATCAAAATAATGTATGAGTTTGTAGACATAACACTATAAAACTTTGCAGGAAAACTATTGTAAACGCCAACTTCAACTGTGTCCTAGCGTGGTATACTTGCAGGGGGTGTTTTATATATTTATTATTGAATAATTTTAAATTATCATTTTCTCGTTTCTCATTTTTCATTTATGTTTCTTCATTTCTAATTTCTTATTTTTCATTTTTTGTATCTTTTTTCATATTTCTCATTTCTTATTTCGTATTTTTTATTTCTCATATCTCATTTCTCATATCTCATTTCTCATTTCTTATATCTCATTTCTTATATCTCATTTATCATATCTCATTTATCATATCTCATTTCTCATATCTCATTTCTCATTTCTCATTTCTTATATCTCATTTCTCATTTCTCATATCTCATTTCTCATTTCTTATATATCATTTATCATATATCATTTCTCATATCTCATTTCTCATTTCTCATTTCTTATATCTCATTTCTCATATCTCATTTCTCATTTCCTATATCTCATTTCTTATATCTCATATCTCATTTCTCATATCTCATTTCTCATGTCTTATTTCTTATTTTATTCTTATTTCGAATCTATGTGTGGAGGAAGTGACAACCCGGACAGACTAACATATATGTTTAAAGTAAAATATTAGAACAACAACCCGGATTATGTTACGAACAAATTTTCTTTCAATTATATTGAAAGGTGGAGTAAGATTGTGGACTTAGAGTAGGGCCCAAACATAGTCAAAGGAATAATAATAACAATAATAATAATAATAATAATAATAATAATAATGGTTTTGCGTCCTTTTTAACTCCTGTGGCTATAAGAGACGCAGGGGTTGCCGGAATAAAACCCCAAAGGGGATCATTAACGCACTTGCGCACCCTTGAATGCCAACTGACTGCACCGGGGTTAAATTCTGCAACCTTGAGCACAGCAGGTAAAAACGTTACCGCTGCGCCATGCAGCCACAGAGTCAAATGTGTATTGTTGCAAAACCTTGTGATTACGATAATGCAATAGGGAAGTACTGTATATAGGTTTAGCAGAATCTTACACATTTTCAATGGTTTATAGGCTATGTAGGTCTAAATGTGGTATAATATCGGAGGATGGTGATACGGGTATTAAACTGAATAGCCTACTACAGCTGTTGATGTAATTCGAACCACCTGATTCAAAACTTCGAAGTATTGTTGATGCTTCAAAGCTGTTTTGGCTACATTACCCTTTCGATGATGCGAAACTTTGAAGGTTGCTGTTACATGGATTTTTAAGTAATGTCAAATACATAAAACCTAAGGTGCGTTCAAAAAGTAACGAGCCGAAGGCTGTAATGCGGAAACCGGTGACGACATCGGCTATTCGTGGCGTGTGTAACGAGGTGTGGTTCCGACCAGAGCGGGGAAGGTCACAGCCCGTCGCTAGAGGGCATGCGTGCACGTCACATGACGATACAAAGCGAGCAGCAGCATGCATCAATCGTCCAACGCTGTCAGTCGCATTGCAAACAGTAACATTGAGGCATTAATCGAAGAGCAAAGTGGTGTTGTTCGGTTTCTGACAGCGAAAGGAGTAGGGGGAACGACATTCATTGCCGAATGTCACAAGTGTACGGCGAACACTGCATGTCCCTTGCAAGGGTCAAGGCGTGGCACAAGCGCTTCAGGGAAGGAGGGGTGTTGTTAGCCGATGATGCCCGGTCTGGGGCACCCCCCCCCCCCTGCATTACCGATGACAACGTCCAGCTGGTTGATGCACTCTTTACCCAGGACCGCCGAGTGACAGTGAACGCCATAGCCACCGTGGTCGTATTGAGCGTCGGTAGTGTGCACACCATCATGAAGCAGCGACTGTACTTGCACAAAGTGTGTGCCCAATGGGTGCCCCACAGTCTTCAACCACACCAGGAAGCATGTCGAATGGCCTACTGTATTGGTCTTGGTTGGAGGATTTATGCATGTTGCGAATCTGGCTATCATATACCAAAATAATTTTTCGAATCCGACTGGTAGTTTGAGAGATTAGCGCGTTTAAACACACAAACACACAAACTCTTCAGCTTTATTTTATTAGTATAGATTATGCAACGAGCCTATAATGGCAATAATTAAGACACGAGTATGTTTATAAAACGAGCGCAAGCTCGTTTTATAATTTCTATACGAGTGTCTTAATTACCATTATAAGCGAGTTGCATACGACTGTTTATGTTCGACGATAATTAAAACTTTATTATATGTTTTAACATAAATATTCATAAATATATGTGGGATTCAGTTCATTCAGTTAGTGAACAGGGCGCGCTGGCTTTGCTGACTGAACAGAGTGCATGCGTGCTGCATGTGTGGGTCAAGGCACTCCGAAAGCAGAGACCTATAGACATGTTGGATTTTGAGCGCATGAGCGAAGGTATCCTTACCTAATTGGTCACACAACTGTTTCTTGAGCTCTGATTGGTGGGAGAAACTGTTTCATAATGAAAATTAGTGTTATAATGAGCCTCATTATGATACAGTTTTCTCACACATAATGTTTACATTTCGACATCGTCGAACATACAGAGAGTTAAAACATCTGACGCAAACAGGACGTGAACGTGCGACTTTGAATTTCCGGGCCAATGCTCTGCTAACTGAGCTACCACGAGGAGACATCCTTGACTTCGCAATGGCTTGTACTGCAGGTACACAACAGGACCTAATAGCTCTAAACCCATATTAGATATTCTAAATGGTCCTGTATAATACATATTCGAATAAGCCCCACGATGGAAATTGCCGACACAGCACTGTTAAGATGGCAGTCGTAGTCGCCTGGTCGTGTCAGGCATTTTCACTCTCTTTTTAACATCATAATGGCTTGTACTTTATGTACCCAACTCGGCCTAATAGCTGAAGATATGTATTAGTCATTCAAAAAGGACGTGAAAACTAAGAATTCACTATACGAGGTTCTTCGTGAATTTGCATTATTTTACACGACTCTTGGCTAACTTACATGACCCTACAGATGTGTGCAACTAATTAGGCTCGATGGCACTTTTCCAACATTTACTTTGTACGTTTTGTGATAATAATAATAATGTTATTGGTTTTACGTCCCTTTCAACTACTCTGGCTTCATAGACGCCGGGGTGCCGGAAATTTGCCCCAAGGGGATCTCTAACGTGCTAGTAAATCTACTGACACGGCTCCCTCGCATTTGCGCACCCTCAAATGCCAGCTGACTGCGCCAGAATACGAACCTGCAATCATGGGCCCAGCAAGCGAGAACGTTACCGCTGAGCCACGCAGCCGGCCAGCCAGCCAGCTACTTAATACAGTAGAAATGTTTTGCAAGGTGCAAAACTACATCATATCAAATGTTAAATCAATAGTCTTAATAACAGTTCATTAAAGAATCTGACAGCAAACTTATTGTTTACTGTTTCCACTAAAAGGGGATCCTAGCTACTGTAGATTGTCACAAGTTTTGTGTTGATTACTTTACTCTAGTTTTCGTGTGAATTTTGTCCAGGGAGATTGCATGTATATGTATTTTTTAACATGAGCACTTAACGATATAATTAGGTAAGTAGACCTAATATGCCACCCACAAGGCCATGCCTTACGTGGTATACCTTACATGTATCCTTCCCTTACTCGGCTGAATTTGATATTCATCACATAGATCTAGGAATGTACATTTTAAGACTAATGCGTTTACTTAGATAATAATCAGAAATAGACTAAATAGACGATATGATGAAGATTATATATATCTCTACTTAGAATAAAACAAAGTCCCCGATTCTTGGATGTTACGGGTAAACTCGAGAATCACTGGATGGATTTTGATGCGGTTTTCAGTTTTCACCATTCTGTAAAGGATATCTCGAGGATGATTTCTGTAGAAAATAATTTATTTATGATCAAAAGAAGCCGAGCAGTAACGGTTTAATTTGGGAATTCGAAAAAAAAAACTGGCGGCCGAGCGCTTTGTAAGCTTACGCTGTGCAAACCGTTAAAAATATCTAAATACTACGAGTGTAAGAGTTCTTCAGCATGAAAATTTCTTCAAAAAAGTCCGCGAGAGCATATGTCTATCTTCTATACATCGCCCACTATAAGTGTTCTTACGTTTTAATTTATTCCAACCATGTCCATTCAACTACTGAGGCGACAGTTTACGAGCTATCTAAGGGAGTCTATCGTCCCTGTTACAGCCTAGCTAGCGGGCGAACCTATTGCCCCAGATACAGCCAGCAGCAAAACGTCCAGTCGTGTTAAGTTAAGACTTCTGAGAAGGGTGGTTGTGTTTGGAGTTACCCTGGAAGTGCAACACGGGTTTTCTTCATTTCGCCTGTAAAACACAGTCAAGATTGGACGGAAGGGGGATTTGAGTTTCATTCACCTCGCCATTCCCTGGTAGTGCAACTCTCATTTCGCCTGTGAACTTTTCGTTCCGCAAAATTCACAATCAAGTTACGATTGGTCGGAAGGGAGATTTGTGTTTCATGCACCTCGCTATTCTTAAATTACGTCTGACAAGAATTTGTTGCGCATGCATCTCCATGATAATATAATTAATAGTCCAGTCAGTGATTTTAACCCATCATACCGAGACGTAAAACGGATATTGGTCGTTGTTCATTGACATTGAAAAAAAAAAGCGCTTATCTCGTACTGCATTCATAACTGTTCCCGGGCGAAGCCGGGTCGGGTTGCTAGTTTAATATAAAGGGACTCCAGTGATCAAGAGAACAAGTGAATTATACAGTGTTGTAGTGACAAGGACAATGTCTATATAGCACACGCGATTGCTTGAGCTATGTACGGGTATGTCCTAATACTTAAAAAGCTATGTATGCATATATTTTCCTGTATTGCTGGATGTAATATTGATATTCTTGATAATATTAAAAATTCTTGATGTCTAATATTACTGATTGTCCACTCTTGAACTATTCAAAGATTGGTGCACAATGGATTGAAATCACCCGATTTAGAGGATACATTCCAAAGTCAACGAAAAACATAAAAAAACGGACCCAGCTCAGATGAGACTCAGAATCTTCAATTTCGAAAATTTCCAGATGCAATTCCTTATAGGAAACCATGTAAGTCCACAGAGGAGAAAACATTACTAAGTAGGGTAATTAATATAAAATTAAATGGTTTTGAATAAAAAATTGTGACTGATTTAAATTCTTTGTTTGGTTCTAATAATGTGCGCACCTCTGTAGCTGTCAGGAGCACTGCAGAGAGGCTAATGGCTCTCTGGTAATGCTAGGAAATTCTGCTCCGTTCAAAATGTACACTGATATACTCTACTTTATATACAGTATTTTACTTTCTTTAAACGCTTATCCTCCCAGCTTGGCTTCACCCACGAACTCTGTGTCGGATCATTCCTCTACCGTCGCAAGGACAGTGTCTGGAATCTGAACACACTTTGTCAGCAGATACAACTGGGGATGGTGACTGGCTGATCGCTCAAGGGACCGCTAACTTGGGACTAATTAAGGAAGGGTATGGAAAGGGATTTGGGTAGGAAGTCTGCCATGGACCTGTTGAAAGGAACCGTGCTGGCATTTGCCTGGAAGTGACAATGGGAAACCACGAGAACCATTTTCAAAATTGCCAAAGTGGGATTCGAACCTACGCTCTCCGGATGCCAGCGAGGCACGACTTAGTGCGATAACGCTCTCGGCCACCGTGGCCGATTAACACAATTCACTTTATTTATTGCTAAACTGGAGACCTGTCTTTGCTGTATATAAGTGCTCTTAGTACTACCCTACCAGGGAATTGTTACCGCTAGGCGTGGCGCGGTGCTGTTGTGCATACATCACGTCATCTCGACTCGTTATGGCTGCAGCAAGCGGTTGCGGAGCAAGAGGGGGAACGCATGTACAGTCATACAATGAGAACACACCACACAGCGCACGACCCAGCTCGAATCACGCACACAAATGACATGCGATGAGGTTTCGCTGGCGACGACTACGCGTCTATCGCAGGCGTGTGGCTGGGCGGAGCGCATTAGTTCCAATTTCCGCCACCGGTAACAATTCTCTGGTAGGGTAGTACACTCTTTAATACAATATTTTGTTTCTTTTCTTGTTGTTACTATTAATGTTCTAGCAGCAATAAGTGTGTACAGCCTAGTGGCGTAGTGACTAGCACGCTTACCATTGGCTGGAGGGTCGTGAATTCGATTCCAGGTCCGGCCGTGGGAACTCAACATAAATTTGGCTAAAAGCCATGACTCAAGGACTGTGACGTCATCATCATTGCATCTTGTTTGTGATACGGAGGAAACCTACAGACGTCATCTCTAAAGATTTGTCATGATAATCTTATATTGATTTGCGTTTGCCTTGTTAGACTGGCTTGGCTTGTCTCACGCACTAGGACTGTTTATCGCTTCTCAAGCCTGAAACCTACGACCGAATGTCGCGCTGATGTTCAGCTGACACGCATGATACTTGGATGTACTGCTCGAGTCCTTGTTCTGTGTTCTTGAGAGGAATATGGATCGCGGGTGGTGAGGTGAGATGCGGGGTTTCCAGTCCGTGAGCACTAACAGAACCAAATACTTTGGTCGGACAGTTAATACGCACGATCCACTGCTTCTATATTGGACTTAACAGGGATTCCAGATAACGCGGTGGGCTGTCGATAGGTCCTTCTCTGCCCTTCTTCCACTTAACCTCACCACGCCAGTACATGGTTCTTAGACTAGAGCTAGTATTGCTTCCCTGCCAAAACGCTCAGAGCACAGGAACTTCTAAAAATAATGTTCAAATATTAAAACATGCAAAGGTCTGTCGACACACCGCTCAGCTGACGCTTATAATGTCAATATGCGTATAACCTATTAACTTCAGAACTCCAATAGCACAACTCTAAAGCTAAAATTGCAATGGGCAAAGCCCATTCGACCAGCGTTTAACGTGAACACTCACATTCTATCTATGTAGCTTGAGTTTACGAAAATGGGCGATATCTTCTTCTGGAGCACTGTGATGTCTCCCAGCAAATTGGCTCGTTCAGAACATTCACCAAGAGAAGTGGGAGTGCAATACGGATATGGCTAAGGAGTACACACTTAATGTTGCTTTCCTTGGCCAACTCACCGGCTTGCTTGTGTGTGTATGATAACTCTATGATAACCTTTGTTATTGTGGTGTGTACTGTGGTGTGGACAATTATAACTAATAATGTTTTGTATTGGGTTAGGTACTCTGGGGCATGAATTTATTTTGCCAACCCGGCATTTGACTGGACTGAGTATGACGAACTAAGGGATAAACCACATGAAAGATGAATGCTGTCAGCGTCTGGATTACAATCTCGAGTGTAGTGGTTAACAATCTTGGCTATCACCCCAGAAGTCCGGGAGGAGGAAAGGGGTGCACTTAGCCTTGCGAGGCAGAACTGAGAAGAGGTGTGTTCGATTCCAACCACAGCCATCCTGGATGTGGTTTTCCGTAATTTCCCACATGAAAATGAAAATCCACAGCCTGTTTCCAGTCTCCGACCGGGTCAGGAATGGAATGAATGAAGCCCCCGTCTTGCGGCGTGGATATGAACTGTGCCGGCTGCCGAGGCCTGACGCACTCCTCTGGGGCAATGAATAAATGAATGACAGATGAAATGATATGATAGTGGAGAGTGTTGCTGGAATGAAATGTTGACAGGGAAAACCGGAGTACCCGGAGAAAAACCTGTCTGCCTCCGTTCTGTCCAGCACAGATCTCACATGGAGTGACCGGGATTTGAACCACGGGCCCAGCGGTGAGAGGCCAGCGTGCTACCGCCTAAGCCACGGAGGCTTCCGTAATTTCCCACATACTTCAGGCAAATGCCGGGGTGGTAAGCTTCTTCGAGGTGATATGTCATAAGGCATACGTTACACATTTGTTCAATATTTACGGACAAATTGTACAAAATCCCTAATACAATATTTACGACAGAAATTTGACTTACGGTTCCTTCTATCACACGATGCTAACATGCCATCAGTTGCCATATGAACCAGCTCTCGTGCTTTATCAGTTGTGGTTGACAAAGTGGCTAGAACTGACCTTTGCCCGTAGCAATTTCGTTTTCTTTACCATTCTGCTCTGCACATGAAAAATACTGTGTACGATCCATCCTCCAGGTCTTCTTTATGAAATGCGTGGAACATGTGATTTAAGCTCTTACCGACAGTGCTCGCTAAAGCGCAGCATTAGGTCATGGGACCAAGCTTTCTGCTGATTTGGTAGACGCGTGAGTTCGAACCCCACTGTCGGCCGTCCTTGCTTTCCCATTTTCAACTCCAGGAAAATGCTTGGACGGTACCTCCTGACAGGCCACGGCCGCTTCCTTCCACATCCTTGTCAAATTTCATTCACCATCATTCATTTCATCTCTCATTAACTGCTCTCATGAGGTTGGCGTCAGGAAGGGCATCCGGCCGTAAAACCCATCCGCCACAAATACTTCCGTCGCATCTTAACCCGACCCCGTTGGAAAACGGGAATAATAAGGGTTAGACATACAGTACATACATACATGTGATTTAAGCTCTTAGAGACACACGGTGGAAGATTTATTCCGCATTTTCATATAGGCTACATTAATTCAGTGCTATACAGCTATTAAGCCTCCGTGGCTTAGGCGGCAGCACGCCGGCCTCTCACTTCTGGGTCCGTGGTTCAAATCCAGGTCACTCCATGTGAGATCTGTGCTGGACAAAACGGAGGCAGACAGGTTTTTCTTCGGGTACTCCGGTTTTCCCTGTCACAATTTCATTCCAGCAACACTCTCCACTATCATTTCATTTCATCTGTCATTCATTTAATCATTGCCCCAGAGGAGCGCGTCAGGCCTCGGCAGCCGGCACGTTCATATCCTCGCCGCTAGATAGGGGCTTCATTCATTCCATTCCTGACCCGGTCGGAGACTGGAAGCAGGCTGTGGATTTTCATTTTCAGTGCTATACAGCTGAAGTGAGAGAGAAAAATGAACCTATCACGGTTTCTAGGGACGTAACAGCAATAAGACGCTACTGAATAGACGAGCCTGCTCACTACGTGGGAACTGCTACGGCGGCGAGACTTATGCGACCAGCTGATGCACACATTGGACGTTCATTTTTATGGTGTAGCAGTTATTGCAACGTTCCTCAATGGCAACGTCGGTCAACTACCTCATAAACAAGAAGCCATCGCGACGACAATCAGTGGAAAAGACCTGACACAGAAGGAGATATTCATCCAATTTCAACACCGATCGAAACACTAATTCTAAATACTCCAACTCCTGGGTCAGTCACAATAGCGAAAACATAACTGCACAATTCTTCCAATTGTTATAATTCGTAGAATATTTATTGCATTCGAGACGCTTCGAGCACCGAAGTGGTATGTGTATTTCAGCATTATAGAGCTGAAGTGGAAGAGGATAATAAACCCATCATGGCTTTTTGGGCCTCAACAACAAATGAAATAGAACACATGCGCTATGAATTAACATAGGGTAATGTTGTATTTGACAAACTGTGTAATACTGCTTAATTTGCTCATAATAAAAAGTAATTTGTTGTTAATACTACGGACAGCCATGCATTCTATAGTATTTTGATCGTGTGGCCTCCGGAGAGGCCGAGTGCAGGTCTTTCTAGTTGACGCCCGTGGGCGACCTGCGCGTCGTAATGAGGATGAAGTGATGATGAAGACGTCACATACACCCAGTCCCCGAGCCACGGGAATTAACCCCAGGAGAATAAAATCCCTGATGGCTCGGCCGGGAATTGAACCCGGAGCACTTCGGGCCAAAGCCTAGCGCGCTAGCCATTTAGCCACGGAGCCGGATGTAAATTCTAAAGAAACCTCTGGAGAACAGAATTGAACTTCCTCTTACATCACAGTGAATAGTATTGGAGGGAATCGTGGTATAAGTCATCCAAAATTCTTGTGTGGGCGTCTTCTACTATGTTTCTTATCACCCATACTTTTCAATCTATACATTGAACAAGCAATGAAGGAAATTTGAGATACGTTTAAAGTAGGAATAATGATTCAATGAGAAATAATTTCAATCTTAGCCGATTTACCAGAGGATTTAAATGCGTTTTAAATGGTATGGACTCCGTCTCCATGATGAAAATCAATGTAAAACAAAAATAAAAGAATGCAATCAAAATAAATCAGAAATCTGTCCACAATAGTCACTTTGGTGTGCAATATTTCATGATGATGATGATAATTGTTGTTTTAAGGGGCCTAACATCTAGGTTATCGGCCCCATGCAATATTTCATTGTGCTATTGTGTTGACCGACTGAAATGCAATCAATTTCAATTTCGCTACGAAATAAGTTTAAAGTAAATATCTGGTATTTCATTTTCTGTTCCAGAAATGAACTTGATTTTCAAAATTCCCCTGGTGATTCGTTTATTCAACAGTGATTTCATCCATAAAACAAAACAAAACGCTGATGGTTGCAAATAAAGAACATAATGGTATCACTCTATTTGCCATGATTCACTCATTAAGGGATTTCTTTAGACAAATTTGTTTTCAATTGTTGCTAAGCTATTTGGTTTTCTCAGAAAACAGTTGTCTATCCCTGTGACTTTGACGGGCCGATGTCTATTCCTGAGGGAGGAACGCTGCGTTCTAATGAGTCCATTCAGTGCGAGGGGAAGGCCTGGCAAGACCGCGCACAACCGATCACGAAAATCGAACGAGCCCGTCGTCCCACAAAGGTACCACCAATCGATGTTCTCCTCAATAATTTGCATAGCAGACACGCGGGTGTGAGCAGAATTTGCAATATATTCTTTTTTATGACTAGAAGTGCTGCATTTAATTCCTAGAGCAGTGCTATTGAAATTCACCGCAAGCAAGCGATCAGCACTCAGCTATGCAAATGAATGTGAACTACAGGCGGGGGCTGGGACATTCTTTTGAAAGTTCTGAGTTAGATGCGTGATCTGATTAAACTATTTCACTCGGACAGTTCTTAAATCACTTTCCTACTTTCCCACTACTTATATGTACACATACTGTGGTATGAAATACTGTTAAGTCCCTGATCCTGTCTGTCTATTTGGGATAATTTCGATGATCAATTGACGGATTTTGATACAGTTTCCGCCATTTTGCAAAACAATTCTCAAGGAAGGGTATGTGTAGATACACTCACCTATCACCAAAGGAAGCCGATCAGTTATGCTTTAAGTGAAGTAAGTTGAGTAGAAAACTGCTCATTTTTGACTTACACTGGCTAACCGTTAAAGTTACATCAGCACTACGAGAGTAAGAATTGTTCGGCGTAAAATGTCCTACAAAAATATTCCGGACAGCATGTATCTACAGTGCGTCAGGGAATGTTCCCCGCAGTGCCTAGACACTGCTACGTTAGGTGAGAGCCGGAGTTAAGTTGACAGAGCAGTGTCAGACCTTTCGCTCACTCGTGGACAGCCAGGTACTAGCTTGTCTTCTCCAAGGTCGACAGGATATCAGAACACACGTGTGAGCTGTGCTGTGCTGTGCCGTAGAAAGCGTCAGTGTGAATGCAGTAAGGGAGTGTTTAGATTATTGGAATAGTGTAACAGGATACAGTCGGTAATGAACTACTGAAGAGAGAGCGTTTTTGGTGGAATACGTTTTACGTGAAGGCGATCGGTTTACAGAAAATGCTTAACTAAAATTTCAGGCGCGGTTTCCTAATTCAAAGTGTCCAAACCGGGATACCGTTCGGGATTTGACAAGTAAATTTCGTGTCACCGGCTCAGTTCACGATGTACCAGGAACAGGCAGGCCTACGTGTTAACAGGCGAAAAACTTGATGGAATTTCCGATACAATGCTGCCAAGTCCAAGTAAATCAATACGCAAATTAGCTCAAAAAACAGGAATCTCTAAGTGGACTGTTTGTTTTGTTTTGATACAAGCGGCGGCAGCCACGCTGTCAGCAGCAACCGTGCTGCCAACTTAACTCCGGCACTGCAGAGAACATTCCCTGACATCCTACATAAGCTTTTTATGTTAGAGTTTCCATCAATTATTTATTATAAGTATAAATTATTCACCTCCGTGGCTTAGGCGGCAGCATGCCGGCCTCTCACCGCTGGGTCCGTGGTTCAAATCCCGGTCACTCCATGTGAGATCTGTGCTGGAAAAAACGGAGGCAGACAGGTTTTTCTCCGGGTACTCCGGTTTTCCCTGTCAAAATTTCATTCCAGCAACACTCTCCACTATCATTTCATTTCATCTGTCATTCATTTAATCATTGCCCCAGAGTAGTGCGTCAGGCCTCGGCAGCCGGCACAGTCCATATCCTCGCCGCTAGATGGGGGCTTCATTCATTCCATTCCTGACCCGGTCGGAGACTGGAAGCAGGCTGTGGATTTTCATTCATAAATTATTCAATCACCTCAAGTTTTTAATGTAGATTATAATGTAATTTATAGTTTGTATTTTCACCTATACTTTAGGATAGACAGTCATTTTGACTTTTTGCGCAATATCCAGTCTGTAATAACATACAATTGTTAAAACTAAGCATTTTTTCTAGGATTATGCCGTGTCTTGTGTGGGATTTCGCCTTGGAACACCACAATACACGGCGTTAACCTAGGAATATTGCTGAGTTTTAATTCACTGGCCGTGAAAGGCTATGTACCATACAATTCTTATTTCCAAATTTGAAAATAAATGTCCGCAATCCCTTAAGATACGAAGTCAAAATCTTGCACTCATGTTGCCCTAAGGCTTTAGGTGCCCGCTAAGAAAGTTTCTTTTAATAACGAAGTTAAATTGCATTTTACCAACAAACTAAGATTGCCAGCTTCAGTGCGAGTGAGTAGCGTGCGAGCGAGCAAGTGAGCTGGCGATCTTGTCCCATGGCCGTCATGAGCCAGCCGAAAAGTAACAACTAACAGTCGTGTTAAAACTTCACAAGTATGAATGTGTTGGGATTGTCGCTGTCAATTTGATGCCCAAAGGCGTTATTTCATTCAGTCTGAGAACATTTCGTTGTATTGTTTAGAATTCATTTCTACTTCAGATCAAGCCCTTTGATGGTATTGCCAGAACATTTGATTCTGCTTTATGAGTTTTACAGTGATTTTTTAATCTATAATAACCCACCGTACCGAGAAGGAAAGCGAATAATGATTGTAGTGCATTGGACTCTAAATGTGTATCGACAAAGAAATGTTGAAAACCCTAGCGTAAAAGTAGTCTATCACCTTAAATTCATAACTGCTTCCCTGTGATGCCGGGATGAGGAATATAAATAAGCTCAGTTCGTTGACTCCTACAGGACCCGTTTGGTTCAGACAGTAATAGTAGATGACAGTCTTTTACGCTTAAACATAGGTTTAAATCTGGGTCAGTATACGAAACGATTGAGGCATAGGAGTATATCATGGGACAACGTTTTACCGAACGTCTTAGAATTTCACCACTTTCTTCTCCACATTTTATACTCATTCATCGTATTTTCAACACCAATGTTCAAGCCTGAACGGCAATGTTTGTGTGTGGTATTCCGCTGCTAAATGTCATGCAAGGCCTCTAAATCACTCACCTCCAAGAAATAAAACCTACAAAACAAATACGAGAGCTGTTTTTTAATTAATATAGGCCGTTCTTTTTAGTCCGTAGTTAGTGCGCACGCCGCAACAAGCAGGCGTCAGTTGCAGCTGTGTAGCTAACCTGTACTCTGAACTGTGAATCCTTACAATGTTCAAGATTATTGATTCGCCCGCTGCGTGTGAGGTACGATCTGTGATACGTTTTTTGAGTGCAAGAAACATGTCGGCTGCAGACATTCATCGTCAGCTTTGTGAGGTGTATGGTGATAATACAATGACGGAAGGTTAAGTGCGAAAAAGGGTCCGCAAGTTCAAAGGTTGCCGTGAAAATGTTCATGACGATGAACGCTCAGGTCTGTGATCACAGATGACTTGGTGACTGCAATTGACACGAAAATTCACGAGGACCGAAGATTCATGATAACCACTCTATCAATGGATTTTCCTCAAGTGTGAATTCTTGGTTGTCAGAGCAGGTGGCAAACTTTTATGCAGAGGGATTTCAGAACTTAGTTTTAAGGTATGACAAGTGCCTAAATCAGAGGTGGGCACAATTCGGCTCATTCAGCAGCGCTCCCGCTCCAGCAGGAGAAAGAGCCGAGTATGCGCTCTCGCCGAAGTTGAACTTGTTGCTGCTTGCACAGCTTGTCATTACAAGCGGCGTATCACAACAGCTTTATACTTTTGCCCTGTTTGTCGTGCATTAAATGTTTAGATTATGGTGCTACGTACATACGCTTAATCATATTCCTTTTATTAGGTTATGTGTGGGAAACATAAATAATTACTTTGACAGCTGATAATTACACACTCCTTTGCCCACTACCGATAGTCCTGAAACTACAATAAGCCAACCTAACAACTTGTTTAGAACACAAGGAACGAAAACTAGCTGTAGGAGTACAGAAATAAATGCATGAATAAATATCATTCACCATAAACAAAATATAGGCCTATGTGTTCTTACATATCTGAACTGAACTGTCATTCTGCAGATGATGATGAGGTGTGCGCATCCTTTCGCTGAAGCAGACTGGTTACATTTGGAGCGATCAATTTTGCACTTGCAATTCGAAGAACGGCAGTGAGATGTGCGTCAGTCAGAGTGGCTCTTCGTGGAGATTTATTTATCTGCATTAGAGAGAATAGTTTTTCACACAGATATGTTAAACCAAACAATGATAGAAGTTTGGCAGTCATTTTGTGCTTGTTTGGGAAATCTGTTTGCGAAAACTGTTCGTAAAAATGTGCTAAGCTTGTTCGTGATACATATTTAGCGTACAGCCGTACACATAATATAGGCCTACTCAGCGTGGTACAATGCTGTACCTATGCTTGCGCCTTGACTGCGCATATTGCCATCTAGTCGTTCCAGCACAAACTATTAGCGAGCAGTCAGCAGGTCCCGGCTCCTTGGCTCCGCTCGCGCTCAGGCAGTTGGCTCCAGGAGCTGCGCTCACTCATTGCCCACCTATGGCCTAAATAAACAAGGCAACTAAGTAGAGAAATAGAGGAAGGTATGTAAAACCTAAACATAAATGTGGTTTCAAAATAAAACGTTCGGTTAATTTTAAAAAACGGTCCTTACTTAAAACACAGCCCTCGTATAACCTTATTCACTGCAGAAGTCTTCACTTCGCAAATAAGGTCTCTACTCCCAAGCATGATTCCTTAACAAAAATGGTCAAAGGATTATTATTAAGAGGCTCCTCTTTGCCTCTGACTTTCGGATGTTGGCTTTTCAACGTTGCGTTTTTGGTTGAAATCAAGGTCGGCTCATGCGGGCTTTGTGGCTGACAAAGCGGAGGTGAGAGTGTTGTTTTCTGGGATCTCTGGTAATTGAATTCCACTAATACACCACAATAATACACTCATCACACCCTGGATGAGTATGACAAGCCTTAGAAGCATAGTTTCCGGCATCATCCTTGACCAAACACTTGACTGAAGTTAGGTTAGTACAGTGCCCGGCAGCCGCTCCACCACAATGTTGTCTTGCTCAGATCCCTGGCAGTGTGTGCAGTGGAGGAGAAATACAGTAGAAGCGAGGGAGGAAATCCAGCACAGTTATTGTCTTAGTAGTAGAGACAGCCTGGAATCAATTCACTCCACCTAACCTGGTGTCATATTGCAATACAGTCTTTGCTCTTCTCTCACAAACAGCACACCTGGGTTAGTAGATAATTTATTTTCCAGGATTATATATTAATTAAATTGTGCGTATTTAAATTAATATAACAACAATTATAAATAGTACAATGGAACTCTGCGATTTTTGCCGAAATTATTTTTCTGACTATCAATTAATATTGTTGAGTCCCTTAAGTAACTTCATACAATAGTCACTTTTGGGTGATTAGAAGAATGGTGAGCAATAGTAATGAATTTGATTTATTTGTAGGCCTACAATATTCTTGATTAAGCAGGCAACCTCCATCCAGACAACTAATGAGAAGTTGCCTAGAATAGTCTTCCTTATTACAAAGACTGTTGGTATGAATGAGGATAATTATCGGGAAACAATGGCACCACTAAAGTCAAGGTGACATGAAACGAGTGATTTAGGCTATAATTAACAACTTGCTCACCATCAGCCTACGTCGTGTTTCCAGTGCATTGGATCCATTTAACTGAACAAAACATTAAGTTTACCGTGTGAAACGTCTTGGTCTTATACTAAACGAGATGTTCAGTAAAGAACCTGTTGCCTACTTTTTCCTAAATGTACGATAATTACAGTCATAACTCCTTGTCCTTATCAAGGAGTACAATTGAATTTTCTTGTGATGAACGTTAAGTGTTTTATCCCATACTAGCATTAGTGCCCGGCTTCGCCCGGTGGATTTTGTTTATGGATGTTAATGAATACTACTACAGAACTGGAGCGCTCAAGGATAAGGATCGGAAAGCACCAACGCTTATTGCAGCTGAAACCTCAGTAGCCGACAGTAGTGGCTACGCTGGCTAAAGCGCAGTGTTAGGTCATGGGGCCAAGCTCTCTGCTGACTCGGTAGACGCGTGGGTTCGAGCCCCACCGTCGGCCGTCCTTGAAATGGTTTTCCATTTTCAACACCAGGCAAGTGCTGGGACGGTACCTTCTGACAGGCCACGGCCGCTTCCTTCCACATCCTTCTCCAATTTCATTCACCTTAATCAATTCCATCTCTCATTCCGACGCGCAGGTCACCCTCGGGCGTCGAATAGAAAGACCTGCACTAGGTCTCTGAGGAGACAACACGAAAAAAAAAAAAACCTCAGTATACTGCACCAACACCATCGCCCTTATACAGAGACATACTATTGTCAGGATAACTGTTTTAAAGGGCCTAAGAAATCTTTTTGCACAAATTACTCCCCGTGACTGCAATTTATAAGCAGCTAGCAATTCTGCACCAGAACACTGCTAGGGGCGACGAAATGCAGCCCGCATTACCAGGCAACAATAGACTTAGGTATTATTGGAGCTGTCCGGGAGCGCTTGTTCTTCCGACTTACTGAACAAAAATCAATCTTTATGGTTACCTGAGAGGTGTAGCATAATGCTACATAGCCTAAATTATTCCTCTTGAGTCGGGCTATCATATACAAAAAGAATTTTTCGAATCTGACTGCTAGTTCCAGAGATTAACGTATTTAAACACGCAAACACACAAACACACAAATTTTCAGCTTTATTATATTAGTATAGATAATACTCCCCGTTTACTAAGTTTTGAGGTAATTCCGTTTTTGCATACAGAGGAATTGATTGAAAAATTAGAAAAATACACCCATCCACCATCTTGAAAATATGGAATCCTTTATCTTGCGCCTTTGCAGAAAATAGTACATTATGCAACGAGCCTATAATGGCTATAATTAAGACACGAGTATCTTTATAAAACGAGCGTATGTGAGTTTTATAATTTCCATACGAGTGTCTTAATTACCATTATAGGCGAGTTGCATGCGACTGTTTATGTTCGACGATGATTATAACTTTATTATATGTTTTAACATAAATATTCATAAATATCTGTTGAGATTGTCATTAGAATTTTGTGATCGGGTGCTGCGCTGATTTCCAAGCTCTCTGATCGACCGACGCATGCTCTCTGTGTGCTTCAATGCCATATGTGCAGATTGAACGCCAGTATTCAGTAAAAAAGTCACCGAATGCGTATGAAAACAACGCGCTGTGTAGAAATTGGAATTGGAGATATTAAGGTACAGTGCTATTTCTTGTCTCATATTCACCAGTTTATTTACGCGAACATATGGACGGTGCACTTTCGGTAATTTATACAGACATGTTGAATTTTGATCGCATGCGAGAAGGTATCCTTGTCTAATTGGTCAAACAACTGTTTCTTGAGCTGTGATTGGTGGGAGAAACTGTTTCATAATGAAAAATAGTGTTATAATGACCATCATTATGATACAGTTTTCAGACATATAACAGTCAGGGTCGAACATGATAGTACATTATGCAACAAGCCTGTAATGGCAATAATTAAGACACGAGTATATTTATAAAACGAGCGAAATAATTTTTGTACGAGTGTCTTAATTACCATTATAGGCGAGTCGCATTAGACTGATTATGTTCTACGATAACTACAGTAAAACTATTTTATGTTCGAACTTAAATATTCATATATTGAACCCATATGCTATTGGTTCAAGGGTCGAATCCATAATTTATTGGCAAAAGAAGAGAGGAAAAAATACAGTCTTTAGAATGACTTAGAAAGATTTTGCGAAGAGGACTGTTATAATGTGGCGCAATAAGAAAGGACCATGAGTCACGCGGACATGATATCATGCATGACGCATTGATAAGGAGCCGATCATGACTATTAATAGAACGATAAAAACTTTCCGCTGCGTGTAAGAGAGAAGAGGTTTCGGAAATTGATCTTACGCAGCAATAAAATGACAACCTCGCAATTGCGCAAGAATAGAAATAATTAGAAATAAGCCATTTGCGAGCATTTAATTAATGAAAGAAACACATCATGGTTGATTATTTTGGAAGAGAGATTTTTGTGTGGGGAAAAAGTTTATAATATTTGCACAGGAAAGAAGTGCAAACGCAGCATTACGTAATGAGAAATTTCCCGAGACCAGAGTTGGTAGGGATAGAAAAATAAACCGCAACACCCACGTATCTGAAGAGCAAAATCATTTAATATCTTGGAATTGTGCGATCGATGTTCACGATCAAAGAAATCAGTTTACGTTTAGAACAAGAGCTTTCCAAAGATATATTTTTAAAAATCATACGACAATTACTTCAAAAGTTAGTGCTGGAGAAGATGCGGATTTTATCTTTTTGTCGCTGATTTGTATAAAAACCCTGGCAGAGCCAGGAGAGGCATGCAGTTTCCGACAGCCCGAGGGCGTCGTTGTATCGACAACCATCCAGTTCCGTGAGCGCAGTGTCGCTGCACGATGAAGCATCAACTACAAGATCAGCTACAAGTAAACTCCTAGTGCGGGAGTGCTGCATCAAAGTATATTCAGTTATAAAGACGCCAGAGAGCGAAATACTGTGTCGCAAAGTATAACAAGTTATTTTAGTGAGCGCGTAGAAGCTGTACAGAGAAACAAGTATCGTCAAAGTTCATTGGTACAGTCAAAGTTAGGCTGTGAACTTGAAGAAATAACAGGCGATAGATACTCGAATAATAGTTCAGTTAAAAACATAAAGCGTCATAAGGTTTCGAAGTACCTAAGGAAGTGAAATAAACAGTTCTAACGAAGTTAAGGAACCCTATCAGGGTAGAACGAAATAAATAACGCCTAGTGTTCCAGAAAGATAGGGACTAGAGCGTAGGACGATCAGAACTAGGAATTATAGTTCCAGGCTTTGTCTAGGCAGGCAAACGAACAAGTAAACATTGGGGAGGACTCCAAGAAGCTACGAATTAAAGTAATAGCAATTAAGGCAAGGAAAATACTAGGTCACCGATAAACTATTCGAGCGGCCGTCAGAGTAATACCTTAAAGACAGACTTTTATCTAGACGAACTAGTTAGCGTCTAGTACGAAAGGACATCGTGCAGTAAGTAATAGAAGCCGATAGTCAAAACCCGGATTTGAAGATCAGCCGCTCCAGTGAGGTGTAGCCCGATCGAGACTTTCATCTGGTTAGAATAGGAAGCCGACGTTCTATAAATGCCACCCTTGGAAACGGGAAAGAAAAGAAATCACGTGTGTAAGGCGAATGATCAACGCCCAAGTGATAAAAGTGTTATGTAATGTAAATATTGTGAAAATTTTTGAGTGTAATATTTTTTGTGAATTTATTTTGTGTTAAGTGAAACGAATACAAAATGGTATTCTGTGTATTCCAAGTAATTAAGGTAAATATTTTATGTGTTGTTAAAGAAGTGACATTGAGTGTAAGTGTATTTATGAAGATGGCTTAAAAGGCAGTGAGTGGGCAAAACATGTTCCATCGTTGGAGGATTCGGTCGCTGACCGGACAGTCATGTGAGTAAATATTTCATTATGATATGTGTTTGGGAGGATTTGCGTATAATCCACATAAAGAAAGAAAGAATAGGGATGTTGAATAACAGATAAATGAATAATAGCGCGATCTGAACGATAAATTTGAGATAAAAATAATAAATATGTGAAATGTAAATGAATCCCATGGGGAATGTATTCAGTAAAATATCAGTGTAAATGATAAATGATATAAATATGAAAAAGCAAGCGTAATGATAATAATAATGATGATTGCATAAATGAATGAATAAGCACGATGAATTTTATATTGAAAGTAGTAGCTTCCGAGCTCCTTTAGAGGAATTAATACATGTTATGAATACATGTTCTTTATAGTAAAATGATTATTGTCAAGGGAGAAGAGTAGTATATATTTGAGATGTAGATCAAACGTTGATTTGAATTTATTAATTCTCTGAAGGCAACTTGGCTAATTAATGTATAAGCGCCATGTAGCACATTGAAGTAATTTATCACGCTAGGAATGCGTTGAAATGCTCGGTAAAACTAATTATGAGGGGCAGTTGGTCGCGGTAATTGAACTATGGTAAGTCCTCAAAAGTTGTGACAGTAATCACGAGGCATTGTATGTTGTATGGCAAAAAAGGGTGCTAATTATGTGTATTATGAGCGCTGGTATAAGGCAAGGCCTGCCCTAAGTCGCAAATGTATAAGTCCTCCAATTTGGGATACTGCTCCCGAGGCATTTGAAAGGATCGAACTCAGAGTCGTCCGTGTTGAAGCCCCTAAATATTGGTTTTATTATTGAATTTTTCTTACCCGCCAATGAAGACACTTCATAATTACTACATACCGAAGCTATGAGAAAAGGTCTGTTGAGCCTAAATATGTTGTGTTAAGAATCTGTATTTAAAAGCCTTGTCGGTCAGAGAATTACATTTGAAGACAGCTGTGTGAAAGCTGACGGTAGCCAGTCACTTGTAGCAGCGAGACTGGGAACTGTCTGTCTTCCTGCAATAAATCACGCTAAGTAGCCAAGGCTATGGCCTAACCCTTGACGTATTGTGGTAGGTCGGTAAATGGTCTGTTTGAGTTATAGTACACAGAAGTGTTCAGAGTTTGTTTTAACGACCCGGTCTTGGAACCGAGGTCCCTTTAGATGAACGATTATCGCTTGCAGAGTTCAGATCGTTGCTTTCTTATAATAGAATGGTCTTTTAAGACAAATAATGATAAATCCCTAATGTAATGATTATATGATTCATTGATTCACGAGTTCGATTGAAGACATTAGATTCCGGGAGTGATCTAAATTTTGACGTGTTCAGTAGTCTTCTGTAGCACGGGAGTGCGCAATTTTTTCCCAATCACAGTAGTGAGTTGTTGACTTGAGAGAGAGGGATGGTAACAGATGAACATTGTGAAAGCCCAAAATTAAGTGATGATTAACAATACTTTGGTAAATTTTGATATGTACGATTAAAAGATAAACTCATGTAATAGGAAGTGATGTGTATTAAATGGATAACACAGTGTAGATAAACATTACCGAGCCATTTGGAGCTCTTGATTTTTTAATGAATTTAAAAGGACACTATATGGAAGTAAAACTTAGTGGAAGTTTGTTGGTTTATGGAAAACCAATTATTATGATCTTAGATTTGTTTAATATGAATTCCTTGTTCAACTTTGAACAAGTATGATGTGAAGGGTCAGTAATTTATTTGTTTAATTTTTGTAGTGCCATATATTTGGATAATTAAATGTTTTTAATAGTGGGAGTTGATTTGTGTTTATTTTTGGAAGTGTATCCTCTATTTAATCCAAAGTGTGTGGATCACAGAGTGGGAGAACAAACCATGAACCCCGATACTCCCGATTGAGCATTGCTGGCAAACTGTGATTTGCATATTTCATTGTTGAATGGGCACAATATATCTGTCGAAATTCCGCCAGTTTTATTTACTGTATTGAACGGAGCGCATATAATACCATTTATTCGACCATGGCCTCCTCAAATACCCCACTATGACACTAGCCACCCACCGAAATTTAAAATAAGAGGCCGTGGAAGTCAGTGCAGGTGCGATGCTATCCTTACCTAATTGGTCGCACAACTGTTTCTTGAGCTCTGATTGGTGGAAGAAACAGTATCCTAAAGAAAACTTGTAATATAATTAGCCTCATTATAGTACAGTGTTCTGGCATATAATATTTACATTTCGCCATGTTCGAACATTATTGTACATTATGCAACGAGCCTGTAATGGCAATAATTAAGACAGGAGTATGTTTATAAAACGAGCGAAGCGAATTTTATAATTTCCATTCGAGTGTCTTAATTACCATTAGAGACGAGTTGCATACTACTGTTTATGTTCGACAATAATTATAACTTTATTATTATTATATGTTTTAACATAAATATTCATAAATATCTGTGGGATTCAGTAACTTCAGTTAGTGAACAGAGTGGGCTGGGTGGTTTGCTGACTGATTGAGCGCATGCATGGGTCAAAGAATTTCGAAAGCAGAGACCATTTACTTTGCTTGCCAACGCTATTGTTTACAGTTTGCTTGATGTCTAGTGCCGATCAGAACTAGCATTCACTAATATCGTCACCGAAGTCGTTTGAAATCAATGCACTATGTAGAAATTGGGTTTGGGGATATTAAGGTACAGTGCTATTTCTTGTCTCATATTCGCTAGTTTATTTACGCGAACATATGGACGGTGCACTTTCCATGTCGGTAATTTATATAGAAGGGTGCTGTGTTGCTAACTTCTGGACGTAGATTCATAAATTTCTTGCATATGTCATAGTATTTTGTTACTGTAAAGGTTTGTGCTGATTTTGTCTTTGTGTTTGGGATTGTAACTACAATGGTTGATCCGATATCCAATTTGAACTTTCAAATCATGTAATTCATGTCCGACATGTTGGGTTTTGAGTGCATGCACGAAGCTATTCTTACCTAATTGGTCAATGAATGAGCTCTGATTGGCTGTAGAAACTGTTTCATAATGAAGAATAGTACTATAATGACCCTCATTATGATACAGTTTTCTGACATATAATATTTACATTTTGAAATCGTCGAACATAAAGCCTTTTATATGCGAATATATGTTTGGTGTGTGTCATCATTGCAACTATAATAAACAGTTGATTGTCAATATAATATCTGATATTTTACGATGGCGGCTACGTGTGATAGCCTTATAATAATAATAATAATAATAATAATAATAATAATAATAATAATAATAATAATAATAATGTTATTGGATTTAAAACCCTTTTAACTACTGCGGCTTTGGAGACGCCAAGATGCAGGAATTTTGCTCCGAAGGGGATCTTTAATGTGGCAGTAAATCTACTGACACGGCTCCCTCACATTTGCGCGTCCTCAAATGCCAGCCGACTGCACCAGGATTCGAACCTGCGACCTCGGGCCACGCAGCCAGACATATAGTATTATGCAGTGCTTTTTTTAAACAAAATTTGAGGGGTACTCTCAGTTGTAATCGACAAAACATCATGATCTTGTAATTTTCGGCAATATGCAGAGTCCGGTTATTACTTTATGGGCTGACATGTTAAATGAAAGGTTGCATTGGGTTAATTTATTAACTCATTAATTCACTAACTTTCAGCTTTTTTGATCCCTGGGTGGATGTAAAATAGTTCGTTATTTTCTTGATCCTACAAAACTAACCACACACACAAGCTAAACAACCTACCCCATCTCCAAACACTAGCCTGCGTGGTTATAAGAACAGAACTTCCTTTTCACGATTGATCGATGAACTTTCAAGTCAGAAGTTATATTTGCCGGACTAAATACAAATGTACCAATATATTTTCTTAAACAGTTTTCATTTTTTTAAGGGGTTCGCGTACCCCCACGTTCCCCCTGAAAAAAAAAGGCCCTGGACTCTTATGACTAATGCAAGCGAGGTTTCTTATCTATTTCTCCCGTCTTACAAATGTTCGTGTTAATTGCCCAATTGGATCCTGTGTTATTGATTTTGAAATCCTAACGTTATGCTCAGCCACCATCTTGAATGTATATCAGCGGTGTTCATTTGTCATTGGCATACAAAGCTCATATACGGTTCTACATTAATCCTAATTTGAGATATTATATCTCTGAAATATATAGAGTTACTTGTTTATATTTTCAAGTTAGCCGCTGCGCTCTATATTTAGTGTGATATTTGAAATTGATAAGGGTAGCGAAGTAGTTTGTAGGGTACTGATCTCTCATTAATTTTGAGTTAACGGTGGTATTATATGATGAGTTGAACATATTCAAAACGCCGAGCCACGATCATGAACGTATGGACGGTTTGTTGTTTTGACTCGACCCTAGAAAGCCACTTACAAGGTTCTACATTATTGCTAATTTTCGTTGTTGTATCTTTCAAAGACATTGAGTTATATATGGTCATTCTATGCCAAAAGCAGAAGAACACTCCCGCTATATATTCAGGATGGTGGCTGAGCATACTGGGACAACTTCACAGTCTATTACTCAGGATCCAATTGAGCAATTAACACGATATTTCATCAGAGGAGGGAAACAGACAAGTTAGACAAGATTAGTCACAAGACTAGCACGCAGTCACCATCTTGCATATAAACAAGACATTAATGTCCACAATCCACCATTTATTACAGTTAAAATGACGAAGCGCAGCAAATATGTAGTCGAACTTAACAAGCTTTCTGTACATAAGGCGGTAGATAAACCGATATATATATTTATTCAAGATGGTGGATGGGAGTACTTTTCTAATGTTTCAACAAATTCTTCTGGATGAAAGAGAGGAATTATAAGGAAACACGTGTCTTATGTAGGGTACAACATATTCCTCACAAGAACATTCAACTCCTTGATAACGACAAAGAGTTATATCATTACTCATACATTTAGGAGAACATGGGCGACATGTTCATGACTGATAACCTTGTTTTACAATACAATTGTGTTGGCTGACGAAACGTACTTCTGTCACATGTATGCAGGATGAATTAGGTATTGCTAGGTAACCAGGAACATGTGATTAACGCGCCGAAGGATTTCAAGAAATTTATTGAAATGAAGCTGGTATAGTGGCAAGAAAATGGTTTAAAGAACGCTATTTAAACATGTCTAGCCTCTTACTCTGTGCTTGCACTATGTTACACAGTTTAACAAAGTAAAGAAATTATATCCGGGGTGCATCCACGTACAGCGAGTGCTTTTCAAAAATGTCCATGTCATTGCAATCACTTTCTGGTAGGCACTTCACTGAAATCAGTCCGACAACTAGTGTAACGGCTACCTTTGTCGTTGGATATCGCTCTACAAGTTGGGCGATCATTTATAACGTTTCTACAGATATTACACTCAAGACTCCTTAAAACCACCTCATCGTTCTTATTTAGCATTGGCCTGTCTAGACAGACGACATACACTTTATTAATTTAGATTTACTGGGCGCCAGTTATCGTAGAGATAACACATTAAAATTTTATTTAGCCACGGCCGCTCCCTTCCTTGAGCCAAGATCTATCATCGGAGCGTAGGGCAATAAACTTGCTCCATGAGATACTCTTTGCATTCCAACTATCCTATATATTCAACTCCCAATGAACAAGACATTCTAACTAATACGGGTTTATTTACAACAAAATTATTAATAACATTTGATCTGAGGTTTCGAGCTGTGTACAATATGTGCATTAATATTCCCTAATTGCTAGGCAATATTGACTGTCTTCTCGCTAGCGCTGATCTTCTGTGTTGATAATAACTCGGTCCACATACCTGGTGCCTTGTGGTTCAAAGTCCATTTCGTTGGTCTGCTTGTAGGCTAATTTGAGATCTTACGCCAACACGCGTTTATTGACCTTTGAAAACATATGTTTTCACTTTGCTAACTGTACTTCGTCTAGTTGTTGTGGTTGTTGTTGTTGTTGTTGTTGCTGCTGCTGCTTGTTTCTGAGTTTGATCACCATGGTAAGCAAATTTGAACAAACCAGGCTAATTGAATTCACTAAGTCCCATCTTACTGAGGGACTGACAGAGTCTACGACTCACAAAGTCAATGAGTGAGTGCGTGATCGAATAAGTGAATGACAGAATAGAATCTATAGAATAGCCAGTGCTGAAGTCGCGCTGGGCTTTTATACACTCGGAATGGTCCCGATGTTTCGCGGCATAAATTTGCCCGCGACCCATCAGACCAATTATAGCAAAGCATTTCTTAGTCCTCAAGCGACGCTGAAACTTCTCCGAGCGGAAATACAGGCCCGCGTACTTCAAATATTCCACTCAGAACCCGCTATTCCTCTCGTTGCGCATATATATATTCCGCCCAAATCTTTCTCCAAGCCCTTGTCTCCAGTCAGCGTGGCTTCGTTCCAGAAATACATCTTCTTGCAATATGTTGCTTCACCGTCCGTAACTTCTTCCAACCATGCCCGTCCTGTCTTCACAATTTAACTAACAAAACAGTCCTAGACCTCTATAAAAACCCTGTTTCTTAATCTAAGCACTTGACAATATTATATATGATTATGGTAATGACGTGAATATGGTATGGCCCCTCCCTTGATATTAATGGGTGAATAAAACGATATAACTTTGATATTTCAATAATAATAATAATAATAATAATAATAATAATAATAATAATAATTACACAATGACTTTAAAAATAATAATAATAATAATAATTTGTACCGTAATCAAGATTACGTTACAAAACGTCCCCATGGTTTCATAAAGAATGTAATGAATGATGAAATCACAAATCTTCCCTTTAAAACTTAACAGGAAATACACTGAATATACATATATGACCCTTCAAATTACAAACATAATGATTATACCCTTTTCATTTTCCTTGATTGATCTGCACTCTTCTTGCAATGTTACATAAACATTCTGATTGTCCTGTGCAGTCATACAGGATTTACATGCTACATTTGTTCTTGTAGTCCCTTACAATAACAGAACGCAATATATTGCTTCTTGTTTCACGCAACACAAGTGATTTATCTCACTTCCACCAATTCCTTAGAGCCACGACACGACTCTAATTATAAACACACGGCAGTCTGCCCTTCTTGCAGCACTTGCTCTTTTCTATGATATTTCCTCAGATTGTAAATGTTATATGTACCTATGACACAATTTTCCTGATCTTTCAATAAGTAGGCATTTTTCCTATCCTCTTCGAAACGACATAAGGTCCAGTAAACAATAAAAACAGCTTTGACATTTTCCCTTCCAATGCACAAGATGGCAACGGCTTACGTAACAATCGTTGCTACAACCCTCCATGTACTTCCTACCTCTCAACAAAACACTGACTAGTCTCGATAACATCACATGAGTCAACAATACATACCTGAAATAATTACCTAGTGTCCTACCTAATTTCCTAACTAACGATGAGCAACTACTACTAAAATCTACTGTTGAGAACCACTTCCGCCCCTGAAAACGTTGAACTAATTCCTCCACTGTTTCAGTTCTCAGCTGGTCGCTTTCGATTCTGGTATTTAACATTCTGGCGTCTATGCACAGTCTCACTGAAATGTCTTTCTTGGCTACTACAACTAATGGATTTAAACAATGGCTAGCTGAAGGCTCAATTATGTCGTTTTCCAACATTAATTCTATCTGTTCTTCGACGGCTTTCATATATTTAGTTGCGACAGGATACCTAGGCCCTACGAAACTACTTGTGTCTTTAACGACAAAACTATGCTCATATAAGTGTGTTGCTCCGGGTTTTGAGCTGAAAATTTCCTTATATTTTATTAATACCTCATGTAACTGATGACCTTGCACCTCATCCAGCTTACATTGTGACAATGCATCATGGATCTTACTCTTAAGTTCAGACTCCATTGCAACCTGACACACCTTAAAAACTTTGCTCTCACTAGCATCTCCGCGGTCTACCTCATTTACTTCAGGAAACTCATCACTTACAACCACGTTGCTTTCTTCCTCAAACATACACACTTTCATCTGTTTGTCAGTCTTAGACACCTTATACGTAACCTGAACTTCTCTATCCTGCCAAAATAAACATATCCTGCCAAAATGAAAATCTAATTTAACTTGATATAATGATAACCATTCCGCACCAAGAATCACCGGATATAATAAATTTGGAACTGCCAAACAGGGCTGAAATTTAACTAACTCACTAATGTTAATTGGAACTGCGACTTGCTTACATATTTTCTGAGACCTACTACCTACAGCTGTGACAATGAAAGTGGACTTAACTGGAATTATATCAACATGAATACCTTCTCTCATTACATCTTCCAAAAATCTTAAATTTATACAAGAGTTTTCGCTTCCACTGTCCAATAAAACATCAACTTCTTTACCCCACACATTAAGTTTAATTACTGGTGACATAATCTCATTCTCAATATTGTCTAAATTTCCACCATTTAGGTCATAAAGCAGTTCTTCTCTAACATCTATATTAAAATCTCCTAAATACTCAATATTCCTAGGACATTGAACTGCAATCACTTCGGGCTGTCTGTTGACCTCACTGCAACCCGTTATTCGTTTAAATTAGGCCTACCTGCCCCTGATGTAGATTGTTGTTGTTGTTGTTGACCTGTACGTCTGTCTGGCCTAGTACCTTCCCCTACTCTGTTCAAATTCTCGTTCCTCGTATTTGCTGTGCGTCCCCCATTGTCAAGTCGTCTTTCGTAATTCGCATTCCTGCCTTGTTCTCTTCCCCTCTCTCTCTCACCCTGCCCGAAATTATCTCCTCTACTTATTGGCTTGCGTTCGGTCCTACTATTTTCAAGAGAGTCAAAGTTTTCCAATAGCTTCTCGAACCCGTCAATAGTAGTAATATTCTGCATGAAGAATGCTTCTTTAATTATATCAGGAAAATGCCTTAATAATGATTTAATTACCTGTGATTCAGTCTCTAAACCTTCTAAATTCTGGCATATAAGTACATGCGCTAAGAAATACTCTGTGTACGAAACACCATCTCTCCTTTGGTACTTTCCAAAAATGATGTTACATCTTTCTCTTTCTTGCACATTTTCATTCCAGTACTTGGCTATGAACTTCTCTTTAAATTTTCTAAAACTAGTCATCTGGTATTTATACACACTGAACCATGACCTTGAATCCCTAACAAAAGATTTATCTAGCATCTCAAGTACTTGTTCCCATTGAACGATCCCCTCTTCTAAATCTTTAGCGAACTTCTTTTCTACTGTTTTTAAGAATTCCATTGGGTTATATGCCTTGCCTGTGAATACTGGCAAATCTGCCTCTTTAGTTAGAAATCTACTTAAATTTCCTATTTGTACATTACCGCTATTTGTTGCTATTTGCTTCTGACATCTCTGCAATTTCTCCTCCATTTTATCTGTTTTACTCGCTACTTCTTCACTGATACTGTTAAATTTACTGTTAACCTCTTCCCTAATTTCTTGATTATCGCTCTCTAGTTTATTTTCTAAATTACCTATTTTAGCAATATTATTATCACACTTGACCTTCATACTGTTGACTTCTCCTTCTAAGTCAACCCTAACCTTACTACATTTAATTTTCACTTCCTCGTCAATTTTGTCAACTCGCTCCGACACTTGTTGCATTCTGGCATCAACCTTAAGTGACCATGATTCCTCCACCTCACTAATCCTGTTTTCTAACTTATTGTGAAATTCTCGGCCTACTTCTTTAATTTGTCTATTGAAGTTCTCTGTGGCTTCATCAAACCTCTTACCTTGTTCATCTAGCTTCTTACTCTGCTCAGAGAACTTAAGATCTATTGCTTTTTCTAGTTGATCGCTACGCACGTCAAATTTCTTACTCTGTTCCTCTAACTTCTTACTCTGTTCAGTTATGAGCATCGTCAGGTTTCGAAGCCAGGAAGGATTCTCCCCCTCATTACTCTGGATGGTTGTAGCCCCGTCTTGTTTATTTTCCTCAGTTTCCTGATTTTCGCTTACTTTTGACATCTCATCATTGGTACCCTGCACATCTAATTTTGACATTTTAACTGATCTTATAATACTACGGTTTCTCAAATGTATATTCCCCAAATTATCCCTGTTACTCATTACCCAAAAAACAACTCATCAAAAGAACACTCCTAATTTATAACCGTAGTTCCCTAACTTGATATATGCCTCTTTATTGAAAAACTCGGAATGAATGCAAAGAGTACTCGTTTATATCGTACATGAAAACAACTTTAAACTTTAACATACTTGAAATAAACTGGATTTATGCATAATATCCATTCACTTCAGTACGATATTTCGTATCCCCACGTTGAGCGCCATTTGTAACGGCTACCTTTGTCGTTGGATATCGCTCTACAAGTTGGGCGATCATTTATAACGTTTCTACAGATATTACACTCAAGACTCCTTAAAACCACCTCATCGTTCTTATTTAGCATTGGCCTGTCTAGACAGACGACATACACTTTATTAATTTAGATTTACTGGGCGCCAGTTATTGTAGAGATAACACATTAAAATTTTATTTAGCCACGGCCGCTCCCTTCCTTGAGCCAAGATCTATCATCGGAGCGTAGGGCAATAAACTTGCTCCATGAGATACTCTTTGCATTCCAACTATCCTATATATTCAACTCCCAATGAACAAGACATTTTAACTAATACGGGCTTATTTACAACAAAATTATTAATAACATTTGATCTGAGGTTTCGAGCTGTGTACAATATGTGCATTAATATTCCCTAATTGCTAGGCAATATTGACTGTCTTCTCGCTAGCGCTGATCTTCTGTGTTGATAATAACTCGGTCCACATACCTGGTGCCTTGTGGTTCAAAGTCCATCTCGTTGGTCTGCTTGTAGGCTAATTTGAGATCTTACGCCAACACGCGTTTATTGACCTTTGAAAACATATGTTTTCACTTTGCTAACTGTACTTCGTCTAGTTGTTGTGGTTGTTGTTGTTGTTGTTGCTGCTGCTGCTTGTTTCTGAGTTTGATCACCATGGTAAGCAAATTTGAACAAACCAGGCTAATTGAATTCACTAAGTCCCATCTTACTGAGGGACTGACAGAGTCTACGACTCACAAAGTCAATGAGTGAGTGCGTGATCGAATAAGTGAATGACAGAATAGAATCTATAGAATAGCCAGTGATGAAGTCGCGCTGGGCTTTTATACACTCGGAATGGTCCCGATGTTTCGCGGCATAAATTTGCCCGCGACCCATCAGACCAATTATAGCAAAGCATTTCTTAGTCCTCAAGCGACGCTGAAACTTCTCCGAGCGGAAATACAGGCCCGCGTACTTCAAATATTCCACTCAGAACCCGCTATTCCTCTCGTTGCGCATATATATATTCCGCCCAAATCTTTCTCCAAGCCCTTGTCTCCAGTCAGCGTGGCTTCGTTCCAGAAATACATCTTCTTGCAATATGTTGCTTCACCGTCCGTAACTTCTTCCAACCATGCCCGTCCTGTCTTCACAATTTAACTAACAAAACAGTCCTAGACCTCTATAAAAACCCTGTTTCTTAATCTAAGCACTTGACAATATTATATATGATTATGGTAATGACGTGAATATGGTATGGCCCCTCCCTTGATATTAATGGGTGAATAAAACGATATAACTTTGATATTTCAATAATAATAATAATAATAATAATAATAATAATAATAATAATAATTACACAATGACTTTAAAAATAATAATAATAATAATAATTTGTACCGTAATCAAGATTACGTTACACTAGGATGGAAATGTGCTTGAACCGGTCATCACTCTCCCTGCAATACCAACCTATTCATGGCCTGCCTGCGTGTCCATTACCTGGATACCAGCTGGCGACACGCGTGTTATCTTGTTTACATTCTCAGATTTGTTTGAGTTCACACACAAACCCTGTTTGTCCGAGCTCGTCTCCTAGTTCGTGGGTTGACGTTATACTATAGAATATAGACTTTGTTGTAGATGTCCAGTTTTATATATTGCTTTATGAGTATCACCGCTAATTATCTATGATGTATTTCGGTGTTTTTGTGTAATGAAATAATTCCTCCACATATAATAATTTAACTTCATTATCCATACTCTCTTGTTGCCACGGCGCTAGTTACGAGAGCATTGTTCAGTTGGGTTATGTTTTAGTATAAAATATAACTATAAATTATTATCCCTTTATTAGCCTTTTTATTACGCGACCCAAATGCGAGAGACTGTTCAAGGGAATACGTGGCTAAAATACATATCATAAAATATATAAATCTTGTCTCAGGTATTTAATTGGGGTCTAATGGGAGATGTGAAAACTATTCAGATAATCAACGGCCAAATTTACAGCTCTAATGTCATAGTACATTGACAGGTAGAAGAGACCTTACATATTTAATACCAGCTGGTTTTAAAATGAACGAAGCAGTAAATTAAATATATTATATCTCTCATCACTAGCACTTGCATAAGAGAGAGAGAGTCTATCAATGTAGGGAAAGTAATAATCCATGATAACCATAGCTGATAAATTAGACTCCAATGAATTAATTAGATGAATTATATTTCGGATGTAATTAGGGAACAAAGTATACTTGTTGATTTGGCCATTCTAAGCAACAATTACGAGGAGACTTCCTGTCATATAAGTGATAAAATGTACAAAATCATACCGATGTATGACAGGCTCACCCTTAAATTTACTGAAATAATATTGCCCTCATGTATGATAACGCCTCTGTTCACACCATACATTCAGTCATTATCGGGGAAGACAGTTTGAGTAACAATCCTGATGATAATTTGCCTTCTCGAGAAAGAAAAGTCCCTAAAGTACAGTAGAAACCAAAGAAGGGAGATTAACTGATGTCATTCATTAAAGCAGCTAGGAATCCTTCGAGTTAATTTTTAAGAAGTTCTCGGATTGTTTGGCTAATTAAAATGAGGACCTCATATGGAAAAGGGTGAAAGTGCCAATTTTGTTTTCCAGTTAAAGCCAATGATAGACTTTCCTTGCTAACTGGCTCTTACATCCTTCTCTACCAATGAAGACCAAGAATAAATAATTACCCACGGCCTTCGAAGTGCAAGTACTACAACAAAGATATTCTTTATAATATTACATAGCAATATTTATCTTAATTTCCATTACAGACCAGTTTTCTTTGTAGATGGCATTCTAGCACAGTATGTGAATACAACGAGGAATATAACAACAGTTTGTTGTTAAACACTTACTGATTACGACAATATATAGAGTAACCAGATCGAAATGTACACTGTGTTACGTGAGCAAACAACTAAATATCCGGTAGCACACAATGGACAGCACAGAAGGATTGCCGCGTTCGCCGCAGGCACATTTACCCTACCCTGACAAACTCAACTGGGCACATTGGACTGTGTATCTACCTGTTGAACTTCCTGCCAATGTAATGACCACGGGTACATTTAACGTTATCGTGATACGTGGCATGGGTAATACATCCCTTTACTCCAAAAATGGACTTTTTCTATATTTCGGCACATTCACCCATTTCCATCAGTGGTCCTCAATTGAAACTCAACCAGGACCTAAACATCCTGTGGTTCGTCATTATAAAGTACTCAAAAATGGCAGATTCCTCTCTGCACCTCATTTTCCTCAACAAAGAGTTAAAAGAGTTTAGCTACGAGAAAGCGACACAATAACAAGGAACGGTATCACTATTAACTCGCTGAATATCACTATTAAAATCAGAGACGTAATGTCTTCATATTATAATTAGTAATGTGAATGATGTCAAATACAAAATTGCGGTCAAGCGAGTTTTTGATCATTTTCAACACATGACTAGAGAGGAGAACAGTTTTAGCTCTGCTCAATCAAGTGAAGACGATAGTTCAGAGGATGATATTAATATCGGTGAGGAAGAAATGACCTCTTCTCTGTCTCGAATAAAATGCCACGACAGGATCACATACAAGACCAATAGTAACTCCTAAAATCACACGAGTATTATGTGCAATAGATTATGATATACTCGAGATTGGTATACAAGCAAAATGTCACAAAGTTGTAATTTAGAGGAATGTAAGTCCAGATGAAATATCGATTTGGAGACTAATCGCAATATAGTCAGTTATTAGGCACCGGCATTCCAGAAAGGAAAATTTGAAGCAAGAATAAGTACATTGCATAGCGGAAGAGGAAGTAACAGACGTGCATATATCGTAATAATGAATATGCCACCAAATGCGCCTTTGGATTGCGTGAAAACCTCGGCTACTAACCTAATCAGCGCGTTTTTTTATCCCTTCCAGGAACTTTCGGTTATACCTCACAATGCATGTCTACAGGCCGCAAAGTGTGACAAAATAAACTGATGCATCACCTTCATTGATGTATCCAAAGCGTACGATGAAGTGAGCCATAAAAATTACTAATGGTGTTGACTCCAGACATATGAGCCATGTACTTTGAAAAATCTGGTCCTTGATCTTATAATAATCAAGGCCAAATCAGTGAAGCAAAACACTGGGTCTATTTCACTGTTAAAAGTAGTGACATAATGGTCACCACTGTCTCCTGGTTTATAACACTTAGTTATTGATGGTATAATCAAGGAATTGACCAAACAACAAAAGCTAGGCTTAAAAATCAATTACGAATTGAAAGGTGTGTCAGCTTTTGCCTTCGCAGATGCAACAAGCCTTTGTTTCACGGAGTTATCTTTCAAATAAATGTAAAGGTGTAGCTGTATATCAGAATGACCCCAAGAGCAAAGCGTGAATTAGTAACAGAGATAGAATATTTCTTCAGAATTGACGACAGCAATAAACATGCCATCAACTCTGCAGCAGTGATATCTGTTCCAGGAGCAACCGGGATGTGTGTGTAGAAACGCTTGGAGCAAGGAGAACTAATGAGGACATTTTGGCGCCATATGGTTCGGTCTAACATCGTGTCGGCATTCCAGAAAGAAAAATTACAAGAAAGAAGAAGTGCATTGCTTGGTGGAAGAGGAAGAAACAGACGTGCATATACAGTACATCTTAATAATGAATATGCCATCAAATGACCCGACGATTTGTTTAGAAAAGAATGCTCAGTAGGCACAGTAAGAGGGAACGAGATGCGGGCTCTGTATCTTCCATGTGTTCCTCACTTAAGTGATGTTGTTGTTGAATCTTTTAGGGGTTTGCGACATCGTGGTCATGTCATGTAGCTCCCGGCGCTTAAGTGAGAGATATAGGCCTACAAAGGTCCTACGTGATATAAGCGGTTTTCTCTTTTGTTCAGGGGCCGATAACCTAGATGTAAGGCCCCTTAAAATAACAATTGTAATCATCATCATCATCATCTCTTTGGTGCACGCGGGACATCTTTAATGTGGACAAAGACTCAATTGCAACGCCTGGAAATGCCGGATCAACAGTAGGGGGATAACATAAGAGTAGTTATAAAATGGCCTGCTACAGTTTAAAATACTATTTTATACAGTGGCTTGTGAGACGCTTTTAATTGTTATTCTGGACCTTCATGGTCTCTTTATGTGTAAGGCATGTACTAGCGTAGTAGTGGTAGTAATCATCACCATTAACAACATTTACGTCATCAAGTGCAGGTGACCTCTATATTCCGCCCCTCAAATACAATCACCCGCCTCCAAATCCAACAGTTATACTCCATATCTATGTAAAGAAGCCCAAAGTCATATACTGGGGTTATTACAAGTATTTTGATGAGTTTTAAATGAAGTGCATACTTAAATGTAATTTAGTTTATTTCTTGTAAAGCCACCGGTAAGGTGGCTAGCTATTAGTGTTATTAACTTAATCGAAGTGTCTGTCGTTTTATGAGAAGTGTCGACGTTAATTTATCTGTACAGCGGTGGTAATAAATAATGACAATATTGCACACAGCTTGTATATGTACGTATTTTTGTCGATGCCTGCTCCTGACTTCGCACTCCTAGACGAGAGTAAGCCTAAGACTAGTGACTGCATGCGATCTCAGGCGATCTAGACACAAAGCTGTGTATTGTTTGTTGTTATGAAATCCTATTGTTGTGCACATTGTTCAGGTATGATAATATAATATTTTCCCGCTACAACCTGACAAGGACACTGTCAGGGTACACGTGTTCCAACAACTTCTGCCGTGCTGTACAAACGGAGCATTATCGACACGGGTCTTAACGATTTGAGGAGTTCAACTATGTTATAAAATTTTATAATCATTATATCCTACTATAATAAACAGAAGTCCTAGGAGCCCTAAATAATGCAACAACAAGAAATCGACAACATAAACAAGGACAATTAATCTTGATGCTTTGATGTCGTACTTGAATGGCAGAATAGTGATTAATTTATCACACTTATAATATTGGTTAGTTGATTCGAAGGAAATGCAAACTAGTTTCTGTTTTAAGGCCAACGAATTGGAACCGAGACCTCCTTTGAGACTCAAATCTGAATTCCCTGTATTCCGGGCAGTGCAGTGGTGTGAACCGACTATACCACTGACTGTCCGTGACCATTGGTAACTCGCCTTGCAAGTCAGGATGTAATGCCTGAAGTTACGTAGCGCCAAGCAGTCACATACCAAAATTTGTTGTGCTCTTCTGAGTCATGTTCGCACTTCGCACACCCATGTAGCTATTGTCACAACAAGTCCCTCGAAGTTCTAGATTTATCGAAAAATGCTAATCTTAGCAATGTTCGCACACTCTTGTAGCTGTTGTTATAGCAAGACCTTGGAAGTTCTAGATTTACAGAAAAAATGCTAATCTTAGCAATGTTCGCACACTCTTGTAGCTGTTGTTATAGCAAGACCTTGAAAGGACTAGATTTATATAAAATGCATTTTTTAGCAATGTTCGCACACTCTTGTAGCTATCGTCATAACAATATCATGGAAGTTCTTTATTTATAGAAAGATGATTTACCCTTGGTGCGATTTTTTTTTCATTTTATATTTAAATAGCAACCCGCCCCAGCTTCGCCCGGGAACTGAAGGATCATTTGTATAATTTATGGAAGAATCATAATTCATAGCCGAATTCTCTTTACCGGACAACAAACCAAGAACATTTCTTCGGTGTCAAAGGAACTTAGGGGATGACTCCCTTTGTCTTTGTGAATTATTTCTTTTTCTCTCTTGTGACAATCAGGAAATTATTTGTTGCTCAGTTTCATTGTCCCGTGATAAGCATTTCTTTTTCTATTTCAATGAACTAAGACCTATATCCATTTTCCGTCTCGGCATGATGGGTTAAAATCACTGACTCTTCTATTAATTATATTATCATGGAGATAGCATACGCAACGAATTCTTGTCAGACGTAATTTAAGAATGGCGAGGTGCATGAAACACAAATCCCCTTTCCGTCCAATCTAAACTTGACTGGGTATTCTGCAGAAGAAACGTTCACAGTCGAAGTAAAGAAAAGCCGAGTTGCACTTTCAGGGAAACTCCACACACATCCACTCCTCTTCTGAAGTTTTTACTTGACATGACTCGACAATGTCTGGGGTGATAGGCTCGCTCGCCAGCCATCTACCTCGTAAACTGTCTCGAAGCTAGTAACTGAATGGAGATTGTTGGGAGAAATGAAAACATAAAAACACTCATAGTGGGCGAAGTATTGAAGATAGAGATATGCCGACCGGGACTTTTTTGTAGAACTTTTCATGCTGAACAATCATTACACTCATAGTATATAGATATAATTAACGGTTTGCCCAGCGTAAGCTTAAAAAGCGCACGGACACCAGGCTTTGTAGACCTTTTCACTGAAATCGATACTTCGCGGCTTTGTTTGGTGGTAAATAAATTCCTTTCTACAGAAACCTTCATCGATATATCCCTTACAGAATGGTGAAATCCGCATCAAAATCCATCCAGTGGTTCTCGAGATTACCCGGAACATCCAAGAAACGGAGACTTTGTTTTATACTAAGTAGAGACTCCATTTTCAGGTGTACCTATGTTATGATTACATGGTTCAACAACAAAAGAGGTACATCAAAAATAATTGTGAAAACATTCATGAATTTGCTTTTTAGCGCTGTGGTAAAGCATACTACCATGAATATTTACTGATGGAGGCAGAAATGCACGTATGTCAACAATTAAGTTATATTCGTTCGTATTTTTATTCCTGAGTTAGTGAAAAAGTTAAAACAGCTGGAAAGGTGTATTGTGGAGGGAAACAAAACAAATGGATATTTGTTGTGAAATCATGACGGTGTGATCTAGGTTTATGAGGAGTTGACTGGTAAGTATCCATGTCGCTGTTATTCAGTTTATAATTCTGCTACAGAAAAAAAATGGGTAAAACACTGCAGACCATTACTCTAGTATTATTCTACTTAGTAAGGCAGGGACTTGTGATATATTTAGTTTTAATTGCGTTATGTGTTTGTTAGTTTATAGATAAAGCAAAATTGGGATTCATTCTGCACGAATAATATAACCATTAATAAACATAATGGCAGTAATATAACATACTATTAACAATAATTATACTATTATTAATATCAACAATAATAATAATTACAATAATAATAATAAGTATAATAATACAGTAAAATTCCTATAACAGTGAAAAGAGTCAACAAACCTGGAAATAGGATTAATTTAATTAATTGGAGGAAATTTGAAGGGGGCAAGGATGAGGATCAAATAAATGTTTGTTCTAAATTTTCATTTCTACTGTATGTTGTGTAGGAAGAGAAAATGTCAGTACTTGTAAATAAGTTGCCGAGGATGGACATGTAGTGGTAGATGGAGCATTTTTGCAATTATAATGGGAGAGGTCCATAAGACCCATATAGTAGCGACGTGTAAAATAGGAGGGTTCAGGAATATGGGATAGGTAAGTAGAAGGTTACATTTGTGTTGAGGTTAGTTATTTTGTACGGAAGTCACACGGCGGTGAATTGTAAACAGGTTCGCATGTCAACCTTGAGTTGACTTATCTGATATATCTGATATCGAGTGTATCTCACAGACAAACTTGGTGAACTCACGATTGATTATCGGTGGAATACACCTTCAAAATGACAGAAATCCAAATCCTGATAATTATGAAATAACTTTTCCATAGTGAGCAGTCGATCAGTTCAGTGAACTGTTCACAACCTGATGTAGGCCTATATTTTGAGATGTATTCTTGATACACACATATGCAATTTTACCGCATTATATTCAATGTTTTGTTGTTGTTGTTGATTTTAAGGGGCTTTGCATCATTATGGTCACGTACATTGGTATGTGTAGAATTTGACTGATAACCTGTGTCGCTGTGTGTCTGTACTAGTGTGTAAGTGAGGTAGGAGTTGGGTAGTTAGTTGCCGTGGCCTTAAGTTAGGTACCATTCCGGCATTTTCCTGGAGTAGAGGTGGGAAACCACGGAAAACCATTTCCAGGACGACTGAGGTAGGAATCAAACTTGCATCTTCTCAATTTTGCCTCACGAGGTTGAGCCTACCTCATTCCAGCCCTCAGACCAGAATTAGACTTCTTGGCAAAGCAGGGAATTGAACCCGGGACTCCGCTGTGACGGCCAAGAATGCTAGCTACTGCACAACGAGGCGGACATTCAATGGGTTTGTTACACCTGCCATCTACAGTGTTCTATGTTAAACGTGTAGGCCTACTGTTTCCTGAAAACATGTTACTGTGTACTACTACGTTATGGACTTGGATGATAAATAAACAAGATTAAAAGAACTAATCAATTATCGGTACTCATAAAACTGTTGCATTCATAGAAGAAAATGGAACTATTTATAGGTTAGAACTCAGCATTTTTTCTAAGTTTATGCCGTGTCTTGTGCTAGGAGCAACAAGATAGGCTCATCAGCGGGCTCTTGGTGTCCGTGCCCAGACCCCCAGTGGAGTAGCGAACTGCATGCTACCTCCCTTCTTATGAAGCGCACCAGCGCTTCTTAACTGCGAGAGCTAAAAGCTCAAGCAGCTTTTCACCTCACTATAAAGGCTTCCAATAAGATGGTATATTGGCTTTCACGGCCAAGGAATTCAAATTCAGCCCGGCACCAAGAGCCCGCTGATGGTGTTCCTAGGTGAAACCCTGAAAAAGGCACGGCATAAACCTAGAAAAATTGCGGAGTTTTTATTCCTTGGCCGTGAAAGCAGATATACCATATTTATAGGTTATTACATTTTTCAAAGGAACTTCAAGTGTGGTTCACTTAGTGAGAGAATCTACAATAATGTATAAAGTAAACCATATGAGAGTGTAATGTGGATGTGAAAAGAGTTCAGGTACACAAGGACATGTTAGTGAAATGTTAATATCATTAAACCTAGATGGTCACACTGAGGTCCCTCAGTAACTGGCAATCATCGTTTTCTAACAAATTTCATAGGGCGGAAAACATGGCCTTGCTCTTGTTCGTAAATTAAGTTCTGGAGCTAAGGTCTAAACAGTAGCCTAGGTCCATTATCTCAGGGTATTTCAGTCAGTAGGATGTTGAATCGGATAAGGGGTCTGCGCGTAACATAGAGTTTCACGTTTTATCGCGTTGACAACAAACAGACCTTATACTATATATACTATCCCACTGCCGAATACTGTGAAAATTGATTCATTGGATCTTAAGTTACGAATTATGTAGCTTGCATGATTAACACGGCCTCTATCTTGAAATTATTTGGCTGATGACCTTGTAGTTAGGGCTTTAGACTTTTCCCACAAGAAGTTTTTTTTTTTCAAATATTGGTAGAGATTCAATGATTAGTTAAGTCGTAATTTGATTTAAGAGTTGAACAATTGGTTGGCCGCCATCTTGTTTTCGTTAAGATGGTGGCAACATAAAACTTTGCTAGTACTGTATTAAATATCGTTCAATTCGGTTTCATCTTGTTTAGATTGATAGGGGGGTGGGCTGATATACACACATACATTTGGCATGTGTAAATCTCATATGTCTACTCTCATTTAATAGCAAAAATCGAAATTAGGCTAATAGGCCAACAATGGTAATATCAGTAAGAATATTGTTAGTGAATCTCTAAAACATTCCTACATGCTATTTTCCAATATGTTTCAAATGTGTTGTTTGGCGTTTTTAAAGGCCTCCGTAGTTAATAGGGACCTAATCCAATAGCAGTATTATTAAATGTATTGTATAGAATTCAATGAAATATTGGGGTTCGCCAGACACCAGTGTGACCTTAAAGTATCTCCATTGAGGGTTAAACTTTCCAATGTGTGCATTCACCTCTTCATCCCAGCGGTGTGCACGACGCGGTGGAATAGTGTCCTAGTGGCAACTGATGACCTCTTTGAGAGCACTGTCTGATTAGATCGCAGATTGTTGGACTCGTGCCCCGATTAGTTTCTCTGCTCGGTCGTTCTTCCTAACTACTGCAGACAACAAGCGTGTAGCCATTTGTAGATTGGAAATCTCACCGCTTTATATACTATCATTGCCTCCCCTCAGTGTCAGATGGTCATGAGAACGGAAGAATAAGGGTGATAAATTAACAGCCAGATTCGTCCAGATTCATTAATTTCATCACTCTTTTACTTTTCTGCACAGGTTGATGTTATAAGCGGAATCCGGCTTAAAAACCACACGCCATTTGATTCCTAACTCAGCTCATCCCAGACACTGTAGAATGGGAAAAGACAAAGGGTGGAACATATATTTACACGCAATTTTAAGTTTCAAATAGGCAATTTCTGATGTATAATTTTATTAATGCAGCCAATTGCCATATATTTTCATTTCAGGGCGGGTCAGGGAAGGGATTTTGGAACGATCAAGTACAATCCTAGACGCTCTTCGGGAAGAAAGTAGATAGTCACTTGCCTTCCTGTTCATCTCTTAAAACGACAGCATATTTAATTAAAGTTTCTAGGATTTATCTACAGTTTTTGTCTTTAATTCAGGATCTAGGTACATCCTTGCCATCAAAGCTGCGTATTGGGGTCCGTGTTTATGTTTTGGGACTGATCAAGATGTTCCAAGTCCTTAAGCTGAGCATTCATGGTAAAGTAGACTCCTAATCGTCCGATGGGAAAGAAATCTACCATTTCGTACACGGGGCTAAATTACCAATATTTCCAAGACCCTCAAATGAAACATCAACCACCATAACAACAGGAATGAAGGCGAGATGAAATAACAATGAAATGAATCTGGGCAATGATTTGCAAGGATGTGGTCGTGCCTTTTTAGAGGATACAGCACCGACTTTTGGCTGGAGTTGAAAACTAGAAACGTCGAAAAAGAATTTCAAGGACAGCGGACAGTGAAGATTCAACCGGATCGTCCACAGAGTATGGAGATAGCCTGGCCCCAGGACCCCGTAGCTACCACGAACGGAAAGAATAGACATAAAATGGGCAGAAATACGTACATTTATTACAGTGTTATCACGTTGTGACGTTCATTCATTCTGTAATCCCTGAGGTCTGAGTTCGATTCCCGGCTCTTCCAAGTAATTCTATTCCATTCTGGGGTTTGGAACAAGGTACACTGCACCTCGTGTAGCGAACTCTAAAACGATAGATCGATTCCAACTTCAGCCATTCTAGAAATAGTCATCCGTGGATTTTCCACTTCTGCTCCGGCAAATACTAGGATTGGTTCCTAAGATATAGTCAGCTCGCCTCTCACGACGGCAGACCGGGTTTGATTCCAAGCCCATGCATGTGAGATTTCAGATGTGATCGGAGGTCCCGTGGCTGATGATCGCGAGATTAATGAGCACGTAAAACTACAAACTTTCTTATTTTACGTGAGGTCATGAACGCTTCCTTTCCAATCCTAGTCTCAATTAAATGCAAACAATACTATGGACACCACAGAAACATAGGCTATGAGATACATTCTACACAGATACATATAAGTGCCCGGAGCTGATGATCGATATAATAGCCCCGGTATGAAACTACAACAGATTGTTAGTTATACTGGTAGCGATATTATGACCACTCACCTATCCCTCTCTTGTCAACGTTACCGTTTACATCAGAATTTGGGAACTAAGGGCACTTACTACCCTACCAGCGAATTGTTACCGGTGGGACAAATCGGAACTAATGTGCTCCGCCCAGCCACACGCCTGCGATAGACGTGCAGTCGTCGTCAGCGAAACCTCTTCACATGTCATTTGTGTGCATGTTTCATGCTGGGTCGTGCGCTGTGCGGTGTGTTCGCATTGTATGACTATACATGCATTCCCCTCTTGCCCCGCAACCGCTCGCTGCAGCCATAATGAGGCGAGATGACGTAATGTATACACTACAGGCCCGCTCCACGTCTAGCGGTAACAGTTCCCTGATTGGGTAGTATGGTGCTGTTAACTTGAGTGTATACAATACATAAGTTCGTGGAGGAAATTCAGGTAACAGATACTCTCCATGGAACGAAATTTGACGAAGTGAAGTCTAAAGAGCACTTTAGAAATGCAAGCAGCTATTATAATATGATAATGGATTACAATGATTTAGTGAATTAGCATTTTCCCACATGCAGTTTTGTTTCCATCCGTCAAGTCTGTCTGAGTTATTCCACAGGACAATTCCAGCTAGAAAGAAATTGTACTCACGTTCCTCATGAATTAATCATCATAAGAACTGAGACATATTCTTTATCGCATAAATACTCGTATAACTAGGTATCCTGGAGCGGCAGCAAAAGCCTAGGTTCACAGGTTTGCGCCCTCATTCGTCAGTAAATGTAATCCTTTAACATCTATTGACATATAACGTGTACTTGTGGTGAAATATACTACCTAATAGCTAAAATACTCCTTGGTCAAAAAAGTGCACGTAGATGTTTTAGTAATAATAATAATAATAATAATAATAATAATAATGAAAACCAGACGCATAATTTTTACAACGTTTTATGTCTTTCAAATTACTTATGGATTAAGAAAGAGCTCAACATACTGTATCTGTCATGTTCCAGCGGTTTGACAGGGATTAGTTTCCCTTCTCTTCCAAGAAGGATTTTAGTCGCGTTGTGAGGGTTGGAACGGGTACACCCACCATTTTGAGGATGCCTCAAAAGAGAGGTGGTTTCATATCCAGATCTTCGCTCCCCAAAATTTATCAGTGTTATTTTGCGATTTCTCGTTTTACCTCCGGACTACGATCATTTCCTTTCCATTCCTGACCTAAATTATAGCTACACAAAATTGTAAATCCACCTAAATTAAACTGGCCATCATACACTTCAGCCAACACCCACGAATACGGATCTGACGAACATGGTATCCCAAGTAAGTATAAAGTTTGATCAAAAAGTTCCCGTTTGAGGGCGTTGTCACGAGCGATACCCCTGGCGTTGAATGCCAAACAAAAAGCAAACCGGATGGCTGTTTTAGTGCAGCATCTGATACGTTTCAATGTTGAGGGCAACACGTTCCTGGAGCGCATTGTTGCCACCACAGGGAACCGGAATGGAAAGCGTTATGCGTTATCGATCTGCTGGAAAGGTGATGCTCACCTTGCTCTTTGATTACCGGGGACCATTGCTTATAGATGTCAACGAACCTGGTATCTCCACCACTGGGGAACGGTACTGCGAAACACTGGAGACATTGCGGGGTGCAATTAAGGCGAAACGTCCGGGAAAACTGCGACAAGGCGTTTATTTATTTATCGTATGGCTTTTAGTGCCGGGAGTGTCCAAGGACATGTTCGGCTCGCCAGAGTCTGTAGCTGCTTCCAGCGGAAACCCTTAGGGTGAGCTTCAAGTTCCCTTCAATTTCAGGTAGTTCCAACTTTCACTATCAGATATCAATGATACCTAGTGGTGAACGTTGAAACTGTGCTAGAGCGTTCTGACGAAATCTAACCTAACAATTTAGCTTCACACAAGTTTAGTCTGTAGAAGGATCTTTTACATGCCACAAATCTATGACATGGGACCGCCAGATTTACTTCCCCTCCGAAGGAAGGCATACTGAAGGATTTTTAACGCTCTTAAAAATCCGACGACTTTGGCCGGGTTTGAACCCGCTATCTTGGCCACAGCAGTTCAGCATGCTAACAACTACGCCACCGATGCCGCTGCGACAAGGGGTATTCCTTCATGATAACGCACATCCCCATACCATAAAGGTCGTAACGCAGAAGGTACGCCAACTCAAGTGGGAGACACTCGAGGAATTGCTCTATAGTCCTGAACTCTCCCTATGTGATTATCACGCCTTCGGTCCCTTAAAAATGGTCTGGAATGTTCATGATTCCTGTGCTCGAAGATGTGCAGCAGAAGGTTACGGACTTCTTCACGCAGCAGCACATGGGGTTTCCCCACACGGGAATCTTCAACCTGGTGCGTCAGTGGGATGTGTGCCTCGCTCACTGTGATTTTGCCTGATTGTCATATTGATTCTGGACTGTACGGCCGTCAAACTGAGACTTTTGATCACGCCTCTTAACTGAAAGAACATTTTGAACACAGTAGGTGGACTTTGACACGTGCAGAAGTGTAATAATGCTGTTACCGGCACGCGTTTGAGACACAAGTCCCGCTGATATAGTGAAAGTTGATCATAACGTTTGTTGGCTAGCGGGATGTGGGAGAAACCCCTGCACCAATGCAAGCACAGCACAGCTGTAAACAACGCTGCGTTCCTAACTTGCCGTCGGTAATCTCAAACGTGTAATATCTTCGTACCAGTGTGTTTTTGATTTTATGCAGTTTTATTGATAAATTCATTTAGCAATATAATTTCCAACAGTACTGAAGGGGAACAATGCCATTGATTGCTGCAGAGTGTAGCAACAGCTATACTGTTAGGAATATTTGTGCGTTATTTAGATGTTAAAATTATGAATGAGACAACAACAACAACAACAATAGGTGTGATTCATTCAGTTCCCTGTTTTTCACCACACCTTCCAGTGCAAATAGGCCTATGTGATGGTGCGTCACTCCTGGGATATGGTTCATAACATTAAGTTACACAAACTTAGTGGAGAGACGAAGCCAAGCAAAATGTTTACAGAGTTGATGATAGGAAGTACAGTATCTGTATATCATCAAACTGCTTGCTAAACACAGCATGAAGCCACTGAATGGTTCAGATCAATCTCCCGTCGGCAGGAGCACAAAGGATACAGTACTGTACGTATCCCATATTATATACCAGCAGGGGTGCATCATAGCCACATCAACTCTTTGTGTCGTGTGGGATTTTACAAAGACTGGGTATACTCGACACCTGTTATAGCAATTTGCTGAAATTCCTTCGCCAGTGGAACCTTTATTTAACTTTATATTTACGGCTGTTCACATGACAATATTTACAAGCAAATTCTTTCATCTGAGTCAAGTTCAGCAGGAAGAGTATGGCTTTACACCACCAATTGGTAAGTTATATTGGCAGTTGGCAGGGTCTGAACAAGGGAGGCCTCATTGTAGCTTAAAACTCCACGCTCAATCCAGTTTGACGAGATATTGAAAAGGAAGCGGCCGTGGTATATTGGGCAAATTGGGAATAGAGAATCACAGGCTGGCCGATGGAGGAATTCAAACCCTGACTTTTACTGCTAATGACTCGTATAAACTTGATCATGGAATAGAATAATCCTCGTCACTTAAGATGTAACCATACCAATCGTCCCCCATCACAACAATAATGGTTATTAACAGTATAATATCTTGCTTTTGGGTTGAGTCAGGGTGGTATGCACTGTTGCAAATGCCGGAATACTAGCTATCTCCAGTCCTGAGCCACCTACCCTATCTCTAACAACAATAAGTACAGCTAAACACGCTACAACAATCATCACAAGAACAAAGGTTATCAGCCAAATTAAACACACGCCCAAGTACTACCCTGCCAGCGAATTGTTACCGGTGGCGGAAATCGGAACTAATGCGCTCCTTCCGGCCACACGCTTGCGATAGACGTGCAGTTGTCGCCAGCGAAACCTCATCGCGTGTCACTTGTGTGCATGATCCATGCTGGCTCGTGCGCTGTGCGGTGTGTTCTCATTGTATGCCTGTACATGCTTTCCTCTCTTGCCCCGGAACCGCTCGCAGCAGCCCTAACGAGGCGAGATGACGTAATGTAGGCCTATACACTACAGCTGCGCTCCACAGCTAGCGGTAACAATTCCCTGGTAGGGTAGTACATGGGGTGTATGGGCTAGCATGTCCCAAGCCTCTCATACGAATTAATAACAACAATATTATAAGAAAAGTTCATGTAGGCCTATACGGAATGAAATACTGGTGCACGTGAGATGCAGAAAATAATAGTTCAAAGAAGACTGCAATGGGGCGCTACAGCTAGTTTGAAAACGAGAAGATTAAAACCTGGCACAGACAGTGGCCATCCTAAGTTAGTTCTTTTCCACTTGTTCATCAACCCAGGTAATTGACGGGAAATTGTGTTATTTCAAAAACTGGGGTATATACTCAAAATGACTACATGTACACACACAAATACACAGGGATCATTGTCAGCCTTCCCATCAAGGAATTGAAAGAGGAATCACGGAGCAAGCCGAATGACTACGAAACTATACCTGACAAGGGAAGCATCACATAAGACAGGTCAAAACCTATCTTGAAACTTTGTGGACGCAATCGTTGTACTGTATAAGAGGACATTGTGCGGAAAATTAACCGCCAGATTGAACTGAAAGGCACCAAAATCATGTGGCGAATCTCTCATATAAATCAATGAGAAGTAGCGAGTACCATATATATATATGTTGGAAGGGACAGTCCTGACGGCCCAGGCACTCAAGGCCAGTGGGAAGCAGCCGCACGCTCCAGTCAGCATATACGCCCCGCCACGCAACTACTCCGAGTGCCGCAGGGACGTCCAGCTCCGCCAACCGTCATGCCTGCGTACCAGGATGTCAGGTACGATTTCGGAGCCTTGTAGTTCAATCTGGAGACTAACTTTCCGCACGTTGTCCTCTTATAGTACAACGATTGCGTCCACGAAGTTTCGAGATAGGTTTCGACCTGTCTTACCTGATACTTCCCTTTCGAGATACGGAATCATTGAATTACAGCAATCGAATCCGATAAAATTATTCGAATCTGAACAATAAGTGGGGTAGTCATTTTGAAGACTTGCATGATGCAAATACTGGTAGTTCTTCATAGAAGTATGCCTCCATCTACACTGTGCGATACCAAAAATAAGCTGCTAATTTACACTCGACCTTATAAAACGAAAATTAACCCAACCATGTCTCTAATACTCTGTATTAATGTCCATAACAAGAGAAACACCGGTCATGGTGGCCGAGGGTGCTGACGCACCAACAAGTGCCTCGCTGGTATCAGGAGAGCGTGGGTTTGAATCCCACCTTGGCTGTCCTGAAAATGCTTTCCGTGTTTTCCCATTTTCATCTCCAGGCAAATCCCTGGACGGTTCCTTTCGAAAGGTCGAAGACTGATTTCCTTCCGAAATCCCTTCCCGGACTCTTCCTCAATTAGACCCAAGTTACCGGTGACCTGGGCGATCGGCCTCTCACCATTTGCAGTCATCTCTGCTGACAAAGTGTGTTCAGCTCCCAGATACCGTCCTTCCGACGGTAGAGGAATGACCCCTCGCAGAGCTTGTGGGTAAAGCCGAGCTGGGAGGATGAGTAATAAAAATGTAAGAGAAACGCCTCTGATGCTCAAAATTAGTACGGCCATCCTTAGAAATTATAAACTTACATACCTCCACTCCGACCAGTAGCACTACTAAAGCTAATTTCCTGTGTATGTACCGTAGGCAAACAGCTGAAGGGTCGTTCTAGCTCAGTTATTGCGTCCACCAGGGGTGGTTCAAGTCTCCAGTGAATATTTGACTGCGTACAAATTCATCCTCTCTACCGATGAACCTACCTATTGTAAGTCGAGAGCATCACATATGTGTTTCTTGTAATCACTCCAACAGATTTGTTGAGTTCCAGCGAGATTGGGAACTTCACTTCTTCGATGTACCCTAGTTAGTTCATATTCCGAGGCAAGAGAGGAGTTGCGAGTAAGTGCAGAGAAAGGGGTGTACCACCGTGAGTTACATCCACATCTACAGCACAGTGGTATACAATGTGGGTGGAGTATTACAAGGGAACTTGGAACATTTGATTCTTCAGGTCAGAAATACCTCAGACACCTTTAGTAATAAGTGCGTGCTTTAGCAGAAAACTGCAGTAATAGGAAGTTCTAGATTTATAGAAAGAATGCTATTATTACCAATGTTCGCACACACGTGTAGCTATTGTCACAACAAGACCTTGAAAGTTTGAGATTAATATAAGGAAATGATTTTCTTAACATTGTTCGCACACTCTTGTAACTATTGTTTCAACAAGACCTTGGCAGTTCTAGATTTATAGAAAAAGACTTTCTTAACAATGATTGCACACTCTTGAAGGTATTGTCACAAAGGACCTTGGAAGTCATAGATTTTAACATCAATGAATCTTAGAAACGTAAACAAGACAACAGGTAACGGACATGTAGACAGCTGGTATCCAGATGAAGATCGCGCAGGCGGACGATGGGAAGGCTGGTCTCGCGGAGAGGAGGGAATTCGTCTGAAGGGTTCCGTCCTTTGTCACGCAACACTTCAAGTGTTGTTGCCAAACTGACTAGAGAGAAGAGCCTCCCACAAAGTGACTGCAGTAACATGGATTTTTGGGAGAACCTCTCATCGTACGTCGATCCTCCTCATAGACCATGTTTAATTGTGTTCTTCTGCAGAACATAGTACAATCACGATGTAATAGGGCATTCGATTAGTCTGTTAGACATATTTAAATAAGTAACTAATGTAAACCATTTTCCTTACTAATCTCGGGCCTTCTATTATACTTATTTGCTACCTTCTGCGTTTCCTAACCCGAGGAATCACATTTCTTCGCCTGGCTGGTTATACCACACCCTCCCTTCGTATCCCCCAATACTACTACAGGAAAATGCCGGGATGGTACGTAACTTAAGGCCACGGCCACTCCCTACCCAAATCCTACCTCAATTACAAATGCACACACTAGTACAGACATCACAGCGACAGAGGTTATTAGTTAAAATCTACACACACGGTAGTGCACGGGGATACATGACCACGATATCGTGAAGCTCCTAAATAATCAACAACAACATTCAACAAAATATAAATATTCATTTCAGATAGAGTAAATATAAAGTCATCCCCATATTATTTTGAACCATGAGGAGATTAAGTTATTTAATAACACTCAGATGAAATATAATTCCCTATAATTCTCTAAATGTCACTGGAAGATGTAGCCTAAGTTGTGGAACTTCACTGACCTGTTCTGAGAGTCGGTAAAGCTGAAGGGTGAGATTTAATGAAGTGGTCTCACTGTAGTACACCGTATAGCCCCAGGCACTGCCACACCATTGACCTCCGGTGGACGGACGATCTAGCTCTTTGATGGTCATGTGACCGTCAGGACAGCCGTCGGAAGTGAAGGACACAAACTTGCCAACTGTGAACGTGTCAAATGTCAGCTGAAAGTAAGAAGAAATGAATGTAAACAATCAGTTCAAATTTATAAACTGAAACTTTCTCAAGGAGAGGTTTTTGTATTAATTTTACAATCAGATATTCTCAGATGCATTGACTGCAAATAGACACTCATAAAAGCACTGAAACATAGGCAGCATATACAAAATGAAGATAAATCAAGTATTATAAGATACATGGGGTGAAAGGTTCGTCAAGAATTCAAAAAGTAAGTTACACCTGTCGCCCAAAACGAGAGCAAAGTGCTACAGGAATGGTGGATCTTTACAGTAACGATTCCTGTATAGACACTTGCGCTGTAGTTCCGTTTAGAGTTGCGTCGTAGTACGAGAGCGGAATGGTGCACAATAAAAAAAAAAAACTGAAATTTAAGTAAGTGGGACAGTAATATTTCTGTTAGCAAAACGTTTAATTTACTCAGAGATTTACTAACACCGGATCGATGGGTGTGGACCATATATAATCTCCCATTCTGACCTGGACGATCAAGTGCAGTAAAATTATGTAGTCACAGTTTCCTGCACAATTACATGACTACCAAATGAAGTCTCGTACGAAGGAGTCAAAACCATATTGAAAGCAAGTAATTACAAAGAAAATTAATCCACCTGCTTTCACAATTCTCTCTTTACCTGATATAAACTTTCGCCTTTCGTTATTCCTTGAACAATCTTGCACAAGTCGTGGTTTGCTCATGTTAGGCTATTTGCTGCCTTTCTTTGTCTTGTTCAGAAATCGGAATAGGCTGATTCAAGAAACATGACTGGGGCAAGTATCGTGGAGAAAAAATGTGTTACCCGACTGTCGTTCAGGTCCCTACCAGAATATCCAACATAGAAAAGTAGTGGTTGCAGCAATCAGGCGTCTAAACTGGACACATGGAGGGGAAACCCATCTGCTCCCGAAAGCAGGCAGAATGAAGCTTCTTGCACTAGACAGGGCGGGAGGCTTAGGCGGTGATTATCATTATCAGTAACCAGTTAAAAAGCATTTCACAACCCCCCCCCCCCCTCCACTAGCGCTGCATTCAGAGGGTAGCTTTTCAAAATCCCATGACAATTATCCTATCCAACCATTTAATCCCTAACTTTCCTCTAGTCTAAACTTCACCGCTGATGGCCAAATATTATGCTTTGTGACACTACTGTCGACCAAAATATTGTGCACTCGAGTTTGACGGTTGTTTGTGAAGTAACCAATAGACCTACATCATCATTTTTGTCGTTATATTTTACGTGAGTTCATGTAAGTTTGGATTTTTAAATTTATACTTTAATATTTTTTATCGCAGTTGGAACACACTGAGAGCCCGTTTTAAGCGTGTTTCAACCATACCTCACATTTAAGAATTATTCTCTCACAAACCCGTCATCAGATTGAATCCAAATTTTAACACAATATACATGGGAAAGTTGTATAACTGGTTTATTAATTTCAAAATTTTGTGTGTCCAATGAAGAAAGTTGTTTTCATTTTTGTAAGGTACCTTTTTCTCGGCTCAGGGTCGTTGGAAAATGTAGTTCTTGGTCGCGTTGTAATCCTTATACATCAAAAAGGTATGCTGTATGACTGTGAAATACGTAAATTAATTCACTTATTTTATATCGGTTTGTATATGTACGGGGAAATATGGCATGTTTCACCAGCTAGCCGCTCCAGGGAATGCTGTACAGCGTTGCTGAGATGAAGCCCATCATTTCCGAGCGAGGCGCGCCATGTTGCGTGATTATAACAGAGAGGTACAGTCAGCCAGTTGTTCCCAACATGCTTATTATTTACCAGTCACATAAAAGAAGTGAGGACTACCACAAAGATATGAACTGTGATAGTTATATTCGTTGGTTAAAAGAAAAGTTGATCCCTAATTTGGAACGGAACTCAATCCTTGTTATTGACAACGCATCGTACCACAACACGCAGAAAGAATGGTTGATTATTAACAGTACAGTTCTGAACTATATAGTCATAATATTTTCGTTACAATATTATTCTATTCTATTATTCTATTACACTTATTAGTGTCATTTAATTATTCTAATCACCTAATACAGTTTGTAACGAGTGAAATAAATAATGGTTGTTATCGCGTGGGCGAGTGACAATTGCTGCGGGAACAGAGTGTACTTCTGACGACTGACGGGTGACGCAGCGGACAGCACCCAGCAGGCTGAGAAAAGCAGACTCTCTCTTCAGCTTCCTACTAGATTTTCACAAGGGTCAATTAGTTCTGAGGCAGTTATAGCAGGAAGTAAGTTTCCGGTCACTAGTTCCTATAATAAACTTAACCGTCTTTGTCTCCACTACAAGCTCTCAAATTACCAGAATGGGAAATTTGAAACACCCTGTATAATACCAAACAAACTATTTCATTTCAGTTGTCATAATTAATCACTAAATAATTGTGTGATTTCAAGAGAGTATTACTACTGTCCAGTGCCTCTGCTGTATTGCACAATACTGCAGAGCTGATCTTCGTTTCATGGTACAGTTTCTTTCACATTCTGGTTTCAACTTTCTCTGGTAATTTGAAAGCCTCCATGTACATAGCCAGGTTTCAAATTTTCCTCTCAGGATGTTTCTAAAAGTTTAAAGATTGTTTGAGTTGCTAAGGTCATAAGTATTGTATCGTGCTTTAGTACAATATGGTCTCACAATCAGCATTTCATAATGTTGTATTCAGTGGCTGTCAGATGATCAGTCATACTCGACCTGCTTTGACTTGCCTTCGCAGAACCACTCAGATCATTGGTGTTTTTAAGTTCATTATTACCATTTTAGATGATCTTGTCGACTTCGTCGGTACGCTGGAGTCTGGCGTTACGTTACGGTGACGGGACGAAATGTACCCAGATGCACTGAGGTGTGTGATGTCATAGTACCGCTTGGTGCATGTGTTCCCCGACAATCTCTACCTCGTTGGTATAAGACAAAAATCCCCGATTCTTGGAGGTCACGGTTAATCTCGAGAACCACTGGATGGATTTTGATGCGGTTTTCACCATTCTTTAAAGGATATCTCGAGGAAAGATTCTGTAGAAAATAATTTATGTATGATCAAAGGAAGCCAAGCAGTAATGATTTCAGTGAAAAAGACGAAAACAAACTTGGCGTCCGTGCGCTTTTTAAGCTTACGTTGGGCAAACCGTTAAATATATCAATATACTATGAGCGTAAGAATTGGTCAGCATGAAAAGTTCTACAAAAAGGTCCGCGAGAGCATATCTCTTATCTTCAATACCTTGCCTACTATAAGTGTTTTTAGACTGGATGGAAGGGCCACGTCCCCGCGCGCTTGACCATGCTTTGCCCTTGGGTTGCACTTGCCGTTCGCGAGTAATTTGAAACAAGATAAGCAAGATAAGTATTATGCAGATAATTTTCTAACATGTCTAGAGTCTTTGGCTTCGAGCGAAGCGAGAAGCCTCCAGCCTTTCTAACATTTTTCAGCATTTGTAGCATTTAAAATGATACAAAGTGTAGTCTTTCAGACTGACTGTCACTTTTTTTTAGCTAAACCTTCACTCAACGTAGAACAGTCTGGAAATATTTCAACGCCCATAAACGCCCAGTATTCTCTTGATCTTGGAATACTCTGCTATTCGCCAGACACCCTCTACATCTCAATCAGACAGCTGTATGCTCACGGCCACTCCACCACCCTGCTCTCTTGCTCAGTTCCCTTGCAGTTACGAGTGTGCACTGTGCATAGGAGGGGAAATAGAAAAGGTGGGGAGAAATCCAGCATGGCTATTGCCATTCCGAGTACGCAGCTCATCACTATAGACAGTCTGGAATCAACTCACTTCACCTTACCTTCGTCTTCCTTCACAAACTTCACACCTCACTGACATGTCCTGGGCATCTCTACACAACGAACATATTGATACGGAGTGAATTCTGATTTGATTGGTAGATCATTCTACCATGTCTGTGAAATGCGAAGTGTGATATAAATGTGCCAAATGTTGGGAATATGCTGATTTACTAGTCAGCAGGTGAACCTATCAAAACTGGCCAATTACACGGATTGATGTGGAAAGATAATAGTGGCAGTTAAGCATGTATGTAGTTTCATTTCCATTTTAAAAGCATGTGGATTACTGTAACTTTAATATTACAGAATAAGTGCACTAATGTTATTCAATTGTTGTGCTGGAGTATAGGCTTCACTGCTTACTTGGATATACCAATCTGCCTGATGCGGTAATGAGCACCTGATAGGAGTGCAAGAGTGTTTTGAGACAATATATTACAGCCCAACTACTACAGTGTGTTCGTAGTAGAACATATCAGAGCAAATGTGTAATCTTAAGGATATATACTGTACCTAGATACAACAACATTTCTAAGCTATAAGATAAGGTAGTGATGCCCACGCTGTACAAAATTTTACGTGGACGCAGTTTGTTGCACGCAAGAAAGGGAGAGAGCGATCCGGTTGACGTTGCGTGATCGGCCTAACACGTCCCATCCCTGCTATAGAGCGTCCAGGGTTAAGCAAAAACTACAGGTCTTATGGGCTAGTCGCACTCCGCATTTGCCATATCTCCTCGAACACCGCCGCCGGACACTCGTTGTTAGGTACAATGACGACATAAAATTATACTTCGCCTAGTGCAGCTGTTTTGGTGACTGAAGTAAGTTAGATAATGATACTAAATATAATGATAATAATAATAATAATAATAATAATAATAATAATAATAATAATAATAAAATTTGACCAACTCGTGGTGCGGCGGCTATCATTCTTGGCTGCCTCTCCGGAGGTCTGAGTTCTATTCCCAACTCAGCCAAGAACTTTAATTATAGTCCGATTACTGGAACGGAGTACACAGCCTCGTGAGGCAAAACTGAGAAGAGGTGGGTTCGATTCCCACGTCAGCCATCCTGGAATTGGTTTCCCCACTTCTACCCCAGGCGAATGCCGGAATGGTTCCAAACTTATAGCCATAGCCGCCCATTCCCAGTACTCATCTGAATTACAAATACACACAAATACACACAAATACACCACAATAACATAGGTTTACAGGCAAATTGAACCCATACCCAAGTACACCGGGTTTAATGAGCCCCTCAGATGTGACTTTCCAAAGCACTTGGACCTGACATTATTTTCCACGTTCTTTTATGTCCACTGCTGTACCCTCACTCCTCTCTCCTCTCTGAGTTATGGCGCAAACTGACAATCCCGCTCAGCTGTTCCTTTGTAAGCCCACTATTATAACAGTTGAATTGATAAACTGAAAGATATCAAAATGATTTTACAGTACGTCTTCTTCAGTGTCGTAATGCACAACCAATACACGTTTCATAAGGAGACGAAGATTCAAGGAGAAATAATATCAACTCTGAGATTTGCTGATGACATAGTCATCTTGGCCGACACGCCTGAGGATTTGAATGAGTTTTTGAATGGTATGGACTCCGTCTTACGGAATGAATACATGATGAAAATTAATAAATGTAAAACAAAAATACTGGAATGCAGCCGAAATAAATCAGAAACCTCTATGGACATCAAATTGGCAGGTGAAAAGCTGAAGGAAGTAGGAGACTTCTGTTACTTAGGAAGCAAAATAACCAGTGATGGACGAAGCAAAGAGGATATAAAAAGTAGGTTGGCTCAGGCAAGGAAAGCCTTTCTACAAAAAAAGGAATCTATTGACATCGAATATAGATTTAGGTATTAGGAAGTCATTTTTGAAAGCCTTTGTCTGGAGCGTGGCGCTCTATGGAAGTGAAACTTGGACTATTGGAGCAGCAGAAAAGAGGAGAATTGAAGCATTTGAAATGTGGTGTTACAGGAGAATGATGAAGATCAGATGGGTAGATAGGGTGACAAACGAAGAGGTATTAAGACGAGTGGGGGAGGAGAGATGTTTCTGGCGACTGCTAATGAAGAGAAGACATAGGTTAGTAGGACACATACTAAGACACCCAGGAATAGCAAGCTTAGTTATGGAAGGAAGGGTAGAGGACAAGAACTGTAGGGGTCGACCAAGGTTAGAATATGTCAAACAGATTGCTTCGGATGTAGGGTGTGGTAGCTATGTAGAGTTGAAACGATTAGCTCAAGACAGGGAGGCATGGAGGGCTGAATCAAACCAGTCAAAAGACTGAAGATTCAAGCAACAACAACAACAACAACAACAAGGAGACAAATGCATTTTCATAGGACTTCATTATAATACTAACTTACAGTTTGGAGCAATAGGGGTGGCACCAATAGCAGTAAAAGCCCATAAGGTCTGTAGTTTTTTCTTAACCCTGGACGCTCTTTTTATAGCCTTTCTACGCCGACCAAGTTGCTCATCTGTAGCTGCATGTTGACAAGCAGAGAATTAGCAATTAACCAATAGTCTATCTGTGAATATCGTGAGTACTAATGGTATACAAACGGAGTCGAGCTAGTACTGTCCTATCCTACTATACACAGCTGTAGAAGACTGTCTCTCTCCCTCCACACCATTCAGCCTTGAGATGGGAGGAGCCTGGCCGTCATTGATATAAGGGGATAATAATAATAATAATAATAATAATAATAATAATAGTCTTCTTCTTCGTTTGGGCCTACTAAGGACCACGGGGCTCGTATCTCCTCGTCGCTTTGTCTTTTCTCTTCAGCCAGTACTTTTTCATCATCTGACTATGAGCCAGCTATCTTTCCTCCGTCCATGGTGGTCTGCTGACACCGGTGTTCTTCCTAGCTGTCAGTGATACAGGAAAAACTCCCTGTCGGATGGCTTGTCAGAACTGTTGGGGGTCCTGTATGGAATTAAGTGGGATCCCTTGGTGGTAATAATAATAATAATAATAATAATAATAATAATAATAGTAATAATAATAATCATAATAACATTAATATCGTATGGCCTCGGGCACCAGGTGCAAGCTTTGTTATTTGACACCCAGAGGGCAGTTTGCATGTCGAATTTTGATGTTCCTTGAAGCACTATGAAAGTCAAGGAGTTTAGATATCTAAGCTCCTTGACACTATAACGCTTTCTAGTAGAGAAATGAGGAACTTTGTGTTGGCGGAAAATCACGAGATTAATTTTGCTATTATGAACACGGCCTAATGAATTCAAATGGGTTCTTTAAGGCTAAATGTCCCGACACTTTGGTAAGAATATATTTCAACAGATGGCAGCACAAGCGAAGCTGAATTTATTTAATTATTTTTGTATCGAAGGGGAGCTCCGATCTGCGATCTGAAAACTGCTAAGCACGCGGTCTAGTAGCAGAATTGATATTAATACATTGCTTACTTTTTAATTTCAATAACAGAAAAGTTGCTGTTTGTTTTTCAAATATCTGATTAAAATTCGAAAGAAAACGGGTAATACGAGAGTTGAGTTTTATTCACTGATTCCAAAGCAGCATCGAAAACTAAATCGGTTGAATAGAACCGTCGGGATCACTTTGGGAAGTTTGTGAATAAAAGTGTTACTGTATTTGCAACAAGGCGCGGAAGTAGAAGGTCATGGAGAGCGGGTTGGTGGAGGGTTTGGGGGAGGGGAGTGGAGCTAGAGTGATTTGAGAGAGCGACACCCTTGCCAGACGGTATGGAATTCCCGAGCATCTTGTCCAATATTGCAATTGACTGTGCTGGTTAGTTCTGAATTATTGTCAAGGTCTGGATATTTCTGAGTGATCCTTTGATATTTTACCAATTCCTAGTTACGACTTCTTGTTTTTAGTTCATCGAACTCATTAATTACTTTTTATTTAATTTATTTTACCTGCAAAAGTATTATTTTTTAATGCCCGTTAAGTGTTCTATTTTCGACACTTTATTCTTTGGACAGTATTTCTGGTAGAATAGATTTTTTCTTTTTTAGTCAATTTTACCATCCAGGGTGATGGTTCCCACGGACTCAGCGAAGGAACTCACCACTACCGCCTTTCCAGGCAGTGTCCTAGAGCTGGGAAACCTTGGTCGGATTGGATACAACTGGGGAGATGTGATCAGCACTTCACCCAGGTGGTCTCACCTGCAAAGCGAACAGGGGCGTCATGAGGGAAGGGATAGGAAAGTAAGATTGGGAGGGATATGCAAGGAAGAGGGAAGGAGGCGGCCGTGGCCTTACAGTAGGTACCATCCCGGTATTTGCCCGAAGACGAAATGGGAAACCACGGAAAACCACTTCGACTATGACTGAGGTGGGAATCAACCCCCTCTACTCATTTGGACTACCCAAGACTGAGTAGACCCCGTTCCAGTCCTCATACCACATTTCAAATTTCGTGGCAGAGCCGGGAATCGAACCCAGGACCTCCGGGGCGGCAGCGAACCATGCTGACCGCTACGCTACGGAGGTTGAATCGATACATGTACATATAGGTAGGCTACGACTGGTGGAGAGCATTACGGTCATCACGTGGAGTTATTTTTTCGTTTTTGTTGAAAAATGGAGCCACCACCAAAAACGATTCAAGGACGGCACTAAATCCCAGAGGAGATTGCGGCTAAGTACCAAGAAAAGGAAGCCAGGCCCTAAAAAAACAAAAATAAACAAAAAACACCACTTCACACCCATTAGTTGTTTTTTTCCTAGTTTATATTTGAAATTATATAATTCTATACGCTTGCATTAGAGAATCTGTAATGATCTGAGCAGTTATGATTTCACTTATATTTTACCTGTAGCCTACAAGTTGGATGACTAAACGTCACCCCGAAATCAGCAGGCTACATGGCAGAACAGCGCAGCAGTTGCTTGGTAGGCCTAGGCCCTTCATGGGCTGTCGCGCCACGGGTGTAGTTTGTTTTTTACTTCTAATACATAAGTGTAGGAGTACAAAATCACGAATTATTCAGTGTCAACTGTTTCAGAGAAGCAAGTTCGACTTCAAATGGAAACAATGCGCCGTGTGGAAAAATAAAGGCGTAGCGAATGTGAAAATGGAAAATTTGTTTCCGGAAATACTGGGTTGGATTGGGATCCATAAAGACTGCAAACAGTACTTTTGAACTACCAGTGGGCAAGGTGAAGACAAACAACTAACTGCAACCAAACTTATGCGTTATTGCTTGCAGCCCCTAATTGCAAAAGTTCCCAGCTAGAATCAAACACCACCAGCAATGCTGCCGAAAATTATATGTCCCTTGTTGCAAAATTCACGGGAGGTAAGCAGCTCAATCGAGGGTAACAAGGTTTCTTCACTCATAGAACCAATATATAAAACTATAAAACAATGAAATCCGTTCAGAAAAAAATATGCCACAGTAGTGAAGGACACTGCACTCAGCAGAAAGAGAAAAGAGCAGCTTTCCGAAAAAGTTTATTTGCGTCGCGAGAAGGGAAAAGAATGTCCCGACAACAGTCTAATGAAATGAAACGTACTGTCTCACGTGATTATATAAACCGATCAATGCAGTTGGATTTCGATGAGGTACTGTTGATAAAGTTTAGTGATCAAGCAACTAACGCTTAGTGAAGGCCATGAACAAAAACTGGAAAAGGAAACAAGGGGCCAAAGGGAAAATGAAAAGTGGCACAAAGCTAGAAAGGACAGTCTTACGGTATCCAATTTTGGATATGTATGCAATAGGAAACCTACTTCGAAATGGGCTCCACTAGCAAAAACATTCTGTACGGTGAATTTCACTCAAAAGCAATGCAGTATGACCGTGATAATCAGCGAATTGCAAAACGAAATTTAGAGGAAAAATCGGCAGAAAAGTCGAAGAATGTGGTATTTTCGTACATAAAACTTATGGGTTTTTAGGTGCCTCCGCAGACGGATTAATAGGAGACGACGCTGTAGTCGAAGTTAGTTCTGCACGGAATATGACCATACTGGAAGCCTGCAAAAAGCTAAAGGGATTTTGTTTGGCAGAAAGTGAGCGAAAAAGAAAGCCAGAGAATGTCAAGAACAGTGCCTTTCAGAAGAGAACAGATTGATAACTCTCTAACACTCACATGGTTTTTATTTCCACAACCAGGGCCAGTTGGAAATAACATAGCGGGAAATATGTTATTTTGTGCTATGGACGCCTAAGGACATTCACATAGAAACAATAAAGAGGGACGAAAAGTTCTGGAGACAAGAAATGCTTATGTAACTGACATTCTGCTACGAGAAAATCTTGATGCATGAGATCATTGATCCCAGGATGACCAGATCAATGGATATAAGAGAACCTGAGGTGAAGTAAAATACTGATTAGTGTGTGTAAATCATGGAACGCTATCTTTGATATGGAAAAACTTGAAGCATTGATTTCAAGAATAGGAAATAATTAGGTATATTATTTTTGTTTGTTTATAGTACGCAGTACTAGTGCCTGTGCTAACAATAGGCAGATGATAATATCTTAGGATCTTTAATTTTATTATGTACATAATAATTTTGCTCTTGTTATGCATTTTCATAATTTCTTTTTTGTAATAAAATGTCCTACATAAATGAACTTTTATTATTACCTCCATGAAAATTGAAGTAAGTTATAGTGATTGGCCACACGAAGTGGTTTCAGATCTCACGCAAAAAAGGGGGAATTAGACTCAAAAGAACCAAAGAACCATACGAATCACCAAAATAAATGTATGTATGTATGTATGTATGTAGGTCTATGTGCGTGCGCATTTGGCCTCTTATAAATCGATAGATTAGAATATTTCACGGTTTGTGGTCTTGTTTGTTATGTCTAGAAGACGATACCTAGAGTTGGACGTCCGCATCGGATGGCTTTTAGAATAGATATTCCGAATAAACCTAAACACGAACATATCTTGTCCATCTTTTTTCTAAAATATCAAGAACGTGCTAACTACAAACCAGTCATATCATTCTATACAGTATTCAATTTCACATTGAGTGAAACCAGTCGCTGATCTGTGCGGTAAGATTTATGCCCTACAAAGTATTACTAATGTCGGAACTATATGTTTTTTGTTCGGGAGTTTATCCTCAAATAACTCTAAATTAGTTACCTAGAAGGAAATCCAACGCTGTCAGCATCTATCCTGAGTGTGTTTTCACCGGTTTTTCCACAATCCCTCCAGGTCAATGCCGAGATAGTACCGTACATGAAGTTTCAGGGCACCTGTCCCATCCCTGACTCTAATACAGTTACACACATAATCAACTACACGGGACTGATGATGATGATAATAATAATAATAATAATAATAATAATATTTTTTTGTCGTGACCTCCTGAGAGGCCGAGTGCAGGCCTTTCTAGTCGACGCCCGTGGGCGACCTGCGCGTCGGGATGAGATATTGAATGGATGAAGATGAATGAATGAAACTGGGCAAGGATATGGAAGGAAGCGGCCGTGGCCTGTCAGAAGGTACCGTCCCAGTATTTGCCTGGTGTTGAAAATGGGGAAACCACGGAAAACCATTTCAAGGACGGTCGACGGTGAGGCTCGGACCCACGCGTCTACCGAGTCAGCAGAGAGCTTGGCCCCATGGCCTAACGCTGCGCTTTAGCCAGCGTAGCCACTACTGTCGGTTATAATAATAACGTTATTGGTTTTACGTCCCTTTTAACTACTGCGGGCTTTTAAAGACGCCGGGGTGCCGGAATTTTGCCCCGAAGGGGATCTTTAACGTGCCAGTATATCTAATGACACGGCTCCCTCGCATTCGCGCACCCTCAAATGCAACTGGCTGCACCAGGATTCGATCCTGTAACCTTGGGCACAGCAACTGAGAACGTTACCACTGAGCCACGCAGCCAGCCAAAGGTACTGATGACCGAGATGTCCGAAGCCCCTACAATGTATTATTATCAACAAGAATATTACAGGAAGTAAGAAAGGCATCTGTACGAACACATTGTGTCAACGTTACATATTGTGACTCTACTACAGCATAATTTTATTGCTGAGATATTTTCCACGTCTAGGCACTTGTACACGTAACTCGTCGAACTATAATATTTGTGACAAGAGGAAGACAACTCCTTCCTGTCGTCAAATTGTTCCCTTCTCCCTCCGCCCTGTCAGCGTGTTCATCATTTTCCTTACGCAAGAAATCTTGTGGAGCCGCGCCGCCTAGCACCCTTTTCAAAACAATTCCCAAACTAATGCTGTCGATTCCATTCACCCAATTTTAATTCTAAAAAATGCATTGGAAACAGGAAATAAATCTCCATTTTCGTATTACCAGTTTTTTTTTTCATATTTTAAGCAGAGATATAAAAAACTGTCAGTAACTTTTTTGTTTTTCACATTTTGGAAAATGCATCGAATTAATATAAATTCAATTGCAGTCTAGTATACATAGTGGTTTTCAGATCGCAAATACGAGCTTTCGTTCAAGAGAAAAATGAAAAAAGAAATTGTCTCACTTTGGTGCTGCTACGTGGTGTCAGAATTACAAACTAAAAAACGGGACATTTAGCCTTAACATGCCAATATCGTATGACATGCGTGTCTTGATTTTTGCCGCCTTTCGAAAATCACTTACCACGACCAGGAGCGAACCTGAAAGCTTGCGGTTAGTAATCCGACACGATAACAACTCACCCACCGTGGCAAGCATAAGGGGACAAAACGCTATCCATAGCAGAAGAAACGGAAACGTTAAGGTGAAAATCTATTAGCAGCGATATTAAACGACGATATAATTCCCAAAATAGGCAGTATACAAGTACCTCTAATGAATTTCAAATTTGTAATCATAGGCCTCTTCAAAATGGCTGATCATTTGGCAATCAGATTTCATGTGAATTAAAGTTATTCTAAGGCCTGGACGTGTCTTGTGTTCCGGAGGCACCCAAGGCGCAAGTTACGCAAGTTCTGAAGCAAGTATCCATAGGTGGCGACAGAAATCTTGGATGTCAAGAAACACAAGTGGTTCCGTGAAGAACTTAATGGACTATTTTCATTACTGGTCTTACTTAGGACACGAGAAATGAAAACGAGATTTTTTAAAATTGCACAGCTGCCATCTTGAAGTTATGTAAACAAATGAACTAAATTAGATGTCAGTTTATTACAATGTGTATATACATTTGCTGTACCATGTTTCACTGCGCTCGGATGGTTAAATCGCGAGAATAGTCGATTTAAATATTTCAACTTTGCTTGGCCGCCGTGTTCGGTTTGTACTTAACAGGTTATTCAAAAATACATGGATAAACTCCTAATATGCCCTTTATCACCGTACACAATTTCAGGGTGATATCAGTAATAGTTTCGGAGATATAGAATGCCGGTGAAATATTTCACACATCTGCCATGTTGAATTGGTGAGACATAATAACATTTAAAGGGAACGGTCGGGGTTGGACAAAATTGTAGGGCTACTATGTCCGTACCGAGATTCATTTAAATCCTTCCAGCCGTTTAGATTTTTTGTACGGAACACACACACCACGAACAAAAGGTGATCTCATAAGGATATTTTTTCATAAATGGAAAGAGACAAAAAAATATATATATATATATTCATTCTGAACAAAATACGAAAGCGAAAACCAGTAATACGCAGTCTGTACAAATACGTATGCTTACTTGTGATATTAATTTTTAACATCACCAAACCAAGAACAAAAGTTGTTAGTGATGTAGGCTACCTCACGTTCCAATACGTAGTATCGCAGTTTTTGCGTCTGTACAAAGCAGTAAGTGATAGGTAGATAGAATCAATGGGTTTAGCACGTAAATAAGTATGTTTGGCACCATGTCCCCTGGCTTGGCTGGCTAATACCGGCTGGCATTCCCCTCACCTCTCCTCCTCGATCCAACAGTAGTAGACACGGAGTGGGAGTATCAGTATGCGCGTCAATATTCAAATTGTTCATTTTGAATGGCTCGTACCACATCGGCGTGAAATGTGGATGGGAGTCTGAATTTTAAGGTTGAGTTATCCCCTAACCCTGAGAAGATGCTCCATACCAAGTATCATTGCAATCGGAGGGGTCGATTTATTGCGAGTTCTTTGTGAGAGGAAATAGTGTCCGAAATTTATTCTCGTTTTGCAGTACCAAGAACTGAAAATTAAACATTTTGTGACGAAGACTTCATGTCTTGGACATTAGAAAATATGTGAGGCGGAAAGCGAAAAGTGACCTCACTTCGGATAATAAATACCTGCATTTGACGCCATTTTAAAATACACCATTAATGTTTCAAATATCTGATACCAATTAGAGAAAAAAAACAAGAAGTTCCGTGAAGAACTATACAGCCTACTTTTCATGCCAATGATTATTCTACAGTATATGAATCTATCTAGAATAATGACGAAATTAAGTTGGTAATATCGAAATATCTAATTATTTCAAAATATACCTGGTATAATGTAGCCTAATAGAGCACTACAGTTGGCAGCCCTGGTGACTGAATATATTCTTAGTTCCATCTCTTAAGGTACAGAATACAAAATTTGGTTGAAGTCCATTGGACGTTACATGCAGTTAGACACTGGATCTATCAGCACGCGTAAAAGCATGTTGGCAACAATGTCATGTGTGTGCTTGTCAGAAATAATCTGAAATATTATGATATCTTGTTGTGCCAATTTCGGATGAAATCCATTTGTTAGTATAGAAGTTACATGTATTTAAAAATTGGTCTTATCAGCAGGCATAGAATCATGTTGGCAGCACTGACTTATATTAATTACTCCAAATTAATCTAGAATGTCAGGTGCTATACGTGTGCAAAGTATAGAGCTGTTGGCTTGCATACTTTCTGATATATTGATATTAAGGTAAAAATAATATAGACAGCATTTATTAACAGTTGGTAGCCCTGATTGCTCTTAACAATACTTATAGTCATATCTGTTATGTTACACATTGCACATACGAAATTTGGTTGAAATCCAACTGATAGTATAGAACTTACATGTATTTAAAAATTGGTACTATCAGTAAGCTTATAATCATGTTGGTAGAACTGAAGTATATAAGTTACTCCAAATTAATCTAAAATGTCAGATTATACGTGTGCATAGTTTAAATCTGTCGGCTTGCATACTTTCCGATATATTGGTATTTGGATTTTAAAAAAATAGAGAGAGCAATTATTAACAGTTGGCAGCCCTGGTGGCTCTTAAGAATACACTCAGTCATATCTGTTTATGTACACATTTTACATACAAAATTTGGTTGACATCCAATTGATAGTGTAGAAGTTATATGCATTTAAACATTGGACCTATCAGAAGGCTTAAAATTATTTTGGCAACACTGTCATATATGGCCTCCTGGAAATTAAACTGAAATAGTATTATCTACATGTGTGCCAATTTTGGAATAGCTCCCAAGCATACCTTGCAAGATATCCAACATGGAGCTCAAATTTCTAGTGCGTTTTTTCAGCAGTTGGTAGCACTGACATCATTTTCAAATATGGACGTGAGATATTCCGGTGCACATCTTTACACATACTAAATATGGTTTTGATTGCTGCAGCCGTTTAGGAGTTGATAGGGGGGACACACACACAGCCAGACAGACAGACAGACAGACAGACAGACAGACTGACACACATTTTCCCGGATCGATCTCATAAGTCTACTTTTTCCTCATTTTTGCAAAATGTCAAAAGTAGGCTAATAATTCCCCTAGAGTTCCCGTTTCACTTTACGCCTCGCACACACTTTTTCTAGGAGAAAATTCTGATGCTCACTGTGTTTGCAAGGGTTGCTTCAAATGAAGGTACAATGTTAATAACCATATTTAAAATTTCGTATGCCGTTTGTGTAACCAAACGTGGAAAAAGAAATATACGAATGTTGACAGACAATTCATGGAGTAGGCCATGAAGTAATTTGTGACAACATTCTTTATTCTGATTGCCTTTTTTTTATCAAGTAACATATTGAATTGGTGGTCCGAATAGGTTTCTATTTCAAGATTTAGTAATATTAGTTAGTAATAAGTAATACGCAATGCTTGCAATTAGCCTGAAGATAACCTGATCCAAAAATTTTAAAACATATTTCAAATTCGAAAATGTGATTTACACTGTGACTCAAACAAAGAATATAGGGGAATGCTGAAAGGCTGCTCTAGAGAAACTTTCTTCTCATCCTCTGAAGGCATACCTGGACCTGAAATGCATACTGACGTATGTTATTGTGATAGAGAACGTACGCCTGTATGCCTCTCAGGTAGAGATTTGCGCTATCATCATTGATTCATGGACAACATTCAACGATACATCTTGGCCTGAAGACCAGCTTGAAGACGAGAGAAAACCACAGGTAAAATACAGCCTCTAAGGACCTTCTTATCTCAGCAATTAGCCACTATCTACTGCTAATTAAAATACATTTCCATAGCATATGTATATATTCATCTTACTATCAGAGCTGGACATGGTTGGTTCGTATATCGCATCTTGACTAACAATAAGTGATGATATCCTACTGCGAGTTACACTGTTTGAATTGATTACTTTATGACAATACCCCAGTCAATTGAGTCAGCTATAGAGCCTGGACACCAGATCGTGTGTGGTACTAGAATATTCATGGTACACACAAATGTATATACTGTACATACCGGAATAACTATATGTATTCATTCAAAATTGAGGGAGGATCGCCGAAATGGGATCATGACAGCAACGTTCGTCATTGATGCAAACTGACAAATCACCACACCAACCCATTAAGAATCTATCATTGTTGGAAGTGTGACATTCCGTTGCTATAATTAAATAGGTTTTATGTGAGCAAATCTCAGTAGCTTACAGATTGCATAAAAACATGTAATAATAATAATACTAATAATAATAATAATTTTTTTGGTTTTAAGTCCCTTTTAATTACTGCGGCTTTTAGAGACGCCAGGATGCTGGAGTTTTTCCTCGAAGAGATCTTTAACGTGCCAGTGAATCTACTGACACTGACAGAGGAGAAAATATGCATATACTTGCGTCTAAATCTACGGCTACAAGTAAATTATTTTAGATGGTGAACACGTTAATACTTGAGAATTGGTTTTCCTAACTCGTCATGGAATGATTCGATCTCTCAATTCCCATGACTGTAACGTTAAGGCATATAATTCTCTATTGTAGGGTTACTTAATATAGATAGAGTTTGTGTTTATACAGAATAAACGCCTGTCCCTCAGCGGCTATTCAGACAATCATAACGAATGTTGATAAAGTGAACTAGTGCGAAGAATGAAATACAGTATACTGGTACGTTTTCTAAAACGATGCATTCATAAATTATCTTTGGCTTTTGTACGTATTTCTAGAAGTTTAACTAACGTTATAAAATCATCTGGCACAAAAATTATCCAGATTCCATTTCATACCATGTGGATGTCATGCATATGACTTTACCCAAAATGAACTCCTGTGACTTGTCATAACTAACCGATAATATGTGTTATTATTTTAACCCGTATTATCGGTTAGTTGTGAAAAGTCCCAGTAGTTAGGTACAGAGGGTGGTGATAATAATTGATTTAATTGGCAAAACGGCAAGGTCACAGGCCTCACATTTCTAGTGTAGTTACCGTAGTGGTAGTGGTTTTTATGGGTTGAGCATCCTACTGATGTACAGTTATGTAGTGATTCATAGTTGAAATCTTATAACTCTCTACCCCATGTGCCAGCAGAGTTTGTAATTTCAGATTTGGAGGATATCATCCCAGTGTTATATACTCTGGAAAATAGTTAGCCTGCCCAAATGTTAAAACAACTTCCATAACAACAGACACTATGTAAGCAGAGAGGCATAACTTTATAAGGGCCATCTCATCGTACAGTAATCAACTTCGTGATCTTCACTGATATATTCCCATCGGAAATGCCCTTAGCAGAAGATATTTGACTTCGGTAGGTGTTTGCAGAATACTATGTTTAAATGGGCTCCGCAAAGTTATTTGAGGCACCTTTAGGTTATTCTCCTAGCGTTACATTCATGTTCATGGAACGGAACTTGGTTATTTGAGCGTCATGGAAATGTCCGTATCCTCGAGGGTTGAAGTACACTGTTTATTAGAGCAAGAATTCTGTTTATATGTGGGTTGCACACATATTTATATGCATTTATAAATATCACATCATGGGTATTACTTGGAGGTTAATAGTAATAATACTGTAATAATAATGAATTAATAACAATCATAATAATACCTAGTAATATATTCTAGTCAGAAGCAAACAAATTACATGTTTAACAAAGAAAATTGAATAAATATTGGCATATTTATACACATTGTGACTATTAAATAAATCACAACATAGACCACAGAAACGTGCAGCCTCAACAGCATTTGATGTCGCATGGAGACCTTCTGCTGTACAAGATGCAGGATATAGCAGACAATTCTGTAGATGTTCCATAGTCTTGGCCAAACCGAATTCGCAGTTGTAGGTGTCGACAGGGAAGTGCCATTCCTGTAAATTAATCTTGCATCTTCCAACACTGGAACGAAGACCATTATGTGCCCTAACAATAATAATAATAACAATATTAATAACAATAAGAATATAGTTGATGGTTTAGTTCTGAGCTTTTTCACTGATATTTGACGCAGTTTTCCATGCCTCCTTGTCCTGAGCTAATCGTTTCATCTCTGCATAGCTACTACTACACCTTACATCCGAAGCAATCTGTTTCACATATTCTAAATTTGGTGTGCCCCGAAAGTACTTGACCTTGATCCTTTCTTCTATACCTAAGTTTGCTATTTCCGGACGTCTTAGTACGGTCTTAGCAACACATCTCTTCTCTTCATTACCAGTCACCAGAAAATTACTTTCTAATACCTGAGCCCATTTGATGGCAACATAATTCTATTTTTCAGAAAAGCTTTCCTTGCCTGTGCTAATCTTCTTTTATGACCTCTTTGCTTCGTCCAACACTACATATTTACTAGGCGAAACGTACGAACAGGGGGAACCTGTGCTTTGTCTTAGACTGATCTTGGATGGCACAATATGGAAAGATAACAAAACGTTCATGGCAAATGTAGACTTAGAACAGTCTTTTGATAACGTTGTTTGACATTTTTACAAGGATTGGAATAATGTACAGGGATAGGAGGGTAATCTACAATCTGTAGAGAAACCACACAGCAGCTATTCTAGCCATAGGACATGTGAGAGAAGCTGGTATTCAGGAAGGTGTAAGACGAGGCTGCAACTTATATACCCATATTTTTCAATCTCTACATTGAACAAGCAATGAAGGAATTAAGAGAAAATCGTTTAAAGTGGGAGTAAAGATTCAAAGAGAAATAATTTCAACTCTCAGAGTTGTATTCTTAGCAGATTCAACAGATGAGTTGAATCAGATTATAAGTAGAATGGACTCCTTCTTTAGGAAATAATTCATGAGGAAAATCAATAAATGTAAGACGAAAATACTGGAATGCAGCCGAACAAAATCATAAACCCCTATTGACCTCAAATTGGCGGTAAAAAGCTAAAGGAAGTATGAGTTTTCTGCTATTAGGATCAAAATAAGCAGTATTGGACGAAGCAAAGAGGACGTTAAAAGTAGATTGGCTCAGGCATTGAAAAGAACAAAGATTTCGTCTGAAACCAAATTGGTCTTAAACCAAATGTGTTTCTATCTGTCTTTATATCCTCTTGTAATTTATTTTAGTCAGGATATTTTAAGTATGAGTGATCACGCTGTTTGTACGTTATTCTTCACATATGTCTTTCTTCCGTTTAGGGATGAAAACATTCTTCTAAATATCAGAGGGTACCTCATATGTCTCATAAATACTACATTCCATTTGAAATAACGTGATAACCTATGCAACGTAGCGACGCAGTCGGTATGGCATCTATGCATGGTGCTTTATTGCTGCTTAAGTCTTCTAGTCCTCTATCGAATTCTGATCTCAATAATAAATCTACTTTCTTATCCTCATAAATTTGTTCTTCCTTTTCCATTACATGATTCTCTATCTCCTTATCCCTAAACAAACACTCTATATAAGCTTTCAATCTCGCAACCTTTTATTCTTTATCTGTTGGAGGTTTCCCATCTGAGACTAATTTGACTTCAGCTTCTAGGATGCAAGCCTATGTTTGGGACAGAGTCGTCTCATGATCTTTACTAGCTGTTATTTAGTTTGTCGTATGGTTAATCTATTTATTTAATAATATTTTTTTATTAATGCAGCAAATGGCCATGTATTTTTCTTTTCAGGACGGGTCAGGGAAGGGATTATGAAAGGAAATCGGCCGAGGACCTATTGAAGGAACCATCCCGGCATTTGCCTGGTAGTGAAAATGGGAAACCACGAAAACCATTTTCAGGACGGCCGAGGTGGGATTCAAGCCCACACTCTGCCGATGCCAGCGAGACACGAGGTAATGCGTTAGCCCTCTCGGCCACCGCAGCCGGTTTTATCTATTTATTTGACAGCGGCTAAAATTTAGTTCGTCGTACCTGAGATATGCGTCTGTGAACCTCGTTATACTTCTAGATTAAGTTTGCAACAGCTAATCCCTTGCTAGCACAAGCATTTGGTCAACACTTCCTTTGTTGTTTGCTTCCCAATCCCTTCCTCACTCACCTATTACCATCTCATACCTCTCATTTCAACTCCCTTCTCCTAGCATTGAAATTCACCATCAGCACTACACTATCCTATTTTGTTAATTTTCATTACTTCATCACTCAATGATTCATATAATCTCTTTACTTCATCCAGCTTCGACACTTTACATGGAACATACACTTAAACAAACATGACCTGAGCTCCTGAGATATTCTAATCTAACCACAATATTCGTTCATTTACATGCCTTACAGAAACCATGTTTCATTCTATGGTTTTCTTGACATACAGCCATATTCCCCACATTGCCCTGCCTCGTGTTACACTTGACAGGTACACCTTGTAACCTCCTACCCTCTTCTATCTATCTTACGTTCACTGAATTTCTCTAATCTCTAGAATGTCCAATCTCATTATACTCAGGTAGTTCTAATTTCTTCCTTCCATAAATCGCCTTGATATTAATAGCACCCTATCGAATATCAGTTCAATTGACTGTTCATTTCTAAGTAGTCCTTGATCGGTCACACGGGAGTAGGTCTTCGCCACTCCCATAAGTCTGAGGTATGCTCAAAACATTGTTAGCAGATTTCCAAAAAATGCAATGGAATCATATTGCTATCCCTACCTACACGTGGCCTGATGAGTTTCACCTTGGGTGTTTCAGGCAAGTAACCAGTGAGTTGGGTAGTCCAACCATCTGAGCACACAGAGCATTATGACTCACAACATGTCCAAGATTCCCACTCCTATTCCAAAATAACTGTTATCCAGAGTGTCATGTCCCAACACACAATACATCCAAACAACAGCTTCTACTAAATAATGTAAATACACAGAGCTGGCAATTGAGATAAAGCAGATATGGAAACTTGAGTCGGTGACTACAATCCCAATAATTGTTTCGTGTACTGTTGTTATACCCAAAACTCTTCACAGTACTCTGTCTGCATTAAATCTGCATCCGCAGATACATATTGAACTACAGAAGGCAATTCTGTTAAACATCTGCCATATTTTCAGGAAGTTTCTTGAGGAAAATACTCTGGTCGAACACTCAGCAAGGCTCAAAGATGATTCAGATGGAAATTTTGCCCGTCCTATAAATGAAGGAGACTCATGAAGTGTGTGGGCACTTAATGGATGTACCGTATGTGAAGTCTCTGAACAGTCTAATCTACAAACGTACCACAGTACAGATCGTTCCTTGCTAAGGCCGAACCAGGCTGTAACATAAAATGTAGACGGTATTTGCCAAGATAATGACGTCAAAAAATAATAATAATCGTAACAATAATTTCTTTATTCATTTATTTGTTAGTTAAATCACTTATTATTTATGTATTTATTTATTTATTTATTTGTTCAACGTATGATATGATAAAGGTCTGTATAAGATCTTGCATATAATAAAAGTAAGAAGTTATCCTCATAATTCTCAGGAGTTTCCAATATTTCCCACAGATTCAAATCTAGATTTGACATCGACTGGATGGTTTCATCAGATGCATGATGGAGATCTGTCATGGAGCCCTAGAAAGCCTTCAGTGGGCACTCAAAGGCGATATGTTTAATCATCTATAACTCATCTCAGTTGAAGTTCGGTGCGGTACAGCATCCCCATTTGTTCAATGTACAGCACATGTACCCTATCCGTTATCTACTCGATTACCAAATCTCCATTGGCATCTAGAAGGTGACAACCAGCTGGTTGATCTCATAGGTTTAAACAATTTCGTGGTGCAGGGAAGTACACTCTTTCCTTTGACGATTCCAGGCATCAAAGAAATCCAAAGAGGTCCGATGATGATTATTTTGTGCGCCATGATGGTTCACTAGATTCCCGTCGCTTAATTGCTGATCTTTGTATATTTGCGTAGATTGGTAAGTGAGAACTACAATTTTCCTCATAAACCTTTGAATCGATTATGGTGGCAATTAATAATAGAATCTTAGCACTAAGATCATTTACGTACATCTGAATACAGCGTGTTGCAACAAACAAAGCTAACCTTTCACTGAGTTCCACGGTATGATTATACTGTATTAACATCAGAATTTAAGTTATCTACGTCCTGAGAACCGAATGCATGGCAACATGCAGACATTGTTTCCCTTTCCCTACCATGAAAATCGATTCTGTCGCGTTTAGTGAGAGTGACAAAAAGATAATTAAAGTATGGGTTATAAAAACTAAATCTACTGTTTGACTTTTTATTTAGCATGGAGTATAAATGGTTGTAACCACATTAAAGCAGATTCCCGACAAATGAAACGGCAAACCGCTCCCATTGTGGTTGTCGGTATCACTCCTAGTACAGCATAGCTGTGGCACGGAGTTACCTCATCACACGGTTAAACAATTCAAAGACTACCGTCATGAAGAGTGATACGGATATCACTGTATATTATTTAATTTATTACGAGAAGCTAAACTATGGTAGGCGGACATCATTATAAGTAAGGGGATTAAGATGCTGTTATGATATGCTAATTATGGTGAAATATTGTTTGGTCTATGAGTGTGTCATTTTATGATAGGACATTATGGTAGTTTATGTGAAGTTAATTTCTCATAAATTTACTGTTGCATGAGACGTATTTGCATGTTTAGATAAGTGGTTCGTATTTTTACAATCTATGCATGAGACAATATACGACCACCTCAACAATAAAAATATTTATATTTAGGAATATGATAACGAATCCGACTTAACAAACCCAGCTGATTCGTTTTATTACACAAGCAGGACAGTAGGGCATCTTGTATCCAGGAGGTCTCTGAGTATAACAGTTAGGTATATACAACATTATCGCTAATGATTACTTTAATTAAATTCCTATATCTCACGTAATTACTGACAAATCGATATCAGTCTTCCACTGCGCTGTTCCACACAATGATGCATAGCTTCATTTGACTAATATTGCGACAATATTACACCGTTTCAAAAAGACTGGAATATTGTCCATCAAATAATTATTTTCTTCTATGAGCAGAAATTTTCCATGTGCTAAAATGTACGGGTCTTTAATGCTTCAAATAATTTATCGCTAAAACGTTTTCACTGAAAGTTTATTGTTGGTATTAAATCAGGTTTCACGTAAATAGGTTCGGTCGTTCTCAAGAAAACAATAACAGTTTCTCACTGAAAATATCAATCTGTTTTTTTATGAATTTATATCGTATTATTGTTATTTTAGGCAACTCTAATAATGGAACATCATGCTTTATTTCAGTGATGGAATAATAGCAATTTATTGCTAATTAAGTGAGTTAAGGAAATTAGTATTGTTTACGGTAAGACAGGCGGAATGATAGCTGGCAATATATGAGTACTAGCAGAAGTACACGGTCTTCGGTATTAATAACCAGACTGTTGCAATGGTTATATACTGGTATACGGTACTTCCTGACGTGAAATTGAAATTGAAAACTTCGTAGACGAAACGGAATACACGTCACATAAAATCTGACCCTCCCCGTTGTGTGAAGTCCCCATCCACAGTTAGACCTCTTTAATAAATTATAATGGCTTGTGGTGGATGCAAATTCAGCTTTTTAAACTTCCAGTGGGCAAAATTCCTAAAAGACGCAAAACATATTATTCAATTAAGGAAGTTTAAAAAATAATGTTGCTGTTAGGAAAATAATAGACCTCCTGTACGACATATCGCAGGTGTAAGTCGTGTGAAAGAAGCGCATTGATTAATTTTACAGTCTAAGTTGGTTCCGTGTTAACCTTATAGCCATTTGCAAACTTTCACAGAAATGTAATAAATGGAGTGGCATTGCTTCTTACAGAAATAGATGGAAAGTTGGATGTCACCCATTGAGATACTGTTGTCATTGTTACTGGCTTGCATTCCTTCATTAGTTTATTAAATGAAATTAATTTTCTGGGAATATCTCATAAACTGTTGCTTTTAGAGCCTTAGAGCCCTTTGGGGCCCCCGAGGTTTATTTCTGACACCAAGGGGCTGAAATAGAACTTTGTCTTGTCGTTGTATGCCATAATATAAAAATAATATCTAGATGGGCAACCTCTGAGGACTAAATTTGGCAAATTTCATCATGTAAATAAATTCAAGTATTTAGGAGAAGTAATTCAACCATACGGATTGAACCGTGAGGCAAATAAAGATAGAATTTCAAAATTACAGAAGGCCTGGAACAGTTAAAACAAAAAATCAATATCCCGGAATGCTAAATTATGACATTATAACACAGTCATCAAACCTGAAGCATTATACGCCTCAGAAACTTTGCTAGTTGGAGGCAGATCTCTTATTAAAGACATAGAGAAGCAAGAGAGGAAAATATTGAGGAAAATCTTCGGTCCAGTCTGCGTAGAGGGAATCTGGATAAAACGGAAGTCTCAGGAGCTATATCATCACTCTGAAAAGATCACCGACACATTCATGACATGGCGATTAAAGTTCCATGGCCACATTCTTCACATGGCCGATGACAGACTGACGAAGAGGATTCTCAACATTGCTCTCTCAATGAAAGTCAAGACCAACTGACTTAAGGAAATAGACGAAGATCTTCAGGAAGTTGGCATCGCGGATGAAATCATACTAGACAGATCCAAATTCAGAACAGTTGTCAATAACTATCATTTTGCGGAGAAAATCAGTACCAGTACCAGGACCTCATGGACTGAAGAACGGATGCAACTCTTCAGTGTTCAGATGAAGAGGTTTAGGGAGGAGAAAAGATCAACATCATTTGCTAAATGTGTTCTCTCGCGCTCCTTAGATGGGCATAATGATGTGAAGAAAAATAATATAATACAGTAATATAGGGATATAATAGATCTCCCGTACCACACTCGCACGTGTACATTGCGTGAAATATATTCCATAGTAGGCTACCCCTTGACCCCCCCCCCTTAAGCGCATTAAATGTATTTATGAATTTTACAGCTCAATTTGGTTCCGTGATTACCTTATAGCCGTTTGCAAACTTTCACAGTAATGTAATAAATAGAATTGCATTGCGCCTTACAGAAATAGATGGATCTGTGAGATTCTGTTGCCATGGTTATCGGATAGCATGCTTTCTTTATTTTATTAAATGAAATTAGTTTTCTGGGAATATCTAAAAACTATTGGTTTTAGGATCTTAAAATGTAGTTTTTGGAGACGCTAGGATCTCACATTGAGGGGCTGAAAATGAGCTTTGTCTCGCCCTTCTACGCCCATTTCAGCACGTATATTAAGATTATGAGAGGTTCGGGGAAGAGTTACATCAATGATTGGTGTCGTGCCTCTGATGGATATCTGTACCAAATTTTACGTTGATCCACCCAGCCGTTCTCGAGTTATAAGGGAACAAATCTGTCCACAGACAATCAAACAGACATACAGACAAAATATTTATTTTCGCACAGATTCGTCATAAAACAATCTGAAACGCGTTAATAACGCAAATTGTCGTAGAAATTCAGAAGAAACAGACAATATTTCATTCTTATATACTGTATATGGGGATTTAGTTCATGACGTGTGGGTGAGCAAAGGAACAATACCAAGATTGTAGCATAAGTGACAGTTCCAATTGCAATAATCGGGAAATTGAAATATTCATGTTTTCTCTCTGCTTATTACTGTTTTACCGTATATGTTTGCGTTGGTCAAAACTGCTTGACTCATATCAAGATGAGCCATAGACTTTATTTCCGGTTAATACAAATGTTGGTTTTTGGAGGTGACATGCCACATCCAGTGGTTTGATTTGCACGGAAAAAGGAAGTCCCGTGGCCTATGACCTAGAGATTAATAGTTAATTACGTTAAACTGAAAGCTTCTTTTCTCTATCCATTTCAACATAGCCTATGTGTTCTACGTTCGTGCTTTCTATCTCCCTGCATCATTATCACCAACTGTTCGTTTTTCATGGCTATCAGTCTGCATGTTGATCTGCTTGGGAACTTGTCTGAAAATATATATCTCTATCTGTTTGTCGGTATGTCTGTGTCTGTGCCTTTCAATTTAATAATCTTGGCGTATACAGTATCTGTTTATATTCGTTTCTGTCAGTTTATCTCTTTATTGTTCATTTCGCTGCAATGCTTAACTTTTCAAGGCTATCTACTGAATGTACACTTGCATGACACTGTCAGTTTGAAAAGTGTTATGTAGTATATCTTCATGCCAGTATTTCTCTATCTGTCTGTCTTAGTATCCCCTTTCTACCTGTTGCTCCTTATGTCTGGATATCTTTCATTTTGTCTATCATTCCGCTTTGCACATCTGTATGTTTTATATATTTCTGGATATCCAACTATCCGTCTTATAGATCTAAATCTTACTTTCTCTCTGTCTGTCTGTCTATCTGCCCACCTACTTGTGGGTATATTCTTTCCATTGCATCTATCTGACTGAGCCGGTTTCTGACTATACATATGTTTGTCAGAGGGTCTATGTATACGTACCGTATGTCAATCTGTTGGTCTCTCTGTCTGTCATTCAGTTCACCTTTATAACTGACTGTGTATCTGTCTATTATTCTATTCAACGGCAACGTTCTTGCCTGCTGTTGCCAAGGTTGAAGGATCGAATCCTGGTGCAGACAGTTGGCATTTGTAAGGGAGCCGTGTCAGTAGATTTACTGTTACGAAAAAGATCCCCTCAGGGAAGAATTCCGGCACCCCGACGTCTCAAAATTTCAGAGTAGTTAAAAGGGACGTAAAACCAATAGGCCTAACGTTATTATTATAATTCCATTACTCTTTCTGCATGTCTCTATATTCCTGGTCGCCTTTCTACTCTTCTGTATCTCTATGTACCTGTATGTTTGTATGGCTCTCTGCCATCCACTACCTCTATTCCTACATCACTGGAAAGAAACTAATCTGATTTACCTTGAGTTTAGTTGGAATATTTCTGTAAGTCTAAATTTAAAATCAAGTGTATATTTCGATTTCAAATAACTCACTTAAAGAGGAGGAGGATAAAGTGGCACGTAGAAACTCCTAACGCTAATTTGCAGCCAGCCATTGCCTTGTCGGAAGCAGCTTTCTACTTGCCAGCCATAGGCAGACAACGATGTATACACACACACCGAAACTCTTTAATCCTCTTAAAGAAGATATAGCTTAGTTGCCAGACAGAAGCAAGCATTTGATATTTCAACTGTGACCTACGTATTGGAAGGACATATCTTTAATAATAAGCCGACGACTCAAACAATCGGTGTTAACACTGCTATATTTCTAGAGTTCATGAGTCCTAGGTTCGTATGAATGTTGAGAAAAGGCAACAACAAACGTCACAGAAGCAAGAGAATTTTCCTGTGTTGTTGTTGTTGTTGCTTCTTTCTTTTCCTGTATGATGCTTATATTTTTTGCATATGTACATTGTTTGTGAAATCTGTGTGGTTAAATATTCTATTGCAGTTAGTAGAATAACATGTTATATCCATCGATTGATTGATTGATTGATTCATGCATTCGATCCCTGCTGTTATATATGAAGGATTTAACATGCGTTTTATATCCCTAGGTTAAAGAAGACTAAAGGAAGCTTTCTGACTTAGGTGTGATCCTTTAGTCTTCACCCATCTCAATCAGTTTGAACCAGATGTCAAATGCTACAGAGAAGATGGATAATTTTTTCCGTAAATTATCACTGTAATGAGTTTTACCGTACTTTATAATAGTCCCCCTCATAGAGGAGTTAAGTTGCTAGATTGTACTTTACCATTGTCCACTTCATATAGGAGTTAAGTTGCCACACTGTACGTTCTGCAAGAAATTCACACTATCAAACTTTCTAAATAGGTCAACTAAGTTTCGTATTAGAATTAATAATAATTGTAACGATGTAATGAATGCGATATCCTAATGAATGATATACGTAAACCTGGCAACATTGGTAACGTGTATCAAGACTGGGTACGCTCTTACTACTTTCTGTCGGTCCCTGTTAAACAGTTATTTTAACCTTGCCTTTCAAACCCAACATGCGCAATTGAACCTGCAACTACAACAAAGGAATATTCAACAGGGCTAACTTCTCGAAAAGTGATAGAGTTTACAACATTGTGCTCAATTATTGGAGGGTTAATGTAAGGTCATTTCGTTTCAGTCTTTATCTAGTGAATACATAAAATGCATAGTCAAAATAAACACAGGGTGAGCTTTTCTACTGGAGCGGGGCTTGACATTCAGCCGGGAGCACGCTCGCCTTCTACCAGTCAAGCAAATTTGGGTCGCAGCTTGCATGAAGGCATACACAGTGACCGAATACTGTATTTAACTTTAAATAGATCAATAATTCTTCATTGAAAATAAACCTTTCAGCGGGAGATGCTGGGAATGTCTCCATTAACGGACAAAAATGTGCTGTAGCCTACCATGTAAATAACTTGTTATTGATACTCGCCTTCCTTTATGACGGTTATCAGCTCCCGAATAATTGTCTCCAGTTCCACTAGAGTACGGGAATTAGATAAGTACAGTTTGTCTTTAAGTTAATCTGCAAATTAAAATAACACTTGCTTAGTTCGAAAAATTGCAATAACTATAAATACAGAGTGTGATACAGGATACAGTGTGATACACCATGATACTTCTAGGATTTGAAATTCATTGCGTTGAGGATCAAGGCCTTCCCTTCATTTCTGCATTTTGTTTGAGTGCAATACGGCTGGAGTGGTAGGTGACGATGATATATCGCGCAGTAGATGTGTTTGTGATGGCAGCTAGGAATGCTTAGTTACTATTCGATCACTTCGAGCTATAGCTATAGATTCTTTGTTGTTGTGGTTTCATTTAGAACAAGTTTGTTACTCTTTCTCACTCAACATTTCAGCAGGAATTTCCATGTGTTAAGATGCCACCGGAGACAACAGTTCACAAGGTTCTGATGAAGTTCAAAACTATGGAGTCAGATTTAAATAGGAAATTTAACAGAGACGTCACGTTGTGACGGAATGAAATTTAGAGGTGCTCGATTATCACGGTCACCGAGAACGTCTTTTAGAAAACTGTATAAACTAGCTCCGGATTGGGCACACACTAAGGAAGCTGGATGGAGCTGTTGAGAGGGCGGCGCTAGACTGGAATCCTCAAGACGACAGGAAGCGAGGTCGACCTAAGAAGACCTGGAAGAGGACGATCGAAAAAGAAATTGCAGAGGTGGACAAGACCTGGAGTGAAGTGAAGAGAATGGACAGAAATCGCAATGCGTGGAGAAATTTCGCCAAGGCCCTATGCTCTGGAAGGAGCGACAGACAGGAATTAAGATAAGATACGAAGATTAACTAGCTGGCGTGTCATATCTCCAGTTTGGAAGACAACAAAACTATTTAGGTATAACCGCACAAAACTATTTAAGTATGACCGCACAAAAGTAGTTAAATTCTAAGCCGTAGTCCAAGAAACCCAGTGGTACGAACCAATTACTTGAATTTGTTTTCCCTGTCCATGCATGACAGAGTATTAGACACAAAATTACTGATTTTCAAAGAACAGGTAGTGATTTCATTAACATGGACGTTTGAGTTCACAAATCAATCAATTTTGGTCAACTGTGAACCCAAGACTGTGTCACCAAAAACCTCAGCATGAACTTAGAATTGCTGTGTAGTGAGTAGCAACAGCAAAAATTATTATTGTTCATAGTTTTCTTTCTCGCTAAGCCTTGTTCTTCTGCTCAATCTAACTTATCGTAACATTCACTTTTGGTGACCCTGCTACATTGTCTGGTGTCTAGTGGATATCAAATCATTTACGTTTGGCCACTCACAGTTTTCATTATGAAATCCGGGTTTGTAATTATTGACAATTTTCTGTGCTGATCTCTTGATTCGTAGGACTGAGCCATTCGTCTGCCTGGAAGACAGATTGAATAGCTGGATAAGGCGTTCTGTACATCCCCATAGGCTGAAAATATTCCCTACCTAGTCGGATATTTAACAGCGTATGGTGCTCTAGTATGTGTTGCGGGTGGACTGGTATCAATATCAGACTACTCTGTAGATAATCAAATATAAGAAATGTAGTGAAAACTACAAAATAGGTACTTCTTTTTCTTCTACGTGATCAGGCCCAGCGGACCGCACGCTGCTACAAGTTTCCTTCTCCATTTTCTTCTATTCATAGCTGCCATCCGCCATCAGTCCACACGTATCGCTGCATGTTGCAGATCTCCATGGAGTCCATCACTCCACCGCTTCCTTGGTCTCCCTGGTGATCTCCTTCCTGTGGGGATGAAATCCAGTAGCTTCCGTGGCCATCTGTGGTCTTCCATCCGGGGTAGATGTCCAGCCCACTGCAGTCATCTGGTTTTGATGATTCCAGCTATGTTGGCATCATGGTTCAGGTCTTCTACTTCATGATTGTATCTAATACTCCATTCACCCGTGTGTACATCCCTCACAGTTTCGAAGAACTTTAATTTTATTTTAGTTTATGAAAGTTCTGTCTTCGTTTACTCCATGTCGCATAGCCATATAGTACAACGGGTTAGATCAGAGTTTTATACAGACGGAGTTTGAACTGTCTGGAGAGACATCTGGACCGAAGAAGCTGTGCTAGGCTGTAGAGAGTACCGTTTCCTGCTTGGATCCTGGCGTTTATCTCTGCCTCACATGATGAGTTCTCCGTGAAGAGCGCTCCTCGGTATTTAAATTCATGGACCCTCTTGTAGGCCTGGTCACCCACCCGCAGTAACTGTAGTTGCCCAAAATCTTGGCCTTGCCCGCGAGTCATAGTGAGGTACTCCGTCTTAGTTTCATTTACGATTAGGCCAAATTTCTTGACAGTTGCCTTGAATGCTGTGGTCATTTGCCTCAATTCTTCCTGAGAGGTGGAGATTAAAGTGATATCATCTGCGTAGGCAAAGTATGCTAGGTTCTTCCTTCGACTTGGATTCCGTCATAATTCCCTCGAAAGTTCTCAAGTATGATCTTCGCCAAAGTAAAATTGAACAATGTAGGAGATAAACCATCTCCTTGCCTGAGACCCGTCAAAATTTCAAAATCCTCCGTCACTCGATTTCCCATCTTTACCTTACCAAGTGTTTCGTTCAGGCAGATCGCTACCAAGTTGATGAGTTTCTCGGCCATTCCAAACTCTTTTAGGCAACTGAGTAGGATCGTGCGGTGTATGCAACCATAGAAACTAGCAGAAAAACTGCACAAGCTGATACAAGCAATCTGGATCAAAGAAGAACTACCATCAGAATGGAGAACAGTTCTGATTTGTCCAATCAATAAGAAGGGTGACAAATTGAAATGTGATAACTATCGAGGAATCGCCCTGCTTAACGTCTGCTACAAGATCTTATCCAACTGCCTCATAGATAGAATTCAACCAATGGCAGAATCAGTGCTTGGTGAATACCAGGGGGGCTTTCGGCTAGGGCATTCCACAGTAGATAATATCATCGTTCTCCCACATCTCCGACTGAAAACTGGGTGAATAGTGCAAAGAACTCCACGTTTTATTCGTAGATTTCAAGAAGGTCTATGATTGCATATACCGCAAGATCCTACTCAGTTCGGATGAAATACCCAGATCAAACGGCTCAAGAAGAGTAAGAGTCCAGGTTAAGATGAAATACAGACCAAGATGATCCAGGAAGGAGGAGAGAAACTTCACCTTTTGAAACATTTCCCTGGTATTGTTCCCTCTAAATAGGTACGCTGAAAATAAATTATCAGCTATTCTCACCTTTGCACTGGGGTATCCATAAATTGCCACGTTAAAGATTAATAGATGTAATCCTAAAAAGTATTGTTTTATGTAATACGACACGTTACTCGCGATCTCTACAGCATAGCGGTTAAAATGATCAGATTCGTGGAACGACATTTAAAGCACTCTCAGCAAAGTCTAATTTTCTTCTGTTGTGGTCCTTCTTCCCCAATCATGAGTATTCAAAGGGAAAAGAATCCACTTGAAATCTTATACAAATTTCAGAAAGCTTCAAATGATTGAATAAATAAATGTGTGCTCTACAATCCCTATAGAACATTGCTACTATAGTGGCTGTGGTGCCTCATTTAGAGCTGCTGTATTGCATCCAATCATTTGCAGGGTTTACGTATTATGTGAAGAATAATCATGTAGTTAGGTACTTAATTATAGAGATAGAATGCTGAGTCCAAGTTACTAGTGGTTAAATTAGATTTAGGGAGCCAGATTGGGGAGTAACGGTGGGTGATCTAGAACGGGGCTAATCCTTTGTAATTTCCTTTCCATCACAGAAGCGTTTGAACCAGACAATATAAGAATTTCAGATCAAGCATTCCATCTCGTACACTTGCAGTATCATTTCATGGGTCTCCGTCACAAGTTTCTCCAATATGTAACAGAACTTGATGTTGGTTCGTTGATCCATTGGACTGCGTCACTAACTCTCAACTTGACTACGTTACTTTTCCATCATATCCTGATGACCTCGCGTAATTCATTCTCCTGTCTACTCTACACTTTTCGACATGTCCCTGGGTAGGAAGGTGCATACACACGCACCTAGTCAATTCTGCCTTATTAACACCTCACCTGTTGTTATGGATTCTTCATACACTGACAAAAGAATGCTCCTTTTTACAAGGTATTTCATTGTTCAAGGTCACTCTGTGGAGGAATAACATAATATGAAGTAGATCATCGAAATGTTTAAACATTTTTACCGCTCTGCGTTAGAATACAGAAACAAGAAACAAACCACGAGGGAATTTCCGAAAATAAGTTTCGTAATTTTTTTCTCCAGGGATCCTATATAGCCAAAATAACATAGCCTACACCATGGCATCATTAACTATACCCCTTGCACTATTCTTCGACATTGTCGCCACCGATATTGATAAACTTGTCGAAGCGTGCAGTAAGTTTGAAGAACCTACCTTGGTAATACGCAGTGCCCTGTGATGCAAGGAATTGTCGCACAGCCTGCTCCAACTCAGCATTGGTGTGAAAGTGGAGTCCCGATCTTAAGCCTCTACACTCTGCCGTCCTTTACTGAACATACAACACCAGCGCACAGTGGGTAAAAACCGAAATCTAGGGGACAAAATTATTTTTACGTTTTAATCATGAATTTAGAGTGAAAGCAACGTATATAATTTGTTTACCTCATAATAAACGTCAGTTAAGACCTTTTTAAGCTACGTCTACACATGCAAGAAATTGTCTATGACCAGGAGTTGGATAGAGCATTCAGTTATCTATTCAGAACAATTTTATACCCCTAATTTACTTTTAACAAAGTCACAAAGTTCCACTTTTGACATAATCGTCGAACCCAATGCTTCAAACAGTTGTAAACCTGTGAGAACTGGTCGCGCGGCATCTTCTAAAACGTAAAATAACTAAGTTGCAAAAAGATGCAAAAAAATCTTATAACAGGCGTAAACTAAAAGACTTTATCTACATTTTAACATTAAGTAGAAAGTGACGCAGAGTGACGCGACATACTAAAAATCCAAGTGAAAATATATAATATTAAAAATAATAGTTAAATATTATATAATACAAATATAGCTAGAATTACGTAACAATTACGCCCATTAATAACTGAAACACGTTACAAAGATCATACCTTCAGCTGCATGTTCCATCTTAAAGCATCACACTAACCACAAAGACAACCAAACCACAGCCACTTAAATTCACCCTCCAATTCAGACTGCTCGAACTGTGGTGACAGATTTACACTAAGATGCGTTTATATCCCAGAATAGTGAGCGGCAATTATATCAGAATGCTGTAGAAGTAATACATTTTGATTTTTTAATTATGAAAATAAATAATTTTTTCCTCCTAGATTTCGATTTTGACACACTGTGCAGCGTCCGTCCGACCATTTAACGAGACATGCCCGCTTCACCATACACGGTCTGTAGGCGTTCATGAAAGACTGACACACTAGTCCCACGTGTCCAATCATACCAGATAAGAGCATGGATTTCCACTGGCGAGCACCTTGTCAGTACAAGTCTGTCTGCTATCGAGAGTTGTACTCCAATGATATCAGGCACGCTGGTCTGCTACTCCTCTCTCTTCGTCGGCGCTATGCGCATGCGTCATTCCCCCTCCGCTGACGCTCCTTACGTCGTTGAACAAGCTACGGGTGTGGATTCTAACGGCGATTATTTGTAACATCTGATGTACCATCTGCTTGTGCAGTAGAATGACAAAACTTACTTTCGTAACTTCCCTCGTATAGTTAAGAAGTACGATCAAGAACACAAGTGTATAACATCTGACAGCAGGGCGTGTGATAAAATGCTAACCACATGTTTATGCACTCTCTGTGTCTCAAGCTGGGCTATGAGGGTTTCTTTCACTTCAGAAAATTCCCTTGCTCTTTTTGAAGCAAAAGTAAAATATGATGTTGTCTGGGAGCAAGGTAAACTATTCGGCATTGTGAAGACCACAGTGTGAGGGGGACTACAGGATAATATTTTCACAGCAAAACCTTCACGGAAAGGAAATATTCCTGGACATTACTCATATGCAACGAAGTGTGGCGGGACATTATGAAAAGCTTTTGTCTGCTATTGCCTCTATATGTGTAACAGTGTAGGTTGTGCTTTAATGCAAGAATAGAATAAGGTACAATGGACGGGTGTGTTACAATACGGCATAGATCATTAAAATATTTTATAAAGAATGAATTTATTAAATTTATGTGTAGAGCTCAGTGCAAGAGTAATGTGAAAATGCAAAGGGGATTGTGAATAACATTCGTAATTCACAAGCACCACTCTACAAATTGAGTCAGAATGACTAAAGCATTGGCCTTTTAAGTAATGAAAAATCCACAGCCTGATTCCAGTCGACCGACCGGGTCAGGGAATGGAATGAATGAAGCCCCCATCTAGCGGAGAGGATATGAACTGTATCGGCTGCCAAAGCCTGTCGCACTCCCCTGGGGCAATGATTAAATGAATGACAGATGAAATAAAATGACAGTGGAGAGTGTTGCTGGAATGAAGTTTGTGACAGGGAAAACCGGAGTACCCGGAGAAAAACCTGTCTGCCTCCGCTTTGTCCAGCACAAATCTCACATGGAGTGACCGGGATTTGAACCACGGACCCAGTGGTGAGAGGCCGGCGTGCTGCCGCCTAAGCCACGGAGGCTCCTTTTAAGTAATAATAATAATAATAATAATAATAATAATAATAATAATAATAATAATAATAAAACACGAGGGCAAGTCAATAAGTATCTGTAATTGTGCTCTAAGTGTCGTTAGATTAGCTGTATGCCGATAAAAGCTCACCTGCCGCTAGATGGCACCGTTGTCCACGTCTGTGGTAGGTTTCAGCGTTATCAGATCAGCACAGCTTGCGCTGTAGCGACGTAAAGACGGCCGCGCCACTCTCTGTTTGCACCAAGGAACAAGAGCGTGCCGTAATCCGTTTTTAGTGGTGTGAGGGCTTACCAGGAGTTGGAATTCATAGACGACATATAAAAGTAATTGCTAATGTGCGTTGAGTCATGCTACAAAATTGCAATTTTGATCTACAGCAAGTGCGGAAATCGGAGGTTTAAATCCCGGCACGGAAGTGGTCAGCTTGAGTGTGGGGTTTCTCCGGGTTCCTCCATACTCTCTCGAAGCAAAACATTGTCCCCGTATTGTGCTGAAAGTTTTCCAGGACCTTATACTAGATTCATTGTGAATATTGTCTGATAGTCCGAGTACTTATGGACTTGCCTCCATATTTTGGAAGGCTATGAGAAAGGAGACCCCTAATGCAGGCTGCACACATAACACTTTAGTGTAGCGGGTTGCTGTATTTCAGGCTGTAATAAATGTTTTGCAGATACTTTGACTTGCCTACCTATTTACATTTCACATTGCCTCTGAGTTCTGGTGGTAACATGTAATATAGAAATCATACAATTGTGATACAATATGTGGATAGTATATTATGCAACAAGCCTATAATGGCAATAATTAAGACACGAGTATGTTTATAATTTCTATACGAGTGTCTTACCATAAGAGGCGAGTTTCATACGCCTGTTCATGTTCGACGATAATTATAACTATTTTATGTTTGAGCATAAATATTCATAAATATCTGTCGAGATTTCGCCAGTTTTATGTACTGAACAGAGCGCATGGGACGCAGCGAATACCTTATATTCGACTATGGCCTCCTTGAATATCCCACTATTACACTAGCAACGCAGTGAAATTTAATATTGGAGGCCATGGAAGTCAACGCAGGTGCGATGCTATCCTTACCTAATTGGTCACACAACTGTTTCTTAAGCTCTGATTGGTGGGAGAAACTGTATCATAATGAAAACTTGTACTATAATGAAACAGTAATGTAGAGATTTGAAGCCATTCATTTCAGTGTTGCCTATAGAAATGTTGTCATTTGTAGCTTTTAAGTCAGTCAACACGATCGTGCCCAATGAATGGGCGGGGTAGCCTACAAGATATAAAAATGTAAAAGCACTCCTGGGAAAAAGTACATGTATTAGATACAGTATTATCACAATTAAATGGGGCAATTTAGTATGTGGGATTCAATTGTGAAAATTAACTAATACATGCAATTTTTCCCAGAAGTGCTTTTATACATTTATATATTGTACCCCACCCATTCATCGGGTACAATCATGTTGATCGACTGAATAGCTACAAATGTCAATTACAAAAAACGGTGTTTCCTACAGCCTAAATTTACTATTTCCCATAAAATTGTATCCTATATTCTTTCAACACTCGCATACGGTACTTACTGTATTTACGAGTATAACAAATTGATATTTACAGTGAACTATTGATCCATTTACGAATGAACATTTGTTCATATTCGTTATTTGTTTCCTTCTATCAATATTTTTCATACAAAAGTTCTGTTCTACTATAACAGTTCGGTTTCTGTGAGTTCCGTGAGTTCTTCCATACCGGTTCCCCTGAATATGATTTGCACAGAGCGCATGGTCGCTTTTGCCTTCTCCTAAATTGTAATATTTCCCATCGCAGTTCTTAAGGCAAACTCGTTACGTTCGTATACCAGTTGAACTCAATAAGGACGCACCAATCCAGCTTCCTTTGGACATTCTCTAGGTCCTCTATCAGACCTGTGTGGAAGGGGTTCCGTTCAGAAGCACCACAGTCTCAAATTTTTGTACAAATGAGTGATATGCGATTTCATTTGCATGTTTGTTACTACCTTTGCAGGTCCTCATCATGACCGCTTTGAGGTTTCATGATTTCAAAGATCTTACGGAAGCCCATCGTTGATTTTTTCACATCCTGAATATAATGTGAAGTATGTTAGCAATGTCAAATACAAATCAATAAATAAATAAATTATCTAACAGGAATATAAGTAATTATATTTTCGTAATATATTTTAGCCTATTTTCATTTATGAAAAAAAAATTGGCTGATGAGATCACCTATTGTGTGTGTGTGTGTGCGTATGTGTGTGTGTGTGTGTGTGTGTGTGTGTGTCCCTAATAAAATCTAAACGGCTAATGCGATTTCAATGAATCTCGGTAAGGTTATAGTAATGTTTTGTCCGACTACGACCAGGACCTTCGAATTTTATTACGTCTCACCAATCCAACAAAGTGGCTGTGCGAAACATATCACCGGCATTCTATATCTCCGAAACTATTACTGATATCACCCTGAAAGTTTGTACGGCAGTAGCGGGTACTACTAGAAGTTCACCTATGTGACTTTCAAAACCTTTTTTAGTACAAAACGAGCATGGTGGCCAAGCGAAGTGGAAACATTTAAATAGACATTTCTCGCGATTTATCCATCTAAACGCCGTGCAACATGGTACAGCAATTGCCTATACACAATTAACTGCAAAAACATCTAATTTTGTTGAATTCTTTTCATCATCTCAAGATGGCGGCTGTGCGAAATTTTAAAATACAGCTTTTATTTCTTGTGTCCTAATCATGCGATTGGAGTTTGAATAGCACACCTACGCAATGTTGTTCATCTAATAGTACATACCTCTATGGCCTTCATATTCATATATATATTGTGACCGTTTAGATGAGGGCAACTGATTGTTTTTCTTTGATGAACCAACTGTTTGAAGAACGCGCGGAGCTGAGGTATTTTGTTTCATCAGGATGACACTAGATGGGGAGAGCTTCGATATGAGAGACCTCATATGGTATATTTACGAGTTTTAACGTGAAGAGGTTGAACCACCCAAACATCGGGGGAACGTGCAGTACTCATTACTGGGAAAAATACCGAAGAGATCAAGATAATCCGTCGTTTGGATCAGAAGATATTGGAGATGAAGAAGCCAAGGCGCAAGGATTATGTTTTGCATCGGAGTGGCTGACGGAAGTTAGGCTGCACGCAACAGGTGAGGAGGTGAGGCTTTACTGTATGACTGCTAACACCGCGCGCTCAGGGTCTACATCCTTGGCTGATTTGTGTTTGAAGATACCAGTCTAAAAGAGTTGGAAGGCAATCAACGACTATGATGTGGGCCTTAAAATCCATATATCATAAATAGGACAGATGGGCAAGCCATTCCTTTGGTGTGTGCAAAGCTTTGGGGAATTCCTTACTCATCTAGGGAATCTAGACTAGAAACTAGAAATGGTACTAGCATGCTACGTAAACCACTCTTAAGATTGTCAGTGTATCGATTCAAACATCAAGGCCATAAGCAAATAGAGTACGCGAGGATCGAACCAACAGTTATGGTTGAAAAATGATTTCGGACCCAGTATAGATATTCTAGAACGGGAAGTGAACCAGTCGAGTTAGGAAGTTTTCTGTGGCACAAAGCTGCAAGTGTTAGATTGGGACTCGAATATTTATAACATTATGTTGCCAGACATGCATCATAGTTGTTTGAAAATGAGAGATCGGACCGTCACCATGAAGAACTAAAAGAGCTTGAGGTGAGATGTCATGGGATTTTTGGGAACATCTTCGGGAATAATGGAGTGTAGGCGAGGTGACGCGGAACATCTGTTCACTGGAAAGAATGTTTGCCAGACGGCATACATGGACTGTACGTCAGAAGGATTCTTCTTACAAGATCTTCACGATGTAAGCCAACTTTATTATTAAGTAGGTAGTGTATTGCATTCTCAATTTCGACTATACTGTCTGCTAAGTAGGTTTCTGCTTCTGGATATTTATTTCAAGATGTTATAGTACATTTGAAGATTTATCAGCCAATTTATTTCGAATGGACCTCTTTGATGGAAATCTAGTGCGTTTGGGATGTCAACCTGATAAGCTTCGATATAGCAGTAGACTATTGCGTGGAAGATATTTTACACCATTCCACGCCTAAACCTTACGTTAGGGAACTTTGAAATAATATTTGGATTTGTTCAAAATTAATTGGTTTATAATTAAATTAATTGGTTTATAATATTTTCTAGACTTTGTTAGTAGTTTCTCTTTTGAATATGTTGATAGATGAGGAATGTGGATAGCCACATTACGTTTAAATATTATTCCTTGGGAATAATAGTTCGAAATTTTCTGTGAATTTATATATTTTTATATTTGAATTTAAAATAAATGTAAAATATTTTTCGTTGTAAATTAAGTTGAGATATGATATCGGAAGGCTGTATGACTGATAGTCAAGCCATATTGATAATAATAATATCTAAATAATTATATTGTTTGGAACATTTTCCAATAATAATAATAATTCCTGGTAATAATAGCGGTTAATAATTGGAGGAATAATGGATCGTAGTTGATAATATAGGAGTTGATTTTGAATAGAGGGACATGCCGAAAGCGTGATCCTTGATACTGGGAGCGGAAGGTCATTCATATACGAATTTTGTATAAAATGAGGAACTATGTATTGGAAATATGCGACAGTTTAACAGGAATGTGTTGGGTCAGACATTAAAAGTTTATTACACCTATGCGAAAGGCCGAGATATTTAAATTTTGTGAGGGAGAGCATGATCCTATGTGTTGGTTGCTTAGAAGCCATTGAACCCAGCCTGCGTAGCTGAGGGGTCATTATAAAAATAAGAATATAATGGTCAAATGTTAAGTGAAAATAAAATATGAATTAATAAAGGATGTTTATAAAGTTGAGTTTTGAGGGTCAAATAATTGCTCCATGCTCAAATATGATTAAAATGAGGACAATATAGTCGCACATATGGGAAGCTAGTGGCCTATCGTCTGTGAAATTCTACATTCCTAGACTGTTGTATAGTGGCCCACATGGTGTAGTCGTTTATATATGAATAAGTTGATGTCTCGTCCTAGTTTTTGCTGAAGGCCTTACCGTGTCCTATTTAACGTATTGACAGCATGAGAGGAATTTTGTCTAGAGATTGGTTGATGTATTAAACATTTTATGCTGATAGCTGGTTGAATTTGTGGATCCATTAATCTTCATAAAATACCAGTTTGGATTTTTCTAAATATATATATTTTTTACAATAAATTAAATTAAAAGGATTAACATAAATAAATTGAATTATATTAATATTATCAAAGAAATTAAATCTAAGCAATTAAATCAGAGGATTTAAATTATATGTGAAATGGTGAATAAAGTTTATTTATGGTGACATTGTGGAAAAATGTCGGAAGTTCAGTCAAAGTTTAAATTTGATAAATGGATGGTCATGGGGTTTAAGATTTTGATTTCACATCGTTTTGGGAATGGGACTTCCCTGAAATGAGTGTAAGACGTGTGAATTTCCCCGCAGAGGTTGAAACAATTCTGAAAAATTTGATTCAAGTGATACTTTTGTAAATATTAAAATCATGGTGTCAGGATGGACTGACATTTTCCTGCACATCAGTGATAATTGTACAGTTTAAATAATTTATTGAAACAGATGCTGAGATGGACTAATGATTTTCTCGGACATCCAGTTAATATTTTGAAAATAGTAAATTTACTTTTGGTTAGAGGCTGGAAATACTTTATTTTATGCGTTCTAAAATTTTTATGTAGATAAGGGGCCCAGGGGGAGCGTAGGATGTCTTTATTTTTCAGGACTGGAATTTTAGATTTCTCCCTGGGGGATCATTGTATTCTAATAGGACCAGCAGACATTTAAAATAAACTGAGGTATTTTAAGAAATTGGTGTTATTCACAAATTGGGAGCGTGATGGCGCAGTGGCTTCGCTGCTCGTCTTTCACCCGGACGGCCGGGGTTCGAATCCCGGTGACAGCGGGGTGGAATTTTCACCTGAAAAATCACGTGGCGTCAGGAAGGGCATCCGGCCTTAAATCCCCGGCCAAATCCAAAATGAGCCTGGCTGGCTCCGGTGACCCCAATTAATTGGGAAAAGCCGAAGAAAAGTATAAGGTGTTATTCACAAATTATTTGCACTGCCTTCCATCCTTTATGGAGTGTGAATTTCGATATCCGTCCGGCTGATTTTTGATTAAAATTTTGCTTGCTATACTCAGTTTGACCCCAAGATTTTTCGAGTCTTATGCTCGGCGGATGTTGAAATTCATGCTCGTGTGCACGTGGGACTTCGGTCAAACGGTCACAATATATATATATATAAATCCATCATGGCGACCATCCGAAATATATAGACGGTTCTCAATTTCTACGAATCTATTACAGCAATCAAACTGAAATTTAGTATGTTGATAGAGACAATTAACTTAAGTAGGATGTATGAAAATAGGCTATTTAGTTCTTCTCGGAACTACTTGTTATCTCTAAGATTCCCTCAGTACTAAATGTGATAGTCTCTTAAGGTAAAGAATCAAAATAGTATAATTTGTATTATTGGCTCTCTTCCCAGCGCCATCAAGTGTAGTCTGTGTCCTCCTCGATTGGTTCGAAATTGAACTAGCAGCTTCAAACTTTACTAACCTTCCCAGGTAATTCTTGACAGATTATTGCGTTGTGATAAAAACTGATCCACACCTTCGTACTTCTTGTGTACGAACGCATTGCACAGCAATTGCTCTGCATTGTATCAATTTGCTGATGACAGTTACAAACTCATTGTCAGCCAGCGAAAGGACAGACACCTCAGTTTCACTGTTGATAAATAAACTATTTATAAAAATGTAGGAGAAAGCCTGAAGGTTTAATAGCTGAGAAATATTCACGAAATGTACAAATATTGTGAACTGTCTCTATTTTTAATCAGATGGTTATCATATGACTCAGTTAAACGAGCAATTTAGAACATTTGGAACTATCCCAATGGATGAATATTTTTTCTATAAACACCCATTCATAAAAAGTAGCTGCGGTGGGAGCTTTAATTGCCCGATTAATATCGCAATTTTAACACTTGCTATTGAAAATTTGCGGTCCCTCTAATGGAAAATGTTGTTCATAAATGTGGTGCTTTTAAAAATTGGTAACAATTTGAGTGCACTTTGGTCTCGCCATGTAGACAGCACGCAATGAATTAGACCGCTCTGTGGCTTCAGCGACAGCCAGCTCTCCTCACCGCAATGGAGCACGCTGCTGCCATTTTATCGCCACCATTTCATTTCTGGAGGCAAGGACAGACCTTCTTTAGGGCTCACAACTAGTTTGTTTTAAGAACTTGGGTCAAATTAGTCATCTGCCACGCTTAATGAGATGTGTGTTTATCTGTTTGATAACCTGTGCTTTTATGATGTATGTAGTCAGTGGCGTATGCATGATTTCTCTCTGAGGTATGGTAGCTGTGTACATTATTATAATATTTCGATAATTATCCTTAAACAGCAATAAATAAACATTCTCTTTGCATGAAAACTATTTTAATCGTATTTTTCAGCACAATGAAAGATTTTAAAAAAAATGGAGAACAGTAACTAAATATTCAAATTGAAATGATGCATTGGTATCATCATGTCCATACGTGACTGCTTATAATATTGATATTATGTGAGAGAAAAATAATGCTTTGCTCTCCATGTTCTTCCTGCCATTAAGCTACACTTGACTCTCAAAATCTGCCTTTCTTGATGGCATTATCAGCATCATTGATAGGAATAAATTACAGAATATCCTCATGTACCGAATTGTATTTAACGAAAAGGGCATATAGTGACATATACATGCACATTAAAAGGAGTAGAGCAGTCCAAAGCGACGCGAAATAAGTTACCGATCGCACACTTGGACAGCAAAATTGTTCCATGACTAGCTCCAAGGCTGAAGGAGGAGTCTCGCTGCGAGTAGAGTGTAGAGCATTTATCAAGTAAAGAACGTGATCACATTTAAAATATATACAGGAGTAATGAAGCCTCACTAACGGTAGTGTAAAACAGGTGATAGATGGGACAATACCGTATAAGGATTCGAATAACCAAATGTCTCTTGGGGGTTACACCCTAAAACACTTCCCCGCCGGTACGCTATTGGATGTTTTTATGTGTGTAACTTGAATTGCATTACCAAGTGAAGTTCCTTAGTTATGGCTTCATAATTAACAAGCCATCATGATGTTAAACAGAGTCGAGATGTCACACGCGACCAAGATTCGAACCTAGAACCTTTTGATTTCCGGCTCGATGGTCTTACCAACTGAGCTATCATGAGCAGACACTACCGTACCTGTACGCATCTAGTCGTCTTAGTACAACTACCTTTACCATGTCAAGAAGAAGACAGTGTTCGTGGTAACTCAGTCGGTAAGAATAACGGGCGGGAAATCCTAAGGGCCCAGGTTCGAAGCCTAGTTTCGTTAGACCTTATAACTCTGTGATTCACATCTTGAAGGCTAGTACTTCAAGTACACAACATGATCTAATTTGATTTTCAAATTATCGTGAAAAAATACAAATTGTAATTACAATGTTAGGGATGAGCATTTCAATGTCAATGAGTGTCAAAAACAAACACACTCATGACGCCAGAATCTGAACCTCTCATCTCCTTACTTTAATTGCAGTGTTCGAGCGTTAACGAACACTCTCGGCTAATCAGCTTCGTTCACAAGCAAGGAAAGTCGATAGGGACCCACGGGAACACATCTGAATCCAACATTGTTTCCCTTCCCTTATGCCAGACTCCTCGCTTTCGCTTCAGCCAATCGACCTCGATTGGCCGACTTCTGTTTTTTTTTCGATCCCGTTGGTATTAAAATATCCAAGGCTACGTTGTCTGTCATTTCCTTACCTTAAATTTACCCTGTCCTTTTCCATATCCTTATGTTATGGGAGTGCAGCTGTTTTGTTTCTCCCCGTTTTTTCCCTGGAAACAGTGTAAGAATGGGGTGGGGGTGGGGGGAGGGGTAAGAGTGTGTGTGTGTGTGTGTGTGGGGGGGGGGGGGGGCATTTCCTGCATGTCGTAAGGGGTGAGTAAAAGGGCTTGCAGGGTATATTGCCCAACCCATATGATGCAACTGGGGTAATTCAACGTGGATATTATCCTCGAGCCTACCCCTCTGCACAGCCATGCGAGTTAAATCGATTACCAAGACCACTCTGGGGAGCTTCATCAAGACTGGAGATCAAACGTTTAAATCCTGGCTCTGAGAGCGGCCATCCTGTGTGTGGTACCCCCCAGCATTTCCACACTCCTTCCAGGTTAATGCCACGATAGTACCTTATATCAAATCCCAGGACACCCGACCGTAATAATTACAGCTACACACACTACTGCAGTCACCACAGAAACACGGATTATCAAACAAATTCAACACACCCAAGTACGTGGGGCTGATGACCAAAAATGTTCCAGGCCTCTGAAACGAATTAACAGCATAAGCAACAACACTCAGGCGTCCACAGTTGGTGAGGACAGAAAATGGCGACTGCATGAATTTCTCGGCCTGGGTCAGTTTTAACTTTTGAAGTGACGATAGGATGTCTTTACTTTTCCGACTCTTAGGACATAATGTACTGAACAACAATGAAATTCCATACTGTCCTACAGTGAAAAATCTAGGTGTGATAATAAATCAGACTCTTAACTGGTCTGAACATGTACAGAATGTATTCAAGAAGATTTTCGCAACGCTCCACTCCCTCAAAAGAAAACAAGATATTTTACCATTTAAAGTAAGAATCCTACTCATAGAGACACTGATACATCCTATTCTTGACTACTGTGACGTTATTCTTGTAGACGCAACCAAAACATTAACTTTGAAACTTCAACGAGCTCAGAACACTTGCATACGATTTATCTACGATCTGAGCTATGATAAACATATCACTCCCTATTATTGCGCTCTTTCCTGGCTGAAACCTGAACTACGTCGATCATATCACATTCTTGTCCAGATTTTCCGATTGTTGTCTGACGACAGACCACTATACTTATCAAATAAATTCAAGTACTTGTCTTCTTTCCATGGTAATAATACACGCTCTGGTTCTTTCCTCTCCATTCCTATTCATCGCTCCTCTATATACAACAACTCGTTTCATGTGGTGGAGTCTAGGCTGTGGAATACCCTTCCAGCCAGTGTCAGGGGTTTCACCTCACTATCTAAATTCAAGACCACCTGCTGGGACAGCCTGCTGAACATTGCTGACCGACAACAAGTGTGACTGGATGAGTGAATGAGAGTGTGAAAGTCATGATCAATGTCAATTATTATTGTTTAATTTTGTCGCCATAATATGTTTATTGTATTGTTTTAATGTGGATAAGTGTAAGAGAGGGCCAAGAGCCCTAACTGCGCCACCAATAAAGGCAATAATAATAATAATAATAATAATTATAATAATTCCGTCCAAGTGCCTTCAGCTTCGTGGGTATTTCATTTCTTTCTTATGTTTTCCATTATCTTCATTGTACGTCTACCTTTAATTACTCCCGTTTACCAACATCGGGGATGAGATGTGATGAAATTCTATCTGGTGGACGGATTTTACGGCCGGATGACCTTCTTGACGCCAATCTCATGTGAGGAGTAAATGAGAGATGAAATGAATGAAGATGAATGAAACAGGGTAAGAATTTGGAAGGAAGCCGCCGTGGCCTATCAGATGGTACCATCCCAGCATTTGCCTGGAGTTGAAAATGGAAAACCACGGGAAAACACTTCAAGGGCAGCCGACGGTGGGGTTCGAACCCACGTCTACCGAATCCGTAGAGAGCTAGGCCCAATGGCCTAGCACCGTGCTTTAGCGAGCGTAGCTACCGTGTCAGTTTCCATTATCCTTCTTAAATTTTACTATTTCTAACAGTAAGTAAATAATAATAATAATAATAATAATAATAATAATAATAATAATAATAACAAACATGTGCTTAATTAGGGGCTTAGTACATAGTTCTCGGAACCTAGGGCACATACGGTGCGAACCATATCACGCAGTTGGCCTCAAGTAAACTCGTATAACCTTTTGTGTCCTTTAAATCTAGACTTAGATTGAATAGCCTATGTGTGAAAGATCTGGTGATGATCGCTGGATGATTGAAACCAGGGGCGGCTCCTGATTATAATTCTAGGGTGGGCCAGATGATAATATTGTTGTTACATAGGCTATTAAACATTGTTTTATATTTGGCGTTTATTGTTGTCAATATTGCCATTATCATAATTCCACACAACACAAAATTTGTAACAAGTTTTAATAAATAGTTAATGCATTAAAAACTGTACCCACATGGCTCTTTACTAATACATATATTCTCTCCTGTGCTTGGATGAAGCAAATTTATCCATCAGCTTGGTTGATGAGGTCATAATTCTTTAATTTCTAACTTTGTGTTCAGAGATATAGAAGAAAATGGATGTGTTTAAAAATTCCACGTTTATTTTCCTATTTTGGCATACAATCGAGATATTAAATAACTACGTACCGTGCCACAAATTTGAAGAAAAAAACATTTATACAGTAGAAATTAGAGCTTCATCGGCAGAACTCACTAACACATTTTTACTGTACTTGGAATATCAGACAACAGAAAATGTATAATTATATGTTTGTCTTATGTCAGCAATCTGCGAAGAATAGCTGAATACCTATTCAAGAGCTTGGGGTGAGGTGAACCCTTCTCTCGTAATCCTGTTTGACAGAGACAGAAGCAGGAAGCTTCAAAGCAACGCTATGGGCCCAATCTGCTGGCCCTTGAATAGAGAGAAAATTCCCTTCATAGCACTGAAGAATTCGCGTGCAAGACAGTGCTATGTCCACTGTTTCCTCACCCGGCCCATGAAGCCATATACTTTACATGGGACTTGCTGTGGAGCGGCCCTCGATATGACGATACACCGTACGAGACTGTCAGGATCTTAAGCTAGGGATGAGTTATTTATAATGAATTCCCTTTAGAGATTCTAGAAGGGTAAAACACTTATTTTAAGTTGAGTATCTGTAATATAAAGTAATTTTAAAAGACATTAATTAAACAACTGCTTTGCAATGCTGCCTAACAGCCTTGGGTGGGCAGGGCCCATTTGGCCCTTAATGACGCACCGTTCCTGATTGAAACTAAACATCCAAGTGATATTATTTATTAATCTCATGTAATATTTCAGGTTTAGGTAAACACCTATTACAATTGGGCACAATCTATGAGTAGAAGTTATGTGTTATAGAGATGACGGAAGCTGTGTGTAGTCATTGTGAAATTCTCATTGTTTAGGTCTACAAGTGAGGTAACTGCATCCATCCCAATCGTGGAACGAGAATTAGTCCACTAGATTGCGTAGTTTTTGGTGGTTCACTTAGCGCTTTGTGACATCGTGTTCATGCATCGCCGTGTACTTGTATGCATATGGAATCTGTCTGGTAACTTGTGCCATCGTAATAGCTGTAATAGTGGATGATTTGAGTAAGAGGAGGCCGTGGCCTTAATTTAGGTACCATCTAGCATTCGCCTGGAATAGAAGTGGGAAACCACGGAAAAGCACTTTCAGGCTGTCTGAGACAGCAATCTAACCCAACTCTCCTCAGTTCTGCCTCGAACCAGAATTTTGTTTAGTCAGAGCCGGGAATCGAACCCAGACCTCCACGGTGATAGCTAAGAATCTTAGTCACAACAGCACTAAGAGGATCACTGCATTACGTCGGTAGATTCTAAACACAAAAGCACAAAGTCCAACTGACAGGGATTAGGGTTAAACCTAGCTGGCTCGTGTTAGAATTATTAGCTATTTCATGAAAGGATAAGATGTTTGAAACAAACAATACTCATCGTCACCTGGACAACTGAGGAAATGATGGTTTCTAACATCATCCTAGAAGTAATCTTCTATAGTCTCCCTCTCAAGGAAAACGCTGAATCCCTTGCATTCATAGTCTCAATGCAATTGCACACACTTTATCCACCTCGTGGTGTAGCTGTTAGCATTTAGGCTGCGCCCCAAAAGTTTGGGTTCGATTCAAAGCTCTGAGGACTGGAACGGATTACACTCAGCCTCATGAGGCAAAACTGAGAATTGGTAGGTTCGATTCCCACCTCAGCCATCCTGAAAGTTGTTTTCTGTGGTTTCCCACTTCTACTCCAGGCAAATGCCGGGGTGGTTCTTCACTGAAGGCCGCGGCCACCACCTTCCCGATCTTCACTTAAATTTAAAATGCACACTCTACTACAGCCATCACCAATATTAAAGGTTCTCAGACAATATCTACACACACCCAAGTAAACGGTGCTAAATGACCACGATGTCCAAGACCCTGAAATGAAAGAACAACAGCAACAAACAATTGCACACCCTAGCACAGACACCATAGTAATGCAGGTCATGAGGACTACTTCATAGGCACTGAGATATACACAGCCATACACTCCATTTCCCGAGCCAACCAATGCAACAGTATCAACAAAGACTAAACTGATTTTGACCAACATTTGCCTGGACCAAGAACACTGAAAAGTTGCTAACTTCTGGTATATCGCAGACTTCAAAGCTTCTGTGGTGCCTTACCGTATGAGCTGAACCATTTGTTCAGAGCCGGGAAGTGAACCCAAGGACCACGGTTTAGATTCGTACACCTGGACAACAGAAGGCGGCTCATATCAAACTCTAACGAGAACAGTTTAAGGATATTTATTGAGGGTGAACGTTCAACAGGAGATTTTTTTATAAATTCAAATAGTGACTTAATAAGACTGGTGTCCACAATCCTGCTGATCTCAGTCTCAGTGGACATAGCAATGGTCGTTGTAGCAAAAGCAGAGGACTCAGGTATCCTTCGAGGTGGAGCAAAGGGAGCAACGACTGAACAGTTACGCTATTCAAGAAATTTCGCTAACTAATTAACATAAATTGTGTGCATCTGGCTACTTCAAAGCTGTTTATTTTCAGGCAATTAACGTCCAGTGGTAAACAAAAGGCACATGTCACAGCAGTAACGTAGTAAAAACATATGGCAACAGAGGCATCAAAGGGACTTCCAGCATGAACTCTCTTTAACTTCAGGCAGAGGAGAGAAACACAGTTTGAAATAATATCCGTTTGCGACAGAGAAATTACCTTCATCATGGCGATAAGAGTTCAGTAGTTACTGCTATGTGCCAGAAGAGAGGTGGCTGAACTCTGATATTACGTTCTCTCAATTTCCGTTCCACGCAACAATGTACCATAATATCCGTTATTTACTGCAGCAGCTTTTCCTTGCTCCGTCATATAATTACCTCCGGTTTTCCTCAATGACACTACGTCTATATTCATAACGCAAGCAACTTCTCTCTCAGGTTCCAACGAGAGCTTACTGCAGATATTATCCTTGTGAATAAGTGAAAGCCTAAAAAAATATCCCTTTTCATCACAGGTCCATAACAACGTTAAAAGCACTGCTAGATTTAAATCGTAAAATTTGCTACCGTAATTACAGACTACGGTTCCATAAACTTCAAAAGCACAATCCCTTCCTGTTCCATTAGTAGGTTTATTATCAGTCAGGGGTGATGGCTGAAACAAAGCGTGCTTTAATTAGTTCCACTATTACAATAGCATAAATGTTTTGCAACGTATTGAGCAATAACACTGATATAAACGAAGAGAGATCACTAGACACATACGGCTATATCAGTATTTCTAACTCCTATTTAAGTACGAGAAAACTGCCGTTCACAATTAAATTTCCTTTAGGGTTTCTCCTGACATACCCAGGAATAATGTTGTTTTTTCTTTGTGTGATTTGCAACATCCCGGCCATGTATCCTTGTGTACTTGGGTGTGTGTACTAATTGTCTGATGACCTGTTTCAGTGTGTCTGTTCTAGTGTGTGCATTTGTAATTGCGGCCGTGGCCCTACGTTAGGTTCCATCCCGGCATTTGACTGGTAATGAAGTGCGAAATCACGGAAGACCCCTTCCAGGACAGATGAGGAAGAAATCGAACCCGCCTCTTCTCAGTTTTACCTCACGAGGCTGAGTGTACACCGTTCTAGCCCTCAGACCTGAATTAAATTCTTTGGCAGAGCCGGGAATCGAACCCGGCCCTCCGTGTTGACATCTAAGAATGCTAGCCACTACGAGGCGGACGTCAGGGATAATGCCAGGATTGAATGCTCCCGCTACGATATAACTAAATTAACATGCCACTGTGATTCAGACGTTTATCCTATAACCCCATTCGACGGAGTAGATTTTGTGTGTAATGTATTTCTCTGATAACCTGTGTTACCATGAAGACTTCAGTGTGTGTAATATATTACAATTATTGAAATTAGGGTTGGTTTTGGTGAAAAGGGCCCATCATGAAATATACCCGGACTCACTATTAAAGAAAGCTTTCCAGTCAGTCAACAAAAATTGTGCCCAAATACGAGGCACGTCCAGAAAGTAAGCTCCGTTTGGTAATAAAATTAAATTGTGTACAGATACAGGAAAAATATTTATTGCACAACATTCTACACCTCTTCAACTACTTTTCCACATAACTGCCAAACTTTGCAGGTATTTGTCATAGCGTGGCACAAGTTTTGGGATACCTTCTTCATAGGAGTTTGCCGCCGACCCGTAAACGAGAGTGAAGACTCCCCTGTAAGATATCCTACCGTTCGGCTACTACTGTTAGGCAAATTGCGTGCTTACCAGGAGAACTGCGTATGTTTAGGAGTTCTCCTGACCACATACACAATTTGCCTAACAGTGGTGGCCGAATGGTGGGATATCCTACAGGGGCGTCTTCACTCTCGTTTACGGGTTGGCGGCAAACTTCTATGAAGAAGGTATCCAAAAACTTGTGCCACGCTATGACAAATACCTGCAAAGTTTGGCAGTTACGTGGAAAAGTAGTTGAAGAGGTGTAGAATGTTGTGCAATAAATATTTTTCCTGTATCTGTACACAATTTAATTTTATTACCAAACGGAGCTTACTTTCTGGACGTGCTTCGTATATTAGGCGGGAAACAAGTATTTAAGCCCAAACCTGAAAATACGAGATCTTATTACAAACTAACTTGCTTTCATGTAAAAAATTGGAGTAAGATACTTAATTGGATGACATGTTTTGAACGTCAAGCGTTCATCTTCAGATCGTGTTCACTTAGGCTTAATTAGTATACGAAGTTTATGAATCACACTTAATAGTACATTATGCAACGAGCCTATAATGGCAATAATTAAAACTCAAGTATGTTTATAAAACAAGCGTAGCGAGTTTTATAATTTCCATACGAGTGTCTTAATTACCATTATAGACGAGTTGCATACGACTGTTTATGTTCGACGATAATTATAGATTTATTATATGTTTTAACATAAATATTCATAAATATCTGTGGGATTCAGTTACTTCAGTTAGTGAACAGAGCACGCTGGGTGGTTTGCTGACGGAACAGAGCGCATGCGTGGATCAAAGAATTTCGAAAGCAGAAACCATTTACTTTGCCTGGCATTGCTATTGGTTACAGCCTGCATGATGTCTAGTGCCGATCAGAACTACCATTCACTAATATTGTCACCGAAGTTGTTTGAAAGCAATGCGCTGTATAGAAATTGGCGTTGAGGATATTAAGGTACAGTGCTATTTCTTGTCTCGTATTCGCCATTTTGTTTACGCGAACATATGGGACGGTGCACTTTCCATGTCGGTAATTTATATAGAAGGATGCTGTGTTGCTAACTTCTGGACGTAGATTCATAAATTTCTTGCATATGTCATAGTATTTTCTATTTACAGTAAAGGTACGTGCTGAAATTTGTCTTTGTGTTTGGGATTGTAAATACAATGGTTGATCCGGTATCCAATTTGAACTTTCAAATCATGTAGGCTAATTCATGTCCGACATGTTGGACTTTGAGCGGATGCGCGAAGCTATCCTTACCTAATTGGTCAATAGAATGAGCTCTGATTGGCTGAAGAAACTGTTTCATAATGAAGAATAGTAATATAATGACCTTCATTATGGTACAGTTTTCTGTCATACAGTATAATATTTATATATATGTATATATATACAATGTTACCGGGTGAGTTAGCCGTGGTCGTTACGGCATGACTGCTGGCAGTCGCTCACATCCGGGAGGCGAGGATGTTCGAATCCCCCCGCCGGCAACCTTGAAGATGGTCTTCTGTGGTTTCCCATCTTCCTTCCAGGCAAATGTCGGGGTTGGTCCCTAACTATAGGCCACAGCCGCTACCTTCCAACTCCTCGTCCTTGTACATTCCCACTTTCCTCCCCAACGGTACTTGTAGCTCACCCATTGGGTGTCCGTCTCGAAGCAGCTACAAAACGGGCGAGCCGAACACTTCCTCGGACACTCCCGGCACTAAGAGCCATACGCTAAAAAAAAAATACAATGTTTAGATTGCACAAGTTTGCACAAGTCACACTTATTTGCAGACTGTACAGTTCACTTCCATGGTTGTTGCGTTAATTATTATTATTATTATTATTATTATTATTAATTTAAATGTAGATGTAATGTAATGGACTCACTAAGGACAATCCCAAGAATATCACACTCAGGAGGGCAACTGATAATTCCTGGGATCTAACCTCAGATCGATCCACTTTAGCTCCCCATATTGCCTAACTTAAATGGTTCACCGCTGGGCTGAAATCATTTGTGGGTTATTTCGACCTTATCCATATCATTGTTGTTGTAAAATCATTTAAGGGGCATAGGACATCTTGGTCATCGGCTCCGTGTAGTTGGGTGTGTTGAAATGGTCTGATAACCTGTATTGATGTGTTGATGATGATGATGATGATGATAATTGTTGTTTTAAGGGGCCTAACATCGAGGTTATCGGCCCCTAATGATCTGGGTGATAGCGAAAATGATAATGAAATGGAAACCAGAACAAAATTATCTGAGACGGAAAATACGTACAAAAAGGAACTCAGATGGAAACAACTCACAATATGGTCTTACAAAAGGGAATTTAGAACGAAAAGTTGCACAAAAAGAATAGATTGAAAAAAGACCCACAAGACGTAGGCGAGATTCAAAATACGTACAAAATGCAATGTAGCGTCGAAATACTTACAAAATGCAACTGAAATTCAAAACACTTACAAAATGCAAATGAGATCGAAAATACGTACAAAATGCAATTGAGGTTCAAAATACTTACAAAATGCAATTGAAATTGAAAATACACAATGCAAGTTAGATTGAAAAATAGCCGGTTCAGATTCAAAATACTCACAAAGTGCAATTGGAATTCAAAATACTTACAAAATGCAATTGAAATTGAAAATGCTTACAAAATGTACGGTAGATTCAAACGACTCATGTGGATTGACAATACTTACAAAATGCAATTTAGATTGAAAATACTTGACAAAATGTAATTTAGATTCAAAATACCCACAAAATACAATTGAGAATCAAAATATGTGCAAAATGCCCACGAAACAAAATGCAATTTAGATTCAAAATTCGTGCGAAATGCGGTTTTGGTTGAAAAGACTTACAAAGTGCAATTGAAATTCAAAATACTCACAAAGGTCCCTCCGCCATATTAAAAGACTTACTAAAATGCAATTTAGATTGTCAATCTTTACAAAATGCAATTGAGGTTGAAAACAATCGCGAGATTTAATTTAGATCGAAAAAACATACAAAAAGCAACGTAGATTAAAAATGCCTTAAAAAAATCGCTGTTGTTGTTTGAGTCTTCAGTCTTTTGACTGGTTTGATGCAGCTCTCCATGCTTCCCTGTCCTGAGCTAATCGTTTCATCTCTACATAGCTCCGACACCCTACATCCGAGGCAATCTGTTTAACATATTCTAACCTTGGTCTACCCCTACAGTTCTTGTCCTTGACCCTTCCTTCCATAACTAAGCTTGCTATTCCTGGGTGTCTTAGTATGTGTCCTACCAACCTATCTCTTATCTTCATTAGCAGTCGCCAGAAACATCTCTCCTCTCCCACTCGTCTTAATACCTCATCGTTTGTAACCCTATCTACCCATCTGATCTTCATCATTCTCCTGTAACACCACATTTCAAATGCCTCAATTCTCCTCTTTTCTGCTGCACCAATAGTCCAAGTTTCACTTCCATAGAGCGCCACGCTCCAGACAAAGGCTTTCAAAAATGACTTCCTAATACCTAAATCTATATTCGATGTCAGCAGATTCCTTTTTTGTAGAAATGCTTTCTTTGCCTGAGCCAACCTACTTTTTATATCCTCTTTGCTTCGTCCATCACTGGTTATTCTGCTTCCTAAGTAACAGAAGTCTCCTACTTCCTTTAGCTTTTCACCTGCCAATTTGATCTCCATAGAGGTTTCTGATTTATTTCGGCTGCATTCCAGTATTTTTGTTTTACATTTATTAATTTTCATCATGAATTCTTTCCGTAAGACGGAGTCCATACCATTCAAAAACTCATTCAAATCCTCAGGCTTGTCGGCCAAGATGACGATGTCATCAGCAAATCTCAGAGTTGAAATTATTTCTCCTTGAATCTTCACTCCCACTTTAAATTTTTCTCTAATTTCCCTCATTGCTTGATCAATGTAAAGATTGAAAAGTATGGGTGATAAGTTGCAGCCTTGCCTTACACCTTTCTGAATACCAGCTTCTCTCTCATGTCCTTCAACTCGAATGACTGCTGTCTGGTTTCTGTACAGATTGTATATCACCCTCCTATCCCTGTACTTTATTCCAATCGATTTCAAAATGTCAAACAATTTAGTCCAGTCAACGTTATCAAAAGCCTTTTCTAAGTCTACAAAAGCCATGAACGTTCTCTTATCTTTCCTTATTCTACCTTCCAAAATCATCCTAAGACTTAGTACAGCTTCCCTTGTTCCTACATTTCTCCTGAAACCAAACTGGTCTTCACCCAACTCCGTTTCTATCTGGCTTTCAATCCTCTTGTAAATTATTCTAGACAGGATCTTTGAAGCATGAGTAATCAAGCTGATTGTACGGTAATCTTCACATCTGTCAGCTCCCACTTTCTTTGGTATAGGGATGATAACATTCTTCTTGAAATCAGGGGTTACCTCACCTGCCTCATAAATCCTACACACCAAGTGAAATAACCTGATCAGACCTTCATCTCCTATGCAGCATAGCAACTCAATCGGTATATCATCTATGCCTGGTGCTTTGTTCCTGCTTAAGTCTTCCAAAGCTCTATCAAATTCTGATCTCAATATAAAATCTCCTTTCGCATCCTCATCAATTTCCTCCTCCCTTTCCATTACATGATTCTCAATCTCCTTTCCCTTATACAAACTCTCTATATAAGCTTTCCATCTCTCAACCTTTTCTTCCCTATCTGTTAGAGGCTTTCCATTTGTGTCCTTAATATTACAGCACTTAGTCTTCTTTTCCCCAAAAGTATTCTTAATCCTTCGATAAGCTGTGTCTACTTTTCCTAATTTCAGACAATTTTCTATACCTGCACATTTCTCTTTCAACCATTCTTCTTTCGCTTCCTTGCACTTCTTGTTAACCTCATTTCTCAGACGTCTGTATTCTGCTTTCCCCTTTTCATCTCTTACATTCTTGTGTTTCCGCCTTTCATCCATCAATTCTAGTATATCCTGAGTGATCCACGGTTTTCTACCTATTCTTTCTTTCCTACCAATGTTTTCTTCTGCGGATTTTGTTATTTCATTCTTCAAAAGTGCCCATTCGTCTGCAATTGAAGTTTGTTTAGGGTTTTTCATTAGTCTTTCCTTTATACTCTTCTTGAATCTTTCGTTTACATCCTTCTCTTTCAGTCTGTCTATTGCCCACCTTTTTGGCTTTTGACTTTTCTTCAGTTTCTTCAACTTTAATCTGCATTTCATTACAACCAGATTGTGGTCAGAGTTTATGTCAGCACCAGGATATGTTTTACAATCCAAAATCTGGTTTCGAAACCTCTGCTTGACCATAATGATGTCGATTTGGTAACGCCCTGTATCTCCTGGTCTCATCCATGTGTATATTCTTCTATTGTGGTTATTGAATAAGGTGTTAGCTATGACCAATTCATGCTCGGTGCAGAATTCTACCAGCCTGCTTCCTCGATCATTCCTTTCACCTAATCCGAAATCTCCTACTATCTTCCCATCTCTCCCTTTTCCTACCACAGCATTCCAATCTCCCATTACTATAACATTTTCATCACCCTTGATATACCTCAGAATTTCGTCTATTTCTTCGTAGACCTTTTCAACATCCTCATCATCAGCTTGACTGGTAGGCATATAGACTTGTACCACTGTGGTGCAGGTAGGTTTAGTATTGATTTTTGCTACAATAATCCTCTCACTATATTGCTCATAATATTCCACCCGCTGTCCAAGTTTCCTACTCAATATGAGGCCAACCCCCGCTTGGCCATTGTTTGATTTAGTGCTAATGACCCTATAGTCTCCTGACCAAAAGTCCTGTTCTTCCTGCCAGCGCATTTCACTAATCCCAACCAAATCCAACCTCAACCTATCCATTTCCCTTTCTAAGTTTTCTAACCTTCCACTTCCTAGCAGACTTCTAACATTCCACGCTCCGATCCGTAGAATGTCAGATTTCCTCTTTGTCACTTCTGTGATGTTAACCCCCTCTCGAGTAGTCCCCACCCGGAGATCCGAACGGGGGACTAGTTTACCTCCGGATTGAAATTTTACAAGGGAGGAGGCCATCATCACATGTAATTATGCATAGAGGGGTGCATATCCTCTGGAATAGCATACGGCTGTAGTTTCCCGTTGCTTTCAGCCGTGCAGCAGGGCGCAGTGTAGCCATTATTTGGCTTATATTATCAATATCTTAACCGTCTATAAGACTAGTAAAGATTTGATTTATTCTGAAAGGCTGCTACTCCCTTTCAGAATAAGTAAAGAGCAATTCTACTAACAAAAATACTAACCTTCTACCGTACTAACAATTAAATACCAAAATTCTACTAACAAAAAAAAAATCAAGTTCCACCAACAACAAATACTACCACTAAAACAGTCTGTCACCAGGCACACTCACATGCACCCTCACACATCACAGTCTACTGAAACAATGAACTATAACTAATAAACAATGCAACTGCTACCAGACACACTCACACACCACAGTCTAATAGAACAATGACATATATCAAATAGACAAACTAACTACCTACTTACAACTAAAACTAACTACATACTTACTGTACTGTTATTTGAATTGACAATATTTACAAAATGCAATTTAGATAGAAAATACTTCTTTGGTGTAACGATGGACAAATTCAAGGAGGCGTTTTTAAGGAAGTTTTGGAGTGAAATATTTTAGGGATTGTTGATTGTTAACTGACCCGTTACTATTTTAGATCTTTTGACGCCGTGTCCATCTAGCGGTCATTTCTGAAAATGTCTACAGATCGCTATGGAGTATCCAATCTGAAACTAAGGAACTCGACTTGGGCAATTGTTATCGCGTCAGAATTGTTTTGACGAGGAGAAATAGAAGATGGTCAGCCGACATAACTACTACTACTACCTTCAGTTCTTTTAAAATGTTCGGTGTTGTCTATTACAAATTGATCTACGAAGTTGTAAATGTTGAGGAGACAGGGTGGGATTCCGGCATTTTATCTTACAGTTAAACATTCCAGAAATATGAAAATTATTATAACATAATCATCGGAGATCGTCCGGAACGTCTCGAGGATACAGTTAAGTGGAAAATGGTCCTTATTTGTAATCGTGTCGTGCTTTGAAGAAGATTTATTATCAAACCATATCCCAAGTTTCAGTGATAAATGATCCCCTTATTTAATCTGTAAAAGATAGGGTGAAACTGGAGGTCGTTCATGTCTTTGCTTGAGGTTAACTTGTGTTTATTTTGTCCCTTGCTACTTTGTTATATACGTACGTAGTGGAGAATCGAGTTGCTTGTTTAATGGGTTTATTCGTCTTAAGGGTTTGTTGTTGTTGTTTTATTTTCTGTACCTTGTCGAGTTTTATTTAGTGCAAGTTCTTGCGGTTGATTTATGTCATGAAACGTGATTGTATTTCTGAAAGATGTTTCTTACCAGTTCCTAACCCCTTGTAAGAGTATGGGTTTTTCCAAGGGTCTTTAGGGGCCGGTATCCTTAGGTTAGTTCGCGGTTTGTGCCTTGACGAGGGAGGGTGTGTTTGTTCATTGCCTTAGATATTACTTTCTGTATGGTCGGAACACACACCAATTTTATTTAAATGTTTTAAGGGTTTTTGTTTCAGTGTCTGTCATTCGTGCACTCTAAGGATGGCCGTGTAGGTTTTTTATTTATCCTTAGAGACTGGGTAGACACTAACCATGTATGTGTCAGAAATCTGTTTCATTTATAATCACGGTTCTAGACTTATGTTTAAGGGTGGGTTAATGTCATTTGTGTAAGTGGGAATTTGACTGAAGGCCGAGGGTCATATTTAGTTATGTTCTGTTTTATTGTGGCTTTCAGTCAAGAAGCAACGCGTGAACCCATTACGTACATTAAATGAGGTATATCGGTTATTCTTTCGGACGGAGATATGCGTACTTCTTGCTGGTGTCCGGGACGGTAATAAGTGCTCATGTCCTCTCAAGTAAGAAAACCTAATCTCGTACTTTCGTTCGAGATAGGTTGTATTCTATCAGCCCATGAAATCGTTTTAGTTAGTTATTTATTTGGGTGTTGTTCTTGGTCTGTATCTCCTGAACCGATCTATGTTTCTTAGTGGGATTTGTATGTAACGTCATGTCATGTTTTAGTGAAGTGTTGCTGTTATTGTTCTTTGTGAAGTCGTTTGTTCTTGTTTTGTTTTATGGGTTCCTTGACGTGACATGCATTTTATTTAAGGGTGGCCGGTTAGACGGTTCGTGGGGGACACGTTTTCATGTACTCCTCAGAATGATTCTTCTGATTATTTTCCAGTAGTCAGCCTGTGGTGGGACGAACGTACTATTTACATTATTGTTTTGGTAATCCTTCTGCCCCTCTACTGAACGATCTCTAGTAACTTAGGCTTCTCCTCGTCGTGATCATCTTCTCTTTTTATAGTTCTTTATTGTGTGTTTTACGTTTTATTGTTTTATTGTTTTATAATTATGTGTAAAATTTTATTACAGCCCCATAATCTCTCATCTTACCATTTCATGCACTACTCACGTCCCCTTTTACTATGTCTTGTTCTTTTGATATTAAAAATTTTCTTGGTTCAACCTTTACTCCAAAAGTGTGGTCATTCCGTAGTTGGTTCTCCATCTAATTCTAAATGCAAATGGTACTCAACATAGGTTTTAAGATCCATGGGCCGGTCCACATTCCGCGCATGCGGGGAACCTATTCGTTTCCCCAGTCTCGCCATCGACTGTGTGCGTGGTTTGGTGGTTACCACGCGTGTCATTAACCGTATGTTAATGTAAAAATGTGGATGACGGCATAGCTATTGTTTAAATGTGTTACCTATGATGACCCGTTCCAGTTTTACGTGTTAGGCACCCAATATTGGACAACCTTCCGGCACACAGTATCGGACAAACCAGTGGCGATTCCTCCATGTAGAATGTGAGGATCATCCTACAGTCAGCTCTCAGCTGTAACTGTTTTAAAAAAAGAGTTTGTAAAATAGTATTTGGGGCTAACTTGCGCGCCCTCTCGATAAGCTCTGTGTCACTGTCACTGTCAGGACTTGTAACTAGTTCTACATTTCACCCCTAGATGGGTGAAGTGTGACCTTCACCACTCGGAGTAGAAACTGAGGAAGAGAGCCTTGCATCCTCAAAGCACGTATTTATAGCTTAAGAAATGCATGGGTGACCTTGAGGGGGAAGGGGCAGGTATGGTCTGTTAAATGGCGCTCTGAGGACGTCTACTGAGATCCTCAAGTCTCGCTATTGGTTACATTCAAACCAGCACTACAGGCTTATTGGTTACGATTTTGCGCGGCCAGAATGGATACGGCAGTCTGTTTTCACCGTGTGCACATCATTTGAGTGGTATTGTACTTCGATTGTATTGTATTGTGTTGTGTTGTGCTGTGTAATGTGTTCGTAATAGTGCTGTGCGACTGAATAATTAATATTAGGCTGAGTCTAATATCTTCAATTTAGCCCAGCTATAATAATTATTTTAAATGAATAAGTAGCCTATTAAAGTGCGTTGATTTATCTCGTGTGTAGTATTTTTAAATGATGGCCAGCGTGAATACGCCAGGTACTTCGGAACCAGAACCAAATAGCAGTAGCCTAACAGGTGCAATAGAGGAGCCATGTGACCGTAACTGTGTTATCGAGATGCTTTTTCTGCATCCATTCAGTTCATTTAGCCATGCGGAGAAGAAAGAACTTATCTCGAAGGGACGACCTACTCCTCCCCTACCTAACTTATGTCAATTCAAAAAAAAAAAAAAACAGGTGGGAAAATAGTAAAATTAAATTTTTCGTTTCCAAATATGCAGAAATACCTTGGTTATGTGGGTGCAAGGCATTAAATAAGCTTTACTGTTGGCCTTGTTTACTAATTTCTGTTCAGAAAGATGTTTGGAACAGCAGTGGCGTAGCTGATTTGAATAATTTAATAAATGTATTACGAAAGCGGCATCAACAAAGTAAGGAACACATTGCAGCGGCAATCTCACTGAAACAATTTCAAAACTCAGATACTAGAATTGAATGCTGTCTTAGCAAAGCCTATAAAGAGTCAATAGACAAACACAATGAAAAAGTGAAAGGTAATAGGTACGTTATGTGGTGTTTAATAGATGCTACTTGCTTCCTGGTGCTTCAGGAGCTACCTTTTCGAGGCCATAATGAATCGGAAGATTCTGCTAATAAAGGAAATTACAGGGAGTTGATTCAATACATGGCAGAACGCGACGTGAATTTGCATAATCACCTACAAAATTGTACTGTGTTCTCAGGCCAAGGTTCAATGATACAAAATGACTTAATCGACGCTTGTGCTCAACATTTAATGCAGATCATAAAAGCCGAAATCTCTGCTGCGCAGTTTGTTGCAATTATTGTAGATGAGACAATGGACATATCAAGGAAGGAGCAATTAAGTATAGTGTTCAGATATGTTGATCCTAAGGGCGAAATTCAAGAAAGGTTCATAAGATTCCTTGATTTGAGCAGTAACAGAAGTGCCTAAAGAATAGCAACACATGTCTTTAATCATTTAGATGAGTTTCAATGCAGTAGTAAGTAATTGCTCAAACCTATGACGGCGCATCTGTCAATACTGGCCAATATAACTGACTTGACTCTCGTGGCTAGTCCAAGTGTCCACGAACATTGCTCACTATCTGCTATGCACACAAACTAAATTTAGTATTGCAGGACTGTGTAAAAGTGATCAGAAATTGTAAAATATTTTTCTCGACTGTTTCCGGTTTCGCGTCGTTTTTCTCCAATTCAAGCAAAAGAACTCATGCTCTTGACGAGATAGTAAATGCCCGTTTTCCTTCTGTTGCTCCAACCAGATGGTTATACAACAATAGACTAGTGGAAATGATTTACAACCACAAAACAGAACTGATTCAGTTGTTCAGTCAAATAATTGAGAATGACACAATGCCGTTCGATCCTGAAACGCGATTTTGTGCAAAAGGATTTCTTAAGAACCTTCTTGATTTTGAGTTCAATTTTCTGTTGGAAATTTTCCACTTGGTTCTACATAAAGCAGAAATACTTTTCAAAATTTTGCAAAAGAAGATATGTGACGTTATATTTTGTGAGAGTAAAATCCAAGAATTTTGAAGAGTTTCTGAAGTCATGTCGTGAGGAGTTTGATGAATTGTGGGCTAAACTGCATAACAAAGACGCTCCTGTTACAAAGAAGCAACGAACTGACAATAAAGATGACATAAAAACCTCATTTCGCCGCATATACTTTGAAATAGTTGATCACCTCTCAGCACGTATTAAAAAGAGATTTAGAGACCTTCATTCTTTGACATTTTTCGCTCTTTTAAATGTCGACAAATTTGAGGAATATTTTCACTGTTTTCCCATTAATCATCTTCATTCTCCAATGAAATCGCCATATGGCAGCTTTTTCTACAGTCCGGGACTAAATTCTGAATTGTCTTACGTCTTCAGTTCACCGTCATTCAGATTAAATTCCATATCAAAATTGAATGACTACATTGTATCAAACGATTTCGGTGACACATTACCGGAAGTGTCAAAACTCATCAACTTAATTCTGACTATTCCCGCTACTAGTGCCTCAACAGAAAGGAGCTTCTCTGTGTTGAAGCGCATTAAAACATACTGCAGAAATTCTACAGCACAAGAACGTCTCAATGGTCTAGCATCACTTTCTATCGGGAAAGCTTTCTTCCGGGACTTGAAAAAAAAAACATCAATTCCATGACACAATCATCGATGAATGCAATTGAAATTGAAAATACACAATGCAAGTTAGATTGAAAAAAAGCCGGTTCAGATTCAAAATACTCACAAAGTGCAATTTGAATTCAAAATACTTACAAAATGCAATTGAAATTGAAAATGCTTACAAAATGTACGGTAGATTCAAACGACTCATGTGGATTGACAATACTTACAAAATGCAATTTGGATTGAAAATACTTGACAAAATGTAATTTAGATTCAAAATACCCATAAAATGCAATAGAGAATCAAAATATGTGCAAAATGCCCACGAAACAAAATGCAATTTAGATTCAAAATTCGTGCGAAATGCGGTTTTGGTTGAAAAGACTTACAAAATGCAATTGAAATTCAAAATACTCACAAAGGTCCCTCCGCCATATTAAAAGACTTACTAAAAAGCAATTTAGATTGTCAATCTTTACAAAATGCAATTGAGGTTGAAAACAATCGCGAGATGTAATTTAGATCGAAAAAACATACAAAAAGCAACGTAGATTAAAAATGCCTTAAAAATCGCTAAAAGGGAATTTAGATACACGGTGAGCCAAGTAACAAAAAAAGTGCGGGAATCTTAAAGAGAAAAGTAAATATAATGAAAAGGGGAGAGGAGAGGGGAGAGAGGAGAAGGTCCGTCCCAAAGGTAAGGGACAAAAGGGGAAAACGGACCCAGCTCAGGAATCCCTCGGGGTCGCCAACTCCCGAACTCACCAGCCGTGGGCCCCTGAGAGTGTAGCATTATCTATGGTGCACCAGAAGTGGTGGGGCTATATACACCCTGCCTCCTTAAGGGCCTTGAGCACAAGGCATGAGGTAAAAGGAAAAGAAAAAGAAGGCTGAACCCTCACAGAAGGAGGGCATCAGGAAAGATGAGACAAGGGCCAATTAAGGCGGGAAAGTGAAAGACTCCCTAGGCCTCGGATAACCTAATACCGTCGGGGTCGGAAGAGAACAAGAGTTGACCAAGGGAGGTCGACAGGAAGGAAGACGGAGAGGAGCCCGGCACAAGTAAGTGGAAGCAATGCCGGACTCAGCTGGGGTCCCGTGGTCGCCAACCCACGCCCCACTAGATGTGAGCCCCTGGGGGGATATTGAGGTGTTGACTGTAGTAGTGTGTGTAACTGTATTAGGGACAGGGATGAGGTAGGTGCCCCGGGATTTGAATTCTGGTACTACCTTGAATTTGCCTGGGGGAAGTGCGGAAAACCCCGGGGAAGAGCTCCACACACAGGATTGACACTGTCAGTGCCAAGATTCGAACCTGTGGTCTTCGGATTTGCTGCAGCTGCCCTTGTGGCCGAGGTGCACGATTTGGGACTATGTTTACCATTGTACAAAGGTATAGACCCTCAATCAAAGCTCTTCCTGTTGTTGTTGTTGTTGTTGTTGTTTCACTTAGTGGTTTGGGACATCCTAGGTATCGTACACGTGTATCTGGGTAATTCATGAAGATGTCCGATAATCTGTGTTTGTGTGGAAACTGTAGCGGTGTGTTTAATTACAAATACTAGGATGTAGGATTGGTGTTGTCTCTACGAGACATGAAATGAGAGAATGCTAAAGAACTAGTTATAAGAGTCGCGAAACACCCATGCACAAACGACACAGAGGGTTGCCCCAGTCTGCGCCAAGGCTCAACCCTAAGATTTCCGAACTGCAGCCCATCATTGCAAGCATGAATTGTGATTTGATACACTTGCCTACTCTGTTGGCTTTGGTCAATTGTATAATTTAAATGTTGTAAAATATGTGTCGTAATATGAGAGACCCTCGTCACAAACTCATGTTTCTTTACCACTTTCCCAGGGTATTATTCCAGTTCATTTGCAGGAAAGACATAGATGCCTTCATTTAACAGAGAGGTGTATCAGTTAGCATTCTTGGCTGTCAGCCCGGAAGTCCAGGCTCGTTCCCAGCATCTGCCAAGATATTTTTATTTGGTCTGAGGGCTGGAACGGGGTTAACTGAGCCCCGTGAAGCAAACCCCTTGGGCTATTAAATCTATGTCTACAAGTATGTTGGTGATAATATTTACAAGAATCTGGTGTAAAGGTGTAAAGGATCTGATGATGATCGCTTGACGATCGAAACTGGTCATCCAAATGTATTTTAATTAATCTTCTGTGATATTTTTCAGAATTAGGGAATCACCCATTACAATTGGGTACAATTGTGTTGACCGACTGAATAGAATTATATTGAGATCGTTATTCTTAATTCAGTTAAAACTTCAATTTATTCCTTAACACTCTCACTGAATTAAACGAATGGCAAACGCCATAAATTACTAGAAGCGTTCCTTTACTAATATGCATGGCAGTAGTGATTGGATGCGTTAATTCACATCAGCCATTTGCGGTGGGGACCAGCACACAACATCATATTAGACTGATTAACGTCAGTGCCCATAATATATTTGAGATGTGCTGCGTTCTGACACTTTTATTAATTTTCAAATGCTGTAGATCAAATTACGATAATTTCAATTTCCCACCTCTTCATCAAGTCCATGTGGAATAATATCCACCCAGCATTTTTTAAACCGTAGTTGAAACGTGGCCAGTACTCTCTTGCTTCTCACCTTCATGAATTACAGACACTTACTGGATATGAGACTTAGAAAACATCGCCTTAAAGCTTCAATACCCGGGAGAAAAGCGTTGCCAACTATTACAGAAAACGCGAGAACTTGTTAATAAATCCAATGACGACTATATTGCATTTCTACTACTTTACTACATCTGTTTTTTCAGTGTCTGGTTTAAGGTGAGATCTGTTTCTGTTGTTATACACTGTAAATGTTTGTTTGTATATGGAAAGGTACCAATTTTAGGCTTCTAGTTTAAGAACATTACAGTTTGTACTGGAGACTGACATTTCAATAATAGGCTCCGGAATGCCAAAATTATTGAAATGTAAGATATTTCATTTTACGCAACATATTATGTTAAGCTGAAGACCATTCGCTTTGAAACGGTATATTTATTTTTGCATTCCTAAAGCTAAATTACTTATACTTTTCCACACCCGTGTGTCCGATTAATAAACTCACTCAAGTAAGTTTTTAAATTTTGCCCTCTATTAAGCAATATACATTTTATAGTGATTTTAAGAGCGTTAAAATCCTTTAGTATGCCTTGTCTCGGAGAGGAATAAAACCAGTGAGCCCATGTCATAGATTAATGGCATGTAAAAGAACCTACCTCTACAATTAATTGGTAAATTTGTAGGTTATTTGGTTAGAGACGCTCTATCAAGTTTCAACGTTCGCCGAAGTGTTCCAAAAGCTTATGATTTGATTGCTGACTTTCCTCAGGGATTTAACCGTATTATGTGAGATGGAATGTGGATAACATTAAGGGAAGTTTTTGAAGCACTGGAAAATATACCATTGTCGCTATTGGTGGGCCCTTGCTTGGATACGCAGATTGCTATGACATAATGAATATTTACATCAATATTCTAAATCTGGATTGCACATGAGAGATGCTCGATCATAATCTGGGAGTAACTCCTATGGAAGAGAGTCACACAGTGGTGTTCTCGTTAAAGTCTACCCAGGTGGGTGAGTAGGGGACGTCTTGGCACTGAACCACGTGCCTGATCGGCTCACGCATTGGTATATTACGAAATTGGCGTCAGATTTTATGCTAAGCAAAATTAGCTCAGCATTGTGCGAAGGAAAATGCATCAAAGCTGTTTAAAATTGTTACTGCGAATTACAAGGACTAGAATATATGGATTGAAGTTAAATAGTTTTGACACAGACTGTACTTTATGGCGCGAAAAGCAATTTGGACCAACCAGAATATCAACCAACATTTAGGCTCATCCAATTCCCACAGTGTCAAAGCGCACTATGCCTTGCGTTTTCTTTTTCATCCAGACATTATCTATAGCCTCTTAATAACTTGAGTAAACGCAGCCGAAGAACACAGCTCACACGAAAGGAAAGTATTAATATCCTCGAATAGCATTATTAATCTTATGACAAAGTACACAAAATAGGCTATATACCGTAGCATCATTACCAGCAACGCACGTATGTAAAACAATCAACTTGGCACCTGATACTTTCGAAGTTCAAATCCAAATTGCCCAGCCATTCTATAGCCTTTATAGAGGCTTGCGCAAAGTCTTCCAGCGATCCCAAGTATGCCCTGTGGCAACATTCTGTAACAATGTGACGGGAGGTTTGTCTTGGCGCACCATTGTCACAGTTGGGCGACGTTTTCATGCCCCACTTCTGCAGCAACGAGCCACACCGTCCATGGTTGGTCCGTACCCTGTTGCAACCACGTTTTACGTGGCAGTTCAAAACCTGCTGGTGGGTGTCAGTTACAAAGTAGTGACTCCTTCTACTTTAGAATTCGACATGGTCCTTATTGACAAAAGATTATAACACAATATGGTAAAATGTATTCCTGTCAATCAATACATATAATTATATTAAGCTATATTAAAACTCACATTCGTGGGACATGTTTCGGGCAATGTTGCTCCCTTCTTCACCACTTATTCTCTTTGAGAATGGACGATAGCATTGAGGAGAATCAGTGGCTGAAGAAGGGGGCAACATTGTCCCGAAGCATGTCCCGCGAATGTGAGTTATGTATTGACTGACGGGAATACATTTTACCACATTGTGTTATAAAGTAGTGACTGCCATTCCTTCGGAGCTGTGTTGTGCCACTCCTGTTACAATTCTGATGAAATGTTAAACCTTCTCCTAACCAACTCCTGGGCGTTTAATACAGACGGAGAACGTGAATTTTGTTTTCCCAGAGAAAATGTTTAATGTGCATCTTCAGGTTTGATTGATTTCCTTTAAGGTCTTTTAAATTAATTGGGAGAATGTTATATAATTTTGGTGAGAAATACAGACAGTTACATTTTCTATACTTAACTTAGGTTGATATAAAATAGAGTGATTCGCTATGAAACTTCTGGTTTTGTACCCGTGATTTACAACTTGAATTCAATCTCCATCTTTAAAAATGTATTTATATATTTAAAAAGCATGCTGTTGTTTCATGGTTAATGTTGAAGACACTAGCCTCGGCATGCAGTGTCATAGTCGGATTTAATCTGTCTTACTTCAACAGCATTCGCATTATGAGATTCTGTATAAACTGAACTCTTTTTAGTACGTTTTTATAGGCACCTCCCCAGACAAGAATACCATAATGATAAAACTGACTGATTATATTTTCAATTTTTATTTTGTTTTCCCTGAAATTTGATGAAATCTGTAATGTCTTCAAAGGCATGTTTTAAAGAGTGTGCAGTAGATCGTACTCAGTGCAAATCGCGCTCAATGTAAATCACGCACAGCACAGTCTCTACCTGGAGTATTTGTGGCTGATACGGACGAAACCATTGTTCGCTACTTAGTAAGACGACTGTCTGGACGAATCCATTTGACAAAATCATTGGTCACTACTTGGTTAGATCACTGTCTGAAGGAAAACTACTGATTGCACCACATGCAAGGTGGTCGTGGGTGTATGCCCCAGGTGAGGTGTGTTTTGTATGTAGGACAGTATTGTCACGATGACAATTTCTAGACTGGGTGCGATTAACGCACATTACTCGGTTGGCGCTATTCTCCCTGAGCACGATTTTCGTACAACCGTTTTCAAGCCAGACAGTTCGTAAATCTGTAGAGGATTTGTGAAAGCTTGAGATATGTTTGCTGCGCCAGTACATCAGCAAATTATGAATATGAGCTTCAATGCTTATCTTATTTGTTACGCAATATTTAATTGTTGATCCACTGCATGGTGTTTCGGTACAACTCCTTGAGCCTGCGCAACAACCAACATTATTATGTTCTAACCCTAACTCTACTCTTATTTGGTTTCCATCGTATCTCTCGCTCTGCCGTCAGCTTAGGCGAGTCCTCATCACTCAGCACTGCTTCAGCAGGTTTGCTCCAAGCTTCAATATATTGGTTTCAATGTTGAAAGTTCAGCATTATTAAAGCAGGTCAAAGTGGTCTTCCATTTTTTTTTGAAGGCACACTATCTCGTGACATTTGAACGGAAATGGAGTTATACTCTGCAAAGAATTCCCTTAAAAGAAGATGAGACAGTAAATACTGGTCTGGGCTCTTCAGTGCGCGTGCGCGAGCCGGGTATTGTATGGGTTAATTAGTGTACTGAGGTAACAGCATTGGTCTACCGACAACGTATACGCGAGCGAAACGAGCACAAGAGATTAGGTGCCATAAATTATGCTGTCTGGTAACCTCATTAAACTGGGTTTACGAGTTCGTTGTTGGAATTGATTCGTACCTCAGCCATTCTGGAAGTAGTTTTCCGTGGCTTCACACTTCACTCCAGGCAAATGAAGGGATGGTTTAATGTTTAAGGCCACACCCACCTCTCCTAGTCAAAGTTACAAGTACACGTTATCGGACAAATTGCACACACAAGTTAACTGGGCTGATGACCATAAAGTCACAAGCTTCTAAAGGAAACAGTAGCACCAACACTAACAGGTGCGATCTACGATTGGCAGTGACGATAAGTGAGAGTGATTTCTGACGGTCTACACTGAAACCAGCTACGAAGTCCAGTGGTCTGTCAGTTTGTATATGACTGGACTGGGTATCTAGCATTCAGATTTTCGAGGTTCAAATCCTGGCACTGACAGCAGCCATCTCAAGAATGATTTATTCCTTCGTATTTTACACTCATCCTGGGCTAATGCGATCAGGTACCAACCATTTTGTTGGCTTAAGCTGTCATTAATTCATTTTAGGGACTTGGAAGTTCTTGGTCATCAGCCCAGTTCACTTTAGAGTGTTCAATTCGCGTGGCAACCTGTATTTCTGTGGTTATTTAAACATCTAGAATACGTCTTACAACACTTATAAAATATCTTGGAAGTGAAACAGATGTTTTGTAACCCACAACTATAGCCAAATGATTTAAGGAATGCTTCAGAACTTGGTAGCTGACATTTGATGATCGTAGATTAGAAACCTAGAATTGACAGTGCTAATTCTAAGTACTTGTACTTTTCTAAACTCAAGTCAGGCAAATGCCTACTTCAAACCGCCAACCAAAATAACTACAGTTAAAATCATTGACAGTGATCACTATAACACTAGTTATTAGAAAGAAAGAAAACTCATTAAATCTATGAACATACTAAGGCTGTGTCCCAAAGCTCAAGTTGATAACTATTAACTACCTGCTAGCAACTACTCACTATGTGCTAGCAGGCTGTTCCAGCCGAGCTGCTCGCCAGTGAGAAGATGAGTACTCGCCGCCTTGCGTGAGTAAACCAGCAACATGCACTACAGCTCTGCTGTCGGGGCTGCCGTCACTGTGCGGTGGATACATCAAGACTGGCAGGAAGCGTATGGACTTACGTAATGACCTTCGCCCAGTGACGTATTGTCTATGACCACCAGTCCCTCTCCAACCGTGCTCCGAGTATCACTGCTGAGTGCTCGCAGATACGCATACTCAAACTCGTGGATTTGGGACAGTCTGTGCTATACACTACGGAGCTTTGGGATATGTGTGCTTGAAGCATGGGCTCCTTCAAAGACTTGTGTTCTGAAACGCACAAGGTTTACATTCCGGTGCCAAACATCTGTAAGTTCTTTGTACAAGTCGACAATCAAACCAGCACTTTCGTTCACTAGCTACTACAGACTTGATTACTAAGCAGCTTTGGATCATGACTTGTGACGTCACATCCGGAATATTAGTCGACTATCTAGTTCACTACGGCTGAAAATGTAGCTTTGGGACACAACTTAAGTGCATCAAGGGTAGTCTGAACCAGTTTGAACTGCACGTGAGACATATTGTACATTTGTCGTCCGCCACATTTCCTATTTGCTGTTCGCCAATGAAGCATGCGACTTGCGCCCCATCTCGACACTGTACTCTATTTTATGTGTTGTGCTCGTGCAGTGAGTCAATGATCATACGGTAGAATGAGCTTCCCGTAAACAATCAAAATAATATAACGAGGTTCATCCAGCAAGTGAAAACGTAGGTGAATTCAAAGCAAATTTCAACTGCTAGTCGTTCAATTTGTATTGAAAAATACCACTTTAAGGTCCTTAAAACCAAAGCGTTGCATTAGTAATTGGCGTTATAAGGGTGAGCTTTAAAATAGAGGAGGGAGTATGTAAGGTAATGCGATTTTCTCTCAAATTATTTGACTCACTGGATTCTCTAATGTCGTGATAAAATCAAACTATAAGACAACACAAAGACATCTCACATCACATAAAAATATATCATTGCGTAATGCTAAAGGGAGAGTGAAGGCAATGGTAGAAAATATTATGATAAAGAACTAGTTATAGTAGGCTACTACTACTATTTACTATTGCTTGCTTTTACCAATTATTGCACAGTAGACTTACTCTGCAAAATAAGGCTGCCTAAGTACTTGATTAATAACCAGTAATAGCCTAGATGTCCTGCAAGAAAGATATCTCGAACTAGTTTTAGAATACACTAAGAATCATACTCTGCATGATAGCAAGAAAAATATCTCGAACTAGTTTTAGAATCCACTAAGAATCATACATGCATGATAGCTCCTTTCTCCCTCGAGTTTCTGTCTGCAGGAATGTGTCTCTTTCACTCTTCATAAATTGTATTATGAACAAATAAAAGGTGCAAATGTTGGACAAGGATACGAAGTTTCACATTTTGCACTCAGTAGTTCTCAAGTTCTTTCATGGAAGGTTGTGATACTGTAAAATCATACAAGGAACGTTCCGAAGATGTATGGAAAATGATTTAAGAACGTATTGGGAAAAATATTGAAGATCACGCATAATACCTTTAAGACATCTTGTAAAACATCTTGAATACATCCTATCAACGGACATGGAATTAGGCTTATCTTTAAGACGCTTCTAAGACGTACTGAAGAGTTTCTAAGATATCCTAAAAACATTCTACAAGACATTTAAGGACGTCTTTAAGATATTTGTAAGATTTTGTGGTGTGTAAGTCTATAGTCAGGGAGTGTGTGTTGAAACGCATGCCTTGAAATGCAATGGGTTTGATTCCTAGCTCCTCCATGATATTACATTATGTTCAGAGGGTGGAAAGCGGTTCATTTAGAGTATCGTGGCGTAGTTTAAAAGAGTTAGGTTTGCTCATTACCCAAGTCATTTTAGATGTGGACTCTAAGTTCGCCAGCTGCACTCCAATGCCAGTATTATAACTAATAATCTGCCACGGACATTTAAAATTCCGTCATACTCTTATCTCTACTTAGTTTAAAACAAATTCTCCGATTCTTGGATATTACGGGTAAACTCGAGAACCACTGGATGGATTTTGATGCGGTTTTAACCATTCTGTAAAGGATATCTCGGAGATGATTTCTGTGGAAAATAATTTATTTATGATCAAAGGAAGCTGAGCAATAACTATTTCAGTAGAAAAGTCGAAAAAAAACTGGCGTCCGAGCGCTTTGTATGCTTACGCTGGGCAAACCGTTAAAAATAACTAAATACTATGAGTGTAAGAATTGGTCAGCATGAAAAGTTCTACAAAAAACGTCCGCGAGACCATATGTCTATCTTCAATACATCGCCCACTATAAGTGTTTTTACGTTTTAATTTCTTCCAACCATGTCCATTCAACTACTGAGGCGACAGTTTACGAGCTAACTAAGGGCGAGTCTATCATCCCTGTTACAGCCTAGCTAGCGGGCAAACCTATTGCCCCAGATACAGCCAGCAGCAAACCGTTGAGTCGTGTTGAGTTCAGACTTCTGATCAGGGTGGTTGTGTTTGGAGTTTCCCTGGAAGTGCAACTCGGGTTTTCTTCACTTCGCCAGTGAAACACAGTCAAGTTAAGATTGGACGGAAGGGGGATTTGAGTTTCATTCACCTCGCCATTCCCTGGAAGTGCAACTCTCATTTCGCCTGTGAACTTTTCGTTCCGCAAAAATTACAGTCAATTTAAGATTGGACGGAATGGGGATTATATTATATTAAATTATACTGATTGGCGTATAATCTCTACTTAGTATAAAACAAAGTCCCCGATTCTTGGATGTCACGGGTAATTTCGAGAACCACTGAATGGAGTTTGATGCGGTTTTGACCATTCTGTAAAGGATATCCCGAGGAAGGTTTCTGTAGAAAATAATTTCTTTATGACCAAAGGAAGTCAAGCACTAACGATTTCAGTGAAAAGGTCGAAAAAAAATCTGGCGTCCGTCCGCTTGTTAAGCTTACGCTGGGCAAACCGTTAAAAATATCTGTATACTATGAGTGTAATAATTGTTCAGCATGAAAAGTGCTACAAAAAAAGCCCGGGAGAGCATATCTCTATCTTCAATACTCGCCTACTATAAGTGTTTTTACGTTTTCATTTCTTCCAACAATCTCCATTCAGTTAATGAGGCGACAGATTACGAGCTAGCTAGGGGCGAGTCTATCACCCAGTTACAGCTTAGCTAGCGGACGAGCTTATTGCCTCAGATACAGCCAGCAGCAAACTGTCGAGTCGTGTTGAGTTAAAAACTTTAGAGAAGAGTTGTTGTGTTTGGAGTTTCCCTGGAAGTGCAACTCAGCTTTTCTTTATTTCGCCTCTGAACTTTTCGTTCCGCAAAATTCACAGTCAAGTTAAAATTGGACGGAAGGGGGATTTGTATTTCCTGCACCCCGCCATTCGTAAATTACGTCTGACAAGAATTTCTTGCACATGCATCTCCATGATAATATAATTAATAGTCCAGTCAGTGATTTTAACCCATCATGCTGAGACGTAAAAACGGATATTGGTCGTTGGTCATTGACATTTGGAAAAAAAAAGCGCTTATCACGTAATGCATTCATAACTGTTCCCGGGCGAAGCCGGGTCGGGTTGCTAGCTCCTAATAATAGGTGTATACACCAGTACACACACTTCATTAACACAGGCTTTCATACAATCTTAACACACCAGAGCTCTCACGGCAGTTCTCAATGTCGCAATCCTCCACATTAATCACAGTATACCAAAACGTTTGTCGACATCGCTTGCTATTTACACGCGTAGCTTGTGAAGACAAAGACATAGAGAGTGGTGGCCGGAATTCACTCTGTTTCTAGCCGCCGGCACGAGACTTATTGCAAATACTCAAAGCAACGGACAGGGAATGCTTTACGTCGCTAAGGACCGGCAGTTATTAGTATTACTCAATCAATTTTGCTGTACTCGTTTACAAGTGTAATTTTATTAATAAATAATCGATGTAATCGATTAATTCACGGAAAATGCTTAACGTAATCATCCTATCAATACGTAAAGAGGAGGCCACAACAACACTGTAAGCTTCGTGTTTGTCCTACACGATTTTCAAACGGAGAATGTTCATGATTAAAAATGTTAATGAACTTCTAAAGCCACGCTTCATTTGAATACGTAACCACAAGTTCATTGAAGAAAGTGAACCATGACTCATAGTAAAAATTTACAAATTATGAAATATAGAGACACCGCGCTCCCTCGGGATACGTATTGGAATTCGTATCCCAAAGTCCTGGGTTGATTCCTGGCTCTTGCAAGAAATGTATTTCTTGTCTGAGGGTGATAATGGGGCAAAATCAACTTCGTGAGGCAAAACTGAGAAAAGATGGGTTTCATGCCCACTTAAGGTGTCCTAAAAGTTGGTTTCCCAGTTCTAAACCAGGCAAATTTTTGGATGTCCCCCTTTTTCGAAATCCTGGCCCTAATTAAGAATACACACACTGCTACAGCCATCAAAATGACCCGGGTTGGTTGAGTTTTGTCCAGCCCCTTGGCTTATTGGTAAGCATGCTAGGGTTTGGCCCGAAGGTTCCCGAGTTCAATTAACGGCCGGACCGTGGAGATTTCAATCTCCTGTGTTTAATTCCCTTGGCTCGAAGACTGGGTGTTCTTGATGCCCTCATGAAGGAAATATGTGAATAAGATAAAAAGGAAAATTAAAAAGAACTAAAATATTAAATTAATAAACACAAGAATTTTTATGATCCATAACCTAATGAATAGATAGGGATAGGGGATACCGATTCCGTGGCCTGCCAGATCGTCTGATCTTAATCACTCGACTTCTTCTTCCGGTAGAGTATGCACAGGAACGACAACTGATCACTGAGGCCTGGTAAGCTGTTAAACCTCACATGTTACAACTAGCAAGGATATCTTAACAACGTCGTGCTGAAATCAGCATGAACCAAGGTAGTCAAATATTCGAAAAACTACTTGGCAGAATATGCAGGGAATTATGATTCCTACCTACAGACCACCATGTCACAGGTCCGCCTGGATACGTAACAGACGCAATACATAAATAAATAAAATAATTAATTAACTAATTAATTAAAAACAACCAAATAAATAAATAAGAAATATTTGAAAACACACCTTCGAACAAGTAGGTTTGGGGACATATCGCATCCACTATATATAAACGGCATCCTGTTCGGTGACTTAACTCCGCAACGGGAGCGATGGGTTATTTCGCAATCTTAACTTTGGAGAGTAATGACGTACGACTGGCACGTATGGAATCTATTCGTACTCCTAATAGAAACTTCTCCAGATCTAAAGCATTGTTATTCGCATCTTTAATGGTTTAAGACATTTTTACAGTTTTCCTCATTGAAATGACACTTCGATTTCAACTATATTGTCGACAAAGAATTCAGTGGTAGAGCTGTACTGAGGCAATATCGGATAAAGTACCAATGTTTTTAGGTTTGTTTTAATAAACGATATTCGTTAGGTTGCATTTTTAGTTATTATTACTTTTATTATTATGGGCCATATATTATCTGGGATACACTTAACCTCCTTTGGCAATGCAGTGGAATGACATCCACTATCAGATCGCAATGAATTGCGAGTGTTTTCCCCGTTGATACCACTTGTGTTCAAGCCCTTTATGCTAGATACATGATGGACGCCCCTCGTACCGTCACACAGAGAGAGAGAATCCTTGTATTCCCCTCCCACTGAATTATTTGTGAATGCTCTTTACAAGTTACTCCTGTGTGCTTATCACGCTCGCCCCTGGGTGGCAGCTTGCCGCGTGATCGTCCTTTGTTCGCCTGGTAGGCGACCTTGCAGGGGTGACGACTAACCTCGCTTGAAAGCTTATTAGCAGACAATAAATACGTAGGCTACTCGTACTTTACTGGAAAACCCTCCGTGGCTCAGGCGGCAGCACGCCCGCCACTCACCGCTGGAACTGTGGTTAAAATCCCGGTCACTCGATGTGAGATTTGTGATGGACAAAGCGGAGGCGGACGGGTTTTTCTCCGGGTACTCCGATTTTCCCTATCACAATTTTATTCCAGCATCACTCTCCACTATCATTTCATCTGTCATTAATTTAATCATTGCCACAGAGGAGTGCGACAGGCTTCGTCAGCCGGCATAGTTCATATCCTCGCCGCTAGATGGGGGCTGCATTCCGTCCATCCCTGACCCGGTCGGTCGACTGGAAGCAGGCAGTGGATATTCACTTTACTGGAAAGGTTAATAGGCTACGTGCAAATACTAAAAAAAGTTCTGTGTTATTACGACATGAATATATCGGGAGTATGCATGCCGCAGACATACCTGACATTAATAACAGTATTACCCATTTAAGATTTGATTGCCGCTGAGTGTGGCTGCGGCAGTGTTTGTTGTTTATTGTAGCAGCGGCCACGCAGGGCGAATCGGGGAGCACAGCGATGACAGAGAGCATTGTGCACATAAGTCAAGCAGCATTGTGCGTCACAGGAGCTCATATCACCACGGACAGTTAAACGATGACTGAGGCTACTGGAGCTGAGTCATATCCTACTCGCGCAACTGTACCTAACAACGAAGCAGGCCAACGTGTGACACAAGTAGACAGAGAATAGTTCTCATCTCGACCACTGGCATTCAATTCGTGAAAGGATAATAATAATAATAATTATTATTATTATTATTATTATTATTATTATTATTGTTATGATAATAGAAGCCTCCGTGGCTAAGGCGGCAGCACGCCGGCCTCTCACCGCTGGGTCCGTGGTTCAAATCCCGGTCACTCCATGTGAGATTTGTGCTGGACAAAACGGAGGCAGACAAGTTTTTTTCCGGGTACTCCGGTTTTCCCTGTCACAATTTCATTCCAGCAACACTCTCCACTATCATTTCATTTCATCTGACATGCATTTAATCATTGCCCCAGGGGAGTGCGACAGGCCTCTGCAGCCGGCACAGTTCATATCCTCGCCGCTAGATGGGGGCTTCATTCATTCCATTCCCTGGCCCGATCGGTCGACTGGAAGCAGGCTGTGGATTTTTTTCATAATAATGATAATAATAAGTAACAATAAAATAGAACTGTATTGTTAGTGGCCAATCGTCACGAAACATAGAAACAAGAAATTCATCCATGCATGGAACTATTGACAATGATAAAAGTTATATAGGCTATATCCAGAATGACTTGGCCCTATATTATTAATTAACTTGCTAAACAGTTTGGGCTGTTAAAGAGACTGGCACATATATGTTATATTGACGTCATCACCAATTTCGTCCACATTTATGGTACAGTATACGTAGGGCATGACTAGAAAACAAAGTAACAGAATTGGGTGCTCCTGGTGGCCAAATGTTTAGGACAAAAATCATTTTTGGCGTGGGTCAGGCGAGGCATGAGTCACGTATGTTAGCGAAGTTTCCAGGCAGCGATTGGCGCAACGGAAAGAGTACAGAACCGTAATCCAAGGGTCGTGGGGACGAGTCCCTATGTGGAAACAATTTCGTCTTGTTTTTATTTTTTATTTGTACGTTACTTACACTGCAAATAAAGTGAAATAATGCTCAATATGGACTATTGTATCTATTAATATAAGCATAAAAGTGACGAAATGGAAAGGCAAAGGAAATTTTAGGATAGAAAATGTATTTCCAGGAAGGGATTGCAATAATTAAGGTGTACATGAGAACGTCGTATATTGCATTATATACGTTTATGATTGTACAGTGTTGATGATATACACGTGCAAGGGGAAGCAGTAAATTTTTCGGCATCTTGTTATTTAAGAGTTGCTATAGAAAAATAAAATAAAAATACGTGGCTCATTCCTCAACCAACCTGAGCCAAAAATGCTAAATGCTTGGCCATCTGGAGCTCCCACGTTTGACACTTTCATTTCTGGCCGAACCCCGCATATGCCATAAATTTGGACGACATTGGTGAGTTAATGTTTAGTCGTCAACATGAAAGTTATAATGAATAAAAGGCATATTCAGCAATAAAGGGGGCCAAAATCTTCAGAAGTGCAATAACGGTGTATTTGCTTGTATTATTTCTCTTCATTTTTTTAGCATATGGCTTTTAGAGCTTGGAGTGTCCGAGGACATGTTCGGCTCGCCAGAGTTTGTGGCTGCTTCTGCGGACACCCATGGGGTGAGCTACAAGTACCGTCGCGTGTGGAGTGTCGTCTGGGGAGGAATGTGTGATTGTAAAGACGAGGATTTGGAAGGTAGCGGCTGTGGCCTATACTTAGGGACCAACCCCGGCATTTCCCTGGAAGGAAGATAGGAAACCACAGAAGACCATCTTCAAGGTGTCCGGCGGGGGGATTCGAACCTCCTCGCCTCCCGAATGTGAGCGACTGCCTGCAGCCACGCCGTAACGACCACGGCTAACTCACCCGGTCTCTCTTCAATGCCTCACCCAGATAAAAACAAAAACTACACCAACACTGTCTAAGGACAGGCTGTCCAACTCAACTACCCACTAGCCGACTCGGTAGAGACAAAGACGTGAGTGAGCCGAATTAGTTCCCAGTGTGAGTAACAAGAAGGATAAATGACAGGGTCTATCACGCTGAACGTCAACCAGAGCAAGTCTATCCAGCCTTACGAGGTAGGTACAAATAATTCGAGGACTACTCAGAGTGGAGCACTGCGCTATGATTGGGTGCCCTGGTACGTGTGCGAGAGGCATGCGTTAGGACACTCATGACATACAGTAGTTTGTTATTGTGACTCGGTCTACACCACCAACCATTGCCGTCTTGCAAGTGATGAACTCTTACAAACTCATTCTCCAAGCATAAGGAGATTCAGACACGATAGAATAGAGAAACCAGAGCAATAATTGACTGTACCATTAGTGATTTTCAATTTACTAAATTGATAAGGAGTGTTAAGGTATTCTGGGGCTACTTTGATGAAACAGACAACATACTTATCTGCTCTGAATTGAGAATAGTTAGACCTAACGTATCTGAGGTCTAATGATGCATGAAGCCGTCCAGCTTAGTCTGAATATCGTTACGTGTGACATCTGTTATCGGAAGTTGTAACTAACTTAGACTGAAATGACTTATAAAATTGATGTACGTTATTCATTGTGGGAAACATTCTTATTACTATTGTAGGCCATTTAAGCCATCTACCACGTCCTAGGCACCTGCCCATATTTGCTTGGAACAGTTCTATTAGATGGAATAGGATCCCACAATACTGCCCAATTTCAGGCCTTAGTTTGATTAGAAATAGCACATGGTGCATGTGTGCAGGATGAGGCTGGCGATAGGGTAACAGCTGTACCTAACTCCTCCACTGAGATAAGTAACCATATACATAATAGTATTCAAGTACATGGTCTAAATTAATTTCCATTTCATATATTATATTGTGTTGTTCTAAATTGCATACACGTGCATAGGCCTAATACCGGTACTCATCCGTAATTCACAAACCCTTATAACAAACTAAAATTATAACGAGATTTGAACTGTGATTCGTATCATAATAGTACATTATGCAACGAGCCTATAATGGCAATAATTAAGACACGAGTATGTTTACAAAACGAGCGTAAGCGAGTTTTATAATTTCCATACGAGTGTCTTAATTACCATTATAGGCGAGTTGCATACGACTGTTTATGTTCGACGATAATTATAACTATATTATATGTTTTAACATAAATATTCATAAATATCTGTTGCGATTCTGTCACTAGAATTTTGAGATCAGAGTGCAAGCGCTGGGTAGGATATCTCTGTTTTCCATGTGCTCTGATCGACCGACGCATGCGCTCTGTGTGCTTGGTAATGTTTACAGCCTGCCGATGTGCCGATGTCACTGAAGTCGTTTGAAAGCAATGCGCTGTGTTGAAAATGGAGTTGGGGATATTAAGGTATATACAGTGCTATTTCTAGTCTCATATTCGCCAGTTTATTTACGCGGACATATGCACGGTGCACTTTCGGTAATTTATATAGACATGTTGGATTTTGAGCGCATGCACGAAGGTATCCTTACCTAATTGGTCAAACAACTGTTTCTTGAGCTCTGATTGGTGGGAGAAACTGTTTCATAATGAAAAATAGTGTTATAATGAGCCTCATTATGATACAGTTTTCTGACACATAATGTTTACATTTCGACATCGTGGAACATAAACACCATTTAAACGCACTACCATTTGTATCTAATAATAATGTTATTGGTATTACGTCCCTTTTAACTACTGCGCCTGTTAGAGATGCCGGGGTGCCCCTTTTTCGCCCCGAAGGGGAACTATAACGTACCAGTAAATCGACTGACACGGTTCCCTCCTATTTGAGCACCCTCAAAGGCTAACTGGCTGAGTCAGGATTCGATCCAACATTACACTTCCTTGTTAGATAAAATATTTGTGTATAAATTTAAACCTGAACATTGTGATCAGCAGGGGCGGATCTAGGGGAGGGCGAGGAGGGCGACCGCCCAGGGCCCCGCGGTCCTGGGGCCCCACGCTATGGATTTTTTAAAATATAATTAATTAATTAATTATACTTTTCAAAGTTTTTGGGAAAAAAGAAGAAAGTGCCAGAATAATACATGAAAATATATTGTGTTGTAACGCTCTCCTTATGGGGAATTAACGAATAAATAAATAAATAGGCTATACTTTTCAAACTTTTCAAACTAATTTATAATTCTTGTTTTTTCAGTGCAGCTATGACCTCCATTGACCGTTTAGCAGGTTTAGATTTCAGTGAAATAATAGAAGACTTCAGCCGGAAAAACGTGGCAAAGTAGACTAATATTTTAATATTTCATAGTTTATAATCTTCTTCAAAAGGTTTCTTTCATATTATTAAAAACATGTGCTGTAGTGTATTCAAAATATTGTAACTGTTCTTTATTTTATTATGATTACAAAACTACTTTCCATTTGATATGATATTTTTTATTTCCTATTGTTGTGGGCCCCACCTTATCATATCGCCCAGGGCCCCGCAAGGCCAGGATCCACCACTGGTGATCAGGATCTGACGATAACCTCTTGAAGGTCAAAACTCGTGTTCTAAAATTGACCCACTATAACAGAGATCATAACAAACACGTGAAATTTTTCCAGAAATGTTATTAACATGACATATATATTGTACCCCGTCCAGTCATTGGGAAAATTCTTTCTGACCGACTCAAGAGTTACAACTGACAGTTTGTGTACGCAACAACGAAAGAATGGTTTCAAAACTTAAAATTACATCCTGCTACGAGCTAAGAATCCTCAAATGCCGATAGATATCGCAGTTCGAGCTATGGAGTGCTGATACGAACTATGAAGTTGAAAGAGAAGAGTGAAATCTTAAAAGTAGCCTATCGCTCCAAAGAAGACAAATGGGTGGGGCGAAATGTACTGATGCATCCGAGATGAGAAGTAAGAACTTCAGTGAAGTCAATTCCTGATCTCTAAGTTTTATATAATCGTACTAGACATGTTCCATGAAGTGTTTGGATCTCTTGGTGTTATGCAAGGGCGGTTACCTCACACTAACGCAATTGACTCATCCCTGTGTAAATAATAATAATAATAATAATAATAATAATAATAACAATATCGTATGTCCTCCCGAGCTGGGTGCAGGCTTTGTTATTTGATGTCCAGACGGCAGCTTGCATGTCGAGTTTTGTTGTTCCTTGGAACGCTATGAATTTCAAAGAGGTTAGTTATCTAAGCTCTTTGACACGATAGCGCTTTCTAGTAGAGAAAGTACGAACTCTTTTGTGTTGTTGAAAAATCTTGAGACTAATTTTGCCACTATGAACACGGCCTACTGAATTCAAATGGGTTCTTTAACATGCCAACAACGTATGAAATGCATGCCGTGATTTTTGTCTCCTTTCAAAAAATATCACTTGCCACGGCCAGGAGCGAACCTGCAAGCTTGTGGTTGGAAGTCCGATACGATAACCACTCACCCACCGTGGCAAGCATCCCCGTGGTAAAGACTTGAAGACACACAGCCGCCCTTCTACCGTCTTTGTTTCTCCCCTGAAGAAAAACGTAAGCGACCAAAGAAGCCTCATTCCCTTCATTGCCTTCTCAGCAACCAAAGAGGGTGGACGGTTACTAGTCTCTTATCATCCCCAATGCTTGCAGTAACGCTAACGAAGTAGAGGTGATTTGGCTGAATAAGGGCCGCGGAGGTAACCTGTGTATCAGGCTCAAGCTCACTTCCCCCTAACATGTTTGTATCTTATGATCTAATATGTCCGAAATATATATATAGGGTCTCACTCAAGTATTATCAGCAACTTTACTCCAGTGTTCTTGGATATACTTTCAACTGCGTTGTTTAAATGTGTCGGGAGAAGGCTGGCAGGTACGTCACGTAACATGCAGTATTAACGAAAAACGCGATTTGAATTGCAGAAATCATCGTTAAACTTAAATATTATCGGACAAATCGACAGAACTGTCTAAGGAACTCAGTTGAGGTATCCTTTCAAGGATATTTACTGACGTGACCAAGCAGCAAGTACATAAGTTGGTTTTTTAGTTTTGGCACCTTAGTTATAACTGGATTAATAACTCACTTAGATGGTTACAAGTTTCACAGGCCCTCGATGTAGTCCCCACCGTTGCGTACAACGTGTTCCCAGCGATGCGGAAGTCGTTGGATCCCGTTGGCTCTGCCCAATCTATTGATGATACGAAGAGAGCGCTCGGCAGCCTGCTTAACGTCATTGTCATCTTCATCTTCGGGATGAGATCATAGTCGCAGGGACTGATGTCGGGAGAATATGGGGGGTGATAGAGGACCTCCCAGCCCCAGCGATCCAACAATGCCGACACAACGCCTGCGGTGTGTGCCCTAGCATTGTCATGCAGAACGATGGGCGGTGTAACCATGTGGTGGCGCCGTTTCCTTCTCAGAGCTCCTCGCTGATGGTCTTGCAGAAACGAACAATAGTACGCCGCATTAACGGTTTGCCCTCGGGGAACAGTATGGCAGCGCTTCCGTACCATTGAAGACGTTAAGCAGTCTGCCGAGCGCTCTCTTCATACCATCAAGAGATTGGGCAGTGCCAACGGCATCCAACGACTTCCGCATCGCTGGGAACACGTTGTACGCAACGGTGGGGACTACATCGAGGGCCTGTGAAACTTCGAACCATCTAAGTGAGTTATTAATCCAGTTATAACTAAGATGCCAAAACTAAAAAACCAACCCATGCATAATTAGTATTATTTGAAGCAGTGGCTTCATTGATAGCATAGCGTAGCGATATGCAGTGAGATTAGGACATTTGCGTGAGCAGACTCATTCAAAAATTGTTCGAAACTAAAGTTATTATCGTTGTTGAAAGTTCACCATCGATTTGTTCTGGATATTGCATTAACATCATAAATAACTAATCTTGAGCCATCTATCGATTGGTGCGTTAAAACTGATCTTTATTTGTATACCTGTTAGCAATCACAAAGATATTGCCTGTCTATTTAAACTGAATGCCATATGATTTAGCCTATATCTATCTATCTGTATGTATACATGTATATATATGTTACGTGATAGTTTGTCTGTCTGTATGTACTGCTCGAGTCCAAGCTGCGTGAACCTGAGAGGAATGTGCATCGCGGACTATTATTAGTGGTGTCGACGAGTGATGAGGTTTCTCGGTCCGTACATACAGTAGTACAGAACCAAATACATTGGTCGGTGACTCACTCAGTCATTCCTAACACCACAGTGGTTTGAGCAACGGCTGAATGTTAGCAGTATTGGAATAGAAAGGAATACCATATATCACGGTGGGCTGTTGACAGATCCTTCTCTTCACGCCCGACCCTTCCCTGCTCTTTCTCCTCACCCCGCAAGTTAATAGAACTTGGACTCGACCAGTAGGTATGTCCCCTATGCGTTCATATACCATTCATCCGATTGCGATGAAATTTGGGTTAGTAGTTGTGTGCACTCCAGGGAAGGTTTCTATACAGCGTCTCTACCTTAAAAGACAGTACGCATTAAATGGAGCGCGCTGATGCCAGATCTGCTGCATATACAAAGTTCTGCAAGGCCGGGCACAGATGTAACATAACTCGTATACAGGCGTGCTTTTACGCAAAACTCGGGAAATTTCGAAAATATTTGTTTCTTGTATATAACTTTACCTCATGTTTTGAAGCGAACGACGGTACAATATTTAGATACGATACACTGAAGCTCAAAGCGCGATTTTAATGCAGACATTATAATAAATTAAAATTTTCAATTATTCATGAAAATTATAATATTATAACATGTTATAATATTACATTTTCTCGAATTTCATAGGATATAAGAAATTATAATATGACATATAGTAATAATAATAATAATAATCATAATAATAATAATAAAATATTGTGGTTCACGTAATTTACCCAATTTTGTGTTGTCAAGTGGTGGTATGCAGCCGAAATTAAATAATTAATTTCTTGTTTCTTGAATGAGGCATTGTTCAATTTTATATAGTTCTTCACTTGCGCCCATACCATTTCTATGGGTTTAAGTTCACTGTGGTTTGGTTGTGTGGTATGGTGGCAAGCAAGGAACATATTTCTCTGCTGTGATAGCCTACATTGTCTATTACTAGAATAGATCCTTCGGGAACATTAGGCAACAATTGCTCGGTGAACCACTTTTCATACACTTCACCTGCCATTTCCTCGTGGGTGGCTGCCGTGTTCTTTTGGCATAGAAACGTTAACTCTGCACCATTAACAAACCCTTGTTCATTCCCGGGACAAACAAAGGCAAACTACGGAAACCACTTCGAGGATGGCTGAGGTAGGAATCGAACCCGCCTCTTCTCAGTTTTGTCTCATAAAGTTAAGTACACCCCGTTCCAGCCCTCAGACCATAAATGCATTTCTTGACAGAGCCGGGATTCAAATCCGGGCCTACACGGTGACAGCACAGTGACAGCCAAGAATGCTAGCCACTACACAACGAGGCGGACAATTTATTAAGAACACAAGCTCCACTTCATTTCACAGTTTAACTTCACACCATCATCTACCCTCCATCAAACGCAGTCGGTGATATACGTGTCACCTGAGTAAACAAACGATCGCTGCATCAACGCTGCGCTGGGCGGGAGGACTACGCGAAGTGCGATAACTTATGAATGCTATCTGATATCGAGCTCTGGTTTGTTTTAAAAACTATTTCAGACATTATTGAACATTTCTTCTCGCTTAGTCACCAACGTAAAGTCAACAGCAAAAAGGTTTTACGCTACGTAACTTTTCTGTGACACCATCCCACATTTTCCAAGTAACATTTAAGAAAAAACATCATAACTTTCTTATAATGAAAATAATTACTGCCCTGAGAAATAGGGTATCTTCTACCAACATAAGGCAATATAAAAATAAATTCTTGATCGGTTGCGATCATTAGTTCATAATCTATGGCGTGATAAGTTTTATATGTGCAAAAATATAGAATCGCGCAAAAATATTGCGCCCGATGACGCATGTTTGCTCAGATAACAGAGACTAAAACTTATGCTGGAATTTAACTGAACATACCCTGTGAGCGGCGGGAAAAAGCTGAAGTAATATCGCTTATGATCATATTTTTATATATTTTGGACATTCCAAAAATCAATTATAATTATAACCAAGTAATTCTGCATATTTGAAGTACAGCATACTTCGTAAATCAAGGAAACTATCAATTTACGCGGTCAGCTCATATGCTGAGAGCACGCCATATGTGGTAACACCAGTTCCTATTTGTCTTTGGATGAGATAACATCGATGTGCATGTTGGAGCACAAGTGAAAGTACGTTCGTGATGGGAAACCATGTGGCACGAAAAATCTGCGGATATTTTTCTTATGGATAGCCATCATGGCATTATTTAACAACTTAAAGATTGAAGACATTCATTATTACATAAACTGTGAAATATTTTCTTTCTCCGAAGTGAAATGACGGACTTGTGTGAAGTAAACTTTACGACCGCATGGTCTCACTCACACACACACACACACACACACTTCAGTGTTATATAAACTGTGTACTTAATTAACTGTATAACTGTACAAAATCTACGAGAACAATCTTCATTTGCCGGATGGGCAGTATTTTTGATTTAATTTTATGTTAATATTTTTGTGTAAATATCAGTGCAAGTCACGAGTGAGTGTCGCACAAGCGACAAAGGCTAGAGCCAGTGGCGGAGTGAAAATGGGCAATTTTTTACCGCATATTAGCTGCAGTGCGCGAAAGTTTTCTTTAATTATGTGCTACGTTATTACCAACGCTATCATTACAATCATGCTAAACCAGCAGATCTTCAAATACAACCCCAACCACGAGATGGCATGTGATTTTTAAATCATGCATGGGGAATTGGCAGTGGAAGATGTCCAGACACAATGAGAAGATAATCTAAAGCCATACACGAGACCGCATATAACATCTCGTGGCGGGACTCGAACCAAGTGACGCTGCATCTGTAAGTCAGATCAAATATTTATAGCGTATTGTAAGAGTTGGAAAACAGAAGATTAGTTTAATTTGGTTTCATTTATTTAGAGCACAATGCAGGTAGTTTATTATAAGACGCGTGTGGAAAATAATAGTTTTATTACACATTTATACACGCCAGGAAGGCTGGATTTTCAATGCTAATTTCGTATCGTTTCAAAACAGTTATTATCAACTTTTAATTTTTCAGGCTGATGACAAATAAACTAGTTTGACAAATGTTAAATCGAGGCCAAGGTTACGAGCCAAGTTCACTACACAGCACACTCGATTCTAGGCAATGCATCAGTATAGTGTTTAGAAGGCTGTGACATTCTTAACATTATTACAAGTGGAATGCAGAGTTCCGTTATTCACATTTGTTGGCCAGATCAATACTTGAAAACAGGTTTATTTCTTTACGAGAAGACATGCAGGCAATGAATGCAACTGTATTTCGTAACCAAATGAACGCAGGTTCGATTTATTCAGGAAGAGGCAATTTTATAAATGCACACACACAGTTAGCTTGTATCAGAAACCTTTATGTTTATTTAAAGCGTTGTCAGGATGTGTTTTCTGTACACATAATTTTATTACCAGCAATTCAAACGTGTATCAATTAGGAATCCACACTTTTGTAAATTAACGTTATAAGAGTATCATATGAGTCGTGACGGTGGATTAATACCTCCGACATTGTTATTGTGGTTATATCGGTGGCAATGAACTATTTGAAGTCGTACCAAACCGAGGGCGCCTGGATCAATGGATCCGAAATAAGAGTAAAGTAATTGGTGAAGACATAGGATGTCTAATAAGTATGATGAAATATTGGTGAAGACACATGGTGTCTCGTAAACTATTAAACTATTGAGTTATTTGCTTAAGTTGGAGACACGTTACCTGAGTACACTGAACGCTTTTAAAGGTCCATAAACAGAACAACGATACTGTCATGGATAAATAATTGTGTGAAACTTTAATAATCAAAAACAGGATTTTGAGAACTAACAAATCTTATAATTCCCCCTGAGTCTAAATAAAATTTATAAGCATTAAAAATAAACTATTTTATGGACCAAATGATAACACTTAGATATTGTTAAGTTATTTTAGATACATTTTGATACATTTTCACATGAATAATCGACAACTAATTGGTGATGTGATAACAGAAGCACACACATCAGATTAGTAGCAATATGAGTCGATGTAATTGTTTTAATTACTATCGCATTTGCAGGCTTTCCTATATTTTTCTACTTTCTTAACACTTTGACACTATTACCGTTTGTTACAAACAGTAACAAATCGAGTACGCAGGCAGTGCCAATTGCACAACCATAGGAGTGCTGAATTATTGTATGCATTTGTGTTGTATTAGCATAGCTTTTTTTTATTCAGCAACATTGTGCACATAGCTTGATTTTCTTAGTAATAAACGCATCTCGTTTATTAATTAATGACATTTAGGACTAGCTAAACACTTAACTCTAAAGATAAATGTTAGAGATGGCATCATCATAGCATAAGACAAATTTTCCCCTTGCTACTAAATGTAAATGTTCCAGTATTTGTAAACAAGTAAATGTCTTACTTTGCTGGATTCTTTTGATGGTTGATCCACCCGTAAGTTATTTCGATGTAATTGCTTAGGGCCGATCTTACGTGCCATTCTCTTAGCTTGTTCATTTTGTCGAATTTTGTATTAGGACCATGAGAGTAATTTAGATCTTGTTTACGACCTTTTTTATATTTTCTTTCAGGGCAGAATATTATCGGACTAGCCGTTTGCAACTCTCATCCTAGGCTAGGGATCTATTCTCAATAAAATTTATTTGTGATTTTAACATAAGGCTGACCTGTCTTTTCTTGTTTAGTTTTGTTATCGATGCATTTCTCTGAGCTGGTTAAAGATCGAACCTCACTAATTCCCGACACCCCCGAGTGCAGACTTTGTGCTACACCAGCCTATGAATGTATCGTCCCCTATACTTGTGTGTCAACTGGAAGAGGGTCTCGGAAGGGTCATTTGAAACTGGTGGCGTCCCGAAACCTTCGGCCAGCGGGCACAATATCGTAATTGTGAACATTGGGCCATGTGTTAATTATTTATGGCTTTTAATATTACATCATCATGAAGAGCGGAAAATTCTCTATAAGACCACGCAAACAATTTCTTACAATTGCCACTTTCAATTATTGGGAAATGGCAACATCGCCGGGGTAGAAGAGGACGAAGCGAATTGCAGGACATATGAGTGCGAGTGAGAGGCAAATACTACATTTAATTCCATACTGTCTTTTAAGGTAGAGACGCACTATAGCTACAAATTATTTATGTTACACAAGGGGGTGACTTAACAGAAAGCCTTAAATCCCACAGTAACCCAATCTGTATACTGTATACTTATGACACCGCAATGCATGGTGTGAGAATGGCTTGTTGATTCATCGCGAGGTGGCATGCTATCTCACCACAGCTCGAATGCAGGCTGTAATATTGTCTAATCACTTCACACTGATTATCTCTTAATTTTATTTTTACCAGCTTGCAGGGTTCAGTGGTAAGGTGCAGTTCTTAAAACAGAAATCAAGCTTGGCTGCCGGTTCAAATACGGTCATGGCGTGCGAATCAGTAAAAGTCCCTTATGCGTTCATATACCATCACCGACTGCGATGAAACTAGGGTGAATTGTTGTGGGCACTCCAGGGAAGGTTTCTGGCTTAATAAATCCATTTTACAATAGGTAGCGCACGAGAAGAATCAACAAATGAGTGACTGCGCGCGAATCGTTTCAAGTCCCTTATGCGTTCGTATACCACTTATCAGATTGCGATTAAACTTAAGTGAATTGTTGTGCACACTCCAGGAAAGGTGTTTACACATAAGTAGAGCACGAGTAGAAGTTCTTTGAATTAAAAATCCATTTTTCAATAAATGGCGAGCGAGTCGTTTCAACAAATGAACTTCGGTGAACATTTGTGCACGTCCTAATTTATTTGGTCTGTTACTACGCAAGGACCGAGAACCCCACACGCCTGTCATCATAGGCCATATCGTCATCCATGCGATCCACATTCCTCTGAGATTCACGGAGCTGGGACCCGAGTAACTCGCCAACAGCTCATTTTCTAGATGCATCACCGACTGCGATGAAACTTGGGTGAGTTGTTGTGTGCACTCCAGGGAAGGTTTCTGGCTTAGTATATCAATTTTACAATAGGTAGCGCACGAGTAGATTCAACAAATGAGTGACGGTGCCCGTGTAGATTCAAGTCCTTTTTACGTTCAAATACCATTCATCCGATTGCGATTTAACTTTAGTGAATTGTTGTGCACACTGCAGGAAATGTATTTACAATAGGTAGCGCACGAGTAGAAGTTTTCCGAATTAGAAAATCAATTTTACAATAAATGGCGTGCGAATCGTTCCAACGAATGAACTTCGTGAACATTTGTTCACGCCCCAATGTATTTCGTATGTTATTACGCAAGGACCGGGAACCCCGCATGTCTGTCATCATAGGCTATATCATCAACCATGCAATCCACATTCAGATTCACGGAGCTGAGACCCGAGCAGTACGCCAACAGTTCATTCTCTAAATGCAACGTGTATCGGCCTAAGCCAGAAAAAATGGCTGAGAATAGGAAGATTTCAAATGTAGAAATCTGAATTACCTATATCCGCAAATGACCTAGATGTTACGAAATTACAATTCAAACATTTATTTTAATTCTTTTTTTTTTCTTTCTTTCTTTCTTTCTTTCTTTTTTCTTGGGCTGGATGTGTGGCTCAGCGGTAACGTTCTCGCCTTCTGTGACCAAGGTTGCAAGATCGAAACCTGGCGCAGGAAGTTGGCATTTAGGGGTGTGCAAATGCGAGGGGCTGTGTCAGTGGATTTACTGGCACGATAAAGATCCCCTTCGGGCCAAAATTCCATCATCCCTCGACTCGACTGCGAATCGTTTCAAGTCCCTTATGCGTTCATATAGCATCACCGAACGTGATGACACTTGGGTGAGTTCTTGAGTGAAATCCAGGGAAGGTTTCTGGCTTAGTAAATCCATTTTCGAATAGGTAGCGCACGAGTAGATTGAACAAATGAGTGATGGCGCGCGAATCGTTCCATGTCTCTTATGGGTTCGTATACCATTCATCCGATCGCGATTTAACTTAAGTGAATTGTTGTGCACAATCCAGGAAAGGTATTTGTAATAGGTAGCGCACGAATAGAAGTTTTACGAATTAGAAAGTCTATTTTACAAAATATGGCGTGCGAGTCGTTTCAACAAATGAACTTTAGTAAACATTTGCGCAAGGCCAAATGTATTTGGTCTGTTACTTAGCAAGGACTGGGAACCCCACACGTCTGTCAACATAGGATATATCAGCATCCATGCGATCCACATTCCTCTCAAGTTCACGGAGCTGGGACCCGAGCAGTAAGCCTACGCCAACAGCTTATTCTCTAGATGCAAGGAGTATCGGACTAAGTCAGCAATTAAGGTTGAGACTAGGAAGATATCGAAGGTAGAAATCTGAATTTCCTATATCAGTTTTAAAATTTCACATGTTCGTCTAGTAACCGTTTCCTTTTCCATTAGCCTATTATTATCATTAAGGGTAAATGACCTAGATGTTACAAAATTACAATTCAAACACTTCTTTTTATTCTTTCTTTCTTTCTTTCTTTCTTTCTTTCTTTCTTTCTTGGGCTGGCTGCGTGGCTCAGCGGAAACGTTCTGGACTGCTGTGACCAAGATTGCAGGATCGAATCCTGGTGCAAACAGTTGGCATTTGAGAGTGCGTAAATGCGAGGGGGGCGTGTCAGTAGATTTACTGGCACGTTAAAGATCCCCTTCGGGAAAAATATCCGTCAACCCGGCGTTTCTAAAAGCCGCAGTTATTAAAAGGGACGTAAAATCAATAACATTATTATTATTAACTTACATTATTTCTCTGTCTTTGATCAGCATTGCAAAGCATGCCGGGTATAGGTAGTAGAGTATAAATATTATTTGGGATAACTTCCACCGAAAAATTTAAATAACTCAATTGAAAATATCTTCAAAAACACTACAGAAAAACCGCGGAACTTACTTAGGTGGAACTCTTAGGTAAGACTTTGTGGTATTGCGTAAAACCTGTCTATTAACTTCCATTTTTAATGAAACATGTACATTGAGTGCTATACCCATTATATTACTTCTTAAATAGTGTTAAGAATCCCTTGAAGAGTCATCCTCGGTCGAAACTGCGCGCAAGTGGTAGCCTATGCAAATTATATGCTGCTGATAAGAATGTCAATCGTAATTTGGTGCCAATAAAACACGCAGTCAATTTTTGCTGTATGTTGTCTGTTGTAGAGTTGAGATTTTATCGCAAAACTGTTCCTAGGCCTACTCAGTTCACTACTGTACACAATCCATCGGTCATCCTTCTCAGGAAGTAGCTATTCTTCCATCCACATAGTGTGTTTGACAGCTGCATGGAACCACTATTCGTGTTTGTGTTTCTGGAAAATGTAAGACCATCAATTTATCCCGGGTGGCAATTCCACAAACAATTAGCTTTATCGGCACAATTTCAGTGATTATATCAGGCGCTTCTGGACCACTGTATGATAATCATAGCGGTATTACGACACATCTCCCAATTCATCATCAAATGCAGATAAAATCAATCATGATCCATTTCGAGATTTATAAGCCAATGCTCGGAAAATCCATAGCAACTTGTTTAGCTCCGAGATGGAATCACTGGTAATGAGTTGTCCACTAAATACACTAGTGTAATGGGTATCAACCAGAATATATATAGTTCATTATTTTACGCCTCGATGCCATTATATAATATTAAGTGTGGCACAAGGGAACATTGTATGGAGCCGTTACACAACACCACATATCACAATATAAAGCCTACTATTTTTATTACTACAACACTTGCCACGGTGAGTGAGTGGTTATCGTGTCGGACTACCAACCCCAAGCTTGCAGGTTTGCTCTTTGCGTGGTAAGTGATTTTTGAAAGGCGACAAAAATCTCACCACGCATGTTATACGTTGTTGGCATGTTAAAGAACCCATTTTAATTCCTTAGGCCGTGTTCATAATGGCAAAATTAATCTCGGGATTCGGGGCAGATGACCTCGTAGTTCCTCCCCTTAAAACAACAATAACTAACTAACTAACTAATCTCGGGATTTTCCGCCAACACAGAGTTCCTCCTTTCTCAACTAGAAAGCGCTATAGTGTCAAGGAGCTTAGATATATAAACCCCTTGACTTTCATAGCGCTCCAGCGAACGACAAAATTCGACATGCAAGCTGCCCTATGGGCGTCAAATAACATAACTTACACCCGTTACTCGAGGCCATAAGATATTAATATATTAACTGCTACAACTACTACTAAAAAGAAGCAAAGCCAACTCCGTACATGGCATGGAGCCCCTAGGAGTAGTGGAAGGTACAGGGATCGAACCCACTCCCTTAAAGTTAGTAGCTAACCGCCTCTACCGACGGCGCTACGCATCCTCCTTACAAATACTGCTACTACTACTACTTGTATTTCTCCTAGCATCACTACCACAACAACAATAATGAATTGGATATAAATGTAAAATCTTTAGCCTATTTAAAGTTAACTTTGAATGAAACTACTGACAGTACTGATTGTATTCAGTCATTTAATGTGAATAATTATTATTCTGTAATGCACTAACGTAGAGGAATTTTTTTAATTTTTTATTTTATTACTTATTTATTAACTTAATTATTTATTTTATTTATTTATTTTATTTATTTATTTATTATTTTACATTTTTCTTTATTATTTTGAGATGATTGAATATTTCCTTATCTACAGTAATTGTTAGCAGCACGTTAAGGTAAAGTCAATAGTTTGCCAAGGTGAGAGATTAGACCGTAAAATGTGTTGTTAAATTGTTGCGGAGATATACTCGTAGAATGCCAGTGAAATATTTCGCGCGCCCACCATGTTGGATTGGTAGAACATGTTAAAATTCGAAAAGCACGGTCGTGGTCGGACGAAGTTCTTACCGAGTTTCATTGAAATCGCTTCGGACGTTAAGATTCTATTAGAGGAACACACACATACCCACATACACACGGACGAAAGGTGATCACTAAGTCCACTCTTTTTATAAATGAAAATAGTCTTAAAACGTGGATTAATTATACACTTTCCTAAGTAAGGTGTGTAAATGGATCACATACTTCGTTCGTGATGCGAACAGCAGAAATCCCTAATACAGTTGCACACACTACTAAAGTCTTCACATAAAGACTGGTTATCAGACTAATTCTAAACACACCCAAATACACGGGCTTACAAGACCACGATGTCGCAGAGCTCCTAAAAGGATCAGCAACTACTATCTTACATACTAATTTATTTACATGTCTTCGGACACTCCGGGCACTACAAGCCATACGATAAATAATAATAAAAAAAATTTAACGGAGGAAGAAAGAGCTATATACATAATATAATACTCTACGTTGGTTTTGCGGGAGCTGCGAGCAACAAGCAAGATAATGTTTTAAAGTGCAAGATTGCACACCGTTTGAACACAACTACAAACTTATAAAATGCATAGCTGGAAACTTCTCATGGACGATGTCAATCTGCACACGACTCTTACTTCAAGAAATATAACTACAATTGCAGCAGTCAAGCTGTACGCTCTCTGAAAGGAACGACGTTTAAGGAAAATGTAGGAGTGAGATCACTTAACGTGACGTCCAAACAGACCTAGGCTATGTCAAAAATGATTGAGGAATTGTTAACAATAACAGCGATAAGCAACACTCGGAGTTTCCATGAAAACAAACATGTACTCGTAGATCAAGAAGATAAATGATGATCACAGTGCACAGGAGAATGTTGAATTATTATTCCCTGTTTACATACATACGAGTAGCAGGGTTTACTGATGACACGTTTCTGTTATGGCAGCCTTGAAGTGCTCGCGTTGTATTTCCATTCCGTCTTCAATCATTTTTATCTAGCGTGAGTATTCCAGTCAGAGGGGTTGCGGCTGAAAGTATTCGATAATTATCCTGAAGCCGACATGCCGAATGCGAGAGGAACTTCAATATGCAGGGCGTGAAATAGTTTAGTAGGTCAAAGTGTGCATCGAAACAAGAAGTAAATGTCTGATAAGCGTGGGCTCTACAGAGCCTACTTTCTGAGCTCTGAACTCTTGTTTATAGGAGGCATGGAACACTCATACATCGCCACGAACGATGAAAAACAATAGTACATTATGCAACGAGCCTATAATGGCAATAATTAAGACAAGATTATGTTTATGAAACGAGCGAAGCGAGTTTTATAATTTCCATACGAGTGTCTTAATTACCATTATGGGCGAGTTGCATACGACTGTTTATGTTCGACGATAATTATAACTTTATTTAATTTAATTTTATGTTCGAACAGAAATATTCAAACATATCTGTCGAGATTCAGTCACTTGAATTTAGTGATCGGAGTGCAAGCGCCGAGTTTGCTCTCTGTGCTTTACAAGTTCCCTGACCCACGCATGCGCTCTGTCTGCTTGGCAATGCCATATGTTTACAGCCTGCCGTCTGCACCAGCATTCACTCAAACTGTCACTGAAGAGATTTGAAAAAGTGCCCTGTGTAGAAATTGGTGTTGGGGATATTAAGGTACAGTGCTATTTCTTTTCTCATATTCGCCTGTTTATTTACGCCAACATATGGGACAGTGCACTTTCCATGTCGGTAATTGATATAGAAGGATGCTGTGTTGCAATCTTCTGGACGTAGATTCAAACATTTCTTGCATATGTCATAGTATTTTCTTATTACCTTAAAGGATCGTGCTGATTTTGTCTTTGTGTTTGCCATTATAACTACAATGGTTGATCTGATATCTTTTACATTGTCAACATTCAAATCATGTAATTCATGTTCGACATGTTGGATTCATTGTTCAAGTGAGAAGCTATCAAGTACCTAATTGGTCACACATCATACATCTTGAGCTCTGATTGGTTGGAGAAACTGTATCATAATGATAACTTGTACTTTAATGACCATCATTATGATACAGTTTTCTGACATATAATATTTACATTTCGAAATCGTCGAACATAAAGTCTGGTTATAAAAATGGGCTGTTGTTGATGATGATTCTTTAGGCACTTTCTTACATCAAGGTCATTTAGCCCTGTGTACTTGAATGTGCGTAAAATGTGTCTGATAAACTGTGTCACTGTGATGTCTTTACTAGTGTGTGTATTTGTAATTGAGGTAGGATTCGGGTAGGAAGCGACCGTGGCGCAGCATTTGACTGGAGTAGAAGTGGGAAACCACGGAAAACCACTTCCAGGATGGCTGAGGTAGGATTCGAACTCGCCTCAATATTAACACATGAGGCAGAGTGTACCCCGTCCCAGCCCTCATACCAGAATTAAATTTCTTGGCAAAGCCGGGAATCAAACCCGTGCCTACGTGGTGCCGACCAAGAATGCCAGCCACTACGCAATGAGGCGGACTATTAATACGTGCAGAGTAGATGTATTGGCACACGGTCAAACAAGGTCAGTTGTGTAGTTCCTGTTGTGAAGTTCTAGTCATGTTAGTGTAACTCGGGTACATACCGACGTGCGTTACTTACTTTGAAAGGCAGATAAATGCATTGCAATGGACATCACACGTAACACCTCCAATGAACAAGTGTTTAGATCTAAAGAAATAGAGGCTGTAGGGGCCGTGTTTATTAGGCATTGTATTCATGTTTTGATACCCCCGAAATATTGGATACAATTTTAATACCCTATTGCTCAGTTATTTAACGCATTAAAACAAACGCAATAATATTATTTGATAGATAATATTAATTATTTTACGTGCTTTGCTATTATGCAGTCTATTTCCATAACATTTCATGAAAATACTTGTTAGTACTGTATATTTTGAAGGAATATGTATATTTGTCCTTTGACCAGCCATCCGACCAGCTGCTGCAGGATAAAGGAATTTGGAGGAGGAAAGGAGAAACACCGCGTTGTGTGAGCTATCAATGGGAGAGATGTTGTGTGGAGAGTTATTGTAGAATAAGTGCAAGAAGAGCTTGCCACAAAAATCCTGCGCAGATCTCCGGCCAAAGTTCGGGTGGGCTCGGTAGTAGCAGAACACGCCCCTCCCATTTCGCTTCAGTTGTTCGCTGGCAGCAGTTCTGAACGAACCGCCTGCCCAGCCGGAGGCTTGGCATGCTAAACTGTGAGATCTCAGCGCGTGTATGTAATGCCTTACACAGTAGTTATTACTTTAGCTAGGACACAGTAACCTATACCCTAATTAGCCTATATTGTTTGCTGCTTCCTTGCACTCTTCGCTTGAATTACAGCTGTAAAACGCGTCTCGCAGCGAGTCCGCATGGTTGAAGAATGGAGTGAGCAGTGAACCCGGTAATCAGCATTCGGGGCACACACAGAAGCCCCGCAATTAGCATTAAACTACGCCGATTGATATTGGTCTCCGCGCATCGTTGAGTTTCTGCAAGCTCTTCTTGTGGGTACTCTAAGAGAAGTACGACGTAGCTTAGGGTCATGGTCTGCTTATGGTCCCACAAGCCCTCTTGAGTATACATGATTGCGCAAATTATGTTTACTTCTACTCAGTGTAATCATTTCCTTTTCGAAAGCTCATCAAGGAGCTTTAGTGAAAAATGCAAATTACTCATTTTTCCATCATGGCATCATGTCGTTGTTAACTTCCTGTTCCAAGGCTAAGCAAATTCGTTGTTCGGATGGAATAATTTTCATGACCTCCAAAATATACACATGAAAATGACAGCATTGCAACATCATGCAGGTGTAGTTCTGCACTGCTGCAATTAAACATGCGGGAGGAGTGATTGGCTGTAACATGATGATACACGTCCAGATCCCTCCGATCTCAAATGTGGACAAACATCAATTCCGGATGTGTGCACCACGAGTTGTAATAGACTGCTGAATTCTTTGAGACATGGATTCTATCAGGTCTTGGATCAGTTCATAAGGAATTTTGTCGAATGGTTGCATTTCTGGACGGGTGAAATGTTCCAGAGTTGGGGCAAGCTAGCCACGCAAAACAAAATATATAGGCTATATATACTGTATATATTATCGTCATTTGCAAGTTGGATTCCAGAGTTCCAGACTAAATATATTTTTGATAGAATGTAAGTAATAATCTATGGAAATATTTTAAAATAAGTTGTGACTGCTTAAAAATAGATTTCTTTATTTCAAGAAAAGATAATTAAATGATGTAGAAAATATTCATATTTGCCTCAGCGACCACTTTGATATTGCAAAACCGTTATTGTGTAGAACACAAAAACATGTATATGGTTAGCTTCCTAATTGAAGCAATGCTGCAACGCTACAATACATGACCTATTAATGTGTACAATTTAGTATCTATTCTTTTGAACAAGCTGATATTATCACACACAGTATTCCAATAAAATTTGAAGAGCTTATTTCCATAGTGAAGTAATTCAAAAATTGACGGTTTTTCAGGTTTTCTTTTCATAAGCATGTATATTAGTTCTCTCAACATATAGCAAAGGTTTTAAGTCGCAATATGTCGTATATTCCCATATTAACAAAGATCTAACTACTATGTTTATTTGCAAAGTGTCGTAACTGCAACGTGTATTTATTTCCAATGTGTCCTATATCCATGTTGACCATTCCGATGGTTCTCTGGACATCACGTTATATCACGTGATAAATCAAGGCCATGGGTAACTTTGAAGAATATGTGGAGCATCAGTTTGTGTTTGTTGAGTTTAAAGCATTTAAATGTTCATAAATGTCAGTCATAGCGTATGCCATTCCAAAACGTCCTAACTCCAACTTACAGGAGACGATTACCACCATTCCCATTGATAGGAGATTTTAAAACACAGTGTCAGGATGTGCATAAAAGTAATGAATTAAATTACATTATATTCATAATCATATCTGAATTTAATTATACGAAGAAACAATTACGCGATTTCTGAAGTCTTGCATTTCATGGATTTATGCCACTTTGCAAATAAGCTCTTCATTTACTGAAATAGATTATTTGGCGTGTCACGCTGTGTTGGTTCCTGTTGTTGTTAATTATTTTGAGAGTGTGTACAGTGGTTCAGTGTTCAGTAAAGAACATATAGCCTACTTTCTCCTAAATGTATGGGTAACTTATATTTATAACTCTTTGTCCTATATCAAGGAGTACTGTATCATTTAATGTAACATAAAAAATATTATTTGGTTCACAAATCAGAAGCTATGTTGGCTGTATTAGACTTTACCGTGGATCAAGGACCAGAAAGGAAATTTTTCTAGTAGCGAGTTGAAGTATGTGCTGCTATAAGTTTATACAGGGTGTAATTGATATAAATGACGTCCGTTACATTGGTGGTAGAAGATGGTTTCTAAGCATATATCTTCATGAAATTTAGTCGTATCTTAATTAGTGAAGGTGGAATTAAAACACAAAAATCGTCGGTCAATGTCTTGGAAGAGGGATTAGACTGCGTTCCCCTCAGCAGCACGGCTGACTTCTCCCCGTCAACCTCCCCTCTAACGCTGAGGAATGTTGACAAGAGTCTGAAGTTGAGTGACCTCCTCGTCTTGTCTGCCAATGGCATTGAAATACACAAAGTGAGCCTATGAACAACTGATTCACACCTTCATGGGGAGTGGCTACTTGACTAGTGATGGTGGATCTGTTTCGGATTTTGCCAGCCACATGGCCTATGCATAGAAAATGGAAATCCTAAAGATTTGGGAAATTAATTTAAGGAACAGTTGGTCTAACTTTGCGTGAAGACAGTGCAACAACTGTAATAATAATATTAATAATAGACTAGTATTATTATAGTAGGTTACTACTACTACTAATAATAGTAATAATAGGCTTTTAGACACACTAACTTCTTTCATGTTTCTTTTATATGTAGAGTTGCCAGACTTTTATGTACGCAGGATACCTTGTATGTGCCATGAAATCCATGGACAAGATCGTATTAGATCACATTCATTTTCTACATTACTGAACGTAGACCGCACCACGGAAAGGTTAGCACTCTACCATCAGAGCTACACATGCTGATTCTTATTTTCATTAGACTATTATTATTATTACTATCATCATCTATATGAGGTGCTAGTGTTGAGACAGCTTACCATTAGCGGCCTATATGCACGTTGGGGCATGATGGCGCAGCGATCCAGCTGTTGGCCTCTCACCACGGTGAATCGGGTTTGATTCCCGGTCAATGCACGTGAGATTTTCAAAGTTAAATACCATGCCCTATGGTTCGGATTCCACGTAAAAGGGAGGTCCCGTGGCTTATGATCCCGAGATTAACGGTCACGTAAAACTACAAACTTCTTTTCTCTTCTAAAGTCACCACAGAAACACAGTTTATCAGACAAATCCAACACTAACCCGACTACACGGAGCTGATAAACAAATGTCCGAAGCCCCTAAAACGAATTAACAACAACCATCACAACAAGCTTGCAATTCTCTTCTATCATCATTGTTACCAAAAATATTTATTTACTGAACGTTTACTGGAACCCTACTTTAAAATAAATAACATTCAGTAAAGATATCATCTCTTATAATTTGTTTAATAGTCTAATAATAATAATAATAATATTTTTTGTCGTGTAGCCACCTGAGAGGCCGAGTGCAGGTCTTTCTAGTCGACGCCCGTGGGCGACCTGCGCGTCGGGATGAGAGATGGAATGGATGAAGATGAATGAAACTGGGCATGGATGTGGAAGGAAGCGGCCGTGTCCTATCAGAAGGTACTGTCCCAGCATTTGCCTGGTGTTGAAAATGGGAAACCAAGGAAAACCATTTCAAGGACAGCCGACGGTGGGGCTCGAACCCACGCGTCCACCGAGTCAGCAGAGAGCTTGGCCCCTTGACCTAACGCTGCGCTTTAGCCCGCGTAGCCACTACTGTCGGTATAATAATAATAATAATAATATGTTTTTAGACACACTATTTTTTTCCGGGATGTTGAGATTCCTGATTGTTGTGCTCACAGAATTTCATGTACGTGCCATTACATCCATCATCTTATTAATATTGTTTTATAGAGTACAAATTAGCTTCAACGAAGATTGATAGAAGAGTAATTTTATGGATCCAAGAATTTTTGACGGGTCGTCCCCAGAAAGTGAAAGTCGAAGGCCTATTCTCGGACGAAATTACCGTAACGTCGAGTATCCCTCAGGGCAGCGTAATCAGAACTTTGTTATTTTTGGCGTTTAATAACTTAACAAATGGGATTCGCAATGACTGTCGATTGTTTGCTGATGATTGTGTAATATATCGAAAGATGCATGACTCACAAGACAACACAATTCTTCAAGATGACCTGAACCTGGTCTATAAGTGGGCGATTGAAAATAAAATTAAAATAAACACAAGAAAATGTATTCTCATAAAAATAGGGAAAGGGCGAAGGTAAGCTTTTCAATATAACATTTGCTCGGAAATACTTGTAGATGAAGATTCTTGCAAATATTTGGTCGTTCACGTAAGGGATGATATGAAATGGAGTAGTCATGTTGGATGTGTGGATTCTAAAGCTTACAAATCCCTGCACTTTGTAATGAGAGTATTAAAAGGAAGTAGTACCTCTGCTAAAGAATTAGGATATTTGTCACTTGTAAGACCTATTCTGGAATACGCCTCGGCGGTTTGGGATCCATTTCAAGTAGGACTCATCAATGAGTTGGAAATTGTACAAAGAAAGGCCGCTAGATTTGTGCTCAGTGACTTTAATCCCAGGAGCAGTGTGAGCCGTAAGTTAAAGAAACCTGGATGGGAATCACTTGAGTCTAGGAGGATGAAATCTAGACTCTGCGCTATGTACAACACGTATACAAAACAAACCAGCATGGGGTGGGCTTAGCAAACGTATGGGAAAGTCCACTTACATTAGTAGGAGTGATCGTTCTTTCAAAGTTAAGGTCCGGCCGAAGCGTACAAATTATGGTAAATATTCATTCGCAAACCGTGCCATTGATAACCGGAATTGTCTACCTGCCGCAGTCTTAGATCCTTTTCCCAAACATATAGGTGAGTTTAAAAAAAGACTGACGATTTGTGTAAATACCCCAGTTTAATTGTTATTGAATTGTTATATATAATTATTTATTTGTTATGTACAGTATATCCAATTTGCCACCGGGGGAATCACTCCCAATTGCAAATAAATGAATGAATGAATGAATGAATATAATATATTGCTGGTACATAACAACATAACTATACGGGCTTCAGGGAACCAAATTATAGTTACTGAGGCAGCCACTTCTAAGCTGGAAAGTCGAAATCGCTACCCATGAACTTCCTGACGATTCGGTTCGTTGAGAGAACTACTGCCTTCTGCATTAGTTTGTACAGTTGAGTACCCAGATCCAGGCCTTCGAGCAAGGTACTTGGGATCACGCCTGTATTTGAGACAATGATAGGTATGGTCTTTATCCGTTCTACATGCCATTGCCTTTTGATAGGGCCGACCAACTCGCTATATTTGCTTTATTGTTATTATTATGTACATGTGGTACCGTACTAGTATTAAATCTTGGAATTAGTTTTCCATGGTTTCCCACTTCTACCCCCAGGCAAATGTCGGGATGGTTCCTAACTTAAGGCCACAGCCGCCTTCTTCCCAATCCTCACCTACATTTTAAAATACCCACATTACTGCAGAAACCACAAAAACATTGGTTATCAGACGAATTCCACCCACACCCTACTACATGGGGATAAATGACCAAAATCGCCAACCCTTTCAAACAAAACATCAAGTATTTTACTTCCGTCTTAAATGCTAGGTCTGAACAGACTGCGGGATGTCGGAATTTGTTCTGACTCTATTTCATTAACGTGCCGGACGCCAATGCCACACCAGGGCTGATTATCGAAATTATTATTTTAATTTACATGAACATCAATCAATGTGTTTCACACGTACAAAGTAGGCTACACAATACTACCGGTCCTAACGTCTTAAGCGATTGCGTGCAATTTCAACAACAACAATAATAACAACAGCATTACAAATTTTCTAACGAGACGGGTATCGTCATCCTCATAACTGCTGATACCAATCCTCAACCGGTATGGTCAATGCGATTACGTAAACAACTTCCCCTCCGTGCGTCGTTCCACCTCGCCCCGCTTCGTTTCCTACAGACTTCCCCCACCTTCTCCTTGAATAGTTTCTGAAAATCCTAAAAACATTCACTTTTTAACGATTAATTTTCAATTTAAAGATCGGTGACAATTTGTTTTTACCTAGGATGCTTAGAATAGTATCTTCTTTCACCAGTGAAATGGACTACCATTATATCAATTACCTCCTGTATAATATTTTCCATTGCAAAATACACTATGATAATATTATATTAAATTGACAATATCAATTTTAAACATCTGAATAATTATTATAAAATTACTTTAAAAAACTGGTAAAAACAACCTTGCCTGGATTCGATCCCCATCCCTACGGGAGCGAGTCCGTCACGCTAACTCCGTGTCCGAACGAGTCCATTGCCATAGGAATATCATCAACAGCCTTAGATATAGCTTCCTATCAAATAATGTCTAAGAACAAACGATTTCTTCACCGTATTGTTATGGTTTGAAAGGATCTTAACAATGTGTTATGGGTTTACCCGGTGGCTTCACCCATTTTGTAATGGTTTGAACGTAATGTACCCGGTGCCTACACCAATTTTGTTATGGTTTGAATGACCGTAACAATGTTTGTTGTGAATTTACCCTAACTGTGTGTTTAAAGGGGTTTGGCCTAAGGGCTGAGCTGAGACGTTTTCGAAGGACTCAAACCGAAGCCTCTAGCAATTTTGTTTAGGCCCTTTGGTTGTTAACTAAAAGGTAAGTGTATTTGTTTGATAGGACGAAACGTGAGTCTGCAGTGTTGTGTGGAAGAGAGAGCTAAGTGCAGAGAATGCAGGCAAGCTACTGCCAGAGAGAGTCAGCCCGAGCTTAGCGCAGACGTCTGTTTATAACGTTGGAGGGACAATGACCGCACCTTAATCGGTCAGTATGGCGTAGTGGTTTAGGATTCACAGGCGGAGGGTCAGCGTTCAATCAAGGGTTAACGAAATACAATAAAATAATCTGAATGAATGTGAATGCTTTTAATTTACTGTTGGTCGTGCAGACTCTCTATTTGAATAGTAGCGGAGTAAAAATTATAATAATGAAAGTGGCGATTACAAGTTTTACAGGTTAGGATGTTAGAGAGGAGCTGTTTTAGGAAACCCAAAGAGTACACTCACCGATCCTGCTAGGCGGTCTGGCACTACGGTATGGCACAGCGACGAGACGGCGTGACGAAGACAGTGACGGTGACAAGACAATGACGAGACAATGACCCCGGCTCCTGGGGTGGCGGTATATTTACTGGAATTGTTGGTGCAGCGTCTGGACATCGGCAAATTCCTTGGGCTACTTAGTGAAGTTGTAAGGAAGTCGACACATTCCTTGTGCCGTTTACCTTTCGGAAGTGTTTCGAGGATTGCAACATGTGTAACGGGTTCGTTGGACAGGTTGATCGTAATTGTAGAAGGTTGTTGTTGTTGCTTCCTCTATGTTTTAGGTGTGAGATTTGGGTGAAGAGTACTGAGTAGGGGGCTGATATGGGGTGGGTATAGCCTGTAGGGACCTCAGGGTATAACAGTAAAATGCCTCTATTATACACCATTTCATACGAAACATAATAATATTTCTTTCAGTACATTACATAAAACAACTTCAAGCAACCAGGTAACAAACGATAAGCGTTATTTTGACGTGTGCACGATGCACGACACGGAACGGCCGCTTGGCCTGATTGATCCTAAGTCACTGCTTCAGTATAATATTATAATATAAAATTATAATATCTAACGGGTCACGTCCAGGAGGACAGTTTAAACCACCCTCTATTCGATACGTGGAACTGGTAAAACTGGGCCATGTTGGATCATAAGTTACGGATTAGTCTAGAATGCTTTCATGACTCACACAGCTGCCATCTTGAATTTATTTGTCTGGCGACCTTCTAATTTGGGCACCGGATGCTTCCTATATAAAGTTATTTTCTTTTTCCAAAATGTGGAAAATATCGAATGATTAGTATAGTCGTAATTCAATTTAAGCTTTGAGCATTTGGGTGGCCGCCATGTCGTTTTCGTTACGATTGGTGCGATATAAAACATGACACTGTGGAGTCCATTCCTAGTGGTACCTCTCTACCAAAGTTGGTCCAATTCGATTTCATCGTGTTTGAATAAACTTATACACGGCTGCTATTTTAAAATCGTTTGGTTGATGACCTTGTAGTTTGAGCAACAGACGCTCCCCGCATGAAGATGTATTTTTACAAATGTTGGTAGAGAGATGGTTTGTTGAGTCGTAATTTCATTTAAGCTTTGAACATTTGAATGTCTACCATCTTGTTATAGTTTAGATGGCGGCGATATAAAATATGATACACATGTCTCCCTTGCCAGTGCTACCTTTTAACCAAATTTGGTTCAATTGGGCCTCATGAAAGATATACACACTTACACGCACACGCAAAAAAACCAGTCACACGAACGTTTCGCCTGTGAAGAATTCATAAGTCTTCTTTCATCTTTTGCAAAAATTGAAAGATGGCCAACACAGATATAGATCCTTCTTGTCCCACACATGCCCATTAAGCCCAAGGTTCGGGAATCTGGTAGATCATTGTAAGGTTGTGATGCATGGAGAGCTTCCCTGGAATTGCGTGCAGTGTGAACGCAAGCATTGTCCTGCGGAAACACCCGATTTTTAATGTTCGTCATCATAGGGACAATCACAGGATTGAGTACTCTGTCAACATACTGGCGAACAGTCAAATTACCCCCAACGATCACATTAAAGCCAACAGGCCCCCAGACCATACCACCTCGCGTTGGCTCTGTGTAACTTTCTACAATCCGTCGAGTTGGGCTAGACCGGATCTACGAGTATATGTACCTGCATTTGACCTCAATTGCCATATCCGTTGCATCGTAGATGCATGTCGTACTAAATACGCCCCTACAATTCGTGAAGAAAATCCTGTTTCATACAAAATTCAATTTCATATTTATCATTTGTATGAAGTTCAATAGGCTATTGCAAACATTGAAAATGTCAAAACAATTTTGCGTAAATGATGTGGAAAAATTATATCTAACAGTTAGGCTGTTACTGTATTTCGGGCATCATCATTTCTGACTCGAGCACAGATTTTGACTTTCGGAGTGAGCAAATTATTGGCTTCCCACTGAAATCGTAAGTAGTGTAATGGCTTAAGAGATCCTGAATGCTCATTCTCTCCAGGATAAATTTGAAATTTTAACTGTAATTTTGTAAAGACTGTAGTTGTTGTTTTATTCAAGGGGCTATGACGTAGAGCTCATTTAGCCCCGTGTACTCGGGTGTGTGTCCGGCCCCATGGTGAGTTGGCTAGCTCGCTAGGCTTTGGCCCAAAGGGTCCGGGGTTCGATTCCCGGCCGGGCCATCGGGGATTTTCATCTCCTGGAGTTGACACCTCTGGCCTGGGGACTGGGTGTATGTGACGTCTTCATCATCACTCGGATGCGCAGGTCGCCAACGGGCGTTCACTAGAAAAACCTTCACTCGGCCTCCCAGGAGGCTACACGATAAAAAGAAAACTCGGGTGTTTGAAAAATTGGTCTGATAACCTGTGTTATGGTGGTGCCTGAAGTCATGTGTGTGCGTGTGTGTGTGGGTGTGTGTGTGAGAGAGAGAGGATTGGGAAGGGGGTGGAAGGAGTCATAAGTTAGGAACCATTCCTACATTTATCTGGAGTGGCAGTGGGAAACCACGGAAACCCATTTCATAGTTGGCTTAGGTGGAAATCGAACCAATCTGACTGAGGTGGAAATCGAACCCACCTCAATAATCCAAGATATCAGACGAATTTTACATACATACAGTACATACATACAATACACGCACCCAAGTACATGTGGCTAAGTAACCACCTTACCCAAACGCCTCAAATGAAACAACATTAGGACGAGGAATTGTGATTGGTACCTAGGGATTTGAAATACTGTGCCTTCCCGACATTCACCTCGAAGGAGCGTGGAACATACCGAGGTAAAACCTCACTCAGGATGGCCATTGCCAGCGCGGGTTTTGATCCAGTAATCTCGGGATTGTTGCCGTCCACATGGTGATCATAAATCTAATGGCTACATTTATGTATGGAGTTCTCCAGAAGTGTTAGCACAGTATTTGTTTTAATTAATCACAACGCTCTGCAACAGTGAACATTTATTTGAACAGACAGCCTGTCAATAAAGGGTAAAATACATCGCCATGATTTGTAAAGAAAATTAACAAAGGCTAATCCGTTGCTTCATTTATCCATGACGCACTTTGAAACATGTTTCACTCTTAATATATCTGTATACGCTCACTATACATTTGAATTAAATATGGCTCAGTAGCGTAGCAGTTCACAATATGTCATGGGGAGCTGTAGTTCGTAAATATGGTGATCGAATCCCTCGCGTACAGCTGATTTTGTCACACTCACTAAACGGGGCACGAACCGAAATCTTATACCATAGTAATTACACTTTCACACACAACCAGCACCACCAAAATGACACAGGTCGTCGAGACAAATTCCACAGACAAATGTATACTGATATTTCCTTTTCAACGTAACTTTTAGTACTTTCATTTCTTATCGTGAATGGACTCCTGATATTTTGTTCTTTCTTGGCAACACTTCCGTTGTGCTTCCACTTCCTTGAAAATTATATGATGATTGCAGCAAATCCATCGTTTCCTCTCGGCCTTCGCGGAAACATTCGCGACCAATCCGCAATTATTTTGTTTTCGTCGTATACAACAAACATTTTCCGGTGGATTGCCACTGACTTGTAACCCGCTGACATTACAATCTGGATTACTGCTTGGACGGGTTCTGAATCTCAGCAGCCATCTTTAGTTCATGGCACGTGTTTACAAACAAAGAAAGTGCCAGTATTCTACTGCAGCACATGAGCCATACATTCATATCTATTTGTACTTGAAGGCAACAACACATCACGTAGCAAATTTCGAACGAGTCTCAATGCTACACACAACTTATTGAGCACGTTCATCTGTTCATAACCGGGTGAGTTAGCCGTGGTCGTTACGGCATGACTGCTGGCAGTCGCTCACATCCGGGAGGTGAAGAGGTTCGAATCCCCACGCTGGCAACCTTGAAGATGGTCTTCTGTGGTTTCCCATCTTCCTTCCAGGCAAATGCCGGGATTGGTCCCTCACTATAGGCCACAGCCGCTACCTTCCAATTCCACGTCCTTACATTCCAACTTTCCTCCCCAACGGGACTTGTAGCTCACCCATTGGGTGTCCGCTACAAAACTGGCGAGCCGAACATGTCCTCGGACACTCCCGGCACTAAAAGCCATACGCTAAAAAAACTGTTCATACATTCTGCAAATTATTGATCGTAACGTCAGAACAGACGACAATCCTTAGTCAAGCTTAGAGATCATGAACAAGTAAGCTATTGCATGGAGAGAATGTAATTACAAGTCTGGAAGAAAATGAAGAAAGCAGTGGATTGACCGGTAGACAAAAGTGCTCAACAGCTATAAAATGACAAAACGTGTTAAGAATAATTATTACAATTATCGTAATTATTATTTATAGAATGCATTCGATTAGTAATGAATTTAGTAATACATAAGTTGGCAAATATTCTAGTATAAATGTGACTGGGGAAGCGATATGATTGGGTGAGCGATGAAGAAGCCAGAAGTCGGTGTGGAGTACAAGACGTTCGTTGTGTTAGCCTCATGGCGACTGCAACGTGAAATTTCATCGTCTCCGTAAAAGTTCTTATATTCGTGTGAAAAATACATCTAGAAAGAAAAGGAAGGAAGCTATTAGTTTTACGTGACCGTTAATCATGCAATCATGATACACGGGACCTCCTTTTAACATGGAATCTGAACCACAGGACAAGACATTTCACTTCGAAAATCTCACATGCATTGACCGGTCCACCTTGGTGAGAGGTCAACAGCTTGACTGCTGCGCCCTCATGCCTAGATGCAGTAAGAGTGAACTTAAGTATTATTTACAAGTGTCCGAAACTGTTGATTAATTAATATTTGAGTGGAAAACGAAATACGAGTCATTTTCGTATTTTTGAGAAAGTTACATTCCATGCGCGTCTTAAATATATCATTGTGCATAAATATTGATAAATATTTAACAGTGAATAGAAAATACTAGAATCTGTAAGCGTTAAGAAAAGTGTATGCGAATAAAATATAGCCTATAACACGATTAACTTGAATTGCTCAGAGTACGTGAAGTGGATAAATGCACGTGGATGTATGATTGGGTGATCACGAGGTCATAAGAAGTATTGGAAAATTTATTCTGAGTGATAGAATCAATTAGTTAATTAATTAAAGTAAAAATACAAGGCTACTTAATAATCTTTTCACCGTGGAAAGAAATTAGTGCTATCATTTCTAGAATTGACACCATAGAAACATACAATACGTTCAATCCAGTGCGAGAGGACTTTATGATGGCATAAATATCCAGATATGGATGCAGATAAGCTTATCGACATGACGATTGCTGTTTATGATCAAGAAGGAGTTTGAGGACAGTGGAGGTCGAACCAGGAGCTCTCAGGATGACAAAGATGCCGGTAGAGAATGTAAAGCAAATCTAATGCTACCCTATGTTGTAGTTAGCATTGAACTGTGAATTTGAAGAGTTGTTTATTATTACGCCGAACGTATTCTTGGAAAGCACAAAGCTAGGCAAGCAGAATATTTCATTATTTAAACTGTATTATAATAGATGCAAGACAGAGTTAGTTCGGTCGTATTGTTGTAGAGTGGTGTGAGCAGTTCAGATTTCGAAGTGCCTTCAACTGTGGAGGCGAGAAGTGGTCAACAGTTGTTCCGCAAACTTTCATTTGCTACGAGAGCAGTGGAGACTAGAATTCCAATGCATTATACCTGATGGACTGGTATAATACTGTACATACAATGAAAGAGCTGTACAGTTGCAATGGAAATAATAGGCAACTGTGTCAGTTTAAGTAGAAGCGACATTATTGTCAAGCTGAGAAGTTTAAAAGGAGTCAGTTTTGAGAATGGAAATTACTGGATATTGAATGAATAACTCTTAAAGAATCATAAGTCTATCAATGCAATTCATGAAACGTCTATTCAACTGTACGTGTTTCCGCCCTTCAATGGAGTCTCCTTCAGCTTAAATCTAATTTATTATCTATTTTAATTAAAACATGGAGTAAAAATAATTAAACTGTAAAATAAATAAATAAATAAATAAATAAATAAATAAATGTATATCCTTATATATATATATATATATATATATATTAATATATGAATTGAGTAAAGATGTCAAAACACTGATGGATATTGTCGAACAATTACGTTCAAACCTATATTATAATGAGAATTTCTTGATATATTATCCAAACAAAGTGTATCCAATCATATATATGGATAATATCTTCCTTTTATATCTTATGACACGTTAATCTGTTTACGGAAAGACGCCTATTAAATACGTTGCTTCTAGTGAACACTATTTATTTTATTAGAAACCGTAGTAAATTTATTTTACCTCATTGTCACTATTGAAAGTATTATGTAGGTTGTAGGCCTAAGTTATAGGTTCAATTTCTGTCCTCCTTGATATACCTATTAAACGTACGTGTATTTATGTAATATTTGAACGAAAATGGATCATTAAAACTTGTTTGACAAATTTTATTTGATGTGTAGCTCTGGGATTCCATTTTGAGATGTGTATATTGGGATCGATTATTAACATCCCCTTACCCTACCTGATACTGCCTGAGATAATACTCTCGTGCTGGAACTTGTTCGAATGCATGTCTATCATCTGTGCTGTTTGTTTATAATTGGATCTCATGGTGATTGATCTCGTCCTTCGACCTCATAATATTTTGGGGTAGATGGGCACAGTATTTACTGAAGATATATTATTTCTGGAAACAGTACAAATATGTGCATTTAGTTACCCTTGGGAATAAATTCAAACACCTGAGATCACTTTGTATGTATATACATACACAGACAACATCAGCAATAGCTTTCATGAATTGAAATTAGTTACACTGATTGTTGCCAATAGTTTACGCGCCTATGGATTGCCATATCATAAACTCCTTGCCTCATTTTTCCTTCTCTAATATCAATATGGAAGAAAATGTGGAGTATATTTTAGTCAGATGGACAGCCCTGATTTTGGGTGTGGTAGTACACGTGTAAGACAAGTTGAGAGCCATGCTTATCGCCCGCTACAAGCTGTCCCCAATCACCAATGTACGCCACTAAGGCTTCTTAAGGAGCCCTTCCTCTGTTCATCACAAACTTGAGCAAGTGCCCACAACACCACGGAGCAAGTTGCCCGTCTTTGTTAATTACCAAGTGAGGTTAACTGCATTGCCGGAGATGTTTCCTCATAGCTGCTGAATAAATTGCATATAAGATAATATAAAACTAGTTGAATGAGATGTAAACTTGGGTACTTACTTGTCTACCCGTTGCAACATTATAGAATCCTATGAAAGTTATAATGAGACATATACCGGAGTTTGTGCTAGCTTCAACATAGAGATGGTAATAACCTTCAATATTCATCATGAAGCGATGCACATGCAGTTGGTCTAGGTGTATCACATTCAACAAAACATGATCGACAAGGTATGAAGTGAACGGTAACATTGTGTTCTGGCTCCTTTTCATAGGACCAATGACAACGAGACAGCAGGATTATCATCATGAAATGTTAGTGGTTACTTTCAGCTTGAACTAGGGATCCCGTCACAACGATTGCTCTAATTTAACATGACGACATTACAGTATGAGTGTTTGATGTGAAGAGAGTGTTGTTATTTCGGCTGGACGTGCATAAGATAATCATCAATTCTTTTCTTACTTACGAATTATTAAAGTTTAAAATTAGACATGCCTGTTAATACTATTGTTATTTGTTGTTTTGCAACAAGTTTTAGCCATTAATTGGGGTCAACATCAGCTTGATGGTAAAGATATTGTGTTAGAATCGCAAACTTAAGAAACTAATAGCCTAATTATACCTAAAAATTGTTCAACGAATGGTTGTACAATATTCTGAGGAAATCTAATAAGAACGTCTTTCAAACTGAAATTTGTCTTGAAGAGTTTATTATTTAGCCTATGTACGTCTAAGGAAAATTGACGTCCTTGTAAAAATACTTTATGTTGATTTGGCGATACATGTATGATTGGTTCTAAAAATCGTGCCAAAGAAAATTGTTCTTTAAATTATAGAGTTAGATATAATATAGGTAACGGACACTCACTGGACCCATGCAATTCACCACTCTTAGATTACGTGGTTATAAGAGAGGTTCAAGATTTAAAGAATAGCTCATATATAACATTGCGGTATGACTTCCCTGCGCAATCAGTATTTATTGCCATTAGCAAGCTTTAAAAAAATGACTGCCTGCGTGGCTCAGCGGTAACGTTCTTGCCTGCTGTTCCGAAGTTTGCAGGATTGAATCCTGGCGAAGTCAGCCGGCATTTGAGGGTGCGCAAATGCGAGGGAGCCATGTCAGTAGATTTATTGGCACGTTAAAGATCTCCTTCGGGACGAAATTCCTGCACTCTGGCGCCCCTAAAAGTCAGAGTAGTTAAAATGGACGTAGACACCAATAACATTATTATTATTATTATTATTATTATTATTATTATTATTATTATTATTATTATTATTATTAAAGGAAATATGACATAAATATGGATCCTGTGATTGTATTATTTAAACAGGGAGTAGAACATTTATTGGCCAACTGAAATTGTGAAATCTTTAGATTTTATCAGGTTTTAAAGTGACCTATAAATAAGTATCCTATCTCAGTTGCGTCACTAGCGTTGGTGTCACTTCTCCCCCATGGAGCTCCTCCCGTTCTAAAATACAAAGAAAGCTTGCCATTAAAACGTTTGGCATGTATTTAAAACTGCCTAGAAGGTATTTTTGTTTTGGAGGGATGCATTTTTTTGTATTTGAAGCCCTATTTTGAGGGCTTTTTTTTCTTTACTTAAAAAGAAAGTATTTTGTGTTTAAAAAGAAAATAAAGTTACGCAATCTAGTCGTCGGTCGGTCGAAAACAACAAATGTAATTTGGTGTCATCCCCTTTGTTGGTGTCACCCGATGCGGCCTGCCCTCCTAGTGACGGCCACTGGTCTAGCTCTATCCCAACCTTACAGAGAATTTATACATATCAAAGTAGCTCCAAGTTTCTTTGGAACATAAAATGAGGATCTCTATGTTATTTCTATAGATATTTAAAGACATGATGCAGTTCTTCACGCACTTTACTTGTCATGTCATATTATTGTTAAGTAAATAACCATTACATTGGTAATGAAAATGCAGCAGAGGCATAACTGGAACGTTAATATTGTCCCCCTCGTGGTGGCATTTTCACAATTATTATATTATATTCACTATAACTTTTAAACTGGCTACTGATAGAGCCTACAGTACACAGTGCGTCTACCCCTTATTATTCCCGTTTACTCAACGGGGTTGGGGATGAGATGCGATGAAATTATATATGGCGGATGGTCTTTTACGGCCGGAGCTCTTCCTGACGCCAACCTCATGAGAGGATTCATTGAGAGATGAAATGAATGAAGATGAATGAAACTAGGCAACAATGTGTAAGCAAGTGGCCGTGGCCTGTCAGAAGGTACCGTTCCAGCATTTGCCTGGAGTTGAAAATAGGAAACCACGGAAAACCATTTCAAAGAAGGCCTACGGTGGGGCTCGAACCCACGTTTACCGATTCCGCAGAGAGCTTGGCCCTATGGCCCAGCGCTGCGCGTTAGCGATTGTTGCTACCGCTGTCGGTAAGATACAGTAGGCTACACAGTGTACCGAATATAATTTGTACATGGGAGATTATTGCGCACACCACTCTGTACCACAACTTTCTTAAAACCATCGCTCTGTTACCAATTTATTGATGCCCAGAATGACCCCATAACACGCTGTGCATTGTGATCGCCGTAGTGTGTGTATTAACGTTGCTTGCTACTTCCTGGAGGCCTGGATTAGATTCCCGATTTTCCTAAGGAATTTAATTGCAATTTTAACTGTATTGTTAACATGGAAGTCATTCAATTGATGTCAATTTGGAAGGCTTGCAATATGATAGTGGGAACACGAGTTTAGTATATGAAATACTCGTACACTGCTCATCCTTAATCTACTGACTTATTCTCTATAACATGATAAACACACTGTATGAAAGACAGTTTACTTTACGAGATTATTTACTTTCCATTCCAGATTAACTACAAAATATAGTATACTGTAGGCTATATCAGTGTACCTAACAAACGAACTGGAGTAAAGTGTTTAAAGGATTTAAATGAGTTTTTTAAATTAGTCTATATGGATTCTGTCTTGAGGAAGTAATTCATCATAAAAATTAATAAATGTAAAACAAAAATATTGGAAGGACGAAAGAAATCAGAAACCCCTATGGGAGTCGAATTGCCGTGTGAAAACCTAAAGGAAGTAAGTGACTTCTGTTACTCAGGAAGCAGGATAACCAGTGATGGACGAAGCAAATAGGATATAAAACGTAGGTTAGCACAGGCAAGGAAAGAATTTTTACAGAAAAGGAATCTGCTGAAATCGAATATAGATTTAGGTATTAGGAAGTCACTTTTGAAGGCCTTTGTCTGAAGCGTGGCACTCTTTGTAAGTGAAACTTTGACTGTTGGAGCAGCAGAAAAGAGGAGAATTGAAGCGTTTGAAATGTGGTGTTACAGAAGAATGACGAAGATCCGATGGGTAGATGGGGTCACGACTGAAGAGGTATAAGGACGAGTGGGAGAGGAGATACTCGTATGTTTCTAGTGATTGCTAATTAAGAGAAGAGGTAGGTTGGTAGGACACTTACTAAGACACCCAAGAATAGCAAACTTAGTTATAGAAGGAAGGGTCGAGGATAAAGCCGTAGGGGTAGACCATGGTTAGAATATGTTAAACAGATTGCCTTGGATGTAGGGTTTAGTAGCTATGTGGAGATCAAACAATTAGCTCAGGACAGTGAAGCATGGAGGGCTGCATCAAATCAGTCAAAAGACTAAAGAGTCAAACACTCAGATATAACCGCAGCGTAGCCGTGCTCCACAGTCACAAGGGCAACTGTGGATGTCGCAGGTTCGAATCCCGGTGCTGTCGGCGGCTATCCTGACATTGTTTTTCCCGAGATTTTCCAAACTTCCTCCAGACAAATGCCGGGTGCCTACACCATCCCTGTCCCTAATACAGTTACATTACTACAGTTATCGCATAAATACAGGTTATCCGACAAGTTCAACTCACACCTAACTACACGGTGTTGATGACCAATATAACCCAAGACCCTATAATGAATGAACAACAACATATTTCAGATATGACTTTAGAAAGCAGTTACTCCCGGAACTCAGTCGAGTGGGTTGAATCACGCTCTACAATCACTATGTGAAGCTGCAGCACGTACAGAGATCGGAAGTTCATATATTTGTGCTGACGTGACAGCAGACTGGATGAGTAAGGTGTAGTTGTTACAGCACTAAGAGTAAGGTGGGTTATATGTGAACCCCACTTATTAAAGTTTAAATATAATGAGTGGAAACGTTTTGAACTTTCCTTTAATACATTGAAGTTACTAACATAACATTGTACACACTCTGTCTGAAGAGTTCGGTGAATGGGCTATGTTACGAACGGATTGTTGACTTACCTGAAACAGCCGTTACTGTCCTTCGAAGTAATCTCCGTTGATGGTTATGCATTTCTTAGAACGACTGAGCAAGTCCTAGAAACTCCTGGCATAGTCCTCTTTAGGAATAGCCTTCAGTTTGGGTCGTCAACACTCTAAATTGAAAGCCAGAGAGAAGCGTGCATTTATGCAACCTGCCTTGCACACCTGATGGACGGGTGGCGGTGAGAAGGATGAATTTATGCAACCTAACGTGCATACCTGTTTGACGGGTGGCAGTGAGAAGGGTGAATGTTCCGTGGAATGGCATGGTCCTGAAAACCATCGCCACGGGTGACGAGACCTGGTGCCTGAGGTACGACCTCGAAGGCAAGCGTCAAAGTATGGAGTATCGGGGTCCAGGGTCGCCGAAAAGCCCTGAAGGGCCAGAGGTGTTCAGACATTTTCGACATCCAACGTAATGTGACTACCCAACTGAAGGCTATCCCTCAGGAAGACTATGCCAGGACTTGTACAGCCATTCTAAGAAGTGCATAACCATCCACGGGGATTACTTCGAAGGATAGTAACAGCGGTTTCAGGTTAGCCAACAATCCGTTCGTAATATAAACCCATTCACCGAACTTTTCAGACAGAGGGCGTATCATCAATTTAATGCAAAGAAAATGATGGCTTTTAATAAAGGAAGGAATATTGTAGTTTTACGTGACCGTGAATCTTGTGTTTATGAGCCACGGGACCACCATTTTACGTGGAATCCGAACCACAGGACATGGCATTTCACCTCGAAAATCTCACATGTATTGTCCGGGAACCGAACCCAGTCCACCTTGGTGAGAGGCCAACTGCTTGACCGCTGCGTCACCACGACCCCATAGCTTTTAATAATCCGAGTCAGTATAGAACATATAAAAATATGTTTCAAAATAATATATTATGCTTTTCAGAAAAGGAGTTATGGTCACACTTTTCAGCCAATGCATCAATCGCAGGTGATCACTTTGTGTTCCTGACATACAGGTCTATTACAGACACCACACAATACTTTGGTTTTGCGGTCCTTATTTCTCAGACAGGCATAGCAGTACACAGCAGGAGAAGTATTGCACTGAGTAACACCACCTCCAGGCAACTGATAAATACGCAAACAAAAGGTCAAAGTGGCAATGACTACCTGCAAGTGAGACAAAGAAAGTCCGGGGAGATAAAAACTAGCGCTTAGAGACAGCCCAGCGGGGCTAACGAAGCGACCCGAATACTCACGACCGTAACCGACCAACCATCCCCCTTCACGATCGTTTGACACGCACTGAGACAGACCAGCGCAGCGGGGCAAACCGAACGTACCCGAAACTTCACAACCTAACCAGGAGACTCAGCGGCTGGACTTGAGTTTATTTCAGTTGTCCAGTGAGTGCCCAAGAATTAACGCACAGAACAACAAAACAAGCGATTATTCACAGATAAACGTCGATAAACGAAAGATAAATGGCTGCCCAAGGATCATGCCCGGCTTGATCTGTCTTATGGTTGGCTGATCGGTTATATTCGTGAGCATTCGGGTCACTTCGTTAGCTCCGCTGGGCTGTCTCTAAGCGCTAGTAGATAAAATAAATTAATGCTACCAACCTAAACACATCCCAGAACAGAAATACTCCGCACCCAACTCTTACTCATCCAGAGTTAATGTTGCCTTTTCACTTTCCCTACATCAAACTGCCCGATTTGTATCTGATTTTGAACTTTCGGGTTACGTACCCCAATTCTAGACGCTTATAATTACAGTTAGAAACTACCACAGTCAGGAAAATTACTCATGTAATAATACACCAAAAGCACACGGACCTGTTGACTATAGACGTCCCAAGACGCAACAACCGGGAAGTAGGCCTAGACCTTAATTAGGCACTATCACGGCATTTGCCCGAAGTAGAAGTGAGAAACCACGGTAAACCACTTTTATGATGGGCGAGGTGGGGGAAAGGTCCCACCTCTTTCCAGTGTTGCCCCATGGGGCTGAGTGTACACCGTTCCAGCACTCATACCGGGAATCTAATATCTTACCACAGCCAGAAATCGAACCCGGATCGCAAGTGTTACCGCCAAGAAACTACCCCCTGCGCCATGAAGGAAATCGTACCAGTTATATCTAATGGATCTATATAAACTATTGAATTGCTCTGTTCTTATTTCATTTCATGTTTACGTAGCAAATTGAATTCTCCTATTAATTATGAAGCTTACGTCATATTGCTGACTATTGCACATTTTCCCGTCTGGGCTTATATTTTGTTTTGTCACTGGCTAACATTTCACATCGGACGTTATTTCATTTTGCACTCCTATTTCCCATTATGTGGGTGTGCACTGTGGACGGTTGTCAGTGAGCAATGGCTCCAGTTAACACACGAAATACAGGTGCGGCCGAACCTTTGTAGCACGCTGCTCTAGTTATAGTCATGTTTCACGCCATGGAACACCTGTGACATATTGGATTCTTTATTACCATGATCATAAGCTCAATGGTGAATTATAAAGACTCCTGTCTCTGCAATTGACGAGGTATACGTTTGATTTTATGACGGTAGAAGTAATATTCCAACAAAGGTCGCAATATGTTTTGTCATTCTCTTTGCAATTGTTAGTTCGTAACATCATGACATCATCAGCGCGAAATGACAGTTACCGGCAGCTAGCTCTGCACTTGCCCATCCCCCTCCCCTAGCCTACTACTGCAGCGTAAAACATTTGCCACTCTAAGCGGCACAGGCTTAGACTACTAATGTCCGAGTGAACACGCTATTGTCACGCGTCAATGTTCATAGACAGAAAAGTATTCGGTACGTTCCCTGCTGCGCTCCATGCCCCCTCCTCCTAAGCGCCGGGATGTGTCGTATTTTCTCAAACTGAACGGTATTAAATTGAGGCGCATCCAGATTGTAAGTTTCGCCATTTTTGAAAAAGGAGAGAACATAGTTATATGCAAAACTTTATTGGGAACAGGTAACTTACAGTAATGTGTCAGCAATTTTTCGACATACGCACCAAACCAATTGAGACATTTGTCATAGCGTACTATCAACTTTTGTTGTACCGGGTGAGTTAGCCGTGGTTGTTGTTACGGAGTGGCTGCTGGCAGTCGCTCACATCCGGGAGGCGTTGTACCCGATACCTATTTTAGGCTATCGGCTACGCCAGCAGACATTAAGCTGTAGTTGAGGTTTTGGGAAGAGTTAGGAAAAGATAGCGCACCGATCGCGTCAAGAAGAAAGCCAAGATGACGTAGGGGTCTAGAATCGAGGAGGCATTGATATCTGTGAGAAGATAGAATTATGAATGGAGATGTGAAGCTTTATTGAAACATATATGGAATTATAACAATTAAAACATCTTAGAAGAGGATATATAACATGCATTATATGTGGAAATAATTTTATGGAAGTAAGTTATTTTATAACAGAACAGCCGAGAGGATTCGGGTTCGAGACTATGTTCATGACGTAAGAGCGCAGTGGTGGGAGAACAAGCCACGTGCCGCGCGGAGCACATAAGCCGAAACACAGCGCTAGCAAGTGCAGTTGAGCCCAGGAAGACGGGCAGTTCAGAGCAGCTCTATAGCACAGCGAGACGGACATTGAAGGTCACGCAGCATACGGAAACTGTCACGGCAAGAGTGTAGGCGACAGTGCCTGCATCGCCGAGCAGCGAAGGCCAAGCGGGTCGTTGATCCAGGCGGGCTGGCCGAGGAGACAATTGTAGACAGCCGGGGTATTTCAAAACCACACTGCTCGTATTTGAAGACTTTATTTCAAGCTTCATTTCGACGCTGTTCAAACACAGGCTTTTACGAATAACCTTATAACCATGCTGTTATATAACACATTCAAAGCGACTTTTACTATTCCAAGTAAACTGAATGTTTAGCATAGGCTCTGATGAACATTATATCGTGCATTTATAAGATTTATATCTTATACAATTTTCATGAGTTACCTATTACGAGCAGATACAGGGTGTATCGTAATCTTGAACTCTATCAAGTAAAATTTTATTTTACTCAAGTGGAACTTTGCAGTAAGTTGAGATTGGACTTACAATTCTCAAACTGAACATTTAACGGAACAGTGGCGTATATTAGAAGAGGAGTAAGGGGGTCCGCTGTTCCCATGAACTTTTCCGAGAAGGAGTTGGACAATATCCGCTATGGGTAATCCGAGGTTCAACATGACCGAGTAAACGTGAATAGAGACAAGATGGCACCACAGAGCGATGGATTCGATTCCTGACGAGAGGAGTCCAACAGCTGATTCGCTTGGGATTTCGAAGGAAATCGTCATTTCATGGATGAAATGATATTCACGCCGATCTTACGAGAAATTCTTATGTAGGGAAAATCGACGATCTTGGAAATTATATTGCAACTGATAATGAAAGGTATTGTAAGAGTTCTAACTACCTGATACGATTATTTTCATGAATACTGGGCACACATGTATATTTTTTCTAATAGGAGTGATTTGATTATTAAGACATGGTTTGAATTTATATACTTCGAATTTGCTAGAATATGGAGTGACCATATGATATGGCAGGCATCATTATACGATATTCTCACCATTGTTTGGCTTTATTAAGCAAATGTTTGGTCTTTTAGACATTTTTCCAGCTAGGATATTTATCATGAATAGTTTTTTTTTGTGTAACGAGTATTTCGAACTCGTGATCTGCAATTGATTATCAGAAATTACTTCGTCAGTTCATTGCATACTAGCGAGTGTGTATTATTCATCAGTAGGGATTTTTTCCATTGGATTGTTTGGAGATATTAAGAAGTTATTCACTTTAGTGAATGAACATCGCTTTTATATGACAACTAGAAACTTGTTGATTCCTATCTGGTACATTCACTCATACAGTCTACGAGATGGGGTCTTTCGTATTTATACGATTGTATGGTGGCTACTCACCTTACCCATCGTTTAGGGAACTATCATCCAAGCCGACGGGGCGAGGTCTTTCGTATTTATACGACTGTACGGTGGTTACACATCTTACTCGCCATTGAGGGACTCATTTTTATCATCCGAATGTACACGAGATGTAAGTGAATTAAACAAGGAACTACTAGTCACATATCAGTCGAAATTTTGTTAAATAAAGTAACGATAAATGTCAACAGGATTGCATTTAGTAATTCTTGTTTGCCAATCCAATATTTTGTTGCTATACTCTTTTGAGAGTAATTTCAGTTTAACAGCTATTACAGCTGATGCTTTGATGATTTTTATAATTGTGTTTGATACCTTTTGAGAAGGATTTAAAGTAATTGAATCTTGTAAGATTAATCATTAATGGTCATAATTATTTTAAGGCAGATCAGTAGTGCAGATTTTGATATGAGAGATTATAACACATTGGTGTTTTTCTGCGATGTGAATTTATGAAGAATTTGTAAAAGAGAATTTATGCTATTTGAAAGCAGATCTTAAATTACTGAAGTAATATTTTTCCAATTGTTTAAGAAGTTGTCTAGATGTGATCAGAGTAATTACAGTTATTGGAGATTGTGTGCGTTGATAATTTGAAGCCAGTTATATATTTTTTGTAGATCATGCAACATGGTTAAGTGGAGTTTGTGGTAAGCATTTTGTGGAAGTTGCCAAGTAATAGTAGCAATGTTGCTAATGTATTTTGAAGCAGACATGAGGTCGTCGTACCCAGTCTAGCGTAATTGTTGAGATTCATGCTGTATGTGCTGAATATTTATGGAGTTTTGTGGAATAATTCTTGTATTCAAATGTGATATTTGAAGTATTGAAGAAATGTAATGTCGTTGTGGATAGTTAGATCCAACGTGATGTCGTGGAGACAATAATATTTTTTGGCATGATAAATTAAATACGAGATATAACTTGGAAGTAATAAAACTGTAAGACAACGTTCTATAAACCTTATTAAACAATTTGTTAGGAAATTAAACAAATAAATGAAGTTGATAATACAAGATTTTCTGAAAATAATAATTAATGAAATAATAATCTGAGATTTAAGCATATTAACGATCTGACCTAATGAAATAAAAATCAGAATGACTAGATGAAATAATGAAAACTAAATAACCAGATGATTGAAATTTAAATAATTTGATAAATTAAATTTTGGAATAAATCAATGAATTAAATAAATGGATGAATTAAAGATTAAATAAATTAAACTGATTGAAATGAATTAATAGACGATTGTAATGATGATGAATAACTAAATTAGAAGGTGATAATTAATTAAAGAAGCTGATGATTAATAAATTTACATGGAATTAAATAAATTTAATTGAGATATAATTTGAAGGAATTGCAACTTGAATTGAGAATTTAAATGATGTAATGGTGATGAATTAACGATTCTGACAGGAATATATAGAATTTTGAAGTGAGAATTAATGTGAGAAATATTTAATTTTGATGATGACGAGAATGATGACCAAATGAGAATTTGAATTTTCTGTAATTCACAGATAAGTGATTGTTTGTTAATGACGATGTAAATAGTGTAAATTAATTATTCAATGTTTAGGAGCATTTAATTAACATGTTCAACATTCAAATTATGCCATGCAAACCATAAATTTACGTGATATTTAATATGTGTGATTATTATATGTGTATGTTTAGACAGATTAGTAACTTTTTTAAATCCACATTGATGTTAAATTAAAAAGAGATTAGGTCTCAGGTTTCACAAATGTCAGTGACGAAAGACATAGTGCTACAGTGATCATGAGAACCCAAGAGAACTTTATACATTTTTCTTGTTATGTGGATAAAAATAATTTTGGATTAGAAAAGAGATGGTTCGATTTTTGGACAATGACAATTTAACTTTGGCATTCGACCATACTCTTAGGTAGGAATTATATTTAAAATGTCTGTCTGACTATCAAAGTAAAATAAATTTGTTTTTATCTTAGTTGTGATCTGATGATGGTGTGATGTTCCTTTTTCTTTCCTTGTCTTGAGTAAGGCTTATCCGGAAAGGAAGTGGTTTTGCTAGGAATTCAGTTGATGGCGCCCATTTATATTTGAATTATTTTTATTAACTTAAGCCCGTAACGACCCTAGAGATACTTTGTCTCGTGACACCCACTGCTTTTTCGAGAACTCAGCTGAATTTCCGACACATTCCTTATTTGACTAGAGGTTCATTTAACTCCGCTCTGTCCTGGAACTCCAGGGATGTGATGTTATAGCAGATGGGTCATCGCATCCCCAGGACGAACGGGTACAGAGAGAGAGGGAGAATTGGCTTTATCCAACTAGTGGGGCTTTTCGATTTTGTTAATTCTATGGAATCACATCAGATTTAGATTACTGAGAGATTGATCTCAAGTTCATTTAAGTGTGTTACAAAATTTATTGAACTTAGTCAGACAATGTACTTGTGTGCCCAATCCAGTGTTCATGTTAATCGTATTAGTAATATCATGTTAGTTATAAGACATTTTTTCCCTATACCCAAGTGAATGCAGGAATTGAGACATTGTGATGTGTTGTTGTCTAACGTCTCTATATAATTCTATATTGAAAATATAATTATGTTGCCGGAAGATTTAGCTAAGGTGTTAGGAGAGTTACAGACGGGTATGTCTGGAATTGCAGAAACTATTTCTAAGATGGAAACGGAAGTTAAAGAACAAATTAATAATTCAGAAGCTAGATTAGAAGCTAAATGTAAAGAGAATGTAAAATCATTACAGGCTAGTAATGAAGAAAATTTAAAATTATTGCAAACTAGTACTGAAGATAATTTAAAGTCATTAGAGACTAGGCTACAGTCAAATAGTGAAGACAATTTTAAGCCATTAGAAGAGAAATTACAGTCAAATAGTGAAGATAATTTCAAATCGTTGGAAGAGAAATTACAGTCTCGTAGTGAAGAAACTAACACTGAATTAGAAAATAAGTTAACTAGATTAGAGAATAGTTTAACTTTAAAGAATAATGAAATGCTGAAGACTTTACAATTAGACATAATTGCAGTAAACATGAAAGGAGAGGAAAATGTTCAAATATTAAGAAAAAATATTATTGACTTAGAAAGTAGAGGAGAAGAAAATATTTTTACTTTAAGAACAGACGTTATGACCATACAGAAATACATTAAGTCAGATGTATCGAAGTTGAGATTCGACATCGATGGTTTAGTGGCAGATGTAGGAAAAATTCAAGAGTGGTCTACCGAAGTATCTTTCGAGACTAAGATTAAAGGTCTAGAAACGAATCTAGGTAACTAGATTAAAGATTTAAAGACAGTAATTGGGACCATTAAAGAGGAAGTCTTGGGAGAGGTCAATTCTAATTTAAAGTCGTTAGAAAATCAATTGCAGAAGGATATTAGGAAGATAGACGACGATATAGAGCAAAAGGTTAACGAAAACTTAGCTTTATTTAAAAATAGAGTCGGAGCAATTGTGGAAGAACGGTATAGTGAGGTCGATGCCGAAGCAAAAGAGAAACGTGAAGGGTTAGATGAAAAATTAATCGCAGGTATGGCAAACTTAGAAGCTAGGTTTACGGAAAGCAAGGAAGCGATGAAAATAGATTCAACTTTATTTAGAACAGATGTTGATCTGTTGAAAGAACAAGTCGCGTTAGTAAAGAACACGTGCGAAGAAAAAATCGACAAGTTAAGGAACGATCTAGACGAGAGTGACAAGACGCAGGATGTTACATCGTTAGATGAGTTGAAGACTCAGGTCAAGAGATTAGCGGAAGACAGGATGACTAAACTAGAATCCATAGTTAACAGTTTCACCAGTCAGAATGTAACATCAGGGGAAACATTGATAAATCAAACAGCGATAGACCGCAGTATGACGAATCAAGAACCGAGCATGGTAGAAGACCGTCAAATGCAACCGAATGTGACATTCGAAAGGGCTAGTTCAACCCCTCAGGATAATCCAAGTTCGAATAGGAGTACGTTGGGTCCAAGCGAACGATACTCAGGTCCAGTCACTATTATAAGGAATCTGGATGACAAACCGAGAAAGTTTTCGGGAAATACAGGAGTTACACCAGTAGAATTTCTGCGAGATATTCGAGACTACATGGCGGAACACAGGGTAGCCAAAGAAAGAGAGCTAAGGATAGTCGAACGCGCCTTAGATGGATCTGCACTTACGTGGTTTAGAGCGTTCAGAAGCAATTTTGCGAACATGGAGCAATTTGCCATGGCTTTCTTGAGGAGATTCTGGAGTGCCGAGGATCAACTTAACGTAAGAGCAGAGATGTACTCCAAACGCTATTCTACGTCACATCCGACGCATTATGCCAACTATTTCACGTCACAGCTGGCTAAATTACAGTTCCTTATTCCTCCATTGCCAGAAGAAGAGCTTTTGCAAGCTATAGCGCGACAGTTACCGATAGAGGTACAGCGATCACTGATAGCATCGGGAGCCAATACGCTGGAACATTATGACGATATTTTGCGGCGATTGGATTATACAAGCGCACAGGTCACGCCTAGAAGTAATAGAAACGACAACAGAAACACGCAAGAAGTAAATGCGGTAGTAGTGGACAATGCAGCTCAAACGGACAGAAGGGATTCCTGGGAAAACCGACGGAACGATGGGAATCGAGGAAACATCCGTAACGCAAGAGGAAATGATCGATATAGAGGACCATATGAGAAGCCATACGATCAAGAGGCGAGAGATAGCCGGTATAGGAATTATAACCAAAATTCCAGGTATCAGGACAGGAATCGGTATAATAACAGATATCGGGGAAGGAATAACTGGAACCAAGGTCAACAATATAATGGAAACGACCGACAGGATGGCCGAAGAAACGATCCTAACGACAGACGGGATAATCGTGGACATGAGAGGTCGAGACAAGAGGATAGACAGCCTAGTGCACCACTCGAGGAAACAATGAGAGATGTCAATCGAGCAAGCACGAGTGAAGAAAGAAGAAATAAACGTCAGAATAACACGGAATCAAGATGTTAATCATTGGAAGTCATCATTATTGAGAGTCAGAAAGAACCATCATACTGAGTAAGGGAATTGTAGAGCTATCGTGTACATGTATTATATATTGAATGCCTGAGAGTGTATTTTTTTTTCTCAATCCTGATTTAAAAAAAGGAGATGTACGGGAGAGATGTACCCGATACCTATTTTAGGCTATCGGCTACGCCAGCAGACATTAAGCTGTAGTTGAGGTTTTGGGAAGAGTTAGGAAAAGATAGCGCACCGATCGCGTCAAGAAGAAAGCCAAGATGACGTAGGAGGTCTAGAATCGAGGAGGCATTGATATCTGTGAGAAGATAGAATTATGAATGGAGATGTGAAGCTTTATTGAAACATATATGGAATTATAACAATTAAAACATCTTAGAAGAGGATATATAACATGCATTATATGTGGAAATAATTTTATGGAAGTAAGTTATTTTATAACAGAACAGCCGAGAGGATTCGGGTTCGAGACTATGTTCATGACGTAAGAGCGCAGTGGTGGGAGAACAAGCCACGTGCCGCGCGGAGCACATAAGCCGAAACACAGCGCTAGCAAGTGCAGTTGAGCCCAGGAAGACGGGCAGTTCAGAGCAGCTCTATAGCACAGCGAGACGGACATTGAAGGTCACGCAGCATACGGAAACTGTCACGGCAAGAGTGTAGGCGACAGTGCCTGCATCGCCGAGCAGCGAAGGCCAAGCGGGTCGTTGATCCAGGCGGGCTGGCCGAGGAGACAATTGTAGACAGCCGGGGTATTTCAAAACCACACTGCTCGTATTTGAAGACTTTATTTCAAGCTTCATTTCGACGCTGTTCAAACACAGGCTTTTACGAATAACCTTATAACCATGCTGTTATATAACACATTCAAAGCGACTTTTACTATTCCAAGTAAACTGAATGTTTAGCATAGGCTCTGATGAACATTATATCGTGCATTTATAAGATTTATATCTTATACAATTTTCATGAGTTACCTATTACGAACAGATACAGGGTGTATCGTAATCTTGAACTCTATCAAGTAAAATTTTATTTTACTCAAGTGGAACTTTGCAGTAAGTTGAGATTGGACTTACAATTCTCAAACTGAACATTTAACGGAACAGTGGCGTATATTAGAAGAGGAGTAAGGGGGTCCGCTGTTTCCATGAACTTTTCCGAGAAGGAGTTGGACAATATCCGCTATGGGTAATCCGAGGTTCAACATGACCGAGTAAACGTGAATAGAGACAAGATGGCACCACAGAGCGATGGATTCGATTCCTGACGAGAGGAGTCCAACAGCTGATTCGCTTGGGATTTCGAAGGAAATCGTCATTTCATGGATGAAATGATATTCACGCCGATCTTACGAGAAATTCTTATGTAGGGAAAATCGACGATCTTGGAAATTATATTGCAACTGATAATGAAAGGTATTGTAAGAGTTCTAACTACCTAATACGATTATTTTCATGAATACTGGGCACACATGTATATTTTTTCTAATAGGAGTGATTTGATTATTAAGACATGGTTTGAATTTATATACTTCGAATTTGCTAGAATATGGAGTGACCATATGATATGGCAGGCATCATTATACGATATTCTCACCATTGTTTGGCTTTATTAAGCAAATATTTGGTCTTTTAGACATTTTTCCAGCTAGGATATTTTTCATGAATAGTTTTTTTTGTGTAACGAGTATTTCGAACTCGTGATCTGCAATTGATTATCAGAAATTACTTCGTCAGTTCATTGCATACTAGCGAGTGTGTATTATTCATCAGTAGGGATTTTTTCCATTGGATTGTTTGGAGATATTAAGAAGTTATTCACTTTAGTGAATGAACATCGCTTTTATATGACAACTAGAAACTTGTTGATTCCTATCTGGTACATTCACTCATACAGTCTACGAGATGGGGTCTTTCGTATTTATACGATTGTATGGTGGCTACTCACCTTACCCATCGTTTAGGGAACTATCATCCAAGCCGACGGGGCGAGGTCTATCGTATTTATACCACTGTACGGTGGTTACACATCTTACTCGCCATTGAGGGACTCATTTTTATCATCCGAATGTACACGAGATGTAAGTGAATTAAACAAGGAACTACTAGTCACATATCAGTCGAAATTTTGTTAAATAAAGTAACGATAAATGTCAACAGGATTGCATTTAGTAATTCTTGTTTGCCAATCCAATATTTTGTTGCTATACTCTTTTGAGAGTAATTTCAGTTTAACAGCTATTACAGCTGATGCTTTGATGATTTTTATAATTGTGTTTGATACCTTTTGAGAAGGATTTAAAGTAATTGAATCTTGTAAGATTAATCATTAATGGTCATAATTATTTTATGGCAGATCAGTAGTGCAGATTTTGATATGAGAGATTATAACACATTGGTGTTTTTCTGCGATGTGAATTTATGAAGAATTTGTAAAAGAGAATTTATGCTATTTGAAAGCAGATCTTAAATTACTGAAGTAATATTTTTCCAATTGTTTAAGAAGTTGTCTAGATGTGATCAGAGTAATTACAGTTATTGGAGATTGTGTGCGTTGATAATTTGAAGCCAGTTATAAATTTTTTGTAGATCATGCAACATGGTTAAGTGGAGTTTGTGGTAGGCATTTTGTGGAAGTTGCCAAGTAATAGTAGCAATGTTGCTAATGTATTTTGAAGCAGACATGAGGTCGTCGTACCCAGTCTAGCGTAATTGTTGAGATTCATGCTGTATGTGCTGAATATTTATGGAGTTTTGTGGAATAATTCTTGTATTCAAATGTGATATTTGAAGTATTGAAGAAATGTAATGTCGTTGTGGATAGTTAGATCCAACGTGATGTCGTGGAGACAATAATATTTTTTGGCATGATAAATTAAATACGAGATATAACTTGGAAGTAATAAAACTGTAAGACAACGTTCTATAAACCTTATTAAACAATTTGTTAGGAAATTAAACAAATAAATGAAGTTGATAATACAAGATTTTCTGAAAATAATAATTAATGAAATAATAATCTGAGATTTAAGCATATTAACGATCTGACCTAATGAAATAAAAATCAGAATGACTAGATGAAATAATGAAAACTAAATAACCAGATGATTGAAATTTAAATAATTTGATAAATTAAATTTTGGAATAAATCAATGAATTAAATAAATGGATGAATTAAAGATTAAATAAATTAAACTGATTGAAATGAATTAATAGACGATTGTAATGATGATGAATAACTAAATTAGAAGGTGATAATTAATTAAAGAAGCTGATGATTAATAAATTTACATGGAATTAAATAAATTTAATTGAGATATAATTTGAAGGAATTGCAACTTGAATTGAGAATTTAAATGATGTAATGGTGATGAATTAATGATTCTGACAGGAATATGTAGAATTTTGAAGTGAGAATTAATGTGAGAAATATTTAATTTTGATGATGACGAGAATGATGACCAAATGAGAATTTGAATTTTCTGTAATTCACAGATAAGTGATTGATTGTTAATGACGATGTAAATAGTGTAAATTAATTATTCAATGTTTAGGAGTATTTAATTAACATGTTCAACATTCAAATTATGCCATGCAAACCATAAATTTACGTGATATTTAATATGTGTGATTATTATATGTGTATGTTTAGACAGATTAGTAACTTTTTTAAATCCACATTGATGTTAAATTAAAAAGAGATTAGGTCTCAGGTTTCACAAATGTCAGTGACGAAAGACATAGTGCTACAGTGATCCTGAGAACCCAAGAGAACTTTATAAATTTTTCTTGTTATGTGGATAAAAATAATTTTGGATTAGAAAAGAGATGGTTCGATTTTTGGACAATGACAATTTAACTTTGGCATTCGACCATACTCTTAGGTAGGAATTATATTTAAAATGTCTGTCTGACTATCAAAGTAAAATAAATTTGTTTTTATCTTAGTTGTGATCTGATGATGGTGTGATGTTCCTGTTTCTTTCCTTGTCTTGAGTAAGGCTTATCCGGAAAGGAAGTGGTTTTGCTAGGAATTCAGTTGATGGCGCCCATTTATATTTGAATTATTTTTATTAACTTAAGCCCGTAACGACCCTAGAGATACTTTGTCTCGTGACACCCACTGCTTTTTCGAGAACTCAGCTGAATTTCCGACACATTCCTTATTTGACTAGAGGTTCATTTAACTCCGCTCTGTCCTGGAACTCCAGGGATGTGATGTTATAGCAGATGGGTCATCGCATCCCCAGGACGAACGGGTACAGCGTGGAGGTTCGAATACCCCCGCCGGCAACCTTGAAGATGGTTTTCTGTGGTTTCCCATCTTCCTTCCAGACAAATGCCGGGGTTGGTCCCTAACTATAGGTCACAGCCACTACCTTCCAATTCCTCGTCCTTACATTCTCACTTTCCTCCCCAGATAAGATTCCACATGTGACGGTACTTGGAGCTCTCCCCATGGGTGTCCGCGTAGAAGCAGCTACTAAATCTGGCGAGCCGAATATGTCCTCGGACACTCCCGGCATAAAAGCCATACGCTAAAAACAAAAAGAACAAAAAGAAAACATTTTGTAGTTCTGTGTCATAAAAGTCAGCGGCATGCGAATGGAACCAGCATGTGGCAATCGCCTCCAGTTCTTCGTCAGTGTGAAAATGCTGAACGGAGGGCAGAGCAGGAATTTTTTGAGGTGCAAGGAAAGGAGGAAATCGCTGGGAGAAAGATCAGAAGAGAAACCTCTTCTGCAGAAGTTTGGCTGGGAGCTGTTTGATCATCCATCGTACAGTAGTCAAGTGGTTTCCACCCTTTCTCCGGCCAGCATGTATGCAAACATCTTATGGGGTGGAACATCAAGCTCACTTTCATGTCCCTTGGATTGGATAACATTACAATAAATAAGGACTTCATCCATAACACGAATAAATTTAGTCACGTATTATTGTTATAACAATTTACTCGATACAATGAAACTTAGGATATTAGTTGTGCTAAAATTGCTTTGATCTCATTTCTTCAACAATAATAACAATAATAATAATTATTATTATTATTATTTCAATTTTCAATGTATTTATTAAATACTATTTATATTAAATTTTGTGATATGTCTCACAAATCTGACGGCAAATCCAGTACAGATTATCTGTGAGACATATTAATTATTATTTACAACATATAGGCCTACAGTAGGCCTATATATAAATTTTGTTTCAATAAATGAGTCTCTAAAAGCCAGAGAAGTTAATAATAATGTTATTGGTTTTACGTCCCTTTTAACTACACTGGCTTTTAGAGACGCCGGGGTGCCGGAATTTTGCCCCGAAGGGGATCTTTAACGTGCCAGTAAATCTACTGACACGGCTCCCTCGCATTTGCACACCCTCAAATGCCTGCTGACTGCGCCAGGTTTCGAACCTGCAACCTTGGGCTCAACAAGCGAGAACGTTACCCCTGAGCCACGCAGCCAGACCAGAGAAGTTAAAAGGCACTTAGAAACATGAGTGCAAGCAACATATATATATATATATATATATTAGCCTACGTTTTTTTATTTTCTTATTTATTTAAATACATTTTTTGTTATTTCTATTATATTATTATTTTCAATTATATATAATTGATTCAACATTAGAGGTGATTAAAAAAACAATGTACATAATTAAAAACACGAATGGAGTAATAACAATAATAAATATAATAATAATAATAATAATATTAATTATAAATGCAATAATAATAACAAAACAAGTAGTTCCGTGAAGAACTAAAGCCTATTTTCATATATCCTACTTATATAAATTGCCACTATCAACATACAAAATTTCAATTTGATTGCTGTAATAGATTCATAGATATTGAGAACCATCTAAATATTTCGGATGGTCGCCATGTTGGATTTTTATATATGTAGGTCTTGATTATGTACTGTTACACGAAGATTATTGAGTACGTGTAGTATTTAAACTTCAATCGTATGATTAGGACACAAGAAGTAAAAACCAGACTTTAAAATTTGCACTGCTGCCATCTTGTGGTTATGGAAACAATTGAAATAAATTAGATGCCAGTGGATTAACATTTGTATAAGGATTTACTGTACCAAGTTTCACGGCACTCGGATGGTTAAATTGCAAGAAACGTCAATGTAGATATTTATAGTTCGCGTCGCTGCCATGTTGGATTTGTGATCACCAGGTTATTGAAAGTCCTATAGGAGAACTTATGTTCACAGCCGTCATGAGCGCTATAAATCAGTTTGATTGCTGTAATAGATTCGTAGATATTGAGTTGTCTAAATATTTTGGATGGTTGCCATGTTGGATTGTTATATGTATAGGCCATAGAGTTATGTACCATTAAAGAAAAATTATTGCGTAGGTTCATTATTCAAACTTTCACTTTTTCGCATGATTACGACACAATAAATAAAAACCTAATTTTAAAATTCGCACAGCCGCCATCTTGAGGTTATGTAAACAATTGAACTAAATTAGATACCAGTGCATTACAATGTGTATAAACATTTGCTGTATCAAGTTTCATGGCGTTACGATCATTACATCGCGAGAAAAGTCTATTTAAAAGTCGCAACTTCGCTTAGCCGCCATGTTGGTTTTGTAGTTAACTTACCAGGTTTTCGAAAGTAACATAGGTGAACTTCTAGTAGTTCCCTTTATCTCCGTACGAAATTTCAGGGTGATACCAGTAATAGTTTCGGAGATATAGAATGCCAGTGAAAAATTTCGCACAGCCGCCATCTTGTGGTTATGTAAACAATTGAACAAAGTTAGATGTCGCTGCATTACAATGTGTAAAAACATATAGGCTACTGTACCAAGTTTCATTAACAAGCCTCCGTGGCTTAGGCGGCAGCACGCCAGCCTCTCACCGCTGGGTCCGTGGTTCAAATCCCGGTCACTCCATGTGAGATCTGTGCTGGACAAAACGGAGGCAGACAGGTTTTTCTCCGGGTACTCCGGTTTTCCCTGTCAAAATTTCATTCCAGCAACACTCTCCACTATCATTTCATTTCATCTGTCATTCATTTGATCATTGGCCCAGAGGAGTGCGTCAGGCCTCGGCAGCCGGCACAGTTCATATCCTCGCCGCTAGATAGGAGCTTCATTCATTCCATTCCTGACCCGGTCGGAGACTGGAAGCAGGCTGTGGATTTTCATTTTCACCAAGTTTCATTGCGTTCGGTTGGTTAAATCACGAGAAACGTCAATTTAAAAGTCGCAAATTCTGTTAGCCGCCATGCTTGTTTTGTAGTTACTAGGTTTTCGAAAGTCTCTTAGGTGAACTTATAGTAGTTCCCTTTATCACCGTACAAAATTTCAGGGTGATATCGGTAGTAGTTTCAGAGATATTGAATGCTGGTGAAATATTTCGCACAGCTGCCATGTTGGATTGGTGAGACGCAAATAAATTGAAGGGCACGGTCGGAGTCGGCCAAAATGGTGGTATGATCTTACTGAGATTCATTGAAATCGCTCCAGCAGTTTAGAAGTTATTGGGATACACATACAGACACTCACACATACGCACACACACACACGGACAAAAGGTGATCTCATAAGCCAATTATTTCATAAAAAAATAGACTAATAATCATAATCATAATCGTATGGCTTCAAATACCGAGGCGTAGATGTTTTGAGTTGGGGCCATTGAGGTGATCTACTCTCCGATTTCGGCGTTCTGTTTAACACTACCATTTGTAACTGAAACCTAGAACTCTACTGGGTGACCTGCAATTGAAGTGAAACTTTGTGTAATGAACCTATATTACAATATTAATTTACTGGCTCATGACTCTAAATATCTAAGAAACTATTAAAGCAATCAAACTAAAATTATGTAATAGGCTAATGTACTATTAAGTAAATTAAATGGTGGCAGTGAGAAATTTTAAAACATATTTTCTTTAGTATCTCATTCAAGCGATGGGATTGAAAGTTTGCATAATGTACTGCGACCGAAAAAACCCATCAGTACTTATATCCAAAGCCCGAAAAAGGATTGCAGACATGTAAGTTACCCAGCTCACAAGCTTATCATGCCTACTAAGTAAAATTGGGAATTCCAGGAACATACATTCGTAAAGAAAATAGTACTGCTAGACAAGGTACAAATTTCTACTATTATTTACATTTAGAACAACCGAGAAACTCCAATCTCGAGGGGTGATAAGGTCTAATCTATAGTGAGCGCCTGTATCTATACCTCGTAGTACTATTTTCGACGATGACGACAATGAAAACGGAATCAGTTTAGATAAAAATTGACTAAGTTGCTAAAAAGCACTAGCCGTTTATTAAGCTAATAAAACATGTATAACAATTGGCTTCCTCCCTTAATATTGTGTCTCCCTGACATTTCAACAAAAATAACTGCAAAGATAAATTTGCACGTGGCATTACTGTCGTAAGAAAATGTGAAACGGCGTGACATTAAGTATTGCCCTATTTTATACAGGTCCGCTTCAACTATGAACCGTAGTTCCATATCTACTCAAATTATTCATGAACTATGTGCATATATACATCCTTTTATGAAATTCAAATTTTACACTTCATAACGTCGAAGATTAAATTTTCTTCCTCCAATAAGTCTTTCATCTACTCCATTTCTCTTAAACATCAAATTCAAATTCAAACAAACACCGCAACTATCGTGTTGAAAGTAATAAATACTCGTCATAATCAATTGAACATAAGTGACAAACATTTAAGCTAAGCACTGTTCCTTTTTACCTTTATCTATATATCATGAAATTCTGAAATAAGTGCTGAAATTCTTTACTTAGTTAACAATCTTCTGATAAACGTGAATACTGTAAGTGCACGGCATTAACCTTCGTTTCCACACTTCTCCTCCATAATTATACAACAATTACTTTCTCTCTTAAACACCCTGTACAGAATCTTCCTTTACTACTCTCTCATAACTTCACAATTATTGCATTCAATACTACAAAAACTTAAGAGACTCCCCTGCGTCCTTTCGTAAACTTACGTAACTCCTTTACGTTCATATCTCTTTAATCTGCACGGTAATTCAACTATAAACTTCTACTTCAATACATATACTTCCTTTACTTAACATTTCTCCTCTATATTGATACAACATCGCCTCGTGCTCGTAATTTCATTTCTGTAATAAATCTCTGTACTTTCACCTTTCTAATCACCCTGTGATTTAACTTCGTTAACTTTCCTTTTCACGTGTTTAAATTCAGCTTTACATTTCATTACAACTTTTCAAGAAATATCAGTAAATATTCATATTCTTAACAAAAGATATAAGTTTGACTTCATTCCATTAATATTTGTTTAACAAATTCATTTATGTTTTTAACGCTCTAAATCACATTAGACATATGTGTTTAAGCTTTTCGTAATACTTTCGTTCATAATAAATTTCTGACACTCGAATCAACATCATGAGTTGTCGAAATATTCTTTACACTTCGTGACGTTACTTCTTAAGTATACTGTATTTAAATTTGCTCCAATAAATTTCATTTTACTTCATTTATAATCTTATTCCTTCTTTACTTCGTTCGACGTTCTATTCCTTTTAAATAGTTTACTCTACATTCCTTTTTTAATTTTAACGCTCTAACTTCCTTTAATACAATTCCTTTCAATAATTTGCTTTCCTCTAAACAATTCCTTTATATTCCTTTTTTAACGCTCTAAATCTCTTTAATACAATTGGTTCTAAGTTACTCTGAACAATTCCTTTATATTCCTCTCAATTCCTTTATATTCCATCGCTGCGATAAAACAGATTTAATTAAATTAAATCTAACGCAAGTATGAAAATATTTACACGATTTTACTTTAATATAACCTTAGTGTTAATAGCATCATCATCATGCCAAAATTTCGTCCAAGTGACTGAAATTTTCAAGAAATACGGCAAATAATTCCGTAGCAAAATATGAAAAATCACAATAACAAGATCTACACAAATTTAATTACTTTGACAAAATTATACGTTTTAAATAATGCAGTTAAGAAAAATGCTGTTGAAAAATATGCGGTTGAAAATATGCGGTTGAAAATATGCGGTTGGTCAATTGGATAATCACACAACTAAACTACAATTCTACATTATAAAAGACAATTTTCTCATTACCTTGTGTTGACTTCTGTACTGCTGAAAATACTTGCATCGCTCCTTCCAAACCAAACTTTTCGTGTCCATAGCAATGTCCACAGTTATGAAGACTGGTTTTGTGACAGCACCAGCTGGGCTCGCGGTGAATGACCTCGCCGAGAACAGCTCTGCCAACTCCCGTCTCTCCTTCGCTCCAAGTAGGCCGGCTTCGATTCTCCATCTCTTCAGAATAGACATCATGGTTTCTTCAGAATAGACATCGGTTTTCTTCAGAATAGACATCGGTTTTCTTCAGAATAGACATCACGGTGTAATACTGTCGTTTATGCAAGCTTTTTCGTATCTCAAGATGTGTTAAAACTCTCGTAGAAAAGTGTGAGTTTTGCTCGGTGATGTTGCGCTTTGCGTAGATATTTGTAGCGTCTTTCATGCTAGTGAATCTGGAATTCAACTGACATCCTTGTAGTCTTCAACTTCCCCATGCTTAACTTAGCACATGTTAATATTCATATTCTTGATAATATACTTGAGACCTCTCCGTTGCTGCCTTATAACTTGCATTTTCAATACAATGTTGAAATAAGCTTTTATACTTAGAAATACTGAGTAGCTTATTGTCGAAAATGTTTCTAGCTATATGGAACTCTTTGTATAAGCACTGCAATATATAGTTGTAGCTTGCTCCCAAGTTACTGAAATTACACTCTCCCTTACTTCCAACCTTTACGAACCGTAGCACTCTTATAAAGATACTCGTTTATGCTCGAGGTCTTGTCTCGTTCAAATCTCAATTGGAAAAGAACTCTCTCGTCCTGCTCTCCGCATTCCTCAAGTTCTCGTCTCTGTTCCTCTCCTCCCGTGGTGTGACGTAACTCCTACCACCTCTCCTGACTTCCGTCCGCAGTTCGACCTTCGCCTCTTCCCCTCTCTCATGACGTAACTCTCGCTTCAAGTGGCGTGATCTTTCTCGTAATGTGAACCTCCCACTTTCGTATAATGGAATATATGTCCATCTTTAAATCATTCCTACTTCCTTGCTTTTATAAATGCATAAGATCTATAGTATTTCACTCATTTCCATACAGTTTTTCCCATATTACTCAAATTTTTAATAAATAAAAATTTTATCCACTCATTTATTTTCTGGGATCTTGGTTCATCTCCCGATCAGTTCTTGAGTAATGACCTTCAATAAATTCTGGCGCATTTCCCCGTTGCTAATTCAAAGTAAAGTATAGCCTGTACTTTCTTTAATACCAGTGATTTCTCTGCTCTTGAGACTGAATTTATTGATTTCACTGTATCTGTGGGTAAAATCTTTTCAACTTATCCAGCGTTTCTTGATCTTCAGCATCTGTCTGGATAACATTAACTCTCACATCTCTCCCAGAAAACGGATGTCTGGAAAGAATATCTGCTAGAAGGTTGTCTTTTCCAGGTACATGAACTATCGTGGCATCAAATTGTTGCAAAAACATGGTCCATCTTGTCATCCTATCGCTTGACAAGTCTGACTTCAACATGAATTCTAGTGCTTTATGATCCGTTCTGATTATGATCTTGTGTCCCAGCAATAATTTCTTCCAATTTTGTAGAGCATTTATGACGGCTAAAGCTTCAAGCTCCGTCGTGAAGTAATTCAGCTCGTGTGTGCGTAACTTCCTACTGCTGAATGAAATATAATGAGGATTTCCATCTTGATCCTTCTGATATAAGACTGCACTAATACCGACTCGTGAAGCATCTGTTTCTATGATGAATGTTCTTTCAAAATCTGGGTACTCCAACTTGATGTTATCTCTGAGCATTTCCTTCGCTTGAATAAAGGCATTCTCAGCAGCTGCATCCCATTTCCATCTATTGTTCTTCTTTAGAAGCTCATGTAGAGGTGCCATGATTTCTGAATATCGTGGACAATGACTACTGAAAAACTGACAAAGACCCGCAAAAGCTCTGATGTCTTTGATTTTCTTGGGTGTTGGAAATTTCAAAATTGCTTCAATCTTGTCTTCTTTCGGATGGTAACCAAATCTGTCTATAGTATGCCCAAGAAAGTTGATCTTTTCTTGAAAGAAATGACATTTATCCAACTTCACCTTGATGTTTGCACTTCTAAGGTTATCAAATAGCTTCGTCAAATGCATGAAATGTTGCTCTGGTGTCTCTGAAGATATGATGATATCGTCCACGTAGCAAATAGCAAATTGTTTCACTTCTTCACTCAACTTGTCATCCAAGGCTCTGATAAGTGCTGGACTTGAATTTACCAATCCATATGGTACTCTTTGGTATACATAACAGGTTTGATTGAACATGAACCCTGTATAACATTTGCTGTCTTCTGTAAGCTCTATTTGATGAAATGCTGCAGTTAAATCAATCACTGAGAAACAGGTTTTATTCTTGAATCTCCTCAGTAGTTCTCTAATTTTCGGTGGCCTATCGAATTCTTTCAGAAGAAGAGTATTTATGCCCCTGGCATCTAAACATAGTCTAAGACTACCATCTGCTTTCTTCACAACAGTGAGTGGATTTAAATAAGGAGTGGCTTGCTTTCTTATAATTCCTTCCTTTTCCATGCCTTTTACGAGCTCTGTCACTTCAGCTTGATACTTCTCCGGAATTGGATACAATTTATTCTGATAAGGTGTGTCGTCAGTTAGCTTAATCTGATATTTATATCCTCTTATAATACCTGGCTTGTTATCAAAAATGTCTGCATAAGTCGTGACTAATTCTTCCAACTTCTCCCTCTGATCTTCAAAATTCTCAATCTTTCTGCCATAGTGAGGTATTCCTTCTGCTTCGATTTCCATAACAATCTTCACAAGATTTTCTTCTGTAGTTTCGTCAAACAAACTACACTCATTCTCATCCTTCGTCGTATCCTCTGATTGATGTAGGCCTTCATTAAATCTTATGACTCCATTTCGTAAATCGATTACAACTCCAGTCTTGGTTATAAAATCAGTGCCTAAAATAGCATCAAAATTAATCTGGCTCAAGGCTATGAATATCTGCTCATATCTGTGTTTATTTATAGAGAATTCCATTAGTGCTTGGACTTAACATTTCATGGTCATCATCATCATCTTGCACAGTTTCCAGCCACTGGCCGGGTCTGTTTGGAACACAAGCCTCTCCAACGTCTTCTGTCTTCCCACCATCTCTCAGCCTCCACCCTTGTCCAGTCTTCTCCTCTCTTCTTCACGCTTTCTTCCACCCCCTTCAGCCACCTGTCTCTCGGTCTTCCCCTCGGTCTCTTTCCTTCCCACTTCGTCTCATGTACTCTCCTGGGTATCCTCTTCTCCTCCATTCGTTTTACATGTCCATACCATCTAAGTCTAGATTTCTCTATACCATCCTGTAATGGTTCCTCCTTCATTAATTCTCTGGTCCTCTCATTTCTCATTCTGTCCATCTTTGTAGCTCCCATACTGCTTCTCAAGAACCTCATCTCACTGGCCTGTATTTTGCTCTTCTCCCTTCCTTTCATAAACCAGGTCTCCGAGGCATACGTCAGGATAGGGACATAGTACGTCCGATATATGATCTTTTTGCTGTTCTGAGGGACATCCTTGCTCCATAACATGCTTCTCACACTCCTCCGAAATGCTTCTGCCTGCCTCCCCCGCTCATTTATTTCTCTATCGTTTCTTCCATTATCTTGTATCAGGCTTCCCAGATACTTAAAACTCTCCACTTTCTTCAGCTGTTCCCCACCAATTGTTATTCCCGTTGTGGTTCTTTCCTTCTTCCTTGTTGTGATCACCATCTCACTCTTATTTATGCTAAATTTCATCCCATATCCTTGTATTATTCCTTCCCACACGTCCAACTGTTCCTGTACCTCCTCCTCCTTGTTTCCCCAAATCATCAAATCATCTGCAAACACCATTGCTTTCATCTTTCCGTCCCCAATTACTTGTGCCACTCGGGTCATTATGTCATCCATCACCACAATGAAAAGTAACGGTGACAGTGCACTTCCTTGTTTCAGGCCGTTTCTTTGTTCCAACCAGTCAGATCTCTCTCCTCCCACTTTCACACAGCTCACGCTTCCCTTGTACATCTCCTTTATCCTCTTTATAGTCCATTTCTCTACTCCTCTATCCTCCAGGGACTTCCATACTTTGTTTCTGCATACACTGTCATATGCTTTCTCAATGTCCAGGAAGGCCATCAGTAGATCTGTTCCATACTCATAGTGCTGTTCTTGTAACTGCCTTACAGCAAAAATCAAATCCACTGTGGACCTTCCTGCTCTGAAGCCGTGTTGTTCTTCCCTCATCCCTCCTTCTATCCTTGTCCTAATTCTCTTTTCCAAAACTTTCTCGAAGATCTTTGCACAATGACTCATCAGTGTTATTCCCCGATAGTTTCTGCAATCTGTTCTACTACCTTTCTTGAAGATCGGGACAATGATTCCTTTTTTCCAGTCCTCTGGGGTCTTCCTTTCCTTCCATGCTGTCCTCATCACTCGGTACAGCCACTGTATCCCCACCTCTCCTGCTGCTCTCACCATCTCCACACTCAACTCATCCACACCCGGTGCCTTCCCTCCTTTCATCTTGTTCACTGCAACTTCCACTTCTTTCCATGTTAAGTCCTTTTCTGTTTGCAGTTCATCTTCCTCTTCCCCGATTTCTTCCTCCTCACCATCTTTTCCATTTGGGTTCAGAAGTTCTTCAAAATATTCTTTCCACATTTTCTTCAGTTCTTCCCTATTTTCTATCTCTTGTCCCCTTTTGTTCACCATTCTAACATAATCCGTAGGATCCTTCCGCCTCTTATTTTTTACCATCCCATACAGGACCTTTTTTGTACCTTCACTATCCTCCTCCATCATCTTTGTCCACTCTTCCATCCACTTCCTTCTCTCCTCAGCCACCACTCTCTTCGCCTCCTTCTTTCTTTCCTGGTACTCTTCCCTTGTCTCTACCGTCCTATTTTGATACCACCTCCTAAAGGCTCTATTCTTTTCCCTTACTATATCTTTTGTCTTCTCATTCCACCATGGTGTTTCCTTCCACCTCTTCTTACTACTTGTCCTCCCACATACTGCTTCTGCTGCACCCACTAGTGTCTTCTTAAATCTAGCCCATTCCTCTTCCACCCCTCTTTCTTCATCTGTTGGAATTCCTTCCTTTACCATTTTGAGGTACTCGACCCTTATATCCCCTTCTTTCAGTTTCCATATCCTTATACGTCTTTCCTGGTTCTCTGTCCCTTTCTTCTCCTTACTCCCTCTCAGGTTCATTACCAGTAATCGATGGTCGCTATCCAGGTTCTCCGATGGTATAACCTTGATGTCCGTGATGTTCTTATTTAGTTCTTTCTCATACAGTATATAGTCAACCACCGACTTCCTGGTCAAGTCATCACTGTACCATGTGATTGTGTGGCTCTCTCTTTTCTTAAACCAGGAGTTCCCAACTAGCAGGCTGTTCCTCTGGCAGAAGTCCAACAGTCTCTTTCCTTCCTCATTTCTTCCACCCCAACCCTCTGGTCCTAGAACACTCTCATAACCTTGTCTTTCTCTTCCTACATGGGCATTGAGGTCCCCCATAACAATCATATTTCTTCCTACCAGCTGCTTCTGCAATTCCTCTTCAAACTCCTCCTTCTCTTCAGAAGCGCAGCCTACTTGTGGAGCATACACTTGCACTATTTCTACGGTCTCTCCCCTCAGTGCTACTTTCACTTTCATCATCCTATCACTTATTCTCCTCACTTCTTCTTTTAAACCATCTCGTACTACTACTCCCACTCCATTCCTCTTTCCCTCTTCGTTCCCACTCCAGTACAGTCTATAGCCTTTTCTCAGTACTCTCCTTCCTTCCCCTTTCCACTTTGTTTCTGCCAATCCCAATAAATCCAACTTCCTTCTTTCCATCATATCCACTATCTCCTCCACCTTCCCCGTCAGCGTTCTTAGGTTTAAAGTTCCAAATCTTAGTCCGTGTGTACAGCCGTGCCGTCGTCTATTAAATCCATCCTGTCCGAGGCTCGTTCCATTTTTGAAAGCATTTCATGGTCTTGTCGTTAAATACGTCCCTGACTTTAATGGTTGAAACAGGCATTGCTATAAGTGAATTTCCATCCTTCAATCTGTGAAAACAGTTCTCTGATAAAATTGATGCTGTTGCTCCCGTATCTAGTAGTGTTCTCAGGCATTCTCCTTCTGATATGATTTCTATAATCGGTAACCTTGCTATTCTATCTGTTTTCGTATCTTCTCTCTCATATAGAAGATCTTCATTCGTGGCTTCATACAATTCATTAATTTGGATCTCATGTCTGGTTACGGTGCTGTTTTCTTCTCCTTTCACTTTTTGGAATTTGACGTTTTTTTGTGCCCCTCCTGGGTCTTCATTCCTTCTATCTCTGCTTGTTCCAGGTTGAGGTTCTCGATTCCGGTTATGCTGTCCCTGATCTTGGTCTCTCGCATTCCTTTCTCTGAGATTCCTTAGGTACTCCTGACTTTCTCTTTCCCTGTCATCATAATACCTTCTTACATTGTTATTATTCCTCCAACCTTGTTGCTGTTGTTGCTGTCTTGAATAATTACTCGTGTTTCTCCAGTTCTGATATCCCCGATATCCATAATTATTCGTAGGGTTATTTCGATTATAATATCCCTCTCTACGATAATCATTGTTCCTGGTGTAATAGTTATTCCTCCATCTTTGATTTGCATATGGCCTTCCTTCTCTAGGTCTCTGATAGTCTGGTCGAAATCGATTCTGCCCATATATCCTGGATCTCGTTGGACCTACTCCATTTTTGTTCTCCTCTGTTTGCTGCATTTGATCGATGTGAATGGTGTGTATTTCTCTCGGTTCCTGGTTTCTACTTCTCTGGTTTTGATTTCCAGTTGAGTTGGTGGACACATTAGACGTGTGATCCAGTCTTCTCAAAATTTCCGCCATTGCTTCTAGAGATTTCACGTTTGCCGAAATGAGGTGTCTCCTAACTTCTGTTGGTAGCTGACATGAAATAGCGTGAACCAAGTCTTCTTCCGCCAAAGGGGGTTGCAAATACTGCAAGCGTGCTAATTGTTTCGTGAAGAAACTTGCGTATTTCGTAGGACTGGAATATGCATACTTCTTAGAATAGATTTCCGCTCGTATATCCTGTTGAAGTTCCTTGCTCCAAAATCGTTTTTGTAGAGCTATAGCGAATTCTTCAAATGTCTGATATGTGTATCTGAAAGCTCTGTGCCATACTAATGCTTCTGAATCTAAGTATTTTTCCACGACTCTCATATGTCTTTCACGAGGTATCCTGTTGTCTTCTAAATACGACCTCATGTCTCTCAGAAATTCTACTGCAGTAATATTGCCTACTCCGCTGAATTTGTTCGGTTTCTCATCGTTATTCTTTATTACAACGATGTTGGCATTTGATTTACTTTGGTAAGGTTCAAAATTTCCTCCAAATTCCCCTATTTCAGTGTGAAATGGCTCTTGACTGAAGTTAAAATTGGACTTCGGAATTTGCTGTTGACTAATCTCGCTTTCCTTATCCTCTTCTATCCTGTCTGTCCTAGCCTCTAATCTTCTTATTTCTTCTTTTAATTTTTCATCTCTTGCTTGAAAAAATCTCGTCAAGTCCTTTCTGATGTCCTCCCTGACTTCGGTTCTTAACGTTGATGAAAATGTAGCATCTCCTATCATAAGTGACCTTAATTGCTGTTCAATTTCTCTGATATCCTCATCCTGCTTTGATTGAATTTTCGCTAGTTCTATGCTCATCCCATCGACCGTACATTTAATTTTTTCAAATTCATTTGAGTTAGTTAAATCTGTTTTATTACCAATCTCTGTCAGCGTGGCTACGTTATTAATTTGTAATGTATCTATCCGCTTAGATAGATCTTCCCGTACCTTGCTAACATTAATATTGGAACATAACTCTATAGCTTTAATGTCATTTGCTAATTTGTGATGTATCTCTGATATGATTTGAGTTGTGACTGTTACGACCTCCTCCTTCATGTCCGTAACTGCCTTTACAATGGAAGCATTTATATCTACATTTATACCCTCTTCAATCAGTTTACTTTGACCTTCCAATTTGACCTGCAATTCACCAACAGTGCCATTTAGATTGTCAAGTTGCTCCTTGAGTTTCTTCTGGGCCCCTGAAATGTGTACATGATGAGTGTTATTGTCTTCCTTAATTGAGCTCATGCTAGCCTGTAGTTTCTGTTCTAGTTCTAACATGTGATTACTGTTAGCTAATTGGATTTCTATCACTTTTCCTGCCATGTCCTGTTTGACTTGATCAACTGAAGCTTTTAATTCTTCCTGTACTTTACCTGCCCTTTCAAAAATTATCTGAGCTTTTTCCTTATTTTTCCTAGCTTCCTCCTGTGCTTTTTCCTGATTTTTCCTGACCTCCTCCTGTGCTGCTCTTATTTCGGCTTGGATCTTTCTATCTTCCAATCTAGCCTGCTCCTGACTTAACCTGTCCTCCTCACGAGCTTTTTCCTGAGCTAATCTTATCTCTGCTCTTATCCTATTTGCCTCTTCCAAAGCTAACTTGGCTTCTTCTCTTTCCTTCTCTCTAGCTAGTCTATCTTCCATTCTGGCCTTCTCTAAAACTAACTTAACTTCCTCTCATTCCTTGTCTCTAGCTAGTCTATCTTCCTTTCTGGCCTTCACTAAAGCTAACTTAACTTCTTCCTGTGTTAATGTTATACTAGCCGTAGTAATTGTTTGAGCAACTGCTAACTCAGCTTTGACTTCTGATTTTACAGTAGCTACTGATTTCTGTATCTCGGTTTTCAATTGTTTAATGTTGTTATGTGTTAACTGGTGGAGGGCATCAAGGTCTTTGGTCAATGTACTTGACCTTCCTTAATGGTTTCAAGCATCGTTCGTATGAACGTCATATCATTCGTTGACATCTTTCTTCTTTTCTTGAGAATAAGGGAAGTATCGACTGCAAAAATTACCAGTGAATATCCAGATTGACCAACGCATGCATTTTATACCAGTAATGGAATATATAGAACATCTTAATCCTACTTACATCTATTTCAATCGCGAGTTGTCTCGTATATCTTGTTGTCCCATTTTACCGAACTGACATCGCTTCATTTTATCATCTCACTTAATCTATGTTTAACAACATGAATTTACTTTTAAATTTACTATTACATGACCAATGTCGTTAGCTGGTTTACAAATTATGCCTCACAACTATAGTGTACTCCACTAATCTTCTGATGTTGTGTTCATCTCAACAATCATTAAATTTGGGATCGGCATTTTTCTTTTCAAAACTAATATGGCCTCACTCTCGAGTACTTCCAAACTTCTTCTCTCAAGTGCTCTTTCGAATGCATTTCGAATGCTTTTCGAACGCCCCACGGATGGGTATGCCATTTAAATATATATCTATCTATATGCGACCGAAAAAACCCATCAGTACTTATATCCAAAGCCCGAAAAAGGATTGCAGACATGTAAGTTACCCAGCTCACAAGCTTATCATGCCTACTAAGTAACATTGGGAATTCCAGGAACATACAGGATAGATATTATTCGTAAAGAAAATAGTACTGCTAGACAAGGTACAAATTTCTACTATTATTTACATTTAGAACAACCGAGAAACTCCAATCTCGAGGGGTGATAAGATCTAATCTATAGTGAGCGCCTGTATCTATACCTCGTAGTACTATTTTCGACGATGACGACAATGAAAACGGAATCAGTTTAGATAAAAATTGACTAAGTTGCTAAAAAGCACTAGCCGTTTATTAAGCTAATAAAACATGTATAACAATTGGCTTCCTCCCTTAATATTGTGTCTCCCTGACACTTCAACAAAAATAACTACAAAGATAAATTTGCACGTGGCATTACTGTCGTAAGAAAATGTGAAACGGCGTGACATTAAGTATTGCCCTATTTTATACAGGTCCGCTTCAACTATGAACCGTAGTTCCATATCTACTCAAATTATTCATGAACTATGTGCATATATACATCCTTTTATGAAATTCAAATTTTACACTTCATAACGTCGAAGATTAAATTTTCTTCCTCCAATAAGTCTTTCATCTACTCCATTTCTCTTAAACATCAAATTCAAATTCAAACAAACACCGCAACTATCGTGTTGAAAGTAATAAATACTCGTCATAATCAATTGAACATAAGTGACAAACATTTAAGCTAAGCACTGTTCCTTTTTACCTTTATCTATATATCATGAAATTCTGAAATAAGTGCTGAAATTCTTTACTGAGTTAACAATCTTCTGATAAACGTGAATACTGTAAGTGCACGGCATTAACCTTCGTTTCCACACTTCTCCTCCATAATTATACAACAATTACTTTCTCTCTTAAACACCCTGTACAGAATCCTCCTTTACTACTCTCTCATAACTTCACAATTATTGCATTCAATACTACAAAAACTGAAGAGACTCCCCTGCGTCCCTTCGTAAACTTACGTAACTCCTTTACGTTCATATCTCTTTAATCTGCACGGTAATTCAACTATAAACTTCTACTTCAATACATATACTTCCTTTACTTAACATTTCTCCTCTATATTGATACAACATCGCCTCGTGCTCGTAATTTCATTTCTGTAATAAATCTCTGTACTTTCACCTTTCTAATCACCCTGTGATTTAACTTCGTTAACTTTCCTTTTCACGTGTTTAAATTCAGCTTTACATTTCATTACAACTTTTCAAGAAATATCAGTAAATATTCATATTCTTAACAAAAGATATAAGTTTGACTTCATTCCATTAATATTTGTTTAACAAATTCATTTATGTTTTTAACGCTCTAAATCTCATTAGACATATGTGTTTAAGCTTTTCGTAATACTTTCGTTCATAATAAATTTCTGACACTCGAATCAACATCATGAGTTGTCGAAATATTCTTTACACTTCGTGACGTTACTTCTTAAGTATACTGTATTTAAATTTGCTCCAATAAATTTCATTTTACTTCATTTATAATCCTACTCCTTCTTTACTTCGTTCGACGTTCTATTCCTTTTAAATAGTTTACTCTACATTCCTTTTTTAATTTTAACGCTCTAACTTCCTTTAATACAATTCCTTTCAATAATTTGCTTTCCTCTAAACAATTCCTTTATATTCCTTTTTTAACGCTCTAAATCTCTTTAATACAATTGGTTCTAAGTTACTCTGAACAATTCCTTTATATTCCTCTCAATTCCTTTATATTCCATCGCTGCGATAAAACAGATTTAATTAAATTAAATCTAACGCAAGTATGAAAATATTTACACGATTTTACTTTAATATAACCTTAGTGTTAATAGCATCATCATCATGCCAAAATTTCGTCCAAGTGACTGAAATTTTCAAGAAATACGGCAAATAATTCCGTAGCAAAATATGAAAAATCACAATAACAAGATCTACACAAATTTAATTACTTTGACAAAATTATACGTTTTAAATAATGCAGTTAAGAAAAATGCTGTTGAAAAATATGCGGTTGAAAATATGCGGTTGAAAATATGCGGTTGGTCAATTGGATAATCACACAACTAAACTACAATTCTACATTATAAAAGACAATTTTCTCACTACCTTGTGTTGACTTCTGTACTGCTGAAAATACTTGCATCGCTCCTTCCAAACCAAACCTTTCGTGTTCATAGCAATGTCCACAGCTATGAAGACCGGTTTTGTGACAGCACCAGCTGGGCTCGCGGTGAATGACCTCGCCGAGAACAGCTCTGCCAACTCCCGTCTCTCCTTCGCTCCAAGTAGGCCGGCTTCGATTCTCCATCTCTTCAGAATAGACATCATGGTTTCTTCAGAATAGACATCGGTTTTCTTCAGAATAGACATCGGTTTTCTTCAGAATAGACATCACGGTGTAATACTGTCGTTTATGCAAGCTTTTTCGTATCTCAAGATGTGTTAAAACTCTCGTAGAAAAGTGTGAGTTTTGCTCGGTGATGTTGCGCTTTGCGTAGATATTTGTAGCGTCTTTCATGCTAGTGAATCTGGAATTCAACTGACATCCTTGTAGTCTTCAACTTCCCCATGCTTAACTTAGCACATGTTAATATTCATATTCTTGATAATATACTTGAGACCTCCCCGTTGCTGCCTTATAACTTGCATTTTCAATACAATATTGAAATAAGCTTTTATATGTAGAAATACTGAGTAGCTTCTTGTCGAAAATGTTTCTAGCTATATGGAACACTTTGTATAAGCACTGCAATATATAGTTGTAGCTTGCTCCCAAGTTACTGAAATTACACTCTCCCTTACTTCCAACCTTTATGAACCGTAGCACTCTTATAAAGATACTCGTTTATGCTCGAGGTCTTGTCTCGTTCAAATCTCAATTGGAAAAGGACTCTCTCGTCCTGCTCTCCGCATTCCTCAAGTTCTCGTCTCTGTTCCTCTCCTCCCGTGGTGTGACGTAACTCCTACCACCTCTCCTGACTTCCGTCCGCAGTTCGACCTTCGCCTCTTCCCCTCTCTCATGACGTAACTCTCGCTTCAAGTGGCGTGATCTTTCTCGTAATGTGAACCTCCCACTTTCGTATAATGGAATATATGTCCATCTTTAAATCATTCCTACTTCCTTGCTTTTATAAATGCATAAGATCTATAGTATTTCACTCATTTCCATACAGTTTTTCCCATATTACTCAAATTTTTAATAAATAAAAATTTTATCCACTCATTTATTTTCTGGGGTCTTGGTTCATCTCCCGATCAGTTCTTGAGTAATGACCTTCAATAAATTCTGGCGCAGTACCACCATCTCCATCTCCTGATTCATAACTCCGCGCCTTACATTTAGACCAACCGCGCATAAAATTTCCCCCGTACTCAGCATCTTCGAAACTATTACAGCATACCCGCGGAAATTGTGAATGCTGATAGAGCAATATTGAGCAGGCTAAGTATACATAATTATGTAATATGTTCAATTATCTGATACTGACAGTTGTGTATTCTAGATCTAGCATGTAATTTTACTGTGGTGGTGGTTGTGATTGGCTTTAATGTAGGAATCGATAAAAATAGATTTTACACGCATGCAAATTTCTGAAAAGGAACATTTCTTCGGGACGTTTACTTTGAACCAGTCTTTGGAAAAGTTGATAAACCAATACCATGGATATAATGTTGCAGTGTTGTAACCATATATTATAGGTAGCGCCTCAGTATGTACCATTAGACATACAGTACGTTTTCCAGAGCTGCATCGAAACTCAATTTTTATGAACGTTGAATTGTTCTAAATTTATCAAGTTCCTTATTCATCCATTAGCATTGCATCTGGCACTAATTGGTTTTCCAATGCGAAAGACGCAGTCAGCTTATCGCTTCGTTCTCATTACAATGATAACTTTGAATCATTTGCTGATATGTCCCTTTGTTAGCCTATCTTCATTTATGAAACATTTCAATAGACATTTCTCGTGATTTAACAATCCGAGCGCAGTGAAACATAGCACAGCAAATGTTTATACACATTGTTATGCACTGACATTTAATTTAGTTCAATTGTTTAAATAACCTCAAGATGGCGACTGTGCGAAATTTTAAAATTGAGTTTTTTTCTGTTGTGTCATAATCATGCAATCAAAGTCAACATTTGAATAACGAACCTACGCAATAATCGTCCTCAAATTGTACATAACTCTAAGGCCTACATATATAAAAATCCAACATGGCGACCTTTCAAATTATTTAGACGGTTCTCAATATCTAGTAATCTATGACAGGAATCAAACTGAAATTTTGCATGTTGATAAAGAATGAGAACATAAATTCAGCTATGGGACTTTCAATAATCTGGTGAGCACAAATCGAACATGGCGGTGACGCGAAATTTATATATTTAAATGGCCTTTTCTCACGATTTAACAATCCGAGCGCAGTGAAACTTGGTACGATAAATGCTTAAACAAATTTTAATCCACCAACATCTAATTTATTTCAATTATTTTCCTAACCCTAAGATGGCGAGTGTGCGAAATTTTAAAATCTCGTTTTTATTCCTTGTGACCTAATCATTCGATTGAAGTTTGAATAATACACCCAAGCATAATCTTCATGCAGTAGTACATAACTCTATGGCCTACCTATATATAAAACTTCTAACATGGCGACCTTCCAAAATATTTAGACGGTTCTCAATATCTACGAATTTATTACAGCAATCAAACTGAAAATTTGTATGTTGATAGAGGCAATTAACATAAGTAGGATATATGAAAATAGGCTATTTAGGTCTACACGGAACTACCTGTTGTAATCTGCAATCTAATAGTTAAGCGTGTTGCTCTGAAATACCTTAATCCGCAACCAGGCCATTAAGTTCCACCTGTCATGCCAGGTATGGTTATGGTACTGTACCATGATCGGGGATGAAGAAAAGTCTGTCTTCCTCTGGAATAAGGTAATATTACTCACTAAGTAGAGTAATATGTTCAGGTAGGTTGGTTTTAACACATTTTATACGATTCCTTGGCTACAGAGTACGATTTTGCAAAACGATTTGACGAGTAGGAATTTGAAAAGCTATAAAAAGAAAATACGATAATAGTATATTTTCAGAAATTGGTTGCACATTGACTTACAAATGCTATTAAACTAATCTCTAGATCCGTCCGCCCCGTCACACGCCTTGGAACTGTAAAGAACCATTTGGGAATTTTTATATTTAATTGATGACAATGTGCTGAAGATGGCCTACAAAGTATTACCCGAAACATGTCCAAGTAATTAAAATGGTTCGTACAGTTGTATTGACTGGGCGGACAGACCTACAGATTGTTTTAATCGGGTAGAAATTTCGCAATGTAGTATTCATGATTAGGACATACGGAATTAATTTAATAATAATAATAATGGTACTATTGGTATTACGTCCGTTTTAAATACCGCGGCTTTCTGTGACGTCAGGGTGCCGGAGTCTTGCCCCTAAGGAGATCTTTAACATGGCAGTGAATCTACTGACATGGATTTTTTGCATTTGCACACTCTCAACTTCCAGCTAATAGCGCCAGGATTGGATTCTGCAGCTTTGGGCACAGCAGGCGAAGACGATACCGCAGAGCTAGACAACCGGTCAGCAGAATTAATTTAAAGTTGTTCTTATCCTTGATATAAAATCTTCGTTGTCTGTGAATAGATTATCTTAATATGTAGGACATAATGGCAGTTAACTTGGATATTCATAAAGTGCTAGCTTTAATATTACTCGCGTCAATGGTTGAAACAGTCTTGGGGGTAACGCTAACTTGCTACTCCTGCCTGAAATTGGTCAGTGTTCCACCAGTACCCTGGCGTGAGTGTGGAGTCTTCCACACAATGTTTGGTCGCTTTCAACTTCAGGACTCAAAGCTTGAATCTCAAAACACCAACTATCCATTGTAGTCATGCTGCGTGCCTTTGTAAGACCTCTTTGCTATTCTCTGATTTAAAAAAGATGAACGGTGAAAGCTGTCAGTCACTTGAAGGGTGAGGTGAGGAGTGAAGACGAGAGGGGTAACGGTCTCCATAGCAACAGCGAGCAATGTTGCGATGTATGCCGACACAGCAGTGAGCACATGGTTTGACTCAGTGTTTTACTGTGTCTTCACTCGTTACGGTCATTAGACCGCCAGGCAGGGGGGATAACTTCACCGGTATTAGTGTCTTCCTGCAAGCCTCTTGGAATATTATGAGTCATGATCTGCCTCAGTGGCAACGCAGCATTTTTCCACGTGCTAGCTTTGACAGCTGTCAGCGACCATTATTTGTAATTAAGAGTATAGTCATTCTGCGTGTCTAAGGCCTCTTTGCTACACTACAAGTGGGCACTAACTAAACATAATCCACTGCCAGACAGGATTGCTTGTGACACCTGCTTGGCTCTCGAGGTGGTTAGGTGCACGCTCCTCTAACGTGCATCAGATCATGATGAGGATAATTGTTGTTCTAAGGGGTCTAACATCGAGATTATCGGCCCAACGTGCATCAGTGAAATATGAATGTTTTTTCACGTCCTTCCCTCAATATGGAGACTTCGCGGCGTAGCCGTGCACGTTAAATTGCTCACCATAACCACGGCAGTGTGCTGCAGAACGTCTGGAGAATGGAGGTTCGAATCCCGGTGCTGACTGCGGCTGTGGGTTTACCCAGTTTTACCCACACTGCTTCCAGGGCAATTTCAGGATAATACTTTATTCAACTTCTGGGGAACTTACCCCATCCCTGACCCTAACAAGTACAACCACTCACACTACTACAATCACCACAGAAACACAGGTTATCATACACGTTCAACACACATCCAAATTCAGGGCCTGATGACCAAAGATGTCCCAAGCTCCTAATACGAATTAACATCCTCGTTGTTTTCTGTGTTTAAGGCCTGTATCCAGCTGGTCTATATTTCTTACACTCACATTTTTTTTTTCAGAGTATATTTTAATAATTTCTGCCAGGAATTGAATTTTCATGTTTGCAATTCAATCTAGAGAGATTTTCAGCTACTTGGACTTGAGTTAAACAAAGAGAGCAAGTCATATACCTAGGTATATTGAAATGGAAAATTGACTTGTCTGGCAAATGGGGGAGTCTAAAGCTGTGATCTTTGCCTTTGGTATCCGTTGCAGTAGCAACAAAGCTGATTCAGCAGGCGCCTTTCTCAAGGCAACGTTACTTCAATGAATATAGCCTTTGTTGACTACATGGCTTGTATTGTTTATACAATACTTAATAGCTGATAAGCCTCATTGGTCAATACATTTGATACTTTCCGCTTTGCACTGAACTATTGTCCTGACATTTCCATGAGGGAGCGATGATCATTAAAAAATAAAATATTCATATTGGGGGCAGTCTCCAGCTCATGGTATAGTGACTAGCATTCGTAAGGGTCATCGTGGAGGCCCAGGTTCGATTTCCATGCCTGCAAATACATTTAATTATGATTTGAGGGTTGTAACGGGATACCATACCGGGTGAGTTAGCCGTGGTCGTTACGGCATGACTGCTGGCAGTCGCTCACATCCGGGAGGCGAGGAGGTTCGAATCCCCCCGCTGGCAACCTTGAAGATGGTCTTCTGTGGTTTCCCATCTTCCTTCCAGGCAAATGCCGGGGTTGGTCCCTAACTATAGGCCACAGCCGCTACCTTCCAACTCCTCGTCCTTACATTCCTACTTTCTTCCCCAACGGTACTTGTAGCTCATCCACTGGGTGTCCGTCTCGAAGCAGCTACAAAACTGGCGAGCCGAACATGTCCTCGGACACTCCCGGCACTAAAATCCATACGCAAAAAACAAAATCAAAAGGGATACCATCAGCCTCGAGAGACAGAACTGAGAAGAGGTGCATCCAAGAAGTGCTTTTCCATCGTTTCCCGCTTCTATACTAGGCAAATGCCGGAATGGTAATTAACTTAAAACCACGGACGCCTCCTTCTAAATCATACCTTCAATTACAAATTCACATAACATTACAGCCATTACAATGACACAAGTTATCAGACAGACTTCATAGACACATACACCCAAGTACACGGCATTGCAAAGCCCCTAAACGAATCAACAACAAAATACAAATAAAGAGTGTACTTCTAAATCTGCAAATAAATGCATGCTATATAGGTTGTAACTAAATATGTGGGATAGTTCCGGAGATTCGATAGAGGGCCTGACAACAAGCAAAACATATCCCTTAAACATATGGTGTATGTGCGTTCGTTTCAGTGTTAAAAGAATTGTTTGTGGTGTGCATAACAGAGACCGCTTCACTATGCAGGTTGGTCATTTGTGTTGATAAAGTGTACGTTACTACTTACAGTTATCTACAGACGGTGCTCAAAATGTCTACCACAAGCTGTAATGCAGGCATCTATGCGCCGCATCACTGACTGGTCTCACACGCTCTCAAATTCACTGCGTCTGTCGTATCTGCTGACATCCTTGCTCTATTCGTTGACGCAGCAAGTCCACGTTATGAATAGGTATGGCATATACAATGACCTTTAAATGACCCCATAAGTAGAAGTCCAATAGATTGAGATCGGGAGAACGAGTAGGCCACGGTGTCAGTCCGTGACGCCCTATCAATTTGTTTGGGAATCGCTGATGTAAAATTTCTCTAGCCGCAAGAGCAAAATGAGGTGGTGCTCCATCATGCACGAACCACATTCGCTGAATTAAATCCAGTGGAACGTCTTGCAACAAACCAGTTAAGTCTTTCGTTAAAAAGGCGCAGTATGACGCTACTGTCAATGTTCCTGGTAAAATGAAAAGACCAATTAATGTGTTACCGATTATTCCAGCCTACACAACAATACTGAACTGTTGTTGATGTCTGGTTTGCACAACTTCTCTGGGAATTGCATCAGTCCAGACAAGCGTATTGTGAAAGTTCTGCAATCCATCTCGGGTAAACTTCGCTTCATCAGTAAACAGAATAGCAGCGAGGAACTGTTGTTCCTGAACACATGTCTGTCATAACCAGGTACAAAATGCTGCTCTGGGTGGAAAGTCAGCTGCACTAAGACCTTGGATTCTTTGAAGGTGATATGGATAAAGGAGCTGTCCTTGTAGAATTCTCCAGACTGTCATTTGGATCACACCTACAATTGCCAATATTTCCCTGGTGCAGCTCCTGTTATTTTCCTCAATATGGTTGAGAACCCGTTCCTTTGTGTCAGGTGTTCTTGTGCTCCCAAGTCGCCCATTATAAAGACACGTCTGCTAAACCAACGAGCCTGTTTTGCAAAGACGCGCATGTATTCTTTGGAACGTCTTGGTCTTGGGACGACGTCTATTAGGAAAGTGTTCTGCATACAAACGCCTTGCTTCATTTGCGTTACACTGCGCCTGTCCATACAGAAGATGCATGTCTGCCATTTCCGGATTCGAGTACCCCATTGTATCACGAGGTGTACTGTCTGTCCACTCAATAACAACAGACAACACGTATCACTCCACTCCACTCCACTCCAATCTACTCTAGCTTATCATCTACAGTATGAGGACGTGTTTACATGTTTGCTAAGCCCTTGACATCACGTGGCTTGGAATGAAAAACAAATGCACACAGACTTGAATAGCGACGAAACGTACAAGTGGCCTGGGTGCCCTCCACAAATGACCAACAATCATCGTGCCGCCGTCGGTGTTATGCACACCAAAAGCAAAGCTTTTAACACGATAACGCAGGGATGTCAAAGATACGGCCCCCGGGCCGTAACAATACGGCCCGCGATCGCAATGTGTGACAGACAGAAGAATCATGACTTCACTCGATTCCTCTACGGAAGTTTTAAAATGCGCACACTACAACATTTATAAGTAATTTCAAGGGCAGTGCGTGCCTAGACAAGTGAGAGAGGTAGACAGTAACGCCATCACTTAGCAACAAGCGGAAATACCACGAAGGCTAGAATCTTCCACGCGCTTCGAGTCTAGTCAGTTGAGTCGAGTAATCGAAGCGATACGGTTGGAGAAAGATTTTAGTTAATTTAGTTGTACTGCGACATAGTGATTGTGAAGTCCAGTGATTGTGAAGGTACTGTGCATTTGTTTGTGTCGTGCGCATGCGATATCCTGTGTCGAGTTCCATAATTGTTACGATTTTGGCATAATGTCACAACAACGTAAAGTTGATAGTGAGTGCAGGGTTTTTCAGTTTAAATGGGAAATTGCATATTTTTTCATAGAATGGAAAGGTAAACCACTGTGTTTGATTTGCAATCAAACAGTTGCTGTTTGTAAGGAGTTTAACTTGAAGAGACCCTATGATACGAATCATAAATCAAAATTCGATTGTTACACTGAAAAAATAAGAATGGACACATTGTCATCTTTAAAATCTAAACTTCAAGGTCAACAATCGATGTTTACTAAAGCTAATACTGAGAGCGAAGATGCCCTGAAATCAAGTTTTATTATTGCATTAGAAATCGCGAAGAGATCAAAACCTTTCACTGATGGTGAGTTTATTAAAGACTGCATGTTGAAAGTGGCCGATGTTTCATTTCCATTTCAAAAGTCAATAATTAAAAATATTTCGCTGTTAAGAAACACTGTTGCTTCAAGAATAAATGATTTATCTCAAAATTTGGTTCTTCAACTGAAGGAGAAAATTAAGGAATTTACAAACTTTTCACAGGCTGTTGACGAGAGCACTGATACTGAGGATACAGCTCAACTTGATGTTTTTATACGAGGTATTAACAGTAACTTTGAAATAACTGAAGAACTATTAAAGTGCGTCCCATTGACAGGTACTACAAGAGCAAATGATATTTATTCTGCAATTGAGCATTTGCTATCAGAATATGAACTCGACTGGAATATACTTAGCAGCACAACTACGGATGGCGCTCCTGCCATGGCTGGCAAACATTCGGGCGTTGTAACTAAGTTAAAACAGAAAACATCAGGGAATTTTGTGGGATTTCACTGTATAATTCATCAGGAATCATCGGCATCCAAACATTTAAAAATGGACCATGTCATGCAACCTATAATTAAAATAGTAAATTTTATAAGGAGCAGAGGACTAAATCACCGACAGTTCAGGCAGTTTTTACAAGATTTGGACGAAAGGTTTTCTGATGTCCCTTATTTCACCGAAGTTCGTTGGCTCAGTCGAGGAGTAGTTTTAGAAAGATTTTTTGCATTACGTGACCCTATTCAAGCTTTCATGTTAGAAAAAGGCAACCCAATTGATTATGACAATGACTGGTGGGTTGATTGTGCCTTTTTAGTAGATGTGAATAAACACTTGACTGATCTGAATGTAAAGTTACAGGGTAAAAATCTGATTGTCACTCAAATGTATTCATGTATTCAAGCCTTTGAAACAAAGTTGAGGCTGTGGGAAAATCAGGTAAAAAATCAAACTTTGGATCATTTCCCTCATTTAAAATCATTTGGCACGGTGAACCAAAATAAATTGGATCAATATTCTCAACTTCTGCAAAATCTGATCACGGAATTCAACAATCGTTTTGAAGACTTCCACAAAATGAATGAAATGGAATTCCCAATTTTCAACAATCCATTCAATTTTGAAGCTTCACAGGCACCAGTTCATTTGCAAATGGAGTTGATAGATCTTCAATCAGACAGTATTTTGAAAGAAAAATTTAAAGAGGTTAACGCTCTTACATTTTATACACAATATTTCAAAGGTTTGGATAACTACCCGCAATTAAAAAAGCATGCAGCACGCATTTTGTGCATGTTTGGTAGCACCTATTTATGTGAGCAGATGTTTTCCGTCATGAAAATAAATAAGAACAAACATCGCACAAGACTTACGAATGAACATCTCCAATCAATTCTTAAAATAATTACAACGAATATGATACCTGACATCAATGAGCTTGTCAAAAACAAGAGAAGTCAAGTATCTGGATCCACGAGCTCAAAATAATTACCCTCTTTTATAACTTTGATATGATTTTTAACAACCGTATATTATATACTATATAATTAAGTAAATAAAATGTTATAATAATTCAGTACATTTTTTTAAATTTGAACCTGGTCCGCCTACACATTCTAAATTTAATATATGGCCCTCTGCAAAATTGAGTTTGACACCCCTGCGATAACGAATCCCCGGATCCTTCCCACATATTTAGTTACATCCTGTATATGAGTAGTGTATGATTTCCTAACGTCTGCAAAACCTAAGTTGAAACCCGCGCGGCAACAGCTGTAATTAGATTTATAAGGACATAATCAGTTACGTGTCTAAGTAGGCATTCCCTGCTAATGCCTAAGTTTTCTACGGACCAAGGTGCTTATTAGAAAAAAGGGTTATTATCACCAAAATTATTTTTATAGACAAAGTACATGAAAGAGCATAGCCATGGGACATATAGCCTTGAATCAAACACATGAAGAAAAAATTGGTTTGCAATACACTCACCTGTACGAGGTCTCCCAGGTCTTTTCCACCAGCTGTGAAGTTGAGGTGACACAAGAATGGTAGTCGGTCTTCACGCGGTCTTCGTATCTCCAGATCATATGTTCTGCCAACATCACCAAAGTACGTCCTATTGCAAGCTGAAAAGATAAGATACATACCACACAATGAGTGCTCAGTTCCATTGAATAATATGTGTACAGCAATGATGGGATGAATACATTCAAGGAACTAGTGTAATGCTTCGAGAAACCAATGACAGGTTCTATCTCAAAAAAGTCTCATTGTGATGGGCTCTCGTGAACACATTGAATCCCTTTCTGTTAATATTGAAACATATTCTATAATAAAGAACTGACTCAAAGAGTATTCCATTTGACATTGGCCAAACTGCAAAAGAATGAGGAAGAACATTTCGTTCACTACAAATTTTCAATACCGTCAGCATGGAGAGAGAAATGTCGTATATGTCAATGGTCTCTGAGCCGGAGAGAGGACTGCAGTACATAACACTAGCTAATAAAGGAACGTCTTTTTCACTCAGCTGGAACATTACAAGGATTTGTTTCTTCTTTCCAATGTAAATTTCATAATTGTAATGTAAATTATCTAGCTAAATACGTCCAAATACAACGAAGTTTTCAGGTAGTTAAGTAATGAAACCTTCATATCCTCAACGGTCCAGGCTTCGAAGTAATGCACATGTGATAATCTTATGGTTAAATATTAATTAGATACATTTATTTTGCTTGTTGTTTGCTCCAAATAGCCTATGCAACTTTATAGGAAAAGGCTTGAGCATAAATCAAGAAACGCTTAGATATAGTGAGTTAACATCACAGCTATTGTTGGCGCTCAAAACGTCGCATCTCTTGCGTGCTTACAATCAAGAGGAAGGCTGAGAGAAGGGGAGGGGGTCTTCACCCTTATTAATCTCCTTTGCATACTCTTCATTAAAACATGAGTTACATTTGACATTCTTTCATCTATCATTTACAGCCCTCCCACAGTGACTCCATTAGACAACATAATGAGAAAAGTCACTAAAGTAGTCTTACACAGAAACTAGTCCTGTTATCTTAAGTATCTTGACTGACATGTAAGCTCAGGGCACGCTTGCGATATGCATCTTAAAGCACATAATTTACCATAACAATGATACGTCGTGTACAGTCTGTCTCACAGAATAGTGAACATTCACCATTTTTTTTCTTACCCTTCTTCCAAACAAGAAGAAGAGATATTGGTTTGCAATACAAATTGTCATTTGTAACTCTTCAGCCGGTCTGCAGGATTATGCCCAATGAATGGGTGGGGTACAAAACATAAAAGTATAAAAACAGACAGTGTGTTATTCTAAATTGTATACACGTGCATATATACCTTTACTCACGTAATTCACAAAACCTTTAAGACAATACAAACCTAAAGTTTAACGAGATTTAATTTGCAAATCGTACAGTACTACAGTATGGCTCCCAGCTCATGATCCCTGGTGGGTGGGGAAGGTTGAGAGAGGGAAAGTAGAGTGGAGTGAGTGTGTGAGGGAGAGCGGTGCTGAGTGCGAGACAAGGAAACGTTTCAGAATTCTGTTCCTTATGAAAGCATTGGGCGCGCAGGTGACATTGTACCAATATACACCGGCAGTGATTCGAATCATGGTGATGTTTCTAGTTCTTCTGACAACACGGTTTCCAGTGAAGCTGAATCTGGATGCGAGTCTGAACTAGCAACTCCACTGTGAACACCTTCATCTGGTAAGTAAATGTTTCTTGTACCGTTAGTAGTAGTAGCCCTTGTCATGCTGTCCGCTGACGTGACGCAGGTGGTGCGGGCACATTCCTTGCAGGGATCACGAGCTCAGTGCCGTACTGTATAATAACCAAAGATAAGGTACTGTACAATAGTAGAGCATTTATATTAGCGAAAATTTAAACCTCAACACAGTAGTCAGGATCTGATGATGGACACTTAAGGTTGAAACGCGTAATCCAAAATTGCCCCATTTAATTGTAATAATTAACTAATACATTAAATGTTTTCCAGGAGTGTACTTTTATATTTATATTTATATTTATATTTAGCACCCCGCCTATTCATTGGGCATAATCGTGTTTACCGACTGAAGAGCTACAAATGACAATTTTTTACAGGCAACACTGAAAGAGTATGTCGGCCCCGTGGTGTTGGGTTAGTGCACCTGCCTCTCACCCAGAGGCCCCGGGTTCGATTCCCGGCTCCGTCAGGGATTTTAGAAACTGACGTGAGGGCTGGAACGGGGTGCACTCAGCCTCGTGAGGACAATTGAGTAGCTGTCTAACAGTGAGGCAGCGTCCCGGTCACGAAAACCAAGACTAACGGCTGAGGGGATCCGATACGCTGACCACGTGTCACCACAATATCTGCAGGCCAAATGGCTGGGAAGCGGTCGCTTGGTTGGCCTAGGCCCTTCACTGGCTATAGTGCCAGGGGTTATTTTATTTACACTGAAAGAATGGCTTCAAATCTCTACATTGCAATGCAAATACTCTATAGAGCCTATTTGCTTGATCCGCCAGTTCATTTATTTATCTAAAAGCATCAATCTTTCATCATCCTTATTCAGCTGCCTCCAATTGTTTGAGGGAAGGGAAGTTGGGCTCAACCTGGTTAATTTGGGACTCTGCCATATGTATAAGGACGGAAGACCTCTTTGACGCCACGTGGGTTTTTCAGAAGAAAATTTTATCCAGGAGTAACTGAAATTTGAGCTTTGACCCTCAAAGTAAAAGACCTACTGCTAAGCCACTGCTCATTCGCGACTAATCACCCCATTGATTTTTGTGCTTAACCTGAAAAGATTCCTCGGGGTACCATGGATTTTTAATTTCTAAAGCATTATGCACAGGAAAACGTCATGGATCACATGTATGTAAGTTAAGTGGCACCACCACCCCGTGATTTGCTTGCACCAGTGCGATGATGGCAAAGCATCGGTGTGCGAGCTGGACCAAACTAATGAGAGTGGTGATTCTATATAATTCTTCAAAATCGGGCCAAATGGGCATAAGTCTTGATCAATAGGTCAAGCGGTTCAGAGATACCATGTATCGACCCATACTGAAACAGCCATATTAGTACGAGATGTAGCCTCCACGGGCGGCAATAAATTATAAAGCGTGACCTGATATCTCTAGTCAAGAACAAGTCTGGTTCTAAGTACGTATATGCTTAGAGACTCGAAAGCCGCAACTGTTAAGTTACGGAACACACGCTACCTTGTCTAGATATAAAATCTGCTCCAAAATCTACAAAAATTGACTCCACTTTGGTTTAATATTTTAAAATGTGCCTTTCGTTTGTTCAGCTGATTTACTTTCTGTACACATTGCTCTACTATGATCTGTTGTTGTGATCTTTTATAGGCTTTGCGACATCGTGGTCATGTAGCCCCGTGCACTTCGGTGTGTGTAGAAATTGTCTGATAATCTGTTTCACTGTGATGTCTGTACTAGTGTGTGTACTTTCATTGAGGTAGAACTTGGGTAGGAAGTGGCCGTGGCCATTATCTAGGTACTATCCAAGCATTTGCCTGGTGTAGAAGTGGTAAACGATGGAAAACCACTTCCAGGATGGCTTGACAGAGTCAAGAATCGAACCCGGGCCTCCGTGGTAACAGCCAAGAATGCTTTCCACTACGCAACGAGGTGGATTCCACTCAGACAACAAATGATCACCCATTTCTTTAAGACTAGTTTTAAGTCTATGAAATGTGCATGGTCACTACGGTACACCTCAAGGGACATTGCAGACCTTAGACTGACCACTTCGTGGTGTAACTCCTAGCACTCTTGGCGGTCGCTACTGAGATCCAGGTTCAATTTCCGACTACGCTTAAAGATAATATCTTGTTGTGAGGAATGGAATGGGGTAGAATCAGCCTCGGAAGGCAGAAGTCTCAGTTACAAATACACAATGTACTTCAGGCATCTCTATAACACAGGTTATCATATACTTATTACACACGCCCATGTATACGGGACTGTATGATCACGATTCCGCAAGCCCGTATATAAATCAATAGCACAAGACTATGGACTTCAGAGCCCAAAATTTATGTTCAGACGTCAACTTTCATGTAGGCCTATGGGGTTGATATCATGTACCGGTATGCTAGAGCGCGCATCGAGTACTAAGTTACACTTGCATAGATTTTGCATTAGTATGTGGCGGAAGTCATGATAGGAGTTGCAGATTAATCTTGAACACCGTTGTTTTAAAATCATTCACCATAGGACCCGGCATGTACTTAGGCTGATTTACCACATATTTCTTTTAAAAGGACCCCGCGGTGTAATCGCGTGCTCCACAACCGTGATTGGGAGCTTCAGCGAAGTAGCTATTCTGAGTGTGGCTTTCCCCGGGTTTCTCCCCACTCCCTCCAGACAAATGCCGACACAGTACCTTATTGCAAGTCCTGGGGCAACAACCACATCCCTGTTCTGAACACAGATTCACATACTAATCACGTCATCACAGAACTACTACTCCCCTCACCGGTCAGCCTGGATCAGCCAGATTATCTCAGTGGACAGCAAGATCTGATCGTAATGATTGGATGGCTCCTTCTGAGAACCTTCCTCCTGGTAGAAATCAAGTCTGGAGAGTGTGGAAGTCCTTAAATCGGCTCATAAGTGGCGTCGGACGAACTGAGGACAACCTGTTCAAATGGGGCTTTTTGAAGGAATCTTCCACCTTGTGTGACTGTGGGGAGGAACAGACAACTAAACAATTAACTGTCCTAGATGTCCTACATCTTGTTCCACACAAGAGCTTGTTGATGCTTCAGACAACGCTGTTACTGTTGCACAATTCTGGGCTGATATTTTTTAGTTTGTCATTTAAGATTTGTGTTACATTGTATTATATTTCATCAACCTTTGGTTTGTTTCCTATGTTTTTTTGCTATGCTTATGACTCGAAATAAATAAATAAATCACAGAAACACAGGTTATCAGGTACGTTACACACACAAACAATTACACGAGGTTGATAACTAAGATGGCCTACATCCTTAAGATGAAATAACAATTACGACATCTTTTGAAAGGAATTAAGTTTCGTTACCACTGCTAGCAGACTTTCTACCAAGTAATAATTAAAGCCAGGTGATCGGCTTCCTAGACCTTGTGATTGCTTCCTTGAGCTACTATGAAATTTAAACTCTGTTGCTTTCCTGGTTGCAACAGACTGTTTGAACTTCAGTCGTTCAATTACCAGCTATAGGCCAGCTTAACCTATTTTGACCTGAGATATTTTTGTATAATTTTACGGCTGATTTGGGAATTTGATATAAAGGAGGATATAGGTCTACGAATGAGATAAATATGATTTTAAAGATTTCACAAGGATAATGATTACAGTGTTCTCACTGTCTAACATATTTGTTAGACCACGTTCATGAACATTTACTGCAAACTAACATTTCAGAAGGTGCTGTCATCTTCCTGTATTAAAGTAAGCACTACCAAATAGAATAGACTGAGCCCTAAATAACAATAAACCGACATAAAATTGCAGCATTACATACTAATACAGATCAAAAGCATAATAAACCAACCACCAATAACAGCACAGCACGCAGTTAACCCATCCAATCACAAACAATCTCACACAAATTCAAACCAAACATGCAACAATAACGCTTCCAACAACAATTACACATTTCCCTTTCTCAGTAGAAAAATCTTGAGCATAAAGGCGGGAGCTGAATTCTTTGGAATGCAATAATTAAATGGTCGAAAAACGGTTAACCTACTATAGGTCTTTACTCTACTCTTCCCTAACTAAATCCTTACTAACCCACTAGAGGTCTTCTACTATTTCAAATTAAAGCGATACTGCTGCAAAATTTGAAACCATTACACACAAAACTGGCCATTGGGAGCAAGCGAGATAACATCTCATGGCATCGATGGTGTTAATGACGGTCATCAGTCCATCACTATGACAAATATCATTGCTACATCGAACATAAGCCACTGCGACTGCTACTCTCAAATATTCCCTTTGCAAGAACCTATTATTATATTAAACCAAAGCATAACTCAAATCCACCACAATGAATACTCTGACTAATAGGGCCTCAATGCTAAAGTCAATGTAAATTAAATATCAATTATTTGTATCATTCAAATTAAAAATCAAATCCTCACAATAGCGTAAAAGGAGCCCAGTTCAAGGGCACCAGACTCTATCCCCACGTACACACCTAATTAAGGTGTTACATCGGACTGTTTGAGAGTAGTAGTGAATAGCCTGAGTGATCTAGCAGCGGTAATTATGCTACACGCATGTGACATGTATTTACAGTATTAGGAGACGCAGGGTCTGAGTAGATTATAAGTAACTTCTGTTTATTAAGAAGATCGATTGAGGATACGTGCAAAAAAATATGAGAGTTCAAGTATTTAGCCACAATTGTGTTACATTTTCTGAACCTTGGAACACAAATTAAGGCCGTACTAATAGTATCCCTGTATGCCCATCAAGTGGATCAATTTCTCATTAAAAGCGACGAGTTTACACTAAACCCCAGACTTAATTTCCTTTCTCGCAACTTCCGTGAATTAAGATTACTCGTAAATATTTCTTGTGCGTGCAGATAATGTGACTTTTAGATGTAACGAAATTAGTTCAAATGGGGTTTACCTTCACAATCTTAATTAATTAGTTCAAACCTAGGACTGAGTTTTTACAATGGCTATACGAAGGCGTATAGAACGTGGATACCACCATTCAGATTTATCTGAAATCCATGTTTTAAAGACCTTGTCCCCTAGAAAGGGACCAGTTTTTCATTAGGAGACAATTTGGTTATTGGTTTTTATTAGAACAAGATCTTGGTGTTTGCTCCGAATTTTTACACAGTATTCTGGGCGATAAGGCACTAGCTCGTGCCACTCTGGCATCGGGAGAGCGTGGGTTTGAAATCCCCCTCGACCATTCTGGAAGTGATTTTCGTGGTTTCCCATTTTCTCCACCAGGTAAATGCCGGGACGGTTCCTTTCAACAAGTCCACGCCCGACTTCCTTCCACAATCCCTTGCCTGACCCTTTCTTTATTAGACCAAAGTTAGCAGTCACCTGAGCAATCGGCCTGTCACCATCACCGGTTGTATCTACTGACAAAAGAAGTGTGTTGAGCTCCCAGAAACCGTCCTTGTGACGGTAGAGGAATGATCCCTCGCAGAATCTGTGGGTGAAGCCGAGCTTGGAGGATAAGCGATTTTTAAAAATCTGCTCATTTCGAAAACTCTCTGCAGAGTGCGATTCCAGATATTCATATCTAGTGGTATTAGTCAGTTCAATATTTTATTCGCAGTTATTTTTAACACCATTCTGTTTGGCTTGTGGGCTACTGCCACGTTAAATCGCAGTCATGTTACGATAGGCCTTATCCGTACATATCTTTGTCAAAGTACATTGATAGTGGTATGGTGCAAATTGATGATTGAGGCCTTTGATTCACAGAAGTGGCCATTTAGATCAAGGCTGCATTCACCCGTCATCACCAGACTGCTACCCCCTCAAACTTGACGAGCATCACAGTACTATTACCTTAGTTGGTTGAAACGTTGGCTATTTGATCACGTTTGACACGCCAGAATGGCCTTAGCTTTAGTCTACGAATAACATAATCTCTCGCTAGTCAAATGGCGGTGATTGGTCAATATGTTTACTAACTGATTTCAAAATCACTCATTCATCATGGTTAGAAATAGTAAGGAATATGGCTTTGAGTTTAATTTTCATGTCTTTGTGATTGAAAAAAAATACTCTAATTATCCCATATTTTAATTTCTGAACCGTGATTCACTCCTACGCCAGTGTTAATAAACTATGTTCCGAATGGCGGAGAAATCACATTTTAGTGGCTGACGAGATCCTATAACGTGAAGTAACCCATAAATTATCGGACTGACTTTGACAAAAAAAAAAACCCCGCCACCTTTTGGACAAAATTTCACCCCACTTCACTTTTGTACAACATTATACCCACCTCTACTTTTGCTCAAAAATACACCCCCACACACGTATTGTTCACTTTTTCTACAAAAATATAACCCTCTCCACTTTTGTACAAAAATACATCCCCCAAACACTTTTTGTACAAAACTACACCCCGATCCACTAATTGTACAAAAATACATTACACACTAAATGTACGAAAATACACCCTCCTCCTTTTTTGTACAAAAAGCTTGTTAATTATTTAAGGTTAGTATTTGTATTCCCTACCCAATCTAATTGGGCACAATTATGTTGGCCGAATGAAAAGTATTCTGTAGATACATTACTAGGTAACACTGGAAAGAGGTTACTAATAAGTTACTTCAATTCTTTATTTACCTTAGGGAGAGGGGGACCAAATACTGGTTAAAGCTAGGTTAAAACGTTCAGAGCGAGCTTGAATTGTGTGACAAGTTATCGTGGAGCAGTTTAAAGCAGCTGAAGGCGCCAGACTTTTTACAGCTTTTCTCAACTGGAGTTTCCTTTTCATATACTTCGTTCGTCTCTTTCCCTTGTTTATTTTCATTTCTCTCTTATCATTCACCACATCTTTTTCTTTCGGTTAGGTTTCCCTTACTCCCAGTGATGATAGTAAACCTGAAGTTATATCACTCTTGAGTGAACGTGCAAGTTAAAGAAAACATCGCAAGTTACATATCGCAGTGGGAATAACTCCTTTCCTTGCTGCCTGCTTGAATTATATAGCGCAACAAGAAGCACTGCCACACAAGCATTCAGCTAATATTTCAGCAAGAAACTTCACAGCGTGCTCAGATATAAATACTCAAATTCTAACACATTCTGTAGCTTTGATATCTGGAGATTAAGTACACTTGCAACAGCTCTGTGCATTTTTAGCATTGATTCTAAAAACTTAATCGACTGGCTGCGTTGCTCAGCAGTAACGTTTTCGCCTGCTGTACACAAGGTTGTAGGATCGAATCTTGGCGCAGCCAATTGGCATTTGAGGATGAGCAAATGCGTGGGAGCCTTGTCAGTAGATATACTGGCACGTTAAAGATCTCCCTTGGGGCAAAATGTCGGCACCCCGGCGTCTCTAAAAGCCTCAGCTGTTAAAAGGGACGTAAAAACAATAATATTGTGACAATAAGAACTCATTCAATAATATAGTAACCTTTGTAGAGCATACAATAGAATAATAATATGCAATTGTCAAGATCATCCTGGCGCAAAAGAGTGAATTGTTCGAAACGCAATAGCCTATATGTTATATTGCAAAATGGTATTTACAAGTATCATTTGTGTTGATATTGTAAGTTGAGTTGTTGCAGTGGCAGCTTATTCATTTATGGGCTAGGGACATATTAATTATCAGTACCGTGTTCTCGAGTGTCTGTGTGGAAATCGACTGATAACCTGTGCTTTTGGACCGCCTGTACTAAGGCGTATGTGAAACTTTCTCTCCCCCTGGTGGCACTACTGACCATGAAAGGCCTAGACCTACCAAGCGACCACTGACTGGCCATTTGGCCTGCAGATTATGGGGTGAGGCGTGGTCAGGGCATCAGGTCCCCTCGGCCACCGTTAATCTTGTGGTCTCCTTGACCGTGGCTTTGCATCACAGCAAGACAGCTAGTCAATTGTCCTCACGAGGCTGAGTGCAACCCGTTCCAGCCCTCACGTCAATTTCTAAAATCCCTGACGGAGCCAGGAATCGAACCCAGGATCTCCGTGTGCGAGGCATATGTTCTACCCCAACACCGAATGTTATACTAACCCTGCGATTGCACACATATCCAAGGATACCTGCCGCTGAGCCAACGGATAATGGGCGACGTTTGGCCGTTGCATTGACACCCTCAACCACGCCAGCTTGGGTTTATCCTATGAAGCACTACTTCTCACACCAAGCAGCTTGTAAATTGTCCTCACAAGTCTGAGTGCACACCTTTCCAGCCTTGAAGCCAGTTCTAAAATTCCTGATGGAGCCTGAAATAGAACCCTGGGCACCCTTGGTGAGAGGCAAATTTGCTAGACTTATATCACATGTCTGGTAATTAATAATCCACATGATTCTTTTAAAAATATTACGATTGAGAGTATTAACTGATTTCCCTTTCATTGAGGAAATCCATGATAGGAATATGACCAAAACATCGATCTACCTACGATACTTTAATTAAAGGAATATTCCATCCAGTAGAACCAAATATATGGCAGTTGTAAATGTACTGTTCGCTATTCATCTAGTATTGCTCAAAGATGATGTAAACTAAAAGGGTAAAATAAATTAACGATAAAGGCAGCGAATCATAGGGACAGTTGGGGAGAGCTATTTATTGATATGTTGAAGCTCTGGCTATCTGTAGCGTTTTTTGTTTGTTTTATTTTGTTTTTTTTAGCGTATGGCTTTGAGTGCCGGGAGTGTCCGAGGACATGTTCGGCTCTCCAGTTTGTAGCTGCTTCTATGCGGACACCCATGGGGTGAGCTACAAGTACCGTCGCGTGTGGAGTGTTGTCTGGGGAGGAAAGTTTGAGTGTAAGGACGAGGAGTTGGAAGGTAGCGGCTGTGGCCTATAGTTAGGGACCAACCCCGACATTTGCCTGGAAGGAAGATGGGAAACCAAAGAAGACCTTCTTCAAGGTTGCCGGCGGGGGGGATTCAAACCTCCTCGCCTCCCGGATGTGAGCGACAGCCTGCAGCCACGCCATAACGACCACGGCTAACTCACTCGGTAATTCTGTGGTAATGAGAGCTAAGAGGAAACAGAACAATTTGGATGTCTCCTCATTCAAAGCCAGATTAAATTGTTTGTACAAACTTGAGAGTACTTTCTGAATTTGTCACAACGCATCATCTTTCCGGCGTCTCAAGTAAATATCGTTGAAGTCTTCAAGCAGGAATTAAGTGTTAATTGAAGCAGAAGGAGACCTTGGGACGGATGAGAGCAACCATGCACATCACCCGGTCAACATGACATACAGCTTTGGTATCCATTATACCAGTAGCTAGGTATTGTCATATGGACGTTAAGGGGTGAAGGATGGACGGACGGACGCTTGTAGTTGTACGTGGCCGTTAACCTCTTGATCGTGAGCCAGGGGATCTCCATTTTTACCTGGAAACCAAACCTCAGGACGTGACACTTCAATTCAAAAATCTCACAAGCATTGACCAGGAATTGAACCCTGTCCACCTAGCTTGACCACTGAACCATCACGCCTCCATTAGGAGTGAATAAGAGGGCATCTCCCTTGGCACATTCCTCCAACCAAACGAAGACTGTTTAGTTACATTTAAGGGACGAGATGTTCCGGCGGACCAGTTGCTTGCCTCTCTCTCTGACGCAGCCGAACGGGATTCAATTTCTGGTTAGTACATGTGATAATCTTGAGTGGAAGTGTCACGTCCGGTGGTTCGGATTGCAAGTGAAAAATGACGGCCTATGGGCCATAATCAAAAATTGATGTAAAATTAAAACATGCTCCCAAGTTGCATTAGTGTATTGCGCAGTGGATATCAGTTACGGCTTAAAGAATGTATCAATATTGTCCGATGTATCTGACTAATGATTTCCATTTACTTTGTAAGAGATTGTAGACTACAGTTGAATATTTCTAATTTCCTCTTCTGTCACAGTTCAGAAATCAGTGAACGGTTATTAGTCCAGCTACTGTCATCACACCGCTAAAATGTGACTTTTTATTTCGAGCCGTAAACTTTGTCATTCACTGGATCCATAGTTATTAGGTGAAGTTAACAACTCCAAGTTTTATTAGGCAGCGTAAAAATGAAAATATAAAAATATAGTCCTCAGCAGGAGTTGTTGTTTCATTTAGGCGCTGGTGTAGCGGCTAGCATCTGTGGCTGTCGTCCTGGAGGTACAGGATCAATTGCCGCCCCTGCCAAGAATGGGGTCTACTCAGACTCGTGAGGCAAATTTGAGAAGGGATGGTTTCGATTCCCATCTCATTCATCCTGGAAGTGGCTTTCCGTGGCTTCCAAGTTCTACTCCAGGCAAATGTCGAGATGGTTTTTAACTTAATACCACGGCCGCCTCCTTCCCAATCCTCATATGCATTAGAAATACAAACACTACTACTACTACAACTACTACTACTACTACTACTACTACTACTACAGACATCCCAATAACACAGGTTACCAGACACATTCTAGACACACCCAAGTACACGGGGCTTAATGACCACGACGTCGTAAAGCCCCTAAATGAATTAACAACAAACAAATTAATATAGGAGCTTGAACATCAAGGTCATGTACTTGAGTGTGTGTATAGAATTCGCATGATAACCTGCGCTCGTAGTGGTGTGCGTATTTGTAATTGAGGTGAGGCTTGGAAAAGAGGTGGCCGTGGCCGTAATCAGGAACCATCGAGGGATTTGCCTGGAGAAGAACAGGGAAACAATGGAGAACCACATCTTTTATGGCTGAGGCGGGAGTCGAACCCACGTCTCCTCAGTTTTGCCTCACGAGGCTGAGCGCACACCATTCCAAATCATAGAGCAGAATTAAATTTCTTGGCAGGGCCTGGAAGAGAACCCAGGACCATTAAATACAGAGTCCCACTACGTACTCCGAGACCAGAGAAGTTGGTCTCAACAGAAGTACAAAGCATCCAAGCAACTGTATAAATATAAAATGAGGGGCGTGGTGGCTCAGCGGTCTAGCTGTATGCCTCTCACCAAGGCGGTCCGGGTTCGATTCCCGGTCAATGCATGTGAGATTTTCGAAGTGAAATGCCATGTCCTGTGGTTCGGATTCCACGTAAAACGGAGGTCCCGTGGCTAATGATCTCAAGATTGACGGTCACGTTAAACTACAAGCTTCCTTCCTTCCTTAAATATAAAATGTACTTAATTAAACAGTTTCCTTTACCTCACTGTAAGCTGCACAAAAAAAGTTGCCCTAATGTATTCGACAATATTGCTATTCCTGTTACTGGAATACCAAGTCATGCACTAGCATAACTATATTGGATATGTCAGCTTGGATATCAAGCTTCAGTTCGGAGATAACCTTTCAACTATGATTTCCATGTAAATGTACACCAATATAGAGTCATTGCTGAAGCGGAAGTACTGCTACATAATATTTATTGAGCCATATCACATCACATTAGAGAAGCTCTTCTTCAAACAACTCAGTTCAACTGATGTTCGCTTTAGAAAGTTCACAAATGACCGAGGTGGTGGTTTAATAAATGTTGAGTTCGATATGGACCTAGTAAAAAGGAAAAGCTAGGATATTGTATACCACATTCCAACTTTGACTACGAAAACCACTTGTAAAGTGGGGAAATTTTAGTGGCTGAGGGGAAAGGATAAGGCCAGTCATCCAAACTAACCAGTGAAATACATGATGGGTGCAGTATTACCTGGCGTCCAGGAGCATATGATCACCCTGGTCGGGAGGCACCGAATAGGAAGCATGTAGTTTTCCGTGATCGTTAATATAGCGATCGGGAGTCACAGGACCTCCATTTTACGTAGAATCCTAACCACGGTACGAGACATTTAACTTAGAATATCCCACAAGTATTGACCGGGAATCGAGCACGGTTCTCCTTGGTGAGAGGCAAGCATCTTGATCACTGTTCTATCACGCCACCTCGAAAGACGTGAAAATATTCAGTAAAAGGTGCATTATGCTGTGCAGCAAAACTAAGTAATGATGCCCGGGTTGGATCTAACTATGGTGAATGTTACTGCAATTTTTCGAGCGATTCCATATTGTAATCAGTCCGACAATGACGCTACAAGTGTCACGTGAGCATGAAGGGAAGGGGGGGGGGGGGATGAAGTTGGACGGGCTCCCTTTAGCATCGGAAGTCTGGCCTACTCACGGCTTGCCTGCGTGACAATGGTCTGGATATCAGCTGGCTACTCTCTTGATACGTGTTATCTTGTTTACGTTCCTCACATTTCTTGAAGTAAACACAACGATTTTGCCAGGTCTCATCTTATGGTTCTAGTGTTTACGTTCAGTAGGAAGCTTGCATTGATGGTGCCAAATGCTAAGTACTCATCCGTCTGTTTTCTCCTAAACCAAGCACCTTTGTGTATTTACGTCACCTGGTGCTTTCTGACTTGAAGAATAATATCCCACCCACCTTGCAGATCTTATTTTCACGACATTTACTGAATCTGAGGAAATAACCAACCCATATTATAAAGGAAAAAGTATGTTTTACATTGGCTCAATGAGTATCAACTACTGTGCGATACAAAACAAGAGAAAACTCTATCTAGACCTATGCAGAGTAATTGTACTTATTGTTAGCAACTATTTACACCTTGTGTGATTTTTAATAACCTCTGGATATATTATTATCAGTGTGTATGAATGGATTAGAGCCCAGCCTATTTAATGTGTTACCTTGCGCCTCCTTACGTGGCTAGGCATACATGACCGCGTTGTCGCAGCCCCTAAACTGAGGAACCAACCAACCTTGCTCCTCACCGTGCAACTAACTCACCAGAGTAGCCAAGAGGCCAAAGGCATGTTTCATGTCTGGAGTAGGTTGCTGTTGCTCAGTCATCAGAGTATGAATCCCGATTCTGTCAATGGCCATTCTGAGCATTGCTTTCTCTCCTAAGTTTTGTCAGCAACTGCAGGCAAACTCCTGAGTTCCACATAATTTCAAGTACCCGGGCCCGTCTCCCTTATCCTAAACTCCAATAACTACCCCTTAGTCATCAAGTCAACACAAGTTATCAGATTGATACTACACATATCCAAATAACCAAGATATCCCAAGCCTCTAAGGGGCGAGATGGCGCAGCACTCAAGCGATTTCCTTCTCTTTAGAGCGGACTGGAATCGATTACCTGTTAATGCTTGTGAGATTTCCCAGGTGAAATATCACGTCCGGTGGTTCGGATTCCACGTAAAGAGGAAGTCCCCTGGTTAAATATAACTAAAACTACAACATTCTTCCGTTCCTTCCTTCCTTCTTTCCATCCTTTCTTTCTTTCTTTCTTCCTTTCTTTCTTTCTTTCTTTCTTTCTTCGTTCTTTCTTTCCTTTCGTCCTTTGTTGCGTCCATATTTCCTTACTTACTTATTTCCTTCCTTTCTATCTATCTATCTTTCTTTCTTTCTTTCTTTCTTTCTTTCTTTCTTCCTTCCTTCCTTCTTTCTTTCCTTACTTCCTTCCTTTGTTTCGTCCATCTTTCCTTACTTTCTTCTTTCCATCCTTTCTATCTTTTTTCTTTCTTTCTTTCTTTCTTTCTTTCTTTCTTCTTTCTTTCCTTCCGTCGTTTGTTCCGTCCATCTTTCCTTACTTCTTTCCATCCTTTCTTTCTTTCTTTCTTTCTTTCTTTCTTTCTTCCTTCCTTCCTTCCTTCCTTCCTTCCTTTGTTCCGTCCATCTTTCCTTACTTTCTTCTTTCCATCCTTTCTTTCTTTCTTTCTTTCTTTCTTTCTTTCTTTCTTTCTTTCTTCTTTCTTTCCTTCCGTCGTTTGTTCCGTCCATCTCTCCTTACTTACTTCTTTCTATCCTTTCTATCTTTCTTTCTTTCTTTCTTTCTTTCTTTCTTTCTTGTTTCTTTCCTTCCGTCCTTTGTTGCGTCCATCTTTCCTTACTTACTTCTTTCCATCCTTTCTTTCTTTCTTTCTTTCTTTCTTTCTTTCTTCCTTCTTTCTTTCCTTCCTTTCTTTCCATCTTTTCTTCTGTCCGTCTTTCCTTCCTTCCTTCCTTCTATCTTTTCTTCCGTCCGTCTTTCCTTCCTTCTTTCCTTCCTAAGTCTCTGAAATGAAATGTAAACAAGTCCTTTATAGCCTTGAGTATCGTATCCACGGAGATCAACTCTTCACTATATTCCACTGCAGTGCTGTACGCGATAATATTACTTGTACATATTCTCTCCAAATAATGTAAGCTTTTTGTCCGAACATTTTGAATTTTTGGCTAATATGTTGTATATATCCTGGATGAGGTGTGTGATGACCCTCAAGTTAATACTTGTCTGTTTAGACTATCTGTATGTTACCGGTTGGCTTCAAAACTATTCGAGCGAATGGCATGGAAATTCGTGGTCTACTAGAAGGTACCCTAAAATAAAACTTAGGCTACAAATTGTTCATGTAATTGGCAACTCAAACTAACACTTGGGGCGCTGCGGTCGGTCTGGATAAGTAGGGTAAAAATAATCAATAACACGCGTTTGATATGGAACACTTTTTATTTTTCGGTTATAATCAGTAAATGTGTTCCCTAAAATAATGACAGTGTAATTTTTAGCCTACTTTTCACATTTTGCAAAAATGAGGAAAAAGTAGACTTATGAGATCGGGCAAATGTGTGTCTGTCTGTCTGTCTGTCCTTCTGTCTGTCTGGCTGTGTGTGTGTGTCCCCTATCAACTCCTAAACGGCTGCAGCAAACGAAACAAAATTTGGTAGGAGTAAATATCTATACCTGAATATCTCACGGCCTTATTTGAAAATGATGTCAGTGCTACCAACTGCTCAAAAATCGCAATTGAAATTTGAGATCCATGTTGGATATCGTGGAAGGTATGAATGGGAGCTATTTCAAAATTGGCACACGTATAGATAATAATATTGCAGTTAAATTTCCAGGATGCCATACATGGCAGTGTTGCCAAAATGATTATAAGCCTGCTGATAGGTCCAAATTTTAAATGCAGATAACTTCTACACTATCAATTGGATTTCAACCAAATTTCGTATGTGCTATGTGTACATAAACAGATATGACTGAGCGTATTCTTAAGAGCCACCAGGGCTGCCAACTGTTAATAAATGCTCTCATTTTTTAAATCCAAATACCCATATATCAGAAAGTATGCAAGCCGACAGCTTTAAACTATGCACACGTATAGTACCTGGCATTCTATATTAATTTGGAGTAACTTATATACGTCAGTGCTACCGACATGATTCTAAGCCTGCTGAGAGCTCAAACTTTAAATACATGTAACTTCTTTACTATCCTTTGGATTTCAACCAAATTTCGTGTGTGCTATGTGTACCATAACAGATATGACTATGTCGATTCTTAATAGTAACCAGGGCTGCCAACTGTTAATAAATACTGTCTCTATTTTTGTTACCCTAATATCAATATATCAGAAAGTATGCAAGCCAATAGCTCTAAACTTTGCACACGTATTTGCATTCTAGATTAATTTGGAGTAACTAATATAGGCCTACGCCAGTGCTGCCAACATGATTCTAAGGCTGCTGATAGGTCCAATTTTAAAATGCATGTAACTTATATACTAACTACTGGATTTCATTCAAAATTGACAAAACAATCGATCATATTATTTCAGATTATTTCTGACCAATACATGTATGTCATTGTTGCCAACATGATTTTACGCACACTGTTAGATCCAATGTTTAACTGCATGTAATGCCCATGCTATCCATTGGACTTCAACCAAATTTTGTATTCTGTACTGTGCCCGTTTAGACCGGAGTCCGCACGTCCACATATGCATTTTACCAAGAATCAGTCAGCACGAGAGTCAAAATATCCCGGGGCGCCAGATGGGTTAAAGCTAATCGCAAAAACGACATCAAATGAAAAAAATGCTTTACTGATTTTTGGCTCAATGCAACAATAAGGATAGAAGGAGATTCAACTGGGCATAACACATCATGTAAAATTATCTCATTTTATTCTGAATTTAAAATTGACTGCAAAATAAAATGCTCAAAGCAGCATCATTCATGTGTGGCGACCCACATTACTATTTACACAATGTACAGAAATTTTCCAACACATTGGACAATTATCTTTGGAGACACAAGTCTGATTATCAGTCCTGTAGACTGTGTTCCAAAATTATATTCATTTTTTATGATTAAATCCAGTTCAAATCTAATTGTCTTTACTGGAAATACTGTAGTTCACTGGTTGAATTTTTACATAATATTAACACTCGTAGAATAATTGTTCATAGAATTTTTAACTTTCACTTATTTTTCCAGTTTCAAAAAATATTGTCAAAAAATATTATTATCTCTGAATCAACACAAATTATGTACACATATTAATAACAACATCTGAAAAGTATCTGACCCTCGAGCATAGCATCGAAGAACTGTGCGAAGCACAACAAAATTAATTGTTCTTCTGACATTAAACGTTTCGAGAAGTGACTCGATTATGAACTGCAAGTTCCTAACAAAATATATGATTTCCGAATCATCAACTTGATCAATAAATTGTTGGACCATTCAACTATTCGATTTTCCACTTGGAATCATTATTAAGAAAAATATTTATATTTGTGGCCATTTTAGTAACTTTCACAACTTGCAATTCTTGAACAGAATGCGGAAATAAGAATTGTAGCTTCATAATAAATTCATTTAGTTCATGACACTAGGATTGAAAACATCCTTCAAATTATTCGTGGTTATAGAATTATTTTTAATTGACAGTGGCCCATTCTATTATTTTTATAAGAACACAATATTCCCACAACAACGGCAAAGGTCTTCCTCTGAAGAAGAATAAAATACTATCATGACAAATCCGGGTTCTAGCACAATCAAAGTCTTAATGGAATCCGTAAACAAGGTTGAAATAAGAACTGATGGTTTTTAAGAAATAACCTTTGGGTCATTCATACGACGCAATGTGTAGTTCCAATACTCCTTCTTTAACACTGAGTCATCGAACCTGCTATTTGATTGATGCTCAAATAAAAACCCTCCTCATTCCAGCGACTTAAACATGCGCACCTGGGAATGGCATTTCAACTACTCCACACACATAAATTTTCTTCCCAAAATTTATACAATAAATCAAGCCTCTGCTTATTATCAACACTGGAAGATTTATAAACTTACAAGTTTATTTTATTTTACCATTCAGTTCAAATCGTGAAGTTACCACACTTATGATACTCTCTATTTCACTTTCGAATGTGTATCAACGTCATGATTTTATATACATACAAAAATATCCTAATTGATACAAATATCATTTGCTTCCCGTTTCATGCCTCTCCGTGTTATCTGAAAAATATACTTTGCTCATTGCAAATATTAACTGTTCAACCAGAACTGTAATGTTGGTTTAATGCGGGCTTGCGCTAACCACTATCCTTCGGAAAATCACCTGTTCCAGACTAGAAATGATTAAACTACTTCATAAACTCTCTCTCAATGAATGTGATTATTAGAAAATATAAGATCCAAGAATTATTTAGAAAAGTTATGAAAATCATTATTATTATTATTAGTGGATTATTATTATTATTATTAGTTATATTATTGTAAATGTGTTTAATTATTAGTTCATTATGTGAGAATCCACATGTTCGATTCTTCGAATATGGATAAAATATCCATTTCTCAACAAAAATAATTATTAACTTTTACAGTTACCTCGGCTGATTACCGTGATTATCAAAAAATATGAAACATTCAAATAAATGCTCGTTATGCTCGGTCATCGATCCTAAACTGTTCTGAGTGCTGAAAATACTCAGAATAACTCTAATATGTCTTGCGTAAATCATTGCAAGATTTAAATACGAAGAAAAACAAATGTGTTGGTCATCTGCAGAAAATGAGTTTGTTCCAATTAGCTAGGCATAATATAAAGTCAAAAGTGGCTTACATTTCTCGTTGGTCTTGAAGCGTAGTGAACCTGGTCTGTACCAGATTTATCCAGATACATGCCCTATTGGACACGCACGTCTAATCCTTGTATCGGCCGCCATTATATACCCACAATCTGTCTAACACGACATAGTGGAAATATTTCTTGAAGTTTGAAGTAACTGCTGATCCATTTTAATATTGGCTTCAATTAAATCCATAGCAGTTCGCTTAAATGGGGTCAGATCTAAATGATCTATTCTCAAATACGTCAGTTGTAACATAACTCACGGTAATCTTTTCAGTACAAGAAAACACTGACAGTCTAAATCAGTCAACGGCTGTTCTGAAGATCGTTCCCTGGGCATGGTTTATCACCATCTATCATGCGCGAAGCAACTTATAGTTTCCCTTTGTCGGCTAATGAACAACACCGTGATAGACTGGCCTTCAATATACTGAAAGATCGGAGTGGTTACCAAGTTACAATTTATGAAACTGACTAATTGGATTAAAATATCCAAGTATTGAATTATTATTACTGGACTGTGACAAAGTACTTTCTAGACAAAGTCTAGCATGTGTCCATATAGAAATAAAGTATTTCACCAGTGTCCGTAGAAAAATAACAATCACCTTAGTGATTCTCTCTACCGGAAACTTACTATGTTCCACTTGTATCGCAGCACATTTGTGACTATCACGATTTAAAGATATCTTCTGCGTAGATCCGGCAACCATGTGCCTTGGCTCAACGTAGCAGCACCACCTTGTCATGCAAGAGCTTGGTTCGAAGTGAGCTGATGATGCTTGGGCCGGTCGGCTTTTATTCAAAACGGTCGGGTCCACGCTGGATCACGCTGAAATCTGTAAATCCTCATATCTCCGGTGTCACTGGTCCTATTCACTTGAGACTAAGTGCATTCATTCTCTTTCATTTGGCCGTGCCAGTAATCTGATCCAAGTCTCAAGTCTCTACTCCATGGCTAACTACACACATCAAAAAAAGATTTGCATCACCTCGGTTCCAAGAGTTCCGGAACCTTTAAATACAAAGGGAATAGAGATCAACACAAACAACATTTCAGCTCGTTTTATTGCTCATGAGACCCACACATTGCATGTTGTACCATCATACAGCTAGACTTTCAGCATTTGTGGTCCAGATTGCAGTACACACCACTACCTCTAATACCCAGTAGCACGTCCTCTTGCATTGATGCATGCCTGTATTCGTCGTGGCATACTATCCACAAGTTCATCAAGACACTGTTGGTCCAAATTGCCCCACTCCTCAACGACAATTCGGCGTAAATCTCTCAGAGTGGTTGGTGGGTCAAGACGTCCATAAACAGCCCTTTTCAACATATCCCAGGCATGTTCGACAGGGTTCATGTCTGGTGAACATGCTGGCCACTGTAGTCGAGCGATGTCGTTATCTTGAAGGAACGCATTCACAAGATGTGCACGATGAGGTCGAGAATTGTCGTCCATGAAGACAAATGCCTCTCCAATATTCTGCTGATATGGGTGCACTATGGGTCGGAGGATGTCATTCAGGTATCGTAAAGCCGTTTCGGAGCCTTCCATGACCACCAGTGGCGTACGTCGGCCCCACATAATGCCACCCCAAAACATCAGGGAACCACCACCTTGCTGCACTCTCTGGACAGTGTGTCTAAGACGTTCAGCCTGACCAGGGTGCCTCCAAACACGTCTCCGACGATTGTCTGGTTGAAGGCATATGCGACACTCATCGGTGAAGAGAACGTGATGCCAATTCTGTGGGGTCCATTCAGCATGTTGTTAGGCCCATCTGTACCGCGCTGCATGGTGTCGGGGTTGCAAAGCTGGACCTCGCCATGGACGTCGGGAGTGAAGTTGCGCATCATGCAGCCTATTGCGCACAGTTTGAGTTGAAACACGACGTCCTGTGGCTGAACGAAACGCATTATTCAACATGGTGGCATTGCTGTCAGGGCTCCTCCGAGCGGCAATCCGTAAGTAGCGGTCATCCACTACAGTAGTAGCCCTTGGGCGGCCTGAGCGAGGCCTGTCATCGACAGTTCCTGTATCTCTGTACCTCCTCCATGTCCGAACAACATCGCTTTGGTTCACTCTGAGACGCCTGGAAACTTCCCTTGTTGAGAGCCCTTCTTGACACAAAGTAACAATGCGGACGCGATCGAACTGCGGTATTGACCTTCTAGGCATGGTAGAACTACAGACAACATGAGCAGCGTACCTTCGTCCTGGTGGAATGACTGGAACTGATCGGCTGTCGTACCCCCTCCGTCTAATAGGCCCTGCTCATGCATGGTTGTTTACATCTTTGAGCAGTTTTAGTGACATCTATGAACAGTCAAAGGGACTGTATCTTTGATACAATATACACAGTCAACGTCTATATGCCGGAGATCTGGGAACCGAGGTGATGCAAAACTTTTTTTGATGTGTGTATTTAATCAACAAATAGTCTCGACCTCTGCTACTACTCGCTACGTCACTTAACATGCTCTTGGCTGCACAAAGTTTCCATTCCATTCTAGAAGTAATGGAGCGCGATATTCAAATATCTCAACTTTCAAAAGCGGCTGTAGCCTTTCCCTTGATATCTAGGTGTCTGAATCTTGGAATACCCATTCCTAGAGTTGGGCACAGTACCTTAAGAGATGGAACTAAGAATATATTCAGTCGCCAGGGCTGCCAACTGTAGTTCTCTATTAGGCTACATTATGCCATGTATACAGTATTTCGAACTAATTAGAAATTTCGATATTACCAACTTAATTTCGTCATTATTCTAGATATACCCATATAGATTAATTATTGGCATGAATCTTACATTTTAAGAAAAGTAGGCTCTTTAGTTCGTCACGGAACTTTTTGTTAATTGTATACATGTATAACTGAGCGATACACGTGATCTAATTTGTGTGTTCCACTGGATTTTATGTGTCAATTGCATATTATCAAGCATCGGTTGTCTGCTGGTATTTGTTTTTGAGCAGTTCGAGTCATGGCGCTGTTAACTTTAAAAGCTATATTTGAGTTTGCTCACTGTACCATAGACTCTAGAAATTATTTGCTGATAGGTAGGGCGAAGGGATGAGATTAACTTGTAGAAACTCGGGGGAGACTGGAATTGGATCGTTTGGATGGTTTGGAATTGAATATCGGACTGATAGCAGGTTCTCGCAGAGTAGATATTTACTCTGCGAAGTCAAATTAGGCCTATATGACTCGTAGTGGAATGGCTCGGATATCGCAGAGCGAGGTGATGGCGGTTGGTAGGGTTATTGGAAATGAACTAGGGAGCGGGGAAGGATACCTGACTGATGAATTTTGGCTATCTTGGTACGGCTTGGCTCGGCGAGATTGTGCTTGGCTGTCTAGGTGCGGCTTGGCTCGGCGTAACAGTGAACAACCCGTCCTGTCGTCAGTGAGTGTAGTGGTGAGTGGTCCAACCCGCTCTTGTTGCACGTATTTATTTGGTATCGTCACCTTTCGGCTATTGATATTTGCATCTTTTGGAAAGTGATGAAAACTTATATCCGCAGCCCTCTTATACATCGACTTACAGCCGTAAACTGAGCAATATACTTTCGTTTTACTCATTTTGCACTCTATCAACGAGTAAAACTTAGTACTTATGTATACAGACACGAAGAATTTACCACTATCTGCTTACCAATACAAGAAACCATATACAAACAGTCACCACGTGACAAATGTACCCTACTTGGTAAGTTTCTCATTTTTACCGCTAGATGTCATATCAGATAGCTGGAGTTGCCAATACACAGGAACGAGGGGATTAACAAGAAGCTTCAAATTCTGACAGTAAGACAGTTGCGAAATCTCTTGACAGGACAAGGGCAGGTGTGGAGCCCACGGTTGGATGTCTTGAATTAGCAGACTCGATATAGCTGCTACTGGTCACTTCTCAATACACGTCACCCTGCGATGACGTAAGCAAGACATCAATAAATCATTCGCTTTTTACAGAGGCTCCACGCACAAGCGAAGGACAGACAAGTTACTCCCTTTTCTTACTTACTGCAGAAGTTGTGGGCAATGTTGCCAATTTGGTGTTTTTAGCACCAGATCTGGTGTTTCTGAAGTTCGTCTGGTGCCATGAATGTTCTAATAGCGCCATAGCAAAATACTGGTGTTATTTCAATAAAACCAGTGCCAAATCTGGTGCTTAAAGGATTTTTCCATGAAATTGTCTCTTATGATAAATAATTAAATCCTGAAAACCATGTAATAGTTTTAATAAAGTTAATCAATTAAGACAGGCAATGCTCAGCCTTACACGTGTCAAGGTCATCACTCCAGCAGGGGAAGTCCATGAAATTCTCATTCTCGTGCATAAGTGCTAAGTAAGCGCAACATGCAAGGCTCAGTGCAAGTGCACTTGTACAAATAATCCTCCAATCATCTATTTTCTTCCCAGCTCCCAGGGGATTTCCCCGTTTCATGCGAAGGCAGTTTATGTAATTTCGCTCCCTCACTCTACTGCAGATGTTGGGAGAGTGTTTATCCAAGTTTATTTGGTGAAAACAAAATAAAGAAATCGAATGAAAGTTGAAAAATTGCATTCCATTCTGTGTGTGCGATTTGGAGTAAAAAACAGAGGGAAAATGCTATCACGACTATGATCTTCTGAAGGATATAATAGTGGCCAAAATTGGAAGTATGTAGAGCTACAGCAGTACTACACCTTCCTGCTCTAAAGATATAATAGCGGTAGTAGGCTCCGCAAGTAAAGAAGACGATTTTTAATGAAAGAAATGTAAGTAAAAAGCCATTTATAAATTTATAATTTTTGGTGTTTTTCTAGTGTTTTGAATCATAGAGTCCAGCTGGTGCTTTTCTGGTGTTTTAAAGCATAGGGTTTAGTTGTTTCCCATTTCATGATTTGGCAACACTGGTTGTGTGTGTAATAAGAGAGAGTGGAGCGTTATGTTGCAGTAGCACAGCTGCTTGCCTTCCACCCTCATGGCTGAGATTTGAATCCTGGTGACTGCAAATCGGAATTTTCACATGTGAATTGATGTCGTGTCAGGAACGGCATTCAGTCAAAACTAATAAGAACCAGGCTGCTTTTGACGACCCAAAATAATTGGTATGCGCTGAAGGAAGTTTTAACCGACCGGTCTTTTTATGCGAATTAACATACAAGGTCATGGGGCCAATCTGTATCCGGACTCCAAATATATTTAATCAGCACTATTTCTCCAACAATACTGAATACAGGGTAGGGTTTAAGAATTCATGTGGCTGATAGCCGACCAAGGGACTAGCCTAGCCGTGGTTCACGAATTATCGCCAATCACGGGAGTGTTGAAGTCAAAGGAGTAAAATCTTATTACTTAAATCATCGTACCCGATGAGCCCGTCAACGGTAGCTAATGTTATATTTCTTTGCTGCATGCAAACCCTCCTGACTGTATATCTTCTTTAATTGTGGATTCAAATTTAAGCAGATTGCTGAGGAGAAATTCAAAATTGTTTAAAAATGTTTTTGAAAATAATTGGGAATTCAAAGCGATGTTTAATCTTCCCTATAACAAGCTGTAGGCATAATTAACATCGAGGATAAACATGAAATTAGCATATCCATGGAATAATGCGTGTAAATAATATCCCTATGATTCCACTTCTACTCCCAGTATTGTTCTAATTGCATCATTAAGGTATGTTTTTCATGTTTGCTAATAAACCCTTTGTGTAACTCTGAAGATAGAATCCCAACCAAATAATTAGTCTAGCTGTGGATACATTACACTTATAGTGTTGTCTCATCAAGTACGTGGAACGTCAGGATTCCTTACGACTCCACCAGTGCGTAATTTAATCTTTTCTCTGTATCACTCTGTCTCTAAGTCATTATCTCTGTTCCCTAGTATTGCGAAGTCGCTCCTATAATTACAAGTCCGTCGGCTCTGTTCATTTCTTAGCCCGCTAATGAAGGGTATGTACCTTACATCCAAGCCAACACGTTTGCTGATTCTCTCTCTCTCCTTTACTGGCACTTCCCAATCTCTACTCATGAATACGAACAAGAAGCAACAACGTCAACAACAACTACTACCACCACAGCACAACAGCAACAAGGGGCTCTAGCAACCGGAAATGACATGTGCATTGTTCGCGCTTTGAATGCCGCGAGGAATGTTGGTGGAGAAGTAGTGAGGAGAAAGGTAGTTGGGTTGGGTTGGAGAGACGGGAATGTTGAGAAGAACGAAATTGATTCTAGGGAACGTCTGCGTTAGGCGTCTAACTTTCTATATGTACTGTCACTCTCCTCCCTATCCCGAGATCATTCTCTCCAAATAACTTCTTCTCCCCACCAACAGTCCCGCCAGCTTCGATACAGATGCATGGCTATAGCGTGAAGGTTATGTATCCCTGCGGCTGTCAATCGATGTAGTTCCCCCAAGTTCAAAATCCTTTAAAGCATGCCATGTAACTGAGAAACTTGAAATGTTGCAATTCTTGAAAACTCTTTCTTTGATTATTAACAGATATCTGACTTCATCCACGACGCTCCTTGTAGGCATATATAATCAGTTAAATTTCTGATTATTGTTGAAGTTATTGTTCAACACTCAAAGTAATTGGACATTTGTATAGAAAATAATTTCTATAAAAAAAATATATACCAAAAGTGACGCATTGAAGGTAAACTTCACTCGAATCCTATGTTCGGTTTCGTTACTGCAAACGTTCAGTGAGCAATCGCAAGACTGAGTGTTCTCAACCTGCAAGCATTACTCCTAACAACCTAGCAGTGAGCATTTTTAATCGAGACTAGGATGGCTGAGATGGGAATCTAACCTACCTTCTCTCAGTTTTACATTACAAGGCTGAGTGCTCCCTGCACAACCCTCTGAGCAGAATTAAAATAGTTGTTTAAGCCAGGAAGTGAATCCCGACCTCAGCGATGACAGTCAAGAATACTACCCACTACATCTTGAGGTGGTCAAAAAGGAATGATTAGTTATTTCCACAGTAAGCCTCCATGGCTTAGGAGGCAGCACGCCGGCCTCTCACCGCTGGGTCCGTGGTTCAAATCCCGGTCACTCCATGTGAGATCTGTGCTGGACAAAACGGAGGCAGACAGGTTTTTCTCCGGGTACTCCGGTTTTCCCTGTCAAAATTTCATTCCAGCAACACTCTCCACTATCATTTCATTTCATCTGTCATTCATTTAATCATTGCCCCAGAGGAGTGCGTCAGGCCTCGGCAGCCGGCACAGTTCATATCCTCGCCGCTAGATGGGGGCTTCATTCACTTCATTCCTGACCCGGTCGGAGACTGGAAGCAGGCTGCGGATTTTCATTTTCAGTTATTTCCACAAGTTTCTTAGCGCTTGTCCGAAGGAAAAAATTTGGAACAAAAGGGTTTACACCATGGTTTCTATCACCACGACTGCCTCGTGGAGGAATGAATATCGATGGTGTCTTGGCCAAAAGTCGTAACTCACAATTATATAATTTTGTAGGAGTGGTAAAATATCAATAATAATAATAATAATAATAATAATATTTCATACTTTAGTATTATAATCTAATTTCTAAGAACTTCATTGTACAAATTATTTATATATTTGCATTTCTACACGGCATTGCTCAGGTTAAGGATTTTCATTCGAGGAGCAACAACGTTGTAGAATCTATTGAAGTCAGTGAGGCCTCTAAACGCGCCGACACAATCATATGAATTAATAAACACTCGAAGTATCTAGTTGAGCATGATATACTCTTAGTGATACTTTGAATAACAGAAACGTCTTATAAACTTCATGAAATGAGCATTAAGAAGCTATCGGATTTCAGAAGCACGTCTGTTTGTATTGCAAAGAGGCAACTACCGAATTGTCCTATAAATGCAGTTAACTACGACAACACGGAATAAAGCTCCAATATATACACTAATGAGTATTGATTTTACGTAAGGAACTCATACATTTTACTAAAGTTTCATTGGCATTGATGATGTTTGATATAACATGCTGTAAGATATCACGTACAGTGGGCCATTGTCTAGAAGCAAAATATTGTACCGCCAATCCTGGACAAACTAGTAAATAGAGGGAAAGCTTTACATTTTGCTCTCCCAGGTATGTGACTTTTTCTGCCAATGAAAGATCGTTAGAAGTAGGATCGAGTTATTTTCTTTACCCCTGCTATTTATTGGCCATTTAATCGCAAAACAACACTCTCTCTAAGGCTCTCTGCCCCCAATGAATTATCAAGCATAGGAATGGCTCAATATGTTGACTGCATTCGCATGTATAACAGTATCTCGTGTCCTATCCTGGAGCAAAGCCTTGAAAACCAGATTCCATCCCAGGATGCCTGATTTTATACAAGAATAAATAAATAACCGTGAAAGGCAATCATACAGCGGAAAATAAGAAAAAGCCTCAACACGTACTTTTTTTTGCCATGCCAGTGGAATGTCATTTGTATCTAATATCTCAATCATCGATAATTTTTGTGACAAGCATTATAGTATGAATCCCCCCGTATCCTGTACATCGTGATATACCTGGGGATTAAACTGAGCCAATCCTGGTCACAAATAATTAGTAAGTCCTCCATGAACATTTTATTTTAACCTGTGTGGCTGCTGAGGCGCCAATCCTGGACAAACTAGTAAATAGAGGGAAAGCTTTACTTTTTACATTGATATACACTTATACAGTACAGTATATATATTTATTGAAGAGATAGAAGCCAATTTTCAGTGTTGCCTAATTCTATTAAAATATTTTGTCAGTCGGTCAACATGAATTGTGCCCAATTATGTTAGGCGGGAAGCAAGTATTTGCATACCCTAAAAACTAACACGCATTTATGTACAAACACCTACTTAATTGGATGACATATTTCGAACGTCACGCATTCATCTTCAGATCCTGTTCACTTAGGCTTTAATGGTATACGACAAATTTAAATAGGAACGGTTGATTCAGAACATTATTAACAAAATAGTGTTAACAATATCACTACTGAAGTTATTCATAATACATAAAAAAGATACGAGCCTTACAGTAGTCGCATATGATGTGTAACATCTGACATGTTATCCTACTCGTATACTACACAGCTTGGTCATTTTTAAAATGTTAATTTACGCTCCGTTTTCATACTGGAGTTGTATAGATTGAATTTGAGATATACTACTGACACACTTAATTGAACAAACACCACATATTATATTGTAAATTAAGAGGAGGAATGAAACCATAGTCTCTAGCCTATCTAAATAATGTTCAATACAATCAAATTTCACAACTCTTGCTTGGTTCAATGTTTTGTTATAAAAATTAGATAAATCGTATTTTCATGTAGATTCTGTTAAAATGACGCATTATGTTATGATATATTGTGCCCAACTCTAGGAATGGGTATTCCAAGATTCAGACACCTAGATATCAAGGGAAAGGCTACAGCCGCTTTTGAAAGTTGAGATATTTGAATATCGCGCTACATTGCTTCTCGAAGGAATTGGAAAGAATATACCGATACTAGCATGTCAAGTGACGTAGCGAGTAATAGCACAGGTCGAGGCTATTTATTGATTAAATAGTTAACCATGGAGTAGAGACTTGAGACTGGGATCAGATTACTGGCACGGCCAAATGAAAGAGAATGCAATTAGTATCAAGTAAATCGGACCAGGGATACCAGAGATATGAGGATTTCCAGATATCAGCTGATGCGGCGTGACCCTGACAGTTTTGAATAAAAGCCGGCCGGCCGAGGCATCAATAGCTCACTTCAACACAAACACTTGCCTAGCAAGGTGCCACTACGCTGAGCCAAGGCACATGGTTGCCGGATCTACGCAGAAGTTATTTTCAAAGTTGTGATAGTTACAAAAGTGCTGCGCTACGAGGTGGAACTTAGTAAGTTTCCGGCGAGGAGAATCACTAGGTGATTGATTATTTTCTACAGACACTGGTAGAAATATTTTTATTTCTAAATGGACATATGCTAGACTTTGTCTAGAATTAGTACTTTGTCACAGTCCAGTAATAACCTAATACTTGGATATTTAAATCCCTTTCAGTCAGTTTTCATATTTGTAACTTAATAACCACTTCGATCTATCAGTACATTGAAGACCAGTCTATCACGGTGTTGTTCATTAGTCTACGCAAGGGAAACTACAGGTTGCTTAGCGCATGGTAGATGGTGTGAAGCCATGCCCAGGGAACGATCTTCAGAACAGCCGTTGATTGGTTAGACTGTCAGTGTCTTCTTGTATTGATAAGATTACCGTGAGTTATGTTACAACTGACATATCTAAGAATAGATCACTTAGATCTGACCCCATTTAAACAAACTGTTATGGCTTTGATAGAAGCCCATATTAAAATGGAACAACAGTTAATTCAAACGTCAAGAGATACTACCACTATGTCTGACTAGACGGATTGTGGGTATATAATGGCGGCCGATACAAGGATTATACATGCTTGTCCGATAGGGCATGTCTATGGATAAATCTGGTACTGACCAGGTTCACTACGCTTCAAGACCATCAAGAAATGTAAGCCACATTAGAATTATATTATGCCTAGCTAATTGGAACAAACTATTTTTCTGCAGATGACCAACACATTTATTTTTTTCTTCGTATTTAAATCTTGCAATGATTTACGCAAGACTTGTTCGAGTTATTCTGAGCATTTTCAGCACTCAGAACAGTTTAGGATCGATGACCGAGCATTTCGAGCATTTATTTGAATATTTCATATTTTAGGGATATCACGGAAAACCGTCGATGTAATGGTTGAGTTAAATTATTTTTGTTGAGGAATGGATATTTTTTCCATATTCGAAGGTTCGAACATGTGGATTCTCACATAATGAGATGATAATTAAACATATTTGAAATAATATAACTAATAATAATAATAATAATCCACTAATAATAATTATAATTTTTATAATTTTTCTAAATAATTCTTGGATATTATATTTTCTAATAATCATATGTATTGAGAGAGAGCCTATGAAGTAGTTTAATCATTTCTAGTTTGGAACAGGAGATTTTCCAAAGGAGAGTGGTTAGCGCAAGCCCGCATTCAACCAACATTTCAGTTCTGGTTGAACAGTTGATATTTGCAATGAGCAAAGTATATTTTTCAGATAACACGGAGAGGCATGAAACGGGAAGCAATTGATATTTGTATCAAATAGGATATTTTTGTATTTATATAAAATCATGACGTAAATACACTCGAAAGTGAAATAAAGATTTTCATAAGTATGGTAAATTCACGGGTTGAACTGAATGGTAAAATAAAATAAACTTGTAAGTTTATTAATCTTCCAGTGTTGATAACAAGCAGAGGCTTGATTTATTGTATAAATTTTGGGAAGAAAATGTATATGTGTGGAGTAGTTGAAATGCCATTCCCAGGTGCGCATGTTTAAGTCGCAGGAATGAAGAGGTTTTTTCGAGCATCAATCAAATAGCAGGTTCGATGGCTCAGGTTTATAGAAGGAGTATTGGAACTACACATTTCGTCGTATGAATGACCCGAAGGTTATTTCTTGAAACCATCAGTTCTTATTTCTACCTTGTTTACGAATTCCATTTAGACTTTGATTTTGCTAGAACCCGGATTTGTCATGATAGTAGTTTATTCTTCTTCAGAGGAAGACCTTTGCCGTTGTTGTTGTAATATTGTGTTCTTACACAAATAATAGAATGGGCCACTGCCAATTAAAAATAATTCTTTAACCACGAATAATTTGAAGGATAATTTCAATCCTAGTGCCATGAACTAAATGAATTTATTATGAAATTACAATTCTTATTTCCGCATTCTGTCGAAGAATTGCAAGTTGTGAAAGTTACTAAAATGGCCATGAATATAAATATTTTTTCATAATAATGATTCCAAGTGGAAAATTGAATAGTTGAATGGTTCAACAATTTATTGATCAAGTTGATGATTATGAAATCATATATTTTGTTAGGAACTTGAAGTTCATAATCGAGTCACTTCTCGAAATGTTTAATGTCGGAAGAACAATTAATTTTTGTTGTGCTTCGCACAGTTCTTCGATGCTATGCTCAAGGTCAGATACTTTTCAGATGTTGTTATTAATATGTGTACATAATTTGTGTTTATTCAGAAATAATAATATTTTTCGGCAATGTATTTTTGAAACTGGAAAAATAAGTGAAAGTTAAAAATTCTATGAACATTTATTCTACGAGTGTTAATATTATGTAAAAATTCAAACAGTGAACTACGATATTTCCAGTAGAGACAATTAAATTTGAACTGGATTTAATCATAAATAATTTTGGAATACAGTCTACAGGACTAACAATCAGACTTGTGTTTCCAAAAAATAATTGTCAAATGTGTTTGGAAAATTTCTGTATATTGTGTAAATAGGAGTGTGGGTCGCCACACGTGAGTGATGCTGTTTTGAGCATTTTTGCAGTCAATTTTAAATTCAAAATAAAATGAGATAATTTTACTTGATGTGTTACGCCAAATTGAATCTCCTTCTATCCTTATTGTTGCATTGAGCCAGAAATCAGTAAAGCATTTTTTTATTTGATGTCGTTTTTGCGATTAGCTTTAACCCATCTGGCGCTCCGGGATATTTTGACTCTCGTGCTGACTGATTATTGGTAAAATGCATATGTGGTCGTGCGGACTCCGGTCTAAACGGGCACAATATATCGTTTAAATCGATAATCCGGAGCAAAAACATTTCCTGGGACTGGGGATCGAACTTGAGACCTCATGACACGCAGTCCAAGATCCTATCCGCGCAGCCATTACAACCACAGACATTTAGAGTACAGGACAGGTACTCATTTTCACGTGCAGGTAATTATATGGAAGTATTTTTTTATGCTCCATTAATATTTTGCTTTTTTCGATAATGTTCCTGCGTGGAATTGAGTTTTAAATTAGTTATGAATACGCCTACTTGACAGTAAAGAGAATTCCTCGAGTGGTCTATGAGAGGCTAGCCCAGTTCCCGTATAAAATCATCGATGTATATTACATTGACCACTGCATTACTGCAATGTGGGTTAATATCTCAATAGCCATTGTGCAGAAACATATGACCGGCTTTGCCGACTAGTTACAATGTTTGATATAAAAGCATTTCATCATTTAAATACTGACACGAAAACATATGGTTTGTGTTTCAATGGGTTGACACTAGAGTTCGCATGAGCGTTTACCGTTCAGTACGAAAGGTTTGAGGAAAGTTTGTCGGCGAGTGGATGCCTATCTTTTTTTATCCAGAGATTGAAAAACAGTCTCTTAATAAATCATAATTGTTTTCAGCAAATATGATATAATGAATATTTTCACACCAAAGAACGACAACTTGAAGATGATTTATTGTAGACATATTTGTAATTGCGCCTCAAAACCTTTAGGTAATCCTTATGTGATTTACATTCTCCAGCTGGTAGTGCGTGTTACACTTCCGTTCCATCCACCACTGCCAGCTGGATCGTTCCGATCCACTTCCGTCCCATTTTTCAAAATCACTCCCACAAAAAATTCCAGCAACCGAGTGGAAAGATGTTACACATCAATAAGAATTCAATAAATCACAGGCCACATACTTAAACCGCCTTAATAATAATAATAATAATAATAATAACGCAACAACCATAGAAGTGTCTGTAAATAGTTTGACAGGTTACACAAGTTTTGAGAAACTTATGTAATATATAGACTACATTGTAGGCTATATACGAATTTGTGTTCAAGTGTAATTCATAAAAAACGTATACTAATTAAGCCTAAGTGAACAGGATCTGAATATGAACGCTTGACGTTCGAATCATGTCATCCAATTATGTAGGCATTGGTACATAAAAGCGTGTTAGTTCCAAGGGTATGTAAATACTTGCTTCCCGCTGATGTATTTGGACACAATTCGTTTTGACCGACTGAAATGCTTTCTTCAATGCATATACTTATATATAGATACGTTTACGACCGTTTAAATACCAAATTAGGTGTTTTAGCTATTAGGTCGTATTGTGTACATTCATTACAAGCCAACACATGTTAGGGAAGAGTTAAAATCACTGGAGTGACCTGGATTTGAACCTGGGAACATTTTATTTTCAGTCCGATGCTCTATTCAACTAAGCTACCGTTATGAAACCGTTATCTCTGTTTGACGATGGCACAACTAATGGGGCAACTAGAACGACCGTCTCAATGGCACTCTATTGTTTGTACTTCATACATACAACTGTTGTTTGCTTTCTGACCTGTGGCAGAGCAACAAGTAAGAAGGCATTTATTCGAAAAGTAGATAATCTTTACAACCACTCTACTAAAAACTATCCCTAAATCAGGATATCGAAACTTTCGTCGTCTCATTTGCTATAACAGATTGCGACTGCTACCAGTGGTTCGGTCGCACTTCATCATGAGGAATCCCATTGGTTTAAGAGAGTGAGTGCTTGAGTTTCTCAGGATATTTATAGAGCCAATGATGGTAAAAGCCCTATCACAGTGACGTACGTAGTTTACTTCCCTGACAATCACCAACTGTATTTCATCAGGAATCCAGTCCATAAAATACCTTCTCAGATTTAAGATCGGTGATATCCCTGCAATGACTGCCCTTAGTCACGTCGTTCTGTTTGACAACCTGTGACAGGAAACCCACTATTAACAATGGAAAGCACGCAGCCCATGGCCTGGTGCAAGTCTTAGATTTAGACTACATCTGAGTGACTTGCATGTCAGCGGTACTGTTTCAGTTCCTGGCCCGGGCCTCCGTGGTGGACCCCACGGTGCTCATCATTACACCACGTGGCGTACTCCAACTGTTCACTCCGTAAATATGTATTAGTTAAAAATACCTATTTTCAATATTGGGAGTGTAAATATAGCCTGTTCATAGAAAATGATATGGATTTATCCGATCACAAGATAAGCTATCTTCCAAGTTAAGAACTCGGATGAGAGATTGCAAGCACTTATCTGACACAGTAAATCAGTTGCGTCCTGCTATCTATGCAGAGTTTCAGGCTTCACCTGCATACAGCATGGCACTGAATGATCGTGTGGCCTCCGGAGAGACCAAGTGCAGGTATTTCTAGTTGACGTCCGTGGGCGACCTGTGCGTCGTAATGAGGATGAAGTGATGATGAAGACGTCACATACACCCAGTCCCCAAGCTACGGAAATTAACCCCAGGAGATTAAAATCCCTGATGGCTCGGCCGGGAATCGAACCCAGGGCACTTCGGACCAAAGCCTAGCGTGCTAACTATTGAGCCACGGAGCCGGACAGCATGGCACTAAATACGGATGGAAGGAAGTTTGTAGTATAACGTGATCGTTAATCTCGCGATCATTAGCCACAGGACATCCTTTTTACGTGGAATCCGAACCACAGGGCATGGCATTTCACTTTTAAAATCCCACATGTATTGGCCAGGAATCGAACCCGGTTCGCTGTGGTGAGAAGCGTGACTGGCACTAAACAAATATGGTGATTATGTAGAGAAAAAATTAAAAGAACACTTTAACATTTGTCTCAAATGATTAAAATCGTATGTTTTCTGCTCAGCGGTGGGATTGCGTAGGTTGGATTCAGGAATGTTTGCATTTATTTCCAGAGAGAAAGGGAAATGTTATTTATGTCACTCAACACATGGAAAGCTGTCTGTTGTGATGTTTATACAAGCTGTTTAAGAACAGAGGTACCCATTTTAAAGACATTTCATGTGATAACATATCTGATTAAATATCTGAAATGAGAATCTTTGAAGGTACATTGTAACGGATGTAAGACACTCTAAATTACCGTAAGTTCATCCAAGAAATTTTCTCATCTGAGATTCATTGCTCTATGGCAGAGGTCCGCCTGGATGCCACACACTTCTCCCTCTACCTTCTTGCCAAAGCCTAAGCGGAAGAAACAAACAGCCATGAAGGAACAACGCAGGTGAGCTCAAATCAAAAGCAGTGCAAAATTGGATCGTGTATCGGCAAGCAGGTTGCTTCTACTCATCATTCTCTGATCTTGGAGATAGATCAAGTAGCCTATATTTTGCATTGCTTTAGGATGTAGCATATCGGTGTTAACGTCATGGTATAGTTGATGGTTATACAACAGCAAATAATGATAAATGGGTGTACGATTACCTCGTGGTGTACTGACTAGCATTTTTAGCTTTCACCACATAGGTCTGGGTTCAATTTCCGACTCTCTAAGAAATTCAATTCTGGAGGAAATGGGGCACATGAGACAGAACTCAGTTGATGTGGGTTCGATGCCTAACTATACCGTGCTAGAAGTGGTTTTCCGTGGTTTCCTCACTTCTGTTTCAGGCAAAAGTCGTGATGATACCAAACAAAAGATCACAGCCACCTCATAACCAGGCAAAGAACCAATGACGATATAAATATGCACAAAACTACAGTAATCCTATTGACACATATTATCAGGTTGCACGCAAGTATACGCGGATAACTCAAAGTCCCTAGATAAATCACAATAAGAACTTTGTAATGAAATAACAACTCACATTGAACGGAAATATTGGTTTATTTTTAGGGAAAGGAAGTTGTCCTGATATAAAATAGGTGAGCTTAAAATCTATAATAGCCAGTTATTTGGAATTTCTTAAAATCTCCTGAGATCTTCAAATATTTAAGTGGAACCTATGGTGGTTGGCAATAGAGACCTTAAGTTGTCTTTAAATTATAACAAAGCTAAGTGTCCTACAGAAATGCATAACAAAATTACAATACTTGAAATTGTAGCATCATTTGGGAAAGTCTAGCAATATTTGCAGATCGAATTGTAGAAAGTACGAGGCTCGTTTTTTAAGTAATACCCGTTGTGATATTATGCCGTTGCAGCGCTGTGGTCGGCATTCCATGCAGGTGCGCTGTGCACCTGCATCTATTGGCAAGGCTGAGACGCCATTACAGCAACAGTCGCCCTTTTGTGGGTGTGTTGACAAGCTTTTAAAATCACACCGTCGATCACGAGTCCCACCGACTCGTAGACAAGAGAGAGAACTCCCCTGTAAGATATGCTGTCATTTGACTACCACTGTCAGGCAAATTGCGTATGAGATCAGGAGAACTCCTAAACATAAGAAGTTCTCCTGGTAAGCACACAATTTGCCTGACAGTGGTGGCCTAATGGCAGCATATTTTAGAGGGGAGTTCTCTGTCTTGTCTACGAGTCGGCGGGACTCACGATCGGCGGTACGATTTCAAAAGTTTGTCAACTCACCCACACACGGGCGAATGTTGCCGTGATGGCGTCTTAGCCTTGCCAATAAATGCAGGTGCACAGCGCACCTGCACGGAATGCCGACCACAGCGCTGCAACGGCGTAATATCACAACGGGTATTACTTAAAATACGAGCCTCGTAGCTTCTACCCCGCACGTGCGCAGCTCACTACTTTCACGTGACATGTTGCACAGCGTGACTATCCGTGCTCTAAACGTCACATCACTTGGGAGCTGATGTTTGGGTAAATCGCTACGAATGCAATACAAGTAGGCTGTAACCAGTCCTTTGTTTGAGGTAAACCGTGAGTAGTGGTTTTGTGAGAGTTCAGATCCCTCCTCCTCCTCACCCTCCTCACAAGATGGCGGCAGCCCGATATCTCTCGAACGCATGGTTGGATTTTGACAAATGAGGTGTCATTGAACTCGGGATGACACCCCCTTTCCAATGGACGACATATTTCAACCCCAAAAATAAAACCTACCCCTACTAGGGGGTGAAATTGTAATTTTTTAGAGAATCTCTGTTACCAATTGCAACATGTGAGAGTTTGAATGCCGATATGGATTTAAACGTTGTTCCACATAAAGTGCATATGTTTGGTGGAAAGCCACTATGAATTAGCATGCCCACTCATGGCTTTTGAAGAGGGTGGGGGGAGCGGATCTCTGTGGACGGGTCCTTGTTGACAGGTCCCTGTTGACGGGTCATTGTTGCCGGGTCCTTGTGGGCAAGTCCTTGTGGACAGGTCCTTGTGGACAAGTCCATGTGGACAGGTCCTTGTGGACGAGTCCTTGTGGATGAGTCCTTGTGGATGAGCCCCTTTGGACTGATCCCTTTTGAACCGGTTCCTACGGACTGGCTCATGAATTTATTTAAATTATGTCAAAGGGTCTAACTACATTTCGCGTGTGTTGAACTGACGTTGATCACTAATTCCCTGTGAGAGTTTGAATGCCGATATGGATTTAAACGTTGTTCCACATAAAGTGCATGTGTACGGTGGATAGCCACTATGAATTAACATGTTTTTTTTTTTTTTTTGTTTTTTACGCAAGCTTTTGTAAGAGGGCGGGCTTTTTAAAAGATGGCGGCTGTAGTGTAACCTAACCTAACCCAACCCACGAGTGGTGATCAAAAAGTATTTTAAGTGACGCTTGTCGATTGGCAAACCAATAATCAAAGAGGGATATGTCAGGCCTTGAGGTGATAGCCCCTTTTGATTGATCCCTGTTGATTGATCTCTGTTGATTTGTCCCTTTGGACTGGTCTCTATTGACTAGCCCCTTTTGGACGGGCCCTTTTTGACAGGGGGTCATTTTTGATGGATCCTTTTTGGCAGGTCCTTTTCGACGGGTCCCTGTTGACGAGTCATTGCTGACGGGTCCTTGTTGATGAGTCCCTGTGGACGGGTCATTGTTGACGGGTCCCTATTGACAGGTCATTGTTGACAGGTCATTGTTGACGGGTCATTGTTGATGGGTCCTTGTTGACAAGTCCCTGTTGATGGGTCCCTGTGGAAGGGTCCCTTTAGACCGGCCCCTTTGGACTGGTCCCTATGGACCGGCCCATGAAATTTATCCAAATTATATCAAAGGGCCTAACTACATTTGTGCGTAAAGCAGTGTGTTGAACTGACGTTGTTCACCAGTCCTTACTACTACAATTGGATAACAATATGAAAGGAATTGATTAACCAGACATGAGTTAACTACCAACGAAACACTTTGGCGACTCTGCTTGTTATTGACCAACGAATAGGGTTTTAGAAAAACTGTTTGCTATTTTGGGTTATATACAAAAAATGCTTAGACATTTTGAGTGACTATGTTTGCTAAACAAGACATTATACCAGACACGAATAGGATTCTTATGTAGCTCAGACAAGGAAAGCATTTCTACAGAATCTGTTGACATTGAATATAGATTTAGGTATTAGGAAGTCATTTTGAAGGCCTTTGTCTGGAGCGTGGCCCTCTATGAAAGTACAACTTAGACAATTGGTGTAGCAGAAAAGTGGAGAATTGAAGTGTTTGAAATGTGGTGTTACAGGAGAATGATAAAGATTAGATGGGTAAATAGGGTTACTAACAAAGAGGTATTAAGACGAGTGGGGGAGAAGAGATGCATTTGGCGACTGTTAATAAAGTAAAGAGATAGGTTGGTAGGACACGTACTAAGACACCCAAGAATAGCAAACGTAGTTATGGAAGAAAGGTTCGAGGACGAGAACTGTAGGGGTAGACCAAGTTTAGAATATGTTAAATAGATAGCCTTGAATGTAGGGTGTGGTAGCTATATAGAGATGAAACGATTAGCTCGGGACAGATAGGCGCTGAGATCTGCATCAAACCAGTCAAAGGACTAAAGACTCAAACAACAACATGTAAGTTCACTGAAATAATGTTGTGTAACGGTAAATGTTAGTCAACGAACAGTAATGCATTACTAAAACCCATGACACGATACCTAAGAGCTTTTCTAAAATGATTTTAAAATGCCTTTAACCCTATATTGTACACTCAGTTCACAAGACTCATAACTGCAATGTTATGGTAAAACAAAACAAAATCTATATTTCAAAACAAGCAAGTGGTTTTGTCAATGTATACTGGAAAAAGTTTTGTAAACACTGAAGTCCTCAAGACTAATTAAATTAGTAACTGTCAGGTTGACCGAGTGGTTAAGGTGTTTGACTAAGATCAAATTTTCTGTATATGGAAGCAAGGGTTCGAATCCCTTACCTGACATAACTATTGCCTTAACATGGCTTGGCCACACTGCATTATTATGATACTCGGTACACAAACCATAGATATAGTGTATTGTTTAAGGCCACTCTCTTTCTGAACATAGTCAGAGACTGTTGATGGTTAACAATTGTATTAATAGTGGGACATGGGGATAGTAATTAAGAAAAACAGACAATACCCATACAATATTTTTATTAAATTCATTTTATAATAGTTACACACACTGAATTCAACTCTATCTCTTTACCATTGTTCGATATAGATTTTTAAACACAACGCTTGTTGTAGATCCTTTTACAACTTTCTCCAGGTACTCTTGCTCTTAAAAACTGGGGAAGCCGCAATGGTTTTATAAACATAAAACCCTCATCCTCTTCTTTTTCATAATTATCATCATCATCATTATGAATATTATCATCAAAATTATTATAGTCATTGTCACCATCATTATCATCATCATCATCATTCTCAACATCACTAGAACTATCCAATTCCTCTTGTTTGTTTTCCACAGGGACCTCTTGTAGAGTCTGCGTTGCTTTTGATAGTGTTAAGGGTATTTTGAACGATGGTATTTGTCCTAACATGTCTTTTTGAGGTGATGATGAATGCTTTTTAACAAACAATGCACTATCTTGAGCAGCAATATATTTTTCTTGGACTTGCTTTTTTACCTGGGTTAGAGTATTTTGCGTATTTAAATGTGTATTAATTTGAGATTCACAATGATGTTCTTTTGAAGTAAGTACGTTGGAGTCTTTTGTTTTAATCATTCCTCGACACTTTTTGGATCGTTGTTTTGAACATCGCCAAATAACAGTTCCATCTTTATTGGTTGTTTTTACAATATATGTATATCCTTTATAGAAGACACATGGCTTGCCATGACTGGTTGTTGAGACTTCCATATCAACTAATACATATGAATTAAATTTTAGTAAAGACACATGAACAATCTTTAGATTGCAAGTGATTTTACACACACACACACACTTTCCTAAATGTCAAGATTTATGGATGTTGTTTTCCGCCAACAGCTGCTTACTGCGTATGACAAGGCTGGAGACTGGTAGGTGAGACTGTCTTTCACGATCTGAACACTGTAACAGGCAGTAGTCAACTGACAATATTCTTATACCCTAGTCAAGGTTAACAGGTACTTACTGCGTATGACAAGACCATACACTCGTAAGTTAGACCGTATTTTTTTTTGTTTGTTGCTAAGGGTCCCATATATACCCTAGACATGTTAGTTCTGAACACTTAGTGGTTAATTGTATATATTGAATTTAAATACACAGCTTATACAAGCACGTTTTGCAGATGGGAGGGGTGAGAGGCTGGCAAAAATGGAAATGTTTTAGTTTAATGAAACGTCATGTCCTAGTAGGCGTGATTTATAGTAGACGCAATTGATAGTAGACGTAATTGATAGTAGGTGTAATCGATACTAGACGTGATTAATAGTAGACGCAATTGATACTAGGCGTGATTGATAGTAGGCGTGATTTGTAGTAAGCGCAATTCATAGTAGGCTCAATTGAGAGGCTGACAAAAAGGAAATGTTTTAGTTTAGTTTAGTTTAGTTTAGTTTTAGTTTAATGAAACGCCATGTCCTAGTAGGCGCGATTTATAGTAGACGCAATTGATAGTAGGTGCGATTAATAGTGGACGCAATTGATAGTAGGCGTGATTGATAGTAGGCGTGATTTGACATGAGCGCGATTTATAGTAGACGCGAAAGATACTAGGCGCGATTAATAGTAGGCGTAATTAGACATGGGCGCGATTTATAGTAGACGCAATTGATAGTAGGCGCGATTGATAGTAGGTGTAATTGATAGTAGGCGCGATTTGACATGAGCGCGATTTATAGTAGACGGAAATGATAGTAGGCTTGATTGATAGTAGACGCAATTGATACTAGGCCTGATTGATAGTAGGCGTGATTTGTAGTAAGCGCATTTCATAGTAGGCTCAATTGATAGTAGTTGCAATTGATAGTAGACGTGATTGATAGTAGGCGCGATTGATAGTAGACGTGATTGATATGGGCGCGACTTAGATCATTTTTGATATTACAAAGTTACAGTGTCAATGTTTATACAAAGTACAAGGCAGAGAGAGGGTATTTTAAGACTTAACCTCAGCTCACCTAACATAACCTAACTTTACCTAACCTGACTTTGTCACGTGACATGTTCTACAAGTTTAGACTTGCTGTAAGGCTGACTATGACTATGACGTCATAGATTGATGAGAGGGGTGGGAGGCTGACAAAAAAAAGGAAATGATTTGGTTTAATGAAAAGTCATGTCCTAGTAGGCGTGATTGGTAGTAGACGCAATTAATAGTAGACGCGATTAATGGTAGGTGCAATTGATAGTAGGTGTGATCAGGTACTTACTGCATATCAAAAGGCTGTACTCTCGTGTGTTAGACACTCTATCTTGTTAAGGACCCCTATATTCCCTATACTAGGCTATACATGTTAGTTCTAAACACTTAGTGGTTATTTGTATATTAAATTTATATACACAGGTTATACAAGCACGTTTTTTCACACAGTAAAACTTTGTCAAATAGCCACATGCGACACGCAAAGTATGTTTCCGCTATCTAGAGGTGACTATGGAAACTACCTGAACATATCCTAATCTAATCCTAGCTAACCTCACCTGCCGTGACCATACCGGTTTGTAAGCAACAACAACAACACACACTAAGATTCCATGAATTCCAGAGTACTTTTAGATTAATTGTCGACTCTCAACTCTTATAACTATGTCTATCCCACTCTGTCAAAAACACGATATATTGTTTTAAAATTTTTGCTTGATGTCAATACTAAAGTGATAATGGGTTTTCCGATCCTATCACTATAAATTCATGACCCCCCACTCTTATCTCGGTCTCGACAACAACCATGCCTATTTTTATTATGTCAGATGATGTAATGTTCGAGTGCAAAGTGGGTGTAAAAGTGAGTGCAAAGTGAGTGCAAAAGTGAGTGCAAAGTAAGTGTAAAAGTAGTTGTAAAAGTGAGTGCAAAGTTAGTGCAAAAGTGGGGTGTAAAAGTGGTACCCTATTTGTAATGGCTTATTTGACAAGTTTTTTTGTGGTACCCTATTCGTAATGGCTTATTTCACAAGTTGTTTTTGTCAATGTATTTAGAGGATATTTCTCTTGTTCATGGAAAGTATCTCAGCCCTTTTTATGATAGCATAATGCTTACCGTCATGTTTGTAAGCAACAACAACACACTAAAATTCCAAGAATCCAAACTACTCTAAGGTTAATGATGGTCTCTCAACTCCATTCCACGCCTAGTCAAAAACATTATACATTTCAATTTTTTCAAAAAAGGTAAATTGAGAAAGTAGGCTATATATTTAAACTAAAAATCATGCTAACTCCATCCCCTACGTCTATCCCATTCTCAGTCAAAAAATATATATATATTCTTTACATTTTTTCAAAAAATATTTGGAAAGTAGGCTATAATTTGAAAACTAATCATCCTAAAAAGTCATATGTAGACTCAAACCAATGGCTTTTATGTCCTTAATCGTTAGAACAAAACATGGAATTTGACCTTTTTCCAAATATTGATCATTTTAAAAAAATGGGCTATATTTTGTAAACTATAAATTACACAAAAAAATGTGTTTGACATAAATGACAGGTATTTACCCATTCTACGCACAAACCAAGTCCCAGGTCTCTGGGACAAAATCCAAAAAGGTTCAATTTTGAAAGTAGACGATATTTTTAAAACTAATCATTCTAAAAAGTCATATATAGACTCAAACAAATGTCCTTTAAGTCCTTTAACGTTAGAACAAAACTTAACATTTTTTCATTTTTTTCAAAAAAAAGTCCAATTTTCAAAATTGTCTATATTTTGGAAACTACGAATTAGTTCCAAAATGGCGGTCGTAGCTTAACTCAACCTAACCTAACCCTACGAGGTGTGATCAAAAACTTCCAAAATGGCTGCCGTAGCATAACTGATTGATCCCTGTTGATTGACCCCTTTTGATTGATCTCTGTCCCTTTGACATAATTTGGATAAAATGCATGGCCCAGTCCATAGGGATCAGTCCAAAGGACCCGCCCACAGGGACCCGTCAACAAGGACCCGTCCTCCGGGACCCGTAAAAAAATGCAAAAAAGGACCCGTCCAAAGTGGCTGGTCAACAGGGACCAGTCCAAAGGGATACATCAACAGAGATCAATCAAAAGGGGTCAATCAACAGGGATCAATCAGTTATGCTACGGCAGCCATTTTGGAAGTTTTTTATCACACCTCGTAGGGTTAGGTTAGGTTGAGTTAAGCTACGACCGCCATTTTGGAACTAATTCGTAGTTTCCAAAATATAGACAATTTTGAAAATTGGACTTTTTTTTGAAAAAAAAATGAAAAAATGTTAAGTTTTGTTCTAACGTTAAAGGACTTAAAGGACATTTGTTTGAGTCTATATGACTTTTTAGAATGATTAGTTTTAAAAATATCGTCTACTTTCAAAATTGAACCTTTTTGGATTTTGTCCCAGAGACCTGGGACTTGGTTTGTGCGTAGAATGGGTAAATACCTGTCATTTATGTCAAACACATTTTTTTGTGTAATTTATAGTTTACAAAATATAGCCCATTTTTTTAAAATGATCAATATTTGGAAAAAGGTCAAATTCCATGTTTTGTTCTAACGATTAAGGACAAAAAGCCATTGGTTTGAGTCTACATATGACTTTTTAGGATGATTAGTTTTCAAATTATAGCCTACTTTCCAAATATTTTTTGGAAAAATGTAAAGAATATATATATATTTTTTTGACTGAGAATGGGATAGACGTAGGGGATGGAGTTAGCATGATTTTTAGTTTAAATATATAGCCTACTTTCTCAATTTACCTTTTTTGAAAAAATTGAAATGTATAATGTTTTTGACTAGGCGTGGAATGGAGTTGAGAGACCATCATTAACCTTAGAGTAGTTTGGATTCTTGGAATTTTAGTGTGTTGTTGTTGCTTACAAACATGACGGTAAGCATTATGCTATCATAAAAAGGGCTGAGAAACTTTCCATGAACAAGAGAAATATCCTCTAAATACATTGACAAAAACAACTTGTGAAATAAGCCATTACGAATAGGGTACCACAAAAAAACTTGTCAAATAAGCCATTACAAATAGGGTACCACTTTTACACCCCACTTTTGCACTAACTTTGCACTCACTTTTACAACTACTTTTACACTTACTTTGCACTCACTTTTGCACTCACGTTGCACTCACTTTTACACCCACTTTGCACTCGAACATTACATCATCTGACATAATAAAAATAGGCATGGTTGTTGTCGAGACCGAGATAAGAGTGGGGGGTCATGAATTTATAGTGATAGGATCGGAAAACCCATTATCACTTTAGTATTGACATCGAGCAAAAATTTTAAAAAAATATATCGTGTTTTTGACAGAGTGGGATAGACATAGTTATAAGAGTTGAGAGTCGATAATTAATCTAAAAGTACTCTGGAATTCATGGAATCTTAGTGTGTGTTGTTGTTGTTGCTTACAAACCGGTATGGTCACGGCAGGTGAGGTTAGCTAGGATTAGATTAGGATATGTTCAGGTAGTTTCCATAGTCACCTCTAGATAGCGGAAACATACTTTGCGTGTCGCATGTGGCTATTTGACAAAGTTTTACTGTGTGAAAAAACGTGCTTGTATAACCTGTGTATATAAATTTAATATACAAATAACCACTAAGTGTTTAGAACTAACATGTATAGCCTAGTATAGGGAATATAGGGGTCCTTAACAAGATATAGTGTCTAACACACGAGTGTACAGCCTTTTGATATGCAGTAAGTACCTGATCACACCTACTATCAATTGCACCTACCATTAATCGCGTCTACTATTAATTGCGTCTACTACCAATCACGCCTACTAGGACATGACTTTTCATTAAACCAAAACATTTCCTTTTTTTGTCAGCCTCCCACCCCTCTCATCAATCTATGACGTCATAGTCATAGTCAGCCTTACAGCAAGTCTAAACTTGTAGAACATGTCACGTGACAAAGTTAGGTTAGGTAAAGTTAGGTTATGTTAGGTGAGCTGAGGTTAAGTCTTAAAATACCCTCTCTCTGCCTTGTACTTTGTATAAACATTGACACTGTAACTTTGTAATATCAAAAATGATCTAAGTCGCGCCCATATCAATCACGTCTACTATCAATCGCGCCTACTATCAATCACGTCTACTATCAATTGCAACTACTATCAATTGAGCCTACTATGAAATGCGCTTACTACAAATCACGCCTACTATCAATCAGGCCTAGTATCAATTGCGTCTACTATCAATCAAGCCTACTATCATTTCCGTCTACTATAAATCGCGCTCATGTCAAATCGCGCCTACTATCAATTACACCTACTATCAATCGCGCCTACTATCAATTGCGTCTACTATAAATCGCGCCCATGTCTAATTACGCCTACTATTAATCGCGCCTAGTATCTTTCGCGTCTACTATAAATCGCGCTCATGTCAAATCACGCCTACTATCAATCACGCCTACTATCAATTGCGTCCACTATTAATCGCACCTACTATCAATTGCGTCTACTATAAATCGCGCCTACTAGGACATGGCGTTTCATTAAACTAAAACTAAACTAAACTAAACTAAACTAAAACATTTCCTTTTTGTCAGCCTCTCAATTGAGCCTACTATGAATTGCGCTTACTACAAATCACGCCTACTATCAATCACGCCTAGTATCAATTGCGTCTACTATTAATCACGTCTAGTATCGATTACACCTACTATCAATTACGTCTACTATCAATTGCGTCTACTATAAATCACGCCTACTAGGACATGACGTTTCATTAAACTAAAACATTTCCATTTTTGCCAGCCTCTCACCCCTCCCATCTGCAAAACGTGCTTGTATAAGCTGTGTATTTAAATTCAATATATACAATTAACCACTAAGTGTTCAGAACTAACATGTCTAGGGTATATATGGGACCCTTAGCAACAAACAAACAAAAAATACGGTCTAACTTACGAGTGTATGGTCTTGTCATACGCAGTAAGTACCTGTCAACCTTGACTAGGGTATAAGAATATTGTCAGTTGACTACTGCCTGTTACAGTGTTCACATCGTGAAAGACCGTCTCACCTACCAGTCTCCAGCCTTGTCATACGCAGTAAGCAGCTGTTGGCGGAAAACAACATCCATAAATCTTGACATTTAGGAAAGTGTGTGTGTGTGTGTAAAATCACTTGCAATCTAAAGATTGTTCATGTGTCTTTACTAAAATTTAATTCATATGTATTAGTTGATATGGAAGTCTCAACAACCAGTCATGGCAAGCCATGTGTCTTCTATAAAGGATATACATATATTGTAAAAACAACCAATAAAGATGGAACTGTTATTTGGCGATGTTCAAAACAACGATCCAAAAAGTGTCGAGGAATGATTAAAACAAAAGACTCCAACGTACTTACTTCAAAAGAACGTCATTGTGAATCTCAAATTAATACACATTTAAATACGCAAAATACTCTAACCCAGGTAAAAAAGCAAGTCCAAGAAAAATATATTGCTGCTCAAGATAGTGCATTGTTTGTTAAAAAGCATTCATCATCACCTCAAAAAGACATGTTAGGACAAATACCCTCGTTCAAAATACCCTTAACACTATCAAAAGCAACGCAGACTCTACAAGAGGTCCCTGTGGAAAACAAACAAGAGGAATTGGATAGTTCTAGTGATGTTGAGAATGATGATGATGATGATGATAATGATGGTGACAATGACTATAATAATTTTGATCATAATATTCATAATGATGATGATGATAATTATGAAAAAGAAGAGGATGAGGGTTTTATGTTTATAAAACCATTGCGGCTTCCCCAGTTTTTAAGAGCAAGAGTACCTGGAGAAAGTTGTAAAAGGATCTACAACAAGCGTTGTGTTTAAAAATCTATATCGAACAATGGTAAAGAGATAGAGTTGAATTCAGTGTGTGTAACTATTATAAAATGAATTTAATAAAAATATTGTATGGGTATTGTCTGTTTTTCTTAATTACTATCCCCATGTCCCACTATTAATACAATTGTTAACCATCAACAGTCTCTGACTATGTTCAGAAAGAGAGTGGCCTTAAACAATACACTATATCTATGGTTTGTGTACCGAGTATCATAATAATGCAGTGTGGCCAAGCCATGTTAAGGCAATAGTTATGTCAGGTAAGGGATTCGAACCCTTGCTTCCATATACAGAAAATTTGATCTTAGTCAAACACCTTAACCACTCGGTCAACCTGACAGTTACTAATTTAATTAGTCTTGAGGACTTCAGTGTTTACAAAACTTTTTCCAGTATACATTGACTAAACCACTTGCTTGTTTTGAAATATAGATTTTGTTTTGTTTTACCATAACATTGCAGTTATGAGTCTTGTGAACTGAGTGTACAATATAGGGTTAAAGGCATTTTAAAATCATTTTAGAAAAGCTCTTAGATATCGTGTCATGGGTTTTAGTAATGCATTACTGTTCGTTGACTAACATTTACCGTTACACAACATTATTTCAGTGAACTTACATGTTGTTGTTTGAGTCTTTAGTCCTTTGACTGGTTTGATGCAGATCTCAGCGCCTATCTGTCCCGAGCTAATCGTTTCATCTCTATATAGCTACCACACCCTACATTCAAGGCTATCTATTTAACATATTCTAAACTTGGTCTACCCCTACAGTTCTCGTCCTCGAACCTTTCTTCCATAACTACGTTTGCTATTCTTGGGTGTCTTAGTACGTGTCCTACCAACCTATCTCTTTACTTCATTAACAGTCGCCAGATGCATCTCTTCTCCCCCACTCGTCTTAATACCTCTTTGTTAGTAACCCTATTTACCCATCTAATCTTTATCATTCTCCTGTAACACCACATTTCAAACACTTCAATTCTCCACTTTTCTGCTACACCAATTGTCGAAGTTGTACTTTCATAGAGGGCCACGCTCCAGACAAAGGCCTTCAAAATGACTTCCTAATACCTAAATCTATATTCAATGTCAACAGATTCTGTAGAAATGCTTTCCTTGTCTGAGCTACATAAGAATCCTATTCGTGTCTGGTATAATGTCTTGTTTAGCAATCATAGTCACTCAAAAGGTCTAAGCATTTTTTGTATATAACCCAAAATAGCAAACAGTTTTTCTAAAACCCTATTCGTTGGTCAATAACAAGCAGAGTCGCCAAAGTGTTTCGTTGGTAGTTAACTCATGTCTGGTTAATCAATTCCTTTCATATTGTTATCCAATTGTAGTAGTAAGGACTGGTGAACAACGTCAGTCCAACACACTGCTTTGCGCACAAATGTAGTTAGGCCCTTTGATATAATTTGGATAAATTTCATGGGCCGGTCCATACGGACCAGTCCAAAGGGGCCGGTCTAAAGGGACCCTTCCACAGGGACCCATCAACAGGGACTTGTCAACAAGGACCCATCAACAATGACCCGTCAACAATGACCTGTCAACAATGACCTGTCAATAGGGACCCGTCAACAATGACCCGTCCACAGGGACTCATCAACAAGGACCCGTCAGCAATGACTCGTCAACAGGGACCCGTCGAAAAGGACCTGCCAAAAAGGATCCATCAAAAATGACCCCCTGTCAAAAAGGGCCCGTCCAAAAGGGGCTAGTCAATAGAGACCAGTCCAAAGGGACAAATCAACAGAGATCAATCAACAGGGATCAATCAAAAGGGGCTATCACCTCAAGGCCTGACATATCCCTCTTTGATTATTGGTTTGCCAATCGACAAGCGTCACTTAAAATACTTTTTGATCACCACTCGTGGGTTGGGTTAGGTTAGGTTACACTACAGCCGCCATCTTTTAAAAAGCCCGCCCTCTTACAAAAGCTTGCGTAAAAAACAAAAAAAAAAACAAACAAAAACAAGCATGTTAATTCATAGTGGCTATCCACCGTACACATGCACTTTATGTGGAACAACGTTTAAATCCATATCGGCATTCAAACTCTCACAGGGAATTAGTGAACAACGTCAGTTCAACACACGCGAAATGTAGTTAGACCCTTTGACATAATTTAAATAAATTCATGAGCCAGTCCGTAGGAACCGGTTCAAAAGGGATCAGTCCAAAGGGGCTCATCCACAAGGACTCATCCACAAGGACTCGTCCACAAGGACCTGTCCACATGGACTTGTCCACAAGGACCTGTCCACAAGGACTTGCCCACAAGGACCCGGCAACAATGACCCGTCAACAGGGACCTGTCAACAAGGACCCGTCCACAGAGATCCGCTCCCCCCACCCTCTTCCAAAGCCATGAGTGGGCATGCTAATTCATAGTGGCTTTCCACCAAACATATGCACTTTATGTGGAACAACGTTTAAATCCATATCGGCATTCAAACTCTCACATGTTGCAATTGGTAACAGAGATTCTCTAAAAAATTACAATTTCACCCCCTAGTAGGGGTAGGTTTTATTTTTGGGGTTGAAATATGTCGTCCATTGGAAAGGGGGTGTCAGCTCGAGTTCAATGACACCTCATTTGTCAAAATCCAACCATGCGTTCGAGAGATATCGGGCTGCCGCCATCTTGTGAGGAGGGTGAGGAGGAGGAGGGATCTGAACTCTCACAAAACCACTACTACCGTGCTGTGTAGCTTGGCGAGATTACGTATAGAAAATGTAGCCTATATGTAATATTACTTGAGGGCACCTCTATCCCATATTGTATATTGCCACCATTTTAATCATCTTAACCCTACTGTCCAATGGCTAAAGCATGTGCCGTCCAATTAATCATCGAGATATTACGAAATTTGACAAGAAGAAACCATCTTATGGGAAGCGTTAGAGGTGTATAATTTGAAGATTGTGACCGTGAATCACACTAATGTTATAACCCGTAATTCATACTAGGATGATATAATGCTCGCAGTCTTCAGAATACAGAGGGAGTTTTGACACCATTCACCCTGTACTGAACAAAAAAAAACTATTTGAACTCAATCGAAAATGTATATGAGGAGTTTTTTTTCTGAAGCGGGTCAAACTCAGAAATCGGCATCTCCGTACTTTACTAGAATTTTGTGACCTGATGTGCCAGTGGAGTCACCTGAATGTGGCATACCTGCAACACGACCTAGATTTACTGCCTCACCGAATACAGGAGATTATAAGTCACATTTTAATGGAGTGTTTCTATATGTGCAGGCTGAAAATATGTTAGGAGCAAAATATTTGACCTACTTTCAAATTTTGCAATAAACAATAAAAATATTTACGAAATCTACATGGGTCCGAGTCTACGAAACCGAATTGGAAACACCACTATTATTTGTCATAGAGTAATCACGCGGCATGTAGTACGCAACAGACATCTTAAAAATTTTAGTTACTATCAAAGAATTATAATAATGTGATTGGTCTTATGTCCCTTTTAACTACTGTGGCTTTTAGAGACGATGGAGTTCCAGAATTTTGCCCTGAAGGGAATCTTTAACGTGCCAGTAAATCTACTGACACGGCTCCCTTGCATTTCCGCACCCTCAAATGCCAGCTGACTGCGCCAGGATACGAACCTGCAACCTTGGGTCCAGCAGGCGAGAACGTTACCGCTGAGCCACGCAGTCAGTCTACTATCAAAGAGTCCCACAGCATGGCCATGCACGATTAATCATGCACCACGGTCGAGAGGGCAGATTTAGCTAGTCCGAAAATCGCAGGTTTGAATCCTGGCGCTGACAGCGGCTATCCTGAGTGTGGTTTTCCCCGGGTTGTTCCACACTCCCTACAGGCAAATACCGGGATAATACCGTACTTCAAGCCCCGGGGCGTCTGCCTCATCCCTGTCCTGTTACACACACTACTACAGTCACCTTATAAATACAGGTTATTAGACAAATTCAAACCACGCCCAAGTTCACAGGGCTCATGACCATGATGTCCCAAACACTTTAATTGAATTAACATTAAACTAACCTTTATTAAAGATACATTGTGGTTACTACACTGCTCAACAATAGTTTGGACTACCGTCATCAATTGTATGCTGACGCTGCCATAAAGGAGTGGGACTACTTACTCTAAGATAAACTTGATGGTCTCATTTAGAGCATGCCTCCTCCGTGTGCAGGGAGGACTACTAAAGACTGATACTCATCATCATGGGATACAGATTTTCAATGTTTTTGTGTTTTCAAACGGGACAGTTAGAAGCGAGTTCTGTTCGATTTTGTACTGTTTCATTGTTATCTAACTACGATTGTTATTGTTCTCAGAAGGACTGATTTTTAGTTCGTTAGTAAGTTATTGTACACACCTCAATGGTTTTACTACAGTATATGAAATTCTTGTAGTAAAATGTATGCTAGTCGAAACTTTTGTTGAGGAGTGCAGTTAAGAAGGCAGACGACTATAAGATACTTTATCTTCACTAGACTCATGGTCAGCAACATAACGGATGGACATGGTAATTAAAAGTTAAAATCAAGAAACCTAAGACATCCATTAAGTCAAAAGGAGCTACGTTAGTTTTAGAGATCCAAAATAATTCCAAACAGCTCAATATGCTACTTTGGTATGTCTACTCCTTATTATACCAGTATTAACCGGGCCGGTGTTGAGATGCAATGAAATTCTGTGTGGCGGATGGATTTTATGGATGGATGCCCTTCCGGGTGCCAACCTCATGAGGAAAGGTAATGAAAGATGAAATGAACGGAGGTGAATGAAAATGGACAAAGTATTGGGAGGAAGTGACCGTGGGCTATTAGAAGGTACCACCGCAGCAATTGTCTGGAGTTGAAAATGGGAAACCACAGAAAACTACTTCAAGATATACTGGAAGAGGGGTTTGAACCCACGTCTACTGAATTCACAGATAACTTGGGTCCATGGCCCAGACTTGCGCTTTTATGAGCTTAGCTAACGCTGTCATATACTACAGTGAATACGAATAACAATTCTAATAATAAAGGAATAATTGCATACATTGATTAGATCCCCAGTGTATATGCCTATTACAACACTGCTATTCACTTCAACCATCGACGTCTTTCATGTGCTATGAGACATTAAATAATATTCTCATCGGAGCCCTAAACAGAGTGTTTTTATTTAGAATTAGTATATGCCAGCTTTATTCTCCATAACGCCCCACTGTAATAGGTGATATCTGAATGCCAGTATTAATAATTCAGATATCCGAACAATTCATTCTCCATTAATATTTGAACTTTGAGCGGTTTACATTGACTGCTGTCTTATCATGTAATTATGTAGTGGTATATTGATCCCCACTGGGGCGCGACTTAGAAATGGCTTACGTGTCTGGAAGACCTCCCGCAAGGCCCAAATATTGGCGAGTGTTGCGCCTGTCATCTCCAGAGCCCCAGCTGTCGCTGCTCTCTGCTCCAACGACATTTAAAACGTGAAACATATTAGGTCCAAGGAATGGAAGGAAATATGTAATTTGAAGAAATGCATGGAAAGACGAGTTACAAGGAATGAGGAGTGGGGAAAACATGGACGTGACACTAGAGAAATGAATTTTATATCCGTTGACACAAGTCAGAAATTTAATTAAAACTTCATACCCCACGCCTGAGAACATCAACATTAAGCTAAAGCCTGTGTTACAGCGGAATGTGTAAAACTATAAGTTAAGTGCCCTACATAACAGTGTTTCCAAAGATAGACAGTCGTAATGTGGCTGAGTATTTTTCGTCAAAGCAATCCTATACATGTTATAATATTGCCAGTAAAGACGAATGGGATTTTATAACATTATATACATTATATATTTTTTAAATATTTATGTATATATATATTATACATAACAGGTCTGTTATGCAAGATAGTAAGGTGAGTGTTAAATTTGCTGTTGTGACATTGAGGAGCTTTTGACATTGTGGTCATTTCAACCCTGTGTATCATTAGTTTGTGTAAACTTTGTCTCATAGCCGGAGATTTCATGCTGTCTGTACTACTGTAGTGTGTGTAATTGTAATTGAAGCTAGGACTAGGAAGGAGGTGGCTGTTGCCTGAAGTAAGGAGAACCATCCTGGCAATTGCCTGATATACAAGTGGATAAACATGGAAACGCACTTCTTGGATGGCTGAGGTGGAATCGTACCCATCTCTTTTAACTTTCACCTTACGAGGATGAGTGCACCCTAATTCAACCCTCAGATCAGAATACATTCTGCCAAGATGATAAGAACGAAAGGCAATCATCAATTTTTCACATGAATAATTTCCCAAATGTCAAGATGAATGGCCAAATTTCGGTAAAGGACAGATGGTTCTGAGCGCAATAAAACTACAACTACCATTACATTTCTCACTGTATCTCCCATAATATTAAATAATATTTACCATTTTGAGTCCAGGCCCTGCTGGTTCCAACGAATTACAATTTAGAAGAATTAGACTTCACGTGTTCTCCAAACATGATCCTCAAATGTTGTAAATTTTCATGGTCTTATTGAAATATATCATCATGTTGGTATACTTTCCCGCTGAATTACTCAGACCACTGCATCCGATTCTTTACCTCAATTTAAATAAATTCCTAAATTTAAGAAATTAATTTTTAATGTAGCTTTTAAATTCTGCTATTTATAAAACTTTTATTCCATTGTAAGCATTACGCAAATTGCATTTCTGAGGAAGAAAGGGTTCAAACCTAGGCACATTTTGAATGAAATGGTAGCTTGCCACGGTGGGTGAGTGGTTATAGTGTCGGACTACCAACCCCAAGATTGCAGGTTCGCCCCTGGCCATGGTAAGTGATTTTTGAAGGCGACAAAAATCACGATACTCATGTCATACGTTGTTGGCATGTTAAAGAACCCATTTGAATTCAGTAGGCCGTGTTCAATGGCAAAATTAATCTCGGGATTTTCCGCCAACACAAAGTTCCTCCATTCTCTACTTGAAAGCGCTGTAGTGTCAAGGAGTTTAGATATCTAACCTCCTTGACTGTCATAGCGTTCAAAGGAACGACGAAATTCGACATGCAAGCTACCCTCTGGGTGTCAATTAACAAAGCTTGCGCCAGGCACCCGAGGCCATACGATATTATTATATATGAAATGGTATTTGAATGAAATGAGTAAATTTAAAATTGGGAAACTATGAATATCTAGATCTATTATCAAATGTATAAACTATAGACGTTATTTGATTACGGTATTGATTTTTATCTCGAAAAGTCATATGAGTGAAATTGATATTCATGCATTACTTACAAATTGTTCCCATACGCCGGACTTTGGTAGGATATGAAATACCCCAGCTAGTTCAAATACATTTTGTAGGAAGGTTGTAATATTTTTGTAATTATAAATTCCGGCCTAAAATTAATAGAATATCCGAAATTTCAATTAAGGGAGTGACGGTTGAAATTCAAAGGCACGTCGGCCTGAATGTAAAACAGGGTTCGAAATACAAATGACAAGATTTGAAACTTAAGATTAGGATAAAATGTCATCCTTGATTTCAATTAAAACATACTCTCTTCTGGAGGAAGTTGGATATAATATACTTGGACATGTACATCCCTCACAAGAAGCATATTGATGCATTTGCTCTGTCTCGCAACCTAAATTAATATTTTATATATTTTACAATCAAAATTTCAGATTATCAATGAATGAGCGCTATTGGTATGAGTGACTAACATAACGTAGTTTCTGTGCTCCATGTTTATAAGTTAAATAGTTTAGTAAAGTGCACTGCTCGGGACAAGGATATGTTCACACTGAATCGATGAGTAATAAAGGTCATTTGGATGTATAAATCTTAATACAACATCAATGGACTAGCAACATCTAGGATATTTTCTAAGCGTGTGGATGCATAACCAACAAAAGCGACTTTCAACTGTTCGTTTGAACGCCTGTGCTACCACCCAGCGAAACAATAATCTGTGACTCAAGTGCACCCCGAATGTCAACTGTTTTGCCAACCACTCCCAAACAAATTTCCGACTTGAACGCTACCCTACATCCTTGTCCGCATCAGCGCTAGTGAGCTCTCGCACAAATATTAAACAGTGAAGTGACGAGTTACGTACTGCCAAAGAATTAATAATACACCTTTCACATCTAAAGCAGTGCCTTTACAATACTAGTAGCATCATTAGGAGCCAGTGCAATAATGGGTGTCTGTTTTGAGTGCAACAAGGCGGTGTCCAGACAAGACATCAATGCAAAAATTCAATGTGCTGTATGTAAAACTGGTATCATAATTATTGTGTAAATTTAAAAGAAGATGATCTCAAGTCCATAATTTCGTCGCACAAACAATGGAAATATAATAAGTGTCCCAAGAAGAAGCTTAGCCTACACGAAGAGGGAAAGAATCAGTTAGCCCTACCTAACAACGACGAAGATTTTAACTTATTGACTAATATAAACAAAGAAATCTCTGAGTTAAAGGAATTGTGTAAACAGAGGGAAACTGATTTGGGGAGGTCGTTAGATCTGGTGCACGAGAAATTGGACGAAAATAAGGAAACCCTACGGAAACAAGCAGAAACTATTAAAGATTGCAGGCAAGCAATTGAAGAGATGCATCAGGAGAACCTAAAGTTAAAGAAAGAAAACTTGGAACTAAAATCAAGACTTACTGATTCCGAGCAATACTCAAGGATCAATATGATAGAAATACATGGTATACTGTCAAACCCTGCAGAGGACACAAGCAGGTTGGTTCAAGAAGTCGCGCGAACACTCCACGTGGAACTGAAAGAGGAACATATTGACGCTTGCCACAGACTTCCCCCTCGTAACAATTCCCAGATTGCGCCTATAATCGTGAAATTTACAAAACGTCACTACAAAGAAGAAATGCTCAGACAACGGAGAATTAAACGTAATCTGAGTACCCTTGGCCTTCGATACACCTACAACAACCCGGTGTATATAAATGAAAGCCTTTGCGGGGAGCGGAAAAACTTCGAGCGAAGGCAAGGGAAGTGAAACGAGTGAAGGACCTAAAGCACTTATGGACAAAGAATGGCAGAATACACATGAGGAAACACGACCACTCTCAGGTAATCTCCATCAACACTGAAGAGGACCTTGACAAACTTTAACCTGAACATTGAAGATGACTCATAAGAAAAAAGAGACCATCATTTACTACCAGAACGTAAGAGGACTACGGACCAAATCCAATACTTTATTTTTAAATACACTGTCAAATAACTATGATATTATTTGTCTTTCAGAAACATGGCTTCTTGAGGGTGTAAACAGTTCTGAGCTCTTTGATGACAGATATGTTGTGTATAGGAAAGACCGAGATTTTTCTTTAAGTTCCAAGAAAGATGGTGGCGGAATTTTAATAAGTGTTAAATGTACAATACACTCGAAGAGAATGCCAATGTTAGAATCGGATACCGAATCATTATGGATTAAAATTTCATTCAACAATAGGGAATGTTATATATGTGTTCCATACTTTCCGCCGAATTCCAATATAGAAGCATACAAATCATTTTATGAGAAAATAGAAGAAAATATGCAGTTATTTAAAGATTACGATATTTGTATCATTGGTGACTTTAATTTACCGGAAGTAACTGATAAATCTTACAATCCATTGAAGGGTTCAAACAAATCCAAAGAGTTACAGAATTGCTTGCACCTGCTGAATGCCAGGCTGTTTAACGATATTAAGAATGCTAATGGGAGAACTCTGGATTTAATAATCAGTAACATTGACCAGTTGCATATCCAGGAAGAAACCGAGCCCTTATTCCGATTAGATGAAAATCATCCAGCATTGCAAATTATATACAAACAGGGGAAAATAACCAGATCAAATGAATGTTCAACCTATGAATATAACTTCCTCAGGGCAGACTTCTTAAAATTGTATGAATTAGTGAAAAAATGCAATTGGGATAACATGAATAATTGTAAAAATGTAAACGAAGCTGCTGATGTCTTTTGTGACAAAATATACTCTATAATTGACCAGTGCGTTCCAAAGACTAAACATTACAAGCGAACTTATCCTGTTTGGTTCACTAAGTCTATAATATCAAATTTAACGCTGTAGGAAAAATATAGAAAAAAGAAAAATTTATCCGAATATTACTTAAATAATTATACTCAACATAGATCTAAAACTAAAATAGACATAAAAAAGCATATGATGACTATGTAGCTCTTACTGAGCGGAACATGGAAAAAGATAGTAATAGCTTCTGGAACTTTATAAAAAATAGAAAGGAGCGTAAAGGATCAGGATTGGCGATGTAATATGAAGGTAAAGAATATTGTAAATCACTGGAAATTGCCAATTGTTTCGCTGACTATTTCAAATCAGTATATTCGCAAACTATTCCCAACTATAATTTGAACACAAACAGCAATAACGTAAAGCAACATTATTTTCAAAATTATTTGGTTATACCTGAAGTCACCGAGGATATGGTTGAATTCGCCATTAAGAAACTAAAACCAAAAAAGTCAGCGGGGCCTGATGGGTTACCACCATACCTCTTTAAAGGCTGTAAGGAATATATTACTAAACCACTGACTATAATATACAATCTCATACTGAATACCAGCACATTTCCAGATAAATGGAAACATACAAAAGTAACACCAATTCTAAAATCCGGAAACTCAGTTCAGATTAAGAATTACAGACCTGTAGCTGTATCGTCATCTCCGGCTAAGATATTTGAGAGTATTTTGTATAGTCATATTTTTTAACATGTTAAAGTTATCATTTCCCCAAATCAGCATGGATTTATACCAAACAGGTCAACCGTGACTAACCATATTAATTTTACGCAATTTGTATCCACGGAGCTAGATCACAAAGGCCAAGTAGATGTAATATATACCGACTTTCAAATGGCATTTGACAAAGTGGATCATGACGTACTCATCACTAAACTATCAACGTATAATTTTTCTGAACCACTGTTTCATCTGCTGATTTCATACCTGAAGAACAGAACACAAGTTGTGAAAAATAAAACGCAACTATCCAAAACATTTCCCACCAACTCAGGAGTTCCTCACGGATCTAACTTAGGACCATTACTATTCTTATTATTTTTAAACGACATCTCTGATAAAGTTCAACACTCAGAAATTTTATTATTCGCAGACGATATAAACTTATATAAATCAATACGTGACCCCTACGATTGTATCAAACTTCAAAATGATTTAAATGAACTAAACATATGGACGAAAGAAAATAAACTGCCATTTAACATCAGTAAATGCAAGCAAATTAATGTTACTATGCGAAAAAATTACATAAAGTTTCACTATGACATTGACGGGGAATGCTTACTAAAAATTCATGAAGTTCAGGATCTGGGAATTGTATTTACCAATGATCTGAATTTTCAAAAACATATAGAGAAAATTGTCTCTAAAGCACATAAATGTATGGGATTTGTAATAAGAATTTCATTTAATTTCTCCTATGGGATTTTAATATTGCTCTTTAATGCTCTCATCAGATCACAACTAGAATACGCTTCAGTTATATGGAATCCATATACATTGAAACATAATAAGCTTATAGAGTACATCCAAAAGACATTCTTAAAGTATGTATATTACAAAAGATTTGGCTATTATCCCTCTTACGAATCGTACGCATTTATATTACAGTCCTTCAATGTCAGAAAACTATCTCACAGGCGAAATTGTCAGGGCCTGCTTTTTCTCTATAAAATAGTAAACAATAAAATTGACGACGCTAAAATTCGAGAGAGAATTACGTTATATGTACCAGCTGTAAAACCTAGTAGATTCCGAAACATTTTCTTTATTCCAAGAGTTCACACAGACAACCATAAAAACTCGCCGATTAACAGAATTTTATCCAAGTATAATAAAGTTCATCATCTTGACTTAGATATTTTCAGTATGTCAGGAAACCAGTTTGCAGCGTCCTGTGATAAACTGCAAGATGTCTTGTAATATATTGTACTGTATTCAGCCCATTTCCTTCTCATACCTAACCTTCCTTTTCTTCTTCTTCTCCTTTTTCTTCGTATTATTATTTATAACGTGTTTCTCTATCTATATCTTCTCTTTGTGTATCTTTTGTTTTTCTATTTATATATTGTTGTATATTATATGATTCTAGTAGTGAGCAATGTGATTGGGGCTTCCTGTAATGTTCACAACATAAATAAATAAATAAATAAATAAATAAATAAATGATTACTTAAGAATTCTGCACGACGATGACAAAACCGGGACATTGTGCAATGTACGAGACACTGTCCTCCGTCCACCAACTTCATCCTGCGATAAAGCGAGATCCTCTTCTACGTGAATAAATTGGATTAAAGTTCTTTGAGCAGTTCTGTAGGAATCCATCATGCATTCGACCGTGCACATCAATTGTCCAGACAGGAGGAAACTGAGGCGAAGCCCTTCACTATACATGTGCGTGTGGAAAATTGCCACACCATCTACCATCAAACGCACCCACTTTGATGTGATCCAACACCATTACAGCGAATGACTCCTTTTTATTTCGGCAAGCCTTATATTTTGAATAAAACAACAAGATCGGAGGCAACGCAGAAAGAACAGAGTGTTCATTAGAAGACAGGGAATGAATGCGGATGTCTCACCTGGACCTGATACTACCTGTCATCACTGCGGGAAACTGTGTCTCTCCCGCATTGGGCTTTTTAGTCACCTCCGGACTCATCGATGAAGAGTCATTCAGCATTGGAAGGCCAACATACTCGAGACGAGTGTTTGCTATCATCATTATGAACCCACAGCATTGCGTTCAATGTTTATCCATGGACCTCTGGCAGAAGGTTGAACTTCATGGAAAGAATGCCACTTTTGAATTAATATCAACTATTCCAATATGAATATAAAGAGGGGCAACCTTACGCCCATCGGGAATATTAGCAATATCTGCTAGGACCGGTGAAGTATTCGTCGAGAGAGATATGTAATGGTCTTACAAGGGGAGGATAAGATGCATGGGTCACCGATTCGAACCATCTTCAGTACACGTGTAGAGCATGACCAGGCATATATCAGGTGCAAGTAGTAAGGTGCGCTTCTCAGCCGTTTCCGAGAAATTAATTTTTCCCAATTACAGTGCGGCGTCCATGTGCATTGTACGCTAGCAAGAAGCCAACGAGCGCGTGGTGCAGCAGTAAGAGCCTTGGATCGAAACCCACCGGTGAGCCTTTGCAGTGTGTTTTTTTTAACATTGATAATTCGTACAATTCTAGATTCGTGAACCGTGTTTATTTTGCAGTCAATTGTAATAACGTGTTATGTGTGCGGAAAAAAATCTGAAATCATCGTATGGGGGTCAAAGTTTGTGACATTACATAATGTATAGTATCGGCATTGCAAATACATTGGTATTATACACGGTCACGTGTATTCTCTTATATGTATACATTTATACAAAGAAGGCCCAGTCTGTTCCGTTCATTGCACGTCTGTGAACCTTCAGATCGCCCTGTACCCCGTAAGCAGTGACTCATGCTATGGGTATTAGTTGGAAATTGCCAATGGTTACAAAAAAAAAAAGAACACAACACACTGCAAAGGCTCATCAGTGGGATTCGATCCAGCGGTTCCGCAGTTACGAAACAGGGCTCTTACCGTTGCACCACTCGCTCGTTGGGTTCGCACTAGCGTACAACGCACATGGACGCCGCAGTGCAATTGGGAATAATTAATTTATCGGAAACGGCTGAGAAGCGCACCTTACTACTTGCACTTGATATACGCCTGGTCATGTCCTACATGTTTACTAAAGATGGTTCGAATCGGTGACCTATGCATCGTATCCTCCCCTTGTTAGTCAAAAGTTTCAAAACCTTCGGATACATCATCAATTCATCCATAACTCAGCCATTAATGCATTAGTAGTTATTAAAAATTGATCAACTGTGATTAACTATACAAACATTACATCTCTGTTTTTCCTCCCTTTAAATATATTCAGGGAATGGCTGCGTGGCTCAGCGGTAACGTTCTTGCTTGCTGATCCTAAAGATGCAGGATCGAATCCTGGCGCAGTCAGCTGGCATTTGAGGGAGCGCAAATGCGAGAGAGTCGTGCCAGTAGACTTACTGGCATGGTAAAGAAACTTTTGGGGCAAAATTCCGGCACCTCGGTGTCTCTGAAAGCCCCAGTAGTTAAAAGGGACGTAAAAACCTATAACATTATTATTATTAAAATTTCCTGGTGTAACCTTTTTGTTCAATTAAACAACAATTAGTTTGAAATAACTTATTCAATCTCATTACAGAATGTAGCAGCAGATTACGAAGCAAAAATAAGTGGTCTGCTTCTTTTCAAGTAGCGAGGTACATAATTTAGATTCTGCAACACAGTTATCATAGAACGTAATTGATTTCTAACGTCAGTCATTATATTCAATCTTAGCGTGGTTCTGTGTAAGGTTACATCCAGCTCTCATAGCTTCACCCTTGACGCATTCATCATATGAAGAGCGACACACGCCTGTTCTCTGGCAACAGTTGGTCAATTCCATTGGCGAGTGCATCAGATGAGGATTGACGAGTATTCTTCTCTTTGTCTTTCACACTTCCTCGACCATCTGCAATGTGATGATACCATTTCCTTACTTGTTGGACAGTGGTAACGTCAGATCCATAGCAGTGGGTTCCTTGTCTTCTGACTATAAAACTCAGTTCACTTCTTCGTATCTGTCTTTCTTAAATAAAACAATAACCAGATGTTTCAGGTGAATGAAGTAAGAAAACTCACTTTGTGAATAACCCGTGCACTTTTGCCCCAAATTATTCAGCTACTGTCCCACTATCTAATATCATTGAAAGTGTTTTAGTAACCAAACCCACATATAACAGACCCAGATTAATCTTCTGTTGCCTGTAAATCGTGCATCACAAAACTAACAATTTTCTCCTTACGCCATTCGAGAATCCGCTTATATTATCTCTATCAAATTGATCTATAGTATTTGTGTTTAATAGTAAAGGTTGCAAGTACAGTAACAGGCCCTGTCTCTTTTTCATTTGTTTCATAACAGACCTGTAGTGCTGGATTGGTCATGCCCATCGGATGGATGATGTGAGATTACCTCGTCAAATGCTATATGGTGAGTTATGCTATGGCACCAGACCTCATGGTGGTCCTAAGAGGCGCTACAAGGACCAATTTAAGCAGACCCTGAAATTGACAGGTCTTCATTCACAAACCTGGGACATGCTGGCTGAAGACCGCTCAACTTGGCGCCGTACCATCTCGGATACTGTAGAAACCTTTGAAAGGGATCGACGCACACGTGAAGAGGCCAAGCGTCAGGCTAGGAAACTTCGAGCAGCCCAACCACGTCAGTAGTGTGGTAACAGGGGAGCTGCTTACTAACTTATTGAGCCCTCTTCGTAGCGGCCCCGAACCTGATATCTCGCTAACCAATCATGGGATTTGAACATACAGGGTGTCCTAGCACTGCTAGTAATGCCCCCTACTTTCCTATAGCCTCTTAATTTAATTAAAAGACCAAAACTAAAAGGTCATTCGCGAGTAGTGGGGTAGTGTTGGTTTCCTCAAGTCGCCCTCGTGCTTGAATATGTATGGCTATGTTGGGAAAGGGTTAGGTGGTGGGGGAGGAGTAGGGTCGAGTGAGGGGTCGTTTGGATGGTATTTTTTCCGCTCTAGGTGATGGTGAGGTTATTTTTTAAAATGGATAGAATTGGGAAACGCCATTTGGGGTAAACATGTTGTTTTTTGGACATTTTGGCGATGAATGTTTTTTATACGCATGCGCACTTGAGGAGTTTTGTAAGAGGGCGGGTTTTTTAAATGATGATTTATAAATGAGTGTTTTAATATGTATTGAAATAAACCCCAAAAAACTAATAGGTCATCGGCTTTTTACTATCTCGCTAACCAATAATCGGATTTAAACCTATGAGGTGTCGTAGGACTCGTGGTGAACTCTCTTTTTCTATGGACGGAGTATATTCACCCCAAAATAAAAACTACCCTTACCCGGGGGATGAAATAGTAATTTATTTTTGTATGCTTACGAACTTGGCGGTTTTTGTAAAAGAGCGGGCTTTTTAAATGATGATTTATAAATGAGTGTTTTTTAAATATGTATTGAAAGAAACCAAAAAAAACTAATAGGTCATCGGCTTTTTAATATCTCGCTAACCAATAATCGGATTTAAACCTATGGGGTGTCGTAGGACTCGTGGTGAAATCCCCTTTTCTATGGACGGGGCATATCCACCCCAAAATAAAAACTACCCTTACCCGGGGGGTTGAAATAGTAATATTTTTTTGTATGTGCGCGCACGGACGCCTTTTGTCAAAAGGACCTAACTACACGTTTGTTAATATTTTCTGAACCCCTCATGGGATTTCGCCATAGGCAGTATCCTAACCCTGGGGGTGACGCCCCGTTTTTTGAATGTAGGATTCATTTTTGTTAAAAGGGCCTAACTACACTTTTGTTCATATCTCGCGAACCAATCATGCTAGGGACTTGTATGAGGGGTCCTAGCACTTGGGGAAACATCCCCTGTTTGGGGGTGAAACTACCCCCCCCCCCAAAATTGAAAAATCCATATCTAGGAAACGAAGAAGCCTAAAATTAGGTGTGATAGCTCAAAAAATGGGGGATGATATGGGCTTTTACCTCGATTGATCATTTCACCCCTAAAACAGTAAATAGTTATGTTATGGGGGAAAAACGTGTTAAACACCTAAAAATGATAAATGAACCTAAGATGTTTTGTTTTTGATGAAAAATAGCAGGGGGGTGAAACTACCCCCCAAAATTGAAAAATCCCTATCTCGGAAACGAAGAATCCTAAAATTAGGTGTGATAGCTTAAAAAATTGGGGATGATATGGGCTTTTACCTCGATTGATCATTTCACCCCTAAAACAGTAAATAGTCATGTTATGAAAAAAAAAACGTGTTAAACACCTAAAAATGATAAATGAACCTAAGATCTTTTGTTTTTGATGAAAAATAGCAGGGGGGGTGAAACTACCCCCCAAAATTGAAAAAAACATATCTAGGAAACGAAGAAGCCTAAAATTAGGTGTGATAGCTTAAAAAATAGGGGATGATTAGGGCCTTTACCTCGATTGATCATTTCACCCCTAAAACAGTAAATAGTCATGTTATGGGGTAAAAATGTGTTATACACCTAAAAGCATAAACATCTTTGTGAAACCATGCTTTAATGGACATGTGTATGGAGGATGATTGTTGTTATTATTATTATTAGGTAATTATGGATTAATGTGTGTATAGATACTAACCTGTGGGGAGCGTGATGGCGCAGGTGCTTAGCTGCTCGTCTTTACCCGGACGGCTGGGGTTCAAATCCCGGTGACAGCGGGGGTTGGAATTTTCACTCGAAAAATCACGTGGCGTCAGGAAGGGCATTCGGCCTTAAATCCCGGGCCAAAACCAAAATGAGCCTGGTTGGCTCCGGCGACTTAAAATAATAGGGAAAAGCCGAAGAAAGAAAAAATGGTAACTCACCAGTAATAGTAAACATTGGTTGGAGGTGTTGAAGAAGTCAGGATGGCCAACCCCTTTGCCCTGGTTCACGAATGGACCCCAAAAAGTTTTACCTGTCAAGACTCAGTCTACCCTGTTGCAGCCTTGAGAAAAAAAATCGAACCGGGGCCTCTGTGGTGACAGTGGACTTATTTTCATGATGATTTTTAAACAAACATACTCATGCCTACTACCGCATGTGTTGAATCTGCACAGAGACTCTGGCTTTGGTTTGTCTAGTGTGCCTTGGCGATAACAGCACAGCGACCGTGTCAGTAAGTTTCATATTACTCATTTGCTTGATAGCGGACGTGCTCTGCACATGACTAGATCGTTGTTAGGTTTGACAAAGGCTTAGTGAAGCTTATTGCAACCTTGAAATGAATGTCATGGTATAGTCGGGGTTGGAAGCCAAGACCTTAGGATTGACAACCAAGTAGGTTAACCACTACACGGTGAGATGGTCAAATAATAATGTAACAGAACATATAGAAACGTTTTCTATAGTTGAACGAATTGACTAAGAGCCATACCATGAGAGGTGTAGGTAATGGAAATTGAATCCTTAGCTGATGATTATACTACTTTCCATGTGCACGTTTAAGCTATCATGTTAGAAAAAGAATGGTATGGCTTGTTTTAAACGGAGAATAATAATTGTGTTTACTGTGAAACACAAATCTGAATTTAAAATTAATTTAAAATAATTAATAATTTAAAATAATTAATTTAAAATAATTAATTTAAAATTAACTAATTTAAAATTAGTTTAGTACGCTGAAGTTAAAATGAATAATGATCACGTTACAGACAGCCAGTTTCAATGCCATGAGAACTAAGTGAACAAAGTATAAAATTCATGAGCCAGTGAGGAATTCAACATGCTGTCCTTTGGACAAGAGAGAAGCGTTCTACAGCGACCCTCAATGGTTTGGGTCATCGTAAAGATGAAAATTAAATCTAAGCTACTTCACTCTTATATACTAGAAGAAGAAATGGAAAACAATAGGTCAAATAAAGAACAGAAGGAATACAAAATGGCCCTCAACCCTCAAGCATGTGGATTGAGGGAGTTGGAAGGAAGGAGAGCCATGAAAGGCAGATAAAAAAAGTATACTAGGAGAGGCTTTGTCCCAGAGGTAATGGATAAAGAGGAGGTAAACTGGACTCAGCTCAGAAGTCCCTTGGGGTCGCCAACTTTTAAACTGATCAGCCGTAAGCCCCTTGAGGGTGTAGCCATATGCAGAGTGCATCGCAAGTGGTGTTCTTGAGGGGGCTTGAGCAAAAGACAGGAAATAACATGAAAATAAAAAAGCAAGGCTGCCTCCTCACACTAGTAGGATATCAGAAAAAATAAATAAACAAGGGCCAATGAAGTTGCAAAAGGAAGAGACTCCCTAGGGCTCGGATACCCTAATCATGTTGGGGTCGGTAGAGAACAAGAGTTGAGCAAGTGTGGTCGACAGGAAATAAGACAGAGAGGAGCCTAGCTAGTGGAAGCAATGACGGTCTCAGCTGGGACTCCGTGATCGTCAACCTACATGACACTAGATATGACGCCCAGGGGTGGAATTAAAGACCTCTTTTGTTTTATATCACATGGCATGCCTGGTCCTAGGGTGTGCAAAATTGTATTAGAAACTCAGCTAATAATAGTGTGCTTGCCTATGATTATTTTCCCAAGTATAGTACATGGGACTGATAACCATGATTTCCAAGCCCCTAAGTAAGAGAAAAAACAAATGATTTTCATTTTCCAAAGAGTTGGGGTGAGGTGAGCTGAGTTTTCTATACACCAAACTGATGTGGTTTCCCACTTCTACTCCAGGCAAATGCACATTTGATGTTAAGAATAGTCAAATGGTTTGCAACTGCCCAATGCTAGGACCTGATTAGTGGCTTTTAAAAAATGGAATGGAATGGAGTACACTTCCCCCAAAACCAACAAGAGGAGTGTTCGATCCCCCACAACAACCATCCTTAAAGTCAATATAAATGACTATGCACTTCAGCTCATGACGGTCTCCGCTCTCCAATCCAACCCCTTGCTGGTGAAAGACACACTCTAATACAACCATCATAGTGACAGGTTATGTGTTAAATACCTAACTATCCCCAGATTTACCTTAAATTTTCCTAAAATCCACTACATTTTCCGAAAATTGACCAAATGACACAACATTCCAGCAAAATTCAACAAATGACTATCAGATTTATTGAAATTCCATTGATTTACCTAAGAATGGTTTAAACTACCTCAAATTCATATAAAATTAGACGAATATAGATGAAAATTCACTAAAATTTACCAAACTTACCCAAAGTGGGCTACAAACCATGAAATGTATCCATTTTTTTTTGGTGTAAATTCACTATATGTACTCGAAAATTTCATAATATTGCCTTTACATGTATGCTTTTATTGTTGTTGTTTCGTTTACCATACTCTCTGCAGACAAATACCTCAACATGAATTTCTCTTAGACTAGGAGCTCTACATTCAACATGATAGCTGAGTTTCATTTCCCATAAACTTGTCTCTGAGGTGGGTGTCAGGAAATGGCATTCAGCTGTAAAAACCACACTCTCACATAGACTTTCATAACCTCTTACGTTGAGGTTCCTAACGCTAACGACATTGAATGATTGAACGGTTTCCTTTTCTCTATTCCTGTCTATACTTTCCTCTTTAAGGTTGCGAGATGTTTGCAAGATTCCTAAAATGCAATTAAACTTAATAAATACCTTAAGATGCTTTGATTTGTTTAATGATAATGCTGTTGATGATTGTTATATACGTGAAGACTAATTTTTTAGGTCTTGACTGGCCTTGCAATAAGAATTGACTAACCACACATGAGTTACCTCTGAGGGAAATATTTTAGCCCACTATGTTGGTTATTGACCAGTGAGTACAGTTGTAGAAAGCTGTTTATTATTTTATTTTTTTAAATCATATACAACGGAGGCTTAAACCTATAGACAAACCGTGTGACCATGTTTGTTAAACATGACATTATACCAGAGACAATTAGGAAACTTGTGTAGAGCTTACCAAAAATAATGTTGTGTAACAGTAAATGCTAGTCAACAAACAGTTATGCCATACTAAAAAAATCATAATACAATACCTGAGAGAGCTCTTCTAAAAGTATTAATGCGTAACATGTTTCCACTCGCTTGCTATATATTTTTCGGCGTGGGAATGATTCTCAAGAAATGAAATGCAACACAAACGAATAATGAGCGCACGCGGTGACTGAGATTGATAACATGACGTACTGTCGGTTATGTAGCTATGTAGAATGTTTATCACATATGGTTTACTTAAGGTTTGGAGATCCCATTAAAGATATTCCTACAATATATGATCATGAAATGGTCATTCTTTGGTGTGAAAATATGTATTATATGATATTTCATGAAAACAATTATGATTTATTAAATGTTTATACGTTTACTGTATTCTTATTTAATGAAAGCACTCGAGGCACTATCGACCAAAATACGGCACTATTAGGAATATATATTGCATACTTAAAGGTTTGGTGACCCCATTAAAGGTATTCCTACAATAAATGATTTTCAAGTTGTCGTTCTATGGCGTGAAAATATTTAATATATGATATTTGCTAAAAGGATTTGACACTGGAATTATTTTACAAGTAGTTATTTTAATGACCAACAGAGTTCACTGTTAAGAAGGTAGAACCCTATGTGGAATGTAGGATAACATGTTATACATGATACGTGACAACTGTAAGGCTTGTGATTTTTAAGATGCCTTTATCCCTATATTAATCACCCAGTTTGCAATACTGATAACTGCAATGTTTCTGAAAAAAAAAAATTGAATCAAAACAAAAATCAGCATTGAAAAACCAAAAAGTGGTTGAGCATATACAGTGTGGTCCACCAGCTCCTTATTATTTTTGGAGGAAGACAACCCAACTAACGCGTATATCATAGTCGTCCTAAAAACATTCGTACTTGGCCTAGTACAGCTTTACGGTTGAGTTCATGCTCGCGAATAAAGTCGAAATTATTGGCAGCAGTGTTATCTCAATGCCATCATTTATAACGAATGTGTAAATCGACAGATCCGAACAACACTGCCTTACGAAGGACATGAAGTGTCTATGAGGACTACAAATAGACTCAATACGTGAGACTATCCCACCACGGCTCACGGTGGCTAAGATGGTTAAATCGTGCTCATCTGCCGTAACGTCAGCCATGCTGCAATGTAGCAGGTTCGATCCCAGGGCAAGTAAGTTTTTTTTTTTTTTTTGCTTAATGCCGTTTACAGTAGCTGCACTACGGACACATATCTACCTGTTCCAATGAATGAATTTTTATTTGGTCCTGAAAAGGTCCGTTTTTATTCGATTCTACGTAGGCAGGTTAGACGATGACATAATGGTATGTAGGAAGAAAGCTTGTAGTTTAGCGTGACCGTTAATCTCGCGATCATAAGCCACGGGATCTCCATTTTACGTGAATTCGAACCACAGGACATGGCGTTGGTGAGAGGCAAAGAGCTTGACCGCTGCGCCACCACACCCCCCTGTAAGAATAAGGCAAGGTACTCTGCATATTCAGTGTAGCAAGTGTTCGAAATGTTGACCACCTTGGTTGATGCAGATTTCAGCACGACGTATTACAGACAGTCTTGCACGCTGTAACATCTGAGGTGTAACAGCTTGGCATGCCTCGGTGATTAGTTGCCGAAGGTGGTCAGGATCTTCAGGCTCATGTGCATATACTACCTGCTTTAAGTGACCCCACAGGAAGAAGTCAAGTAGCGTAAGATCGGGTGATCTGGCAGGCCAGTGAAAGGGTCCTCCTCTTCCTATCCATTTATTTGGATATGTATCATGAAGATCGTTCCTGACGACTAATGATCCGTGAGGTGGGGCCCCATCCTGTTGCCACCACATTCGCAATCGCTCGCGCAGTGGCACAGTACATAAAACTTGCGAAATCTCGACAGATATGTATGAATATTTATGTTCGAACATAAATTTTTTATTTATTTTTAGTCGTTTACCCTCCAGGTTGGTGGAACCCACGGACTCAGCGAGGGAACTCACCACTACCGCCTCTATGGGCAGTGTCCTTAAGCTGGGAACATCGAATCGGAAGGGATACAACTGGTGAGGTGGGATTGGCACCTCGCCCAGGAGGCCTCACCTGCAAAGCGAACAGGGGCCTCATGAGGGAAGGTAAGGGATGGTGAGGATGGATAGGCAAGGAAGAGGGAAGGAAGAAGGTACCATCCCGGCATTTGCCCGAAGACGAAGTGGGAAACCACGGAAAACCACTTCGAGGATGGCTGAGGGGGAATCGAACCCCCTCTACTCATTTGGGCCACCCGAGGCTGAGTAGACCCCGTTCCAGTCCTCGTACCACTTTTAAATTTCGTGGCAGAGCCGGGAATCGAACCCAGGACCTCCGGGGCGGCAGCTAGCCAGGCTGACCGCTACGCTACGAAGGCGACCTCGAACATAAAATACTTATAATAATTATCGTCGAACATAAACCGTCGTTTGCAACTCGTCTATAATGGTAATTAAGACACTCGTATGTAAATTATAAAACTCGCATACGCTCGTTTTATAAACATACTCGTGTCTTAATTATTGCCATTATAGGCTCGTTGCATAATGCACTATTATGTTCGACCATGCCGAAATATAAATATGATATGCTAGAAAACTGCATCTTAAAGAGGCTCATTATAGTTCGAGTTTCATTATGATAGAGGTTCTCCAAAAATCAGAGCTCAAGATTTTCATTACGACACAGCTGTTTGATCAATTAGGTAAGGATCGCATCGCACATGCACTGACTTCCAAGGCCTCCTATTTTAAATTTCACTGCCTGGGAAGTGTCATAGTGGCGTATTCGAGGAGGCCATGAAAGAATACAAGCGTCCAATGCGCAATATTCAGTAAACGAAACTCGACTGTTATTTATGAATATTTAATTTCCTGCTGAATTAACTCTCGGGTAGGATTATTTTCGTGCAAACAAAATAACGTGTGTTGGCATGCTTGTGGAACTGATTATCAAATCTTTATCATCTATTCGAGGCCAACCTAAATCATCTAGGAAGTGGTTTCCCGTGGCATCCCACTTCTCACTTTCTATCCTTCTGGTGTATTCTGCTCCTCATGTAGTGTAAGCAACCGTGGCTGAAAGGGTAACGCGTTGGACTGCGGATTGAAGGATTCGGGGTTCGATACTTGGTAGAGGGGGAAGATTTATAATTTGTTTTCGGTACGTTTTATCGTCTGTGTCGACAACTTTACCAATGTCTTACGACAGAAATGATACAAGAGGTCACAGTTAATTATTGAGGATGGGGCACTAGTAATATAGCGAGCAGATGCATTTTCAGGTTGGATTCCATGAACGGTACGTTGTTTCCGAATTCGGTATTACACGAAACATCTTAATATGTACACGTCAAATAGAGTTTTCTTCTTCTTGCTAGAATTTAATGACAAAATATATTTTTTTAGTCGGTTTACCCTCCAGGGTTAGCTTTTCCCTCGGACTCACTGAGGGATCGCACCTTTACCGCCTCCTGGGCAGAGTCCTGGAGCTTGAAACGTAGGACGGGAATACTACTGGGGAGGTGGGACGAACACCTCGACCAGGCCGCCTCACCTGCAAAGCGAACAGGGGCCTTACGAGGGATGGGGAGATTGGGAGGGATAGACAAGGAGGAGGGAAGGAGGCGGCCGTGGCCTTACGTTAGGTAGCATCCAGGCATTTGCCTGGAGACGAAGTGGGAAACCACGGAAAACCACTTCGAGGATGACTGAAGGGGAAATCGAAACCTCTATGCTCAATTGGATAACCCGTGGCTGAGTAGACCCCGAACAAAATATTTTTGTTTTCTTTTCTTTTTAGTCGTTTACCCCCCAGGTTGGTGGACCCACGGACTCAGCGAGGGAACTCACCACTACCGCCTCTACGGGCAGTGTCCTGGAGCTGGGAACATCGAATCGGAAGGGATACAACTGGTGAGGTGGGATTGGCACCTCACCCAGGCGGTCTCACCTGCAAAGCGAACAGGGGCCTCATGAGGGAAGGTAAGGGATGGTGAGGATGGATAGGCAAGGAAGAGGGAAGGAAGCGGCCGTGGCCTTGAAGAAGGTACCATCCCGGCATTTTCCCGAAGACGAAGTGGGAAACTACGCAAAACCACTTCGAGGATGGCTGAGGGGGAATCGAACCCCCTCTACTCATTTGGACCACCCGAGGCTGAGTAGACCCCGTTTCAGTCCTCATACCACTTTTTCAAATTTCGTGGCAGAGCCGGGAATCGAACCCAGGACCTCCGGGGCGGCAGCTAACCATGCTGACCGCTACGCTACGGAGGCGACGAACAAAATAATACCACGGAAAATTTTAAAGAATACGTATACCGGCGATCAGAATCTTGTTTCATTAGAGGGGCTAGAACATCGCGGTCATTTAGCCCCGTGTACTTGGGTGTGTGTGTGTAGAATTCCTCTGATAACCTGTCTATAGCGGTGTCTGTATAATGTATGTATTAGCAATTAAGGTGAGGATGGGGAAGGAGGCGGCCGGGGCCTTAAGTTAGAAACCGTCCCGGCAATAGCCTGGAGCAGAAGTGGGAAACCACAGAGAACCACTTCCAGGGTTCTGAGGTGGGAATCGAACCCACCTCTTCTCAGATTTGCTTCACGAAGCTGAGTGTATCCAATTTCAGCCCTCAGACCAGTATTGGATTTCTTGGCAGAACTGGGAATCGAACCTGGACCTCCAGAGCGACACGTCGATATGTTATGTTAATATCCATGACAGTACCGGGTGAGTTAGCCGTGGTGGTTACGGCATGACTGATGGCAGTCGCTCACATCTCGGGAGGCGAGGAGGTTCGAATCCCCCCCGCCGGCAACCTTGAAGATGGTCTTCTGTGGTTTCCCATCTTCCTTCCAGGCAAATGCCGGGGTTGGTCCCTAACTATAGGCCACAGCCGCTACCTTCCAACTCCTCGTCCTTACATTCCAACTTCCCTCCTTCCCTCCCCAACGGTACTTGTAGCTCACCCATTGGGTGTCCGTCTCGAAGCAGCTACAAAACTGGCGAGCCGAACATGTCCTCGGACACTCCCGGCACTAAAAGCCATACGCTAAAAAAAAAAAAAAAAATCCATGACAGTTTTTTTAATTTTCTGCCATTACAGGTCACGTGGCAAAAGCTATCAATTCGGTCGTATTCTCTTTATAAATCAGGAAAATTCAACCCACTCTTCACAAAAATACATGTAAGGGAATGAATGTGGCAATGTAGTTACATCCCAACTAAAATGGAGCGTGGGCTTTCATTAAAAAAAAGTATGCCTACCACTGGATTCGATGCACTATTCTAGCCATTTTCGCCCGCCGTCTACGGCCGTGCTTTAACCGCATCGGCCACCAGTGCATGGTAGAAAGAGCGCGCTGCACTTGCAGTTGTTACTGTAGCCGTCCACCTCAAACGTTTAAATCCATCTCAAAGTCTTCAATCACGGTTTATGGTGTTGATTTAACTTTCTACTATTACAGATCACGTGGCGTAAGCTATTAATTCGATCGTATTACGTGTATGCGTGTTATTTCAAGGAGCAATAAGTCGTATGTTAGTAGAATGGGCCATAGTATTTGGCGGGGAAAAGTTTAAGGTCGGTTTTTCTTTGCTAGACCCATGACCCAATTACATTGCTGTCACACAGTCAGAGGGCAGAGCAATATCGACCATCGGGGGAAATGCAGTGTTAGTTGGGTTTCATAAAACTAAATAATAAGGGGCGGGTGGACCACACTGTATATAGTGGGGAAAAGAAAAGTTTTGTAAACACTAATGTCCAACAAGACTAATTAAATCAGTAACTGTCAGGGTGGCCGAGTGGTTAAGGCGTTTGACTTAAGATCAAATTTCCAAATATATAAGGAAGCAAGGGTTCGAATCCCTTCCCTGACATAACTATTGCTTGAACATGCAAGAAAACAAGAAATATACACAAACTATGTTTATCAATTTAATCAATTTTTTTATTATTTTTTTACAAGAGATAGACACACAGAATACAGCTCTTTTGGTTTATCAGTTCTTTTAAACATAACACTTGTTGAAAATTATTTTTTAGGGGATGGGGGTGTTGCTACGTTGACCCATTACACAATAATAGCAGCTTTACGAAGTTCATTTTCTATATTTAATAGCTCTTTCTCATAACCAATATGACCAAGCTGTTTACAGGCATGCAAGAGCTGTAGACGTTCGACTAATATATTAGGATCATTCCATTTACTATTTTTTATGAATGGTTTCAGAATCTCGGGAAGCAGTTCATCATTATCACCATCATTATGATTATCATCCTCATTATTATAATCATTTTCATAATGATGATCATAATCATCGTTACCATTACCATGATAATTTCCACCTGTGTCCACAGTCTGTTCAATGGTTTGAGTTGTCTTTGATAGTGTTGAAAGCTTCTTTTTAGATGTGCTAGAATGCTTTAACATTGTTATGTTATTATTACCACTATTACCTTTCCCCACTAACTTTTTGATGGGGTATATTGTCTCTGATAGGGTTGAGGGCTTTTGAGATGTGGGTGCATGTCTGAACATGGGTTTCACAGGAGGTGTTAAAGGTTTCTCATTAAACAACTCGCTAACAGCATGAGTGCGTTGTAGTGTATTAAACTTGAGGTTAATATTATCTTGAGCAGTACTATCTTTCTCTTGGACTTGGTTTCTTGCTTTGGTTTCGGTTTTCCTTACATTTAGACTAGCGTGATTATTAAGTTTACATTCATGATTGTTTGAAGAAAGTACGTCCAATTCTTTTATTTTAAGCATTCCTCGACACTGTTTCGATCGTTGCTTTGAACAGCGCCAAATAACAGTTCCATCTTTATTGCTTCGTTTCACAATATATGAATATCCTTTATAGTATGCATAAGGCTTACCATACCTAGTCACTGATACTTCCATAACAACTGTCAAGCACAAACTAATCTCTAGTAAAGACAACTTGGTAATAACAACAATAGTTTAATGTGGGAGCATATATACATGCAAAAAGTGAGAGCAAAGGTAGGGGGGTAAAAAGTGGGAGCAAAGGTGGTAGCAAATGTGGGAGAAAAAAATAACTGTGAGCAAAAAGTGGGAGCAAATATGGGATCAAATGTGGGAGCAAAGCAAATATAAAAAGTGGGAGCAAATATGCTAACAAATATGTCAACAAATATACCAGCAAAAGTAAATACACAAGTCAAGATAGATTAAAGTGCAAAGAAAATATGGAAGCAAATATGAGAGCAAAAATGGTCTTTTTCTAAAACAAACTTAGTCATAACCTAACCTAACCTAACCTAACCTCACCTAACCTCACCTCACCTAACCTAACCTAACCTAACCTAACCTCACCTCACCTAACCTCACCTCACCTAACTTCACCTAACCTAACCTAACCTAACTTGACTGAACTTTACCATCATAACTTCACCTAACCTAACTTTACCTAATCTAACTTCACCTAACCTAACTTTCAACTCACAGATCAAAATTAAATTCTAGGCATAGTTGAGTTGGAACCCAAGACTTCAGGGATAACACACAAGTATACTAGCCACTACACCGCAAAAATGAGCAAATTACCATGCAACACAACATAAAGTAAACGTTTCCTGTAGTGTAACTCATTGGCTGTCAACCATAGTTTGGGAATTCAAACCCAAGACCTCAGGACTTTTGTTTTGAACATTATCAGAAATATTATTCCATTTGCATTTTGCTGCTGCTGCTTATAGTTATAAGAGTTGACATTAATATGGAAAGCAAAAAAAAAATGTGGGAGCAAAAAGTGGGAGCAAAACGTGTAAGCAGAAGTGGGAGCAAACAAGTGTGAGCAAATATGGGAGCAGAAAGTGGGAGCAAATGTGAAAGCAAAAGTGGGAGCAAAAAGAGCGAGAAAAAGTGAGTGCACAAAGTGGGAGCAAAATGTGTGAGTAAAAAGTGGGGGCAAATGTGGTGTTTTACTAAAACAATCTCCCCTAACCTAACCTAACCTAACCTAACTTCACCCAACCTAATTTCACCTAACCTAACTTCACCTAACCTAACCTTCCAACTCTCAGATCAAAAATTAAATTCTGGCCATAGTCGAGTTGGAACCCAAAACCTCTGGGATAACACCCAAGTATACTAGCCACTACATCGCGAAATGGGCAAATTATCATGCAACACAACACAAAAATAAAAAGTTTTCTGTAGTGTAACTCATTGGCTGACAATCATAGTTGAGAATTCAAACCCAAGACCTCAGGACTTTTGTTTTGAACATTATCAGAAATATTATTCCATTTACATTTTGCTGTTGCTTATAGTTATAAGAGTTGGCATTAATATGGGAGCAAAAGTGAAAGCAAAATGTGGGTGCAAGCATGGCTGGTTGTAGAGACTTTCATATCAACTAATACACATAAATTAAATTTTAGTAAAGTGACTTGGCTAATAATAATAATAATAATATTAACAGTTTAAAAAAATCAAGGGGATTGATATTTTTCAGGGTGTAATTTCCAAAGTACTGTCAAGAATAATAATTACATGAACAGATTCCAAGAACTCTAGAGTGCTTTTAAGGTTAATGATTGGCTAGGAGTGAGATAGAGCTAGCTAACCTAAGTTAACCTCAGCTCAGTAAACCTAACCTTGTCACATGGCATGTTCTACAAGTATAGACTTGCTTTGAGACTGGCTATGACGTCACAGATGAATGGCGGTGGGAGGCTGGCAAAAAGGAAAATGTTTTTGGGTAATAAAAAGTCATGTCCAGCCTCCCACCGCCATTCATCTGTGACGTCATAGCCAGTCTCAAAGCAAGTCTATACTTGTAGAACATGCCATGTGACAAGGTTAGGTTTACTGAGCTGAGGTTAACTTAGGTTAGCTAGCTCTATCTCACTCCTAGCCAATAATTAACCTTAAAAGCACTCTAGAGTTCTTGGAATCTGTTCATGTAATTATTATTCTTGACAGTACTTTGGAAATTACACCCTGAAAAATATCAATCCCCTTGATTTTTTTAAACTGTTAATATTATTATTATTATTATTAGCCAAGTCACTTTACTAAAATTTAATTTATGTGTATTAGTTGATATGAAAGTCTCTACAACCAGCCATGCTTGCACCCACATTTTGCTTTCACTTTTGCTCCCATATTAATGCCAACTCTTATAACTATAAGCAACAGCAAAATGTAAATGGAATAATATTTCTGATAATGTTCAAAACAAAAGTCCTGAGGTCTTGGGTTTGAATTCTCAACTATGATTGTCAGCCAATGAGTTACACTACAGAAAACTTTTTATTTTTGTGTTGTGTTGCATGATAATTTGCCCATTTCGCGATGTAGTGGCTAGTATACTTGGGTGTTATCCCAGAGGTTTTGGGTTCCAACTCGACTATGGCCAGAATTTAATTTTTGATCTGAGAGTTGGAAGGTTAGGTTAGGTGAAGTTAGGTTAGGTGAAATTAGGTTGGGTGAAGTTAGGTTAGGTTAGGTTAGGTTAGGGGAGATTGTTTTAGTAAAACACCACATTTGCCCCCACTTTTTACTCACACATTTTGCTCCCACTTTGTGCACTCACTTTTTCTCGCTCTTTTTGCTCCCACTTTTGCTTTCACATTTGCTCCCACTTTCTGCTCCCATATTTGCTCACACTTGTTTGCTCCCACTTCTGCTTACACGTTTTGCTCCCACTTTTTGCTCCCACATTTTTTTTTTGCTTTCCATATTAATGTCAACTCTTATAACTATAAGCAGCAGCAGCAAAATGCAAATGGAATAATATTTCTGATAATGTTCAAAACAAAAGTCCTGAGGTCTTGGGTTTGAATTCCCAAACTATGGTTGACAGCCAATGAGTTACACTACAGGAAACGTTTACTTTATGTTGTGTTGCATGGTAATTTGCTCATTTTTGCGGTGTAGTGGCTAGTATACTTGTGTGTTATCCCTGAAGTCTTGGGTTCCAACTCAACTATGCCTAGAATTTAATTTTGATCTGTGAGTTGAAAGTTAGGTTAGGTGAAGTTAGATTAGGTAAAGTTAGGTTAGGTGAAGTTATGATGGTAAAGTTCAGTCAAGTTAGGTTAGGTTAGGTTAGGTGAAGTTAGGTGAGGTGAGGTTAGGTGAGGTGAGGTTAGGTTAGGTTAGGTTAGGTTAGGTGAGGTGAGGTTAGGTGAGGTTAGGTTAGGTTAGGTTAGGTTATGACTAAGTTTGTTTTAGAAAAAGACCATTTTTGCTCTCATATTTGCTTCCATATTTTCTTTGCACTTTAATCTATCTTGACTTGTGTATTTACTTTTGCTGGTATATTTGTTGACATATTTGTTAGCATATTTGCTCCCACTTTTTATATTTGCTTTGCTCCCACATTTGATCCCATATTTGCTCCCACTTTTTGCTCACAGTTATTTTTTTCTCCCACATTTGCTACCACTTGTGCTCCCACTTTTTACCCCCCTACCTTTGCTCTCACTTTTTGCATGTATATATGCTCCCACATTAAACTATTGTTGTTATTACCAAGTTGTCTTTACTAGAGATTAGTTTGTGCTTGACAGTTGTTATAGAAGTATCAGTGACTAGGTATGGTAAGCCTTATGCATACTATAAAGGATATTCATATATTGTGAAACGAAGGAATAAAAATGGAACTGTTATTTGGCGCTGTTCAAAGCAACGATCGAAACAGTGTCGAGGAATGCTTAAAACAAAAGAATTGGACGTACTTTCTTCAAACAATCATGAATGTAAACTTAATAATCACGCTAGTCTAAATGTAAGGAAAACCCAAACCAAAGCAAGAAACCAAGTTCAAGAGAAAGATAGTACTGCTCAAGATAATATTAATACACTACAACGCACTCATGCTGTTAGCGAGTTGTTTAATGAGAAACCTTTAACACCTCCTGTGAAACCCATGTTCAGACATGCACCCACATCTCAAAAGCCCTCAACCCTATCAGAGACAATATACCCCATCAAAACGTTAGTGGGGAAAGGTAATAGTGGTAATAATAACATAACAATGTTAAAGCATTCTAGCACATCTAAAAAGAAGCTTTCAACACTATCAAAGACAACTCAAACCATTGAACAAACTGTGGACACAGGTGGAAATTATCATGGTAATGGTAACGATGATAATGATCATCATTATGAAAATGATTATAATAATGAGGATGATAATCATAATGATGGTGATAATGATGAACTGCTTCCCGAGATTCTGAAACCATTCATAAAAAATAGTAAATGGAATGATCCTAATATATTAGTCGAACGTCTACAGCTCTTGCATGCCTGTAAACAGCTTGGTCATATTGGTTATGAGAAAGAGCTATTAAATATAGAAAATGAACTTCGTAAAGCTGCTATTATTGTGTAATGGGTCAACGTAGCAACACCCCCATCCCCTAAAAAATAATTTTCAACAAGTGTTATGTTTAAAAGAACTGATAAACCAAAAGAGCTGTATTCTGTGTGTCTATCTCTTGTAAAAAAATAATAAAAAAATTGATTAAATTGATAAACTTAGTTTGTGTATATTTCTTGTTTTCTTGCATGTTCAAGCAATAGTTATGTCAGGGAAGGGATTCGAACCCTTGCTTCCTTATATATTTGGAAATTTGATCTAAAGTCAAACGCCTTAACCACTCGGCCACCCTGACAGTTACTGATTTAATTAGTCTTGTTGGACATTAGTGTTTACAAAACATTTCTTTTCCCCACTATATATATGCTCAACCACTTTTTGGTTTTTCAATGCTGATTTTTGTTTTGATTCAATTTTATTTTTCAGAAACATTGCAGTTATCAGTATTGCAAACTGGGTGATTAATATAGGGATAAAGGCATCTTAAAAATCACAAGCCTTACAGTTGTCACGTATCATGTATAACATGTTATCCTACATTCCACATAGGGCTCTACCTTCTTAACAGTGAACTCTGTTGGTCATTAAAATAACTACTTGTAAAATAATTCCAGTGTCAAATCCTTTTAGCAAATATCATATATTAAATATTTTCACGCCATAGAACGACAACTTGAAAATCATTTATTGTAGGAATACCTTTAATGGGGTCACCAAACCTTTAAGTATGCAATATATATTCCTAATAGTGCCGTATTTTGGTCGATAGTGCCTCGAGTGCTTTCATTAAATAAGAATACAGTAAACGTATAAACATTTAATAAATCATAATTGTTTTCATGAAATATCATATAATACATATTTTCACACCAAAGAATGACCATTTCATGATCATATATTGTAGGAATATCTTTAATGGGATCTCCAAACCTTAAGTAAACCATATGTGATAAACATTCCACATAGCTACATAACCGACAGTACGTCATGTTATCAATCTCAGTCACCGCGCGCGCTCATTATTCGTTTGTGTTGCATTTCATTTCTTGAGAATCATTCCCACGCCGAAAAATATATAGCAAGCGAGTGGAAACATGTTACGCATTAATACTTTTAGAAGAGCTCTCTCAGGTATTGTATTATGATTTTTTTAGTATGGCATAACTGTTTGTTGACTAGCATTTACTGTTACACAACATTATTTTTGGTAAGCTCTACACAAGTTTCCTAATTGTCTCTGGTATAATGTCATGTTTAACAAACATGGTCACACGGTTTGTCTATAGGTTTAAGCCTCCGTTGTATATGATTTAAAAAAATAAAATAATAAACAGCTTTCTACAACTGTACTCACTGGTCAATAACCAACATAGTGGGCTAAAATGTTTCCCTCAGAGGTAACTCATGTGTGGTTAGTCAATTCTTATTGCAAGGCCAGTCAAGACCTAAAAAATTAGTCTTCACGTATATAACAATCATCAACAGCATTATCATTAAACAAATCAAAGCATCTTAAGGTATTTATTAAGTTTAATTGCATTTTAGGAATCTTGCAAACATCTCGCAACCTTAAAGAGGAAAGTATAGACAGGAATAGAGAAAAGGAAACCGTTCAATCATTCAATGTCGTTAGCGTTAGGAACCTCAACGTAAGAGGTTATGAAAGTCTATGTGAGAGTGTGGTTTTTACAGCTGAATGCCATTTCCTGACACCCACCTCAGAGACAAGTTTATGGGAAATGAAACTCAGCTATCATGTTGAATGTAGAGCTCCTAGTCTAAGAGAAATTCATGTTGAGGTATTTGTCTGCAGAGAGTATGGTAAACGAAACAACAACAATAAAAGCATACATGTAAAGGCAATATTATGAAATTTTCGAGTACATATAGTGAATTTACACCAAAAAAAATGGATACATTTCATGGTTTGTAGCCCACTTTGGGTAAGTTTGGTAAATTTTAGTGAATTTTCATCTATATTCGTCTAATTTTATATGAATTTGAGGTAGTTTAAACCATTCTTAGGTAAATCAATGGAATTTCAATAAATCTGATAGTCATTTGTTGAATTTTGCTGGAATGTTGTGTCATTTGGTCAATTTTCGGAAAATGTAGTGGATTTTAGGAAAATTTAAGGTAAATCTGGGGATAGTTAGGTATTTAACACATAACCTGTCACTATGATGGTTGTATTAGAGTGTGTCTTTCACCAGCAAGGGGTTGGATTGGAGAGCGGAGACCGTCATGAGCTGAAGTGCATAGTCATTTATATTGACTTTAAGGATGGTTGTTGTGGGGGATCGAACACTCCTCTTGTTGGTTTTGGGGGAAGTGTACTCCATTCCATTCCATTTTTTAAAAGCCACTAATCAGGTCCTAGCATTGGGCAGTTGCAAACCATTTGACTATTCTTAACATCAAATGTGCATTTGCCTGGAGTAGAAGTGGGAAACCACATCAGTTTGGTGTATAGAAAACTCAGCTCACCTCACCCCAACTCTTTGGAAAATGAAAATCATTTGTTTTTTCTCTTACTTAGGGGCTTGGAAATCATGGTTATCAGTCCCATGTACTATACTTGGGAAAATAATCATGGGCAAGCACACTATTATTAGCTGAGTTTCTAATACAATTTTGCACACCCTAGGACCAGGCATGCCATGTGATATAAAACAAAAGAGGTCTTTAATTCCACCCCTGGGCGTCATATCTAGTGTCATGTAGGTTGACGATCACGGAGTCCCAGCTGAGACCGTCATTGCTTCCACTAGCTAGGCTCCTCTCTGTCTTATTTCCTGTCGACCACACTTGCTCAACTCTTGTTCTCTACCGACCCCAACATGATTAGGGTATCCGAGCCCTAGGGAGTCTCTTCCTTTTGCAACTTCATTGGCCCTTGTTTATTTATTTTTTCTGATATCCTACTAGTGTGAGGAGGCAGCCTTGCTTTTTTATTTTCATGTTATTTCCTGTCTTTTGCTCAAGCCCCCTCAAGAACACCACTTGCGATGCACTCTGCATATGGCTACACCCTCAAGGGGCTTACGGCTGATCAGTTTAAAAGTTGGCGACCCCAAGGGACTTCTGAGCTGAGTCCAGTTTACCTCCTCTTTATCCATTACCTCTGGGACAAAGCCTCTCCTAGTATACTTTTTTATCTGCCTTTCATGGCTCTCCTTCCTTCCAACTCCCTCAATCCACATGCTTGAGGGTTGAGGGCCATTTTGTATTCCTTCTGTTCTTTATTTGACCTATTGTTTTCCATTTCTTCTTCTAGTATATAAGAGTGTAGTAGCTTAGATTTAATTTTCATCTTTACGATGACCCAAACCATTGAGGGTCGCTGTAGAACGCTTCTCTCTTGTCCAAAGGACAGCATGTTGAATTCCTCACTGGCTCATGAATTTTATACTTTGTTCACTTAGTTCTCATGGCTTTGAAACTGGCTGTCTGTAACGTGATCATTATTCATTTTAACTTCAGCGTACTAAACTAATTTTAAATTAGTTAATTTTAAATTAATTATTTTAAATTAATTATTTTAAATTATTAATTATTTTAAATTAATTTTAAATTCAGATTTGTGTTTCACAGTAAACACAATTATTATTCTCCGTTTAAAACAAGCCATACCATTCTTTTTCTAACATGATAGCTTAAACGTGCGCATGGAAAGTAGTATAATCATCAGCTAAGGATTCAATTTCCATTACCTACACCTCTCATGGTATGGCTCTTAGTCAATTCGTTAAACTATAGAAAACGTTTCTATATGTTCTGTTACATTATTATTTGACCATCTCACCGTGTAGTGGTTAACCTACTTGGTTGTCAATCCTAAGGTCTTGGCTTCCAACCCCGACTATACCATGACATTCATTTCAAGGTTGCAATAAGCTTCACTAAGCCTTTGTCAAACCTAACAACGATCTAGTCATGTGCAGAGCACGTCCGCTATCAAACAAATGAGTAATATGAAACTTACTGACAAGGTCGCTGTGCTGTTATCGCCAAGGCACACTAGACAAACCAAAGCCAGAGTCTCTGTGCAGATTCAACACAGCGGTAGTAGGCATGAGTATGTTTGTTTAAAAATCATCATGAAAATAAGTCCACTGTCACCACAGAGGCCCCGGTTCGATTTTTTTTCTCAAGGCTGCAACAGGGTAGACTGAGTCTTGACAGGTAAAACTTTTTGGGGTCCATTCGTGAACCAGGGCAAAGGGGTTGGCCATCCTGACTTCTTCAACACCTCCAACCAATGTTTACTATTACTGGTGAGTTACCATTTTTTCTTTCTTCGGCTTTTCCCTATTATTTTAAGTCGCCGGAGCCAACCAGGCTCATTTTGGTTTTGGCCCGGGATTTAAGGCCGAATGCCCTTCCTGACGCCACGTGATTTTTCGAGTGAAAATTCCAACCCCCGCTGTCACCGGGATTTGAACCCCAGCCGTCCGGGTAAAGACGAGCAGCTAAGCACCTGCGCCATCACGCTCCCCACAGGTTAGTATCTATACACACATTAATCCATAATTACCTAATAATAATAATAACAACAATCATCCTCCATACACATGTCCATTAAAGCATGGTTTCACAAAGATGTTTATGCTTTTAGGTGTATAACACATTTTTACCCCATAACATGGCTATTTACTGTTTTAGGGGTGAAATGATCAATCGAGGTAAAGGCCCTAATCATCCCCTATTTTTTAAGCTATCACACCTAATTTTAGGCTTCTTCGTTTCCAAGATATGGTTTTTTCAATTTTGGGGGGTAGTTTCACCCCCCTGCTATTTTTCATCAAAAACAAAAGATCTTAGGTTCATTTATCATTTTTAGGTGTTTAACACGTTTTTTTTCATAACATGACTATTTACTGTTTTAGGGGTGAAATGATCAATCGAGGTAAAAGCCCATATCATCCCCTATTTTTTATGCTATCACACCTAATTTTAGGATTCTTCGTTTCCGAGATAGGGGTTTTTCAATTTTGGGGGGTAGTTTCACCCCCCTGCTATTTTTCATCAAAAACAAAAGATCTTAGGTTCATTTATCATTTTTAGGTGTTTAACACGTTTTTTCCCCCATAACATAACTATTTACTGTTTTAGGGGTGAAATGATCAATCGAGGTAAAAGCCCATATCATCCCCTATTTTTTGAGCTATCACACCTAATTTTAGGCTTCTTCGTTTCCTAGATATGGATTTTTCAATTTTGGGGGGGTAGTTTCACCCCCAAACAGGGGATGTTTCCCCAAGTGCTAGGACCCCTCATACAAGTCCCTAGCATGATTGGTTCGCGAGATATGAACAAAAGTGTAGTTAGGCCCTTTTAACAAAAATGAATCCTACATTCAAAAAACGGGGCGTCACCCCCAGGGTTAGGATACTGCCTATGGCGAAATCCCATGAGGGGTTCAGAAAATATTAACAAACGTGTAGTTAGGTCCTTTTGACAAAAGGCGTCCGTGCGCGCACATACAAAAAAATATTACTATTTCAACCCCCCGGGTTAGGGTAGTTTTTATTTTGGGGTGGATATGCCCCGTCCATAGAAAAGGGGATTTCACCACGAGTCCTACGACACCCCATAGGTTTAAATCCGATTATTGGTTAGCGAGATATTAAAAAGCCGATGACCTATTAGTTTTTTTGGTTTCTTTCAATACATATTTAAAAAACACTCATTTATAAATCATCATTTAAAAAGCCCGCTCTTTTACAAAAACCGCCAAGTTCGTAAGCATACAAAAATAAATTACTATTTCATCCCCCGGGTAAGGGTAGTTTTTATTTTGGGGTGAATATACTCCGTCCATAGAAAAAGAGAGTTCTCCACGAGTCCTACGACACCTCATAGGTTTAAATCCGATTATTGGTTAGCGAGATAGTAAAAAGCCGATGACCTATTAGTTTTTTGGGGTTTATTTCAATACATATTAAAAAACTCATTTATAAATCATCATTTAAAAAGCCCGCCCTCTTACAAAATTCCTCAAGTGCGCATGCGTATAAAAAAACATTCATCGCCAAAATGTCCAAAAAACAACATGTTTACCCCAAATGGCGTTTCCCAATTCCATCCATTTTAAAAAATAACCTCACCATCACCTAGAGCGGAAAAAATACCATCCAAACGACCCCTCACTCGACCCTACTCCTCCCCCACCACCTAACCCTTTCCCAACATAGCCATACATATTCAAGCACGAGGGCGACTTGAGGAAACCAACACTACCCCACTACTCGCGAATGACCTTTTAGTTTTGGTCTTTTAATTAAATTAAGAGGCTATAGGAAAGTAGGGGGCATTACTAGCAGTGCTAGGACACCCTGTATGTTCAAATCCCATGATTGGTTAGCGAGATATCAGGTTCGGGGCCGCTACGAGGAGGGCTCAATAAGTTAGTAAGCAGCTCCCCTGTTACCACACTACTCACGTCCTCCTCCAGCATAACTATGTGACTTGTGTGGACGCTTGTTCCATGCCAGGATTGGACTCTTTAGTCACCGTAAACACATCCACAAACTGGACTGAAGGAAGAAGATTTATGCTCGGATTCGAGTTAAAGCCGATAATGATGCTACGAGTATCTCTTCCTTTATACAGAACTAACCACAATCTTACAGTTTCTTTTGGTACATGTACATTATTTCCTTTTAAGTTGTTGTACACGTTGATTCACAAAGAATTGCCGCCACTTAAGCACCACAGTTAGGAGTATTTCATACAATTATTCATTTTTATACAATTCCACTAATTTTAAGTATATTGTAGAATATATTTTGCGCCAAATGGTTTTAAGAAATCAGCAAAATTACTTTGTTAACTACTCCGTAATTAATATCGAGCTGATATACCAGCACCCGAACGTGCAAGGATGTGAAGATGATATTTCAACGTGCACAGAGAAGCATTCATTTTGAGACTAAACTTTATGAATGAAACTGGCCCTGAAATTGTGTTGCAGATTCTGCAATTAGCCTTCCTCTTCTAGAAATTATCTATGGTAACTACATATTACTCTCTTAAAACAATATGTTCCCTGCAGTTGAAGAAATGGTTTCAGTGATTCATTCTTCTTAGGAATCACTATTCGTACTTGTGACAATAGTTTGGTACAAATTCCACTAATTTTATTAAATCCACTGTAAAGAAAATAAAATCTAAAATATGTTTAGATTTATTTTATGACATACAGTATTCAGAAATGCGTTACTTAAGTGACGGCAACTCCTTGTGAATCAACGTGTACAATAATATAAAAGTAAGTAATTGCCTCAAACGGAACTGTACTCATATTTATCATATGTTTAACTACCGTTTATTAATCAGTGGATTCAAGATCATTGCCTCAGAACGTGAGTTCATGGAAGACTCAAACGTACGGAGGCTAGGAAAGGGGTCGTGGGGGGCAATGTTGCCACTCAACATGAGAGAACCATCACATTCTTTACAATGCACTACGCAGTATTGTGCGCATTGTATAATAGTGTAGCAGAGATGTATTTAGCAACTTGGCTGTATCATTCTGGCCACGTCTCTTCTTTCTTACTTTCTTTCATTTTAGGGGCCGATAACCTAGATGTTGGGGCCTTTAAAACGACAATTATCATCATCATCTTCTTTCATTACGTGTGAACGCACAATAAGCCACAATGTTGTCAGTCTTTGAAGATTACGACCATTGTATCTTCTGTAAAAAGAGTGATGTGTTTGTAGGGATCTTCAATTGACAATGTCCAGTTGTGAATGCGATGAACCATGGTTTGATGAACTTAAATGTTTTCACTTTGAATGTTTTTATTAATTGTTAAAATCAAATGGATTTGAGAAATTTGAATGCGAAGTTTCTCTTCACCCAAGTTGATAGGCAACAGAATGTAGCCTATGTACCTGTACTATAGCCACGTTAAAATTGCATTGTTCTGTGAATGCTTACCTTTCTTAAAATTCTACTTTCCGAGATAAATTAGGAGTTTTTTTTACACTTTGAATGGTGACACGTATCTACGTAGGAAAATATAATATCTTGCTTCAGTTTCCTTCCTCGTAATTCAAGGACAGGTTAAATTCTACGGTCTTAATTCAGTACGTTTACTTTTATTGGAAATTAGAGCTCCACCTCCGTATTTATCTTCCTCTTCAACGTTTCTAAAAGAAAATAGCGAATGAATGTTCTTTATCGACAACACCTTATTTGGCCATTTCTTCATTTATTTAAAAGTTGTCAACAGTCACCTTCCTTGACTTTCAATCATAGTAATAATGAAATATGTCAGTTTCAGTAAAATATGTTATAAACAAATTTTGACATTAGTTTAAAGGCATTCATTCTACATGGAATTAAAATGGTTATACCACATCTTTCCTAAATGGATCATTATAATATTTCTCATATCGTTCATAGGGAAGACAAGACGAGACGAGTGCGAGAGATGTAAGTCGAGACATACTGAATGGAACTCAGTCAACTTTCTCTGTAGTTCATGATTTCATTCTTATCTTCTGTTCTTATTGTGCTGTATGATTCAGTATACTGTTTGTTGTTTGTTTGAGTCTTCAGTCTTTTGACTGGTTTGATGCAGTTCTCCATTCCTCCCTGTCCTGAGCTAAACGTTTCATCTCTACATAGCTACCACACCCTACATCCGAGGCAATCTGTTTAACATATTCTAACCTTGGTCTACCCCTACAGTTCTTGTCCTCGACCCTTCCTTCCATAACTAAGCTTGCTATTCCTGGGTGTCTTAGTATGTGTCCTACCAACCTATCTCTTCTCTTCATTCGCAGTCGCCAGAAACATCTCTCCTCTCCCACTCGTCTTAATACCTCTTCGTTTGTAACCCTATCTACCCATCTGATCTTCATCATTCTCCTGTAACACCACATTTCAAATGCTTCAATTCTCCTCTTTTCTGCTGCACCAATAGTCCAAGTTTCACTTCCATAGAGCGCCACACTCCAGACAAAGGCTTTCAAAAATGACTTCCTAATACCTAAATCTATATTCGATGTCAGCAGATTCCTTTTTTGTAGAAATGCTTTCTTTGCCTGAGCCAACCTACTTTTTATATCCTCTTTGCTTCGTCCATCACTGGTTATTCTGCTTCCTAAGTAACAGAAGTCTCCTACTTCCTTCAGCTTTTCACCTGCCAATTTGATCTCCATAGAGGTTTCTGATTTATTTCGGCTGCATTCCAGTATTTTTGTTTTATATTTATTAATTTTCATCATGAATTCTTTCCGTAAGACGGAGTCCATACCATTCAAAAACTCATTCAAATCCTCAGGCTTGTCGGCCAAGATGACGATGTCATCAGCAAATCTCAGAGTTGAAATTATTTCTCCTTGAATCTTCACTCCCACTTTACATTTTTCTCTAATTTCCTTCATTGCTTGTTCAATGTAAAGTTTGAAAAGTATGGGTGATAAGTTGCAGCCTTGCCTTACACCTTTCTGAATACCAGCTTCTCTCTCATGTCCTTCAACTCGATTGACTGCTGTCTGGTTTCTGTATAGATTGTATATCACCCTCCTATCCCTGTACTTTATTCCAATCGATTTCAAAATGTCAAACAATTTAGTCCAGTCAACGTTATCAAAAGCCTTTTCTAAGTCTACAAAAGCCATGAACGTTCTCTTATCTTTCCTTATTCTACCTTCCAAAATCATCCTAAGACTTAGTACAGCTTCCCTTGTTCCTACATTTCTCCTGAAACCAAACTGGTCTTCACCCAACTCCGTTTCTATCTGGCTTTCAATCCTCTTGTAAATTATTCTAGACAGGATCTTTGAAGCATGAGTAATCAAGCTGATTGTACGGTAATCTTCACATCTGTCAGCTCCCACTTTCTTTGGTATAGGGATGATTACATTCTTCTTGAAATCAGGGGGTACCTCACCTGTCTCATAAATCCTACACGCCAAGTGAAATAACCTGATCAGACCGTCATCTCCTATGCAGCGTAGCAACTCAATCGGTATATCATCTATGCCTGGTGCTTTGTTCCTGCTTAAGTCTTCCAATACTTTGTCAAATTCTGATCTCAATATTAAATCTCCTTTTGCATCCTCATCAATTTCCTCCTCCCTTTCCATTACACGATTCTCAATTTCCATCTCTCAACCTTTTCTTCCCTACCTGTTACATGCTTTCCATTTGTGTCCTTAATATTACAGCACTTAGTCTTCTTTTCCCCAAAAGTATTCTTAATCCTTCGATAAGCTGTGTCTACTTTTCCTAATTTCAGACAATTTTCTATACCTGCACATTTCTCTTTCAACCATTCTTCTTTTGCTTCCTTGCACTTCTTGTTAACCTCATTTCTCAGACGTCTGTATTCTGCTTTCCCCTTTTCATCTCTTACATTCTTGTGTTTCCGCCTTTCATCCATCAATTCTAGTATATCCTGAGTGATCCACGGTTTTCTACCTATTCTTTCTTTCCTACCAATGTTTTCTTCTGCGGATTTTGTTATTTCATTCTTCAAAAGTGCCCATTCGTCTGCAATTGAAGTTTGTTTAGGGTTTTTCATTAGTCCTTCCTTTATACTCTTCTTGAATCTTTCGTTTACATCCTTCTCTTTCAGTCTGTCTATTGCCCACCTTTTTGGCTTTTGACTTTTCTTCAGTTTCTTCATCTTTAATCTGCATTTCATTACAACCAGATTGTGGTCAGAGTTTATGTCAGCACCAGGATATGTTTTACAATCCAAAATCTGGTTTCGAAACCTCTGCTTGATCATAATGAAGTCGATTTGGTAACGTCCTGTATCTCCTGGTCTCATCCATGTGTATATTCTTCTATTGTGGTTATTGAATAAGGTGTTAGCTATGACCAACTCATGCTCGGTGCAGAATTCTACCAGCCTGCTTCCTCGATCATTCCTTTCACCTAATCCGAAACCTCCTACTATCTTCCCTTCTCTCCCTTTTCCTACCACAGCATTCCAATCTCCCATTACTATAACATTCTCATCACCCTTGATATACCTCAGAATTTCGTCTATTTCTTCATAGACCTTTTCAACATCCTCATCATCAGCTTGACTGGTAGGCATATAGACTTGTACCACTGTGGTGCAGGTAGGTTTAGTATTGATTTTTGCTACAATAATCCGTTCACTATATTGCTCATAATATTCCACCCGCTGTCCAAGTTTCCTACTCAATATGAGGCCAACCCCTGCTTGGCCATTGTTTGATTTAGTGGTACTTAAGGTGTTTGAAACTCTAAGACACATACCAACAACACGGTGGACGCACTCGGAGCTCATAATGTTATACAAAGAATTTTCTTTTACCACCTTTCTTAGGCATAACTCTGATTTTGCCACTTTTCGTACATGTAGCGTCTTTAGATGCTGAATATTCAATTTTATGTATTAGAGATGACAGATGTCCCTTATTATCAATGTAACAGACCTACAGCTGACAATATAGACCCCTTTGTTTGTGACGTCGAACTTGCCATGTTACGGAATTTTTGAAACCACTTATAGTCTATTCAGAGTTGTTGATTGTAATGTTTTCATTGTACACTTAGTCATCTTCAATCTATTACGTCAATGAACTTGGTCCGTATACATAGTAAATGTCTGATACTACTCAAATACATTGGTAACTTTTAACTTTAGATGACGAATTATTGATTTTAATACTGTACATTGTATGTTAAAATGATGGCTGTGGATAATGCTCAGTCTCATTATTTCCTCAATAGCTCAATTAACTGTGCAATCTTTCTTCCAAAGTTTAGTCACTATTAAATATTAAGTAATAAATATTGTGTTGCATAGGTTTTAATAGTTTATATATTCAATATATCTGAGTAGGGTTTCTTTACTCTACAATACCTTCGTTATTTATACAACTATGATCTCTCATACAAAAATCCCCCTTCACCAAGTTTATATTGTGATTGATCGATATCAATATATTTATCGTATGCATTATCACCATAATGTCTGGCTCCGTGGCTAAATGGTTAGCGTGCTAGGATTTGGCACGATGTGCCCTGGGTTCGATTCCCGGCCGAGCCATCAGGGATTTTAATCTCCTGGGGTTAATTCCCGTGGCTCGGGGACTGGCTGTATGTGACGTCTTCATCATAACTGCACCCTCATTACGACGCGCAGGTCGCCCACGGGCGTCAACTAGAAAGACCTGCACTTGACCTCTCTGGAGGCCACACGTCATTATATATGCTGTATATCACCATAATAAATGTATTTATTTCTGAGTAGTGTAAATTTCCTATGTAATATACTTTTTCTTGCCATATTTCCATATTCTAAGGATATTAGGTGGTTAGTAGAATAGGCTATTTTATTGTTTTATATCTTGAAGATAACAACTGTTCGTAATAATCAATGAATCTTAAAACCCGGTGATTCGTGCATCCAAGGTTTCCAATAAAAACTCTCCTTTTATCACATTTAGTGGTGATTGCTGAAGTATATCTTAATTGCTTTATAGTTCTCATGGCCGCCAACTTACATATGATATCCAGGCAGATGTGATTTCATTAGCGTTATCTTCTAACACATCACTTCGTACATTCAAGGCGAAATTTTGAAATTCTATGTTTATTAGACGATAAATAAGCGATACCTTTTTGACTTCGATGATTTCTGTTCATGCCTAGTAATATAAGCACTAGTAGGCCTATTTCTTGAATATTCGGAAATTTATTGTGTTACAAAAGGCATTGTTATTCTAGATTTCCTTCCTAGAAGACTCCAGAAAGATAAGTACATGTCGGTTACCCAAATGCTAATATAAAATATTGCGTTTATCTCCGCAAGGGCGCAGTGATTATTTTGACGATTTCAGAATTGGATTAACATTTTCCCGCGATGTGAGGAACATGACATTATTTATTGGCTTATTTTAAATAGACTACAGAATATTTTGCGTATGTGAATCACGTTGAGATTCTGTTTCATTTCTAAATATTGTTTCCTTTAGTCTGAGTGAGTCAGTTGAACAAGTTTATTTATGCACGAGCGACATTTCACCTAGGGAAATCAAGCGAGAATAATGGTACAGCAGAATCCAGTTCTCGAAGTCTAGCCGTCAATCGTAACTATTTCGCACCTGAGTTTGGCTCCAGAGAAGAATATTAATTAATCGTGGGATCGACTGGTATTTTATACAATATATCCTGTATGGAGAAGACATTATTTGCCTGTAGCAATTATTCACGTTATTTATGGGTAGAGTTACAGCATAATTACTATGTATAATATTACTAGGGATATTAATTTAGGTTACGAGATAGATCAGAGGCAACAATATGCTCCTAGTGAGGGATGTGTGCCTCCAGGTATATCTAACTTCCACCAGAATAGGGTGCGTTTTTAATTGAAACCAAGGATGAACTTCTATCCTAGTTCAAACCATGTGGGTATTACATTGAATCCGACTTGTCCTTGAATTTCACCCATCACTCCCTTAGTTGTAATCTCGAGTTTTCTCTTAATTTTGGTCTTGAATTTATAACTATAAAAATATTACAGCCATTTATCCAAATATATCTCAGTTAGATGGGGTATTTCATATCCTACCAACGTCCGGCGTATGGGCACAATATGTAAGTAAGGCCCGAACATCAATTCCATTCATATGACTTTCCAGGATAAAAATCAAACCCGTAATCATAGAAAGTCTATAGTCTGTACATTTGATACTAGATCTAGATATTCACAATTTCCCGGTTTTAAATTTACTCATTTCATTCAAATTTCTTCATTCAAATACCATTTATTTCAGAATGTACTTCGGTTTGAACCCTTTCTTCGTCAGAAATGGAATTTGGTTATTGCTTACAATCACTTTACGTGTAAACATACCTAGAATGGAGGATAATGTGAACACGTAAGCCATGGCGCATTCTCTTTAGAGAACGATGATGACTCCCCCACTCGCGTAATAAAGGGAGGGATATATCCATAAAAGTAAGCGCATTAAAGGCTCAAATTGATCACTGCAAGCATCCAATTTATTGGAGATTCTCGATAACTTAATTCTTACAGTACAATAGCTTTTCATAAGCATTAACTCTGTGTATATTTTGAGTAATCTGCTCTTAAATTCTGTGCTAAGTGTCAAATGCATTGTCTGTGCTACCACTCATCCTCAATAAATCATCGTGTTCTCACTCTTTCTGGTGTTTCCAGCAATGTAAAATGGTACAATATTAGAAATGCAGAAAATTCCACGACTCTAGTGGTCAGACATTTCTACAGACACACAGATTGCTGTAAGTGCTCCTGCCCGTATTTCAGCTTACATTATGAATTAGTTGTTTTAGCACTAAGAAGCCCTGAAGATTGCCTAAGAAAATTTGTGAACGTTCGATCATTTTCGCGATTTTTAAGTAGTAAGCCAATATTTCCCTGTTGTTAGAATGATTTAGAGGTCGAATATACTACGTGTCCTTCCACTATTAACAGCGAAAATTTAAACGAACTGCCCCAAAAATAATATTAACCACCTTCTGTTACTTGAACCATAAAATGTACGAAAGCTGATTTCACTTATTCTCACTGCACACTTTCAAGTAGGCTTCATGTATCAAGTCAAAATATCTCAATGTGGCGTAACAAATAAATACAGAAACTATGTAAATGCGCATCTCTTCTTCTAGTGGGATAAACGGTGCCACTTACAGGCACCATCAACCTCTTCTGCAAAGGTGAAGGTTTAACCCCAGCTTTATATAATTTGAACAGATTCTATCTATTTCCAGTATACTCCAGAATTTGCATTCGCACATCTATCAATATTTGATTAGATTAGATTAGATTAGATTTTATTACATCCATTTGATCAAATACATGTATAAAATACATTTTTGATATAGGACACGTCAGAATTTACATCTATAAAATAAAAGAACTAACAGGTATATATTACTAATACTATAACTATTTATAACTTATTATAATAACAGATCTTAAGAGATACAATCTTATTGGACAACTATTTACACCTTACTCTATTATCGTAATATGAAAACTTAATTATATAAATACAACAACTTACAACTAGGTATTACAATTAAAATAGAAAAGTAAAATATAATTATAGATTTCATCGCTCCTATACACTAAGATATTCAACTACAAAGTAAAAACAATGGCACTGCAGATAAGCATTCAACATTCTATCAAAGGTTTTTATTTTTGGGGCTAGTTTTATATACCGGGGTAGTTTATTGTATAATTTAACTCCTGTGTGAAAAGTTCCTTTTTGATGTATGCTTGTGTGTGTGAAATATGAATGTTTTAATTTTGTCTTGTGTTATGCCTATGAACATCATTGTTTGTTTAAAGAAAAAAATCTTTATTCATTAAATTATTTTTAAAAAACATAATACTTTCAAAGATATGTATGCAGATATGACAATACGACAAATAAAGTGAATTATTAATACGAACAATGTCGTAGCTAGTATTTTACTCAAAGACAAATTCACTTAGAAATAACCTTTGTCTACACATGGATGAAATGTTGCAGCTTCAATTAGTTGCTTGGGAGATCTCTATTCTTGTTGTTGTTGTTAACTAATTTAGTGGCTTTGCGATATCGCGGTCACGTAGCCTCATGTACTTCGGTGTGTGTGCAATTTATCTGATAACCTGTGTTATTGGGATGGCTGTATTAATGTGTGTAGTTGTAATTCAGATGAGGATTGAGAAGGGGGCAGCCATGGCGTTAATTTAGGAACAATCCCGGCATTCGTCCCGAGTAGAAGTTGGGGGGGGGGACTACGTAAAACCACTTCCAGAATGGCTGAGGTGGGAATCGAACCCACCTCTTCTCAGTTCTGCCTCACGAGGTTGAGTGTACCCCGTTCCAGCCCTCGGACCAGGATTAAATTTCTTGGCAGAGCCGGGAATCGAACCCGGGCCTCCGCGCAGACAGCCAAGAGTGCTGGTTACTACGCAACAAGATGGACCCTCTATTCTCAGGCTCCGTATAGTTGTTGCTGTTGATGATGATGATTATGATTGGTTTTGTTCTAATGTGTGAAACATCGAGGTCATCTGTCCCGTGTACCAATAGTAAGTGGTATTTGTGTGATAACATGTGTTACTGTGGTGGTTATAATACTTTATTTAGCAGGGTCTGGTATTGAGATAGGTGTCCTTCAACATGAAATTAGATCAGACTGTATTTGACTGGCATAAGTATAGATGACAGGGAAGAATCCACAATTTGGTTGGCCACTGGCAAGCCGCGGATCTCCCAACATACAGCTTCTCTTTGCGATCATTAAGCGCTTGGCTATGGGCTCAGCTAACATTTGAGTTGAAGCATTTTAAATCGAGCTACTCTGAAATTTCAATATAGCACTTACACTGTCGCCTATCATAATAACCCTAAACACTATTAGGTCACATGCGTCTTAGATTTCATTAATCTTCGTCAGAAAAGCACCTATTGAGACACGAGGGGATTTTTACGATCCAATATCGTATGTTTCGGAATAAGTCCCTCCCCCCCCCCCCCCCTACATAAAACCGACCTCATCGACCGAAAAGAGAATCTTTGATCTCGAGAGTGCCACTGCTCAACTGAGGATACTTGCTACTGGGTATGGATAAACCATTGAACTGTAGGTACTACTGGAACAACTCCTCCCATGGTAACCCTCGCTGAAAACTGCTTCCTGGTCATCGCCTCCTTGAAGTGCACTACCAGGCGTAACTAGTCGTACCAAAAACTGTCATACCATTGAACTCTAGGTTGCAAATCAGCTGATTTGAGATGATTTTTTTCATATATTTGATCGTACGTACATCTGTGCAACGTTATATGTATGGTATTTTCCAATAATACGGTAGGTTTACGGTCTACTTTAATTTCGAATTGAGATTTGTACTGAAGTAGCCTATTCTGCGTTTATGGATACGTCTTACATCAAATTTTGACATAATAGGCCTAAATAGCATATGACAAATACACGTAGGCCCTATTATAGGTTATTAGTTATTAGTCACAAAATTATAACCTAGCCCTAGCTTATATTTCAGATTTCCATGGCAACGTCCAGATGTATTAAAGGAATGGGTTTTATCTGCGAACAATTTTATAAATTATGCTACTTGTTTCATTCAAATAGAAACAAACCACTGCTTAAAGATGATGCAGTACCTGCAATTTTCAATTTCCCACAGCATCTGCTTCAGCCACCCAAGAAAAGACCGAGAGTTATTGAACGACAAGTACAAGTTGAAGTATGTAGACCTAGACCTAATATTTACTGTTCCTTTTTTCATTAGCATAGGCATACAATTTCACATTTTCCAGTATACTTTTATGATGTCAGTCTTGGAGATAATAAAATGAATTGGGCGTACGGGATCTTCCCTGCAGGAACCTGATCGTTTGCTGTATGACTTATGTGAGGTCCAAGTTTCGACCTGCTTTGAAGAAAAAGAAGCTTGTAGCTTTACGTGACCGTTAATCTTGTGATCATGAGCCAAGGGACCTCCATTTTACGTGGAATCCGAACCACAGAACATGGCATTTCACTTCGAAAATCTCACATGCAATGACCGGGATTTGAACCCGGTCCACCTTGGTGAGAGGCGAATAGCTTGACCACGGCGCCACCACGCCCCATTGCTTTGAAGAATATTGAACATTTGGTTGTTTTCTATAAATAAACTGTGTATTTCTGTTCACTAAGCATTTATTTAATTGTTTAGTTGTAGGCTTATGCATATTCACACACATATGAATGCTGCCTTTAAGTTAATAAAAATGTTGAATACCAATTACCATATTTTTTTTGTTCTGTATTCTTAGTAATTCCCTGTCTAACCTTATTTTTATTGTATTTTAATGTACGTATGGCTTGTATTTTGTGCCAGTAGGCCTATATTTATTGTGTATGCTGCCTTTGATCTAAGGATAAAAATGATGAACAATCAGGCTGCAATATAATATTTTATGTTGGCGTATATTCCTAGCCATTTTAAGTATCAAATAACTATGATATTTTGAAATATGTATTTCGGCGTAAGTTCCGTTTAGTTTACCGTTCACCTAAATGTTTAAAAGTACGGTACCTCTTTTACTCGTATCTCGTCGTGCGTACGTACATCATCCTTGTGTTCGTATACGTCAAACTCGCCTCCTTGACGTGCACTACCAGGCGTACCTAGTCGCACCAAAAGCCGCACTTTGCTCCCATACAGTCGGCATTCCAGTATTACCTAGAGTTCAATGGGATAAACTACTGTCGACCAAAGTATTATGTGCACTCGAGTTTGAAGGTTGTTTGTGAAGTAAACAATAGACCTACATAAAATCCAATAACATCATCATTTTCGTCGTTCTATTTTGCGTTATTTCATGTAGGTTTGGATTTTTAAATTTATATTTTAATATTTTTATCGCAGTTGGAACACAAAAAGTGCACGTTTTTAAGCGTGTTTCAACCATGCGTCATATTTAAGAATTATTATCTCAAAAACCCGTCATCAGATCAAATCCAAATTTTAACACAATATACATTGGAATGTTGTATAACTGGTTTATTAATTTCAAAATTGTCTGTGTCCAAGAAACAAAGTTGTTATCATTTTTGTAAGGTACCTTTTTCTCGGCTCGGGGTGGTTGGAAAATGTAGTTCTTGGTTGCGTTGTAATCGTTATTCATCAAAACGTTATGCTGGGTGACTGTGATATACGTAAATTAATTCACTTATTTTATATCGGTTTGTATTTGTACGAGGAAATAACACATGGTTCACCAGCTAGCCGCTCCCCGAACAGCTGTACAGCGTTGCCGAAATGGTGCCCACACGCATCATGGCGCGTCTCGCTCGGAGGTGATGGGCTCCTTCTCAGCAACGCTGTACAGCTTTTGCTGGAGCGGCTAGCTGTTGAACCATGTGTTATTTCCTTCTACAAATACAAACCGATATAAAATAAGTGAATTAATTTACGTATTTCACAGTCATACAGCATAACCTTTTGATGTATAACGATTACAACGCAACCAAGAACTACATTTTCCAACCACCCCGAGCCGAGAAAATGTTACCTTACAACAATGATAACAACTTTGTTTCTTGGACACACAAAATTGTGAAGTTAATAAACCAGTTATACAACATTCCAATGTATATTGTCTTAAAATTTGGATTTGATCTGATGACGGGTTTTTGAGATAATAATTCTAAAATGTGACGCATGGTTGAAACACGCTTAAAAACGTGCACTTTTTGTGTTCCAACTGCGATAAAAAATATTAAAATATAAATTTAAAAATCCAAACCTACATGAACTAACGTAAAATAGAACGACGAAAATGTTGATGGTATTGGATTTTATGTAGGTCTAATGGTTACTTAACAAACAACCTTCAAACTCGAGTACACATAATACTTTGGTTGACAGTAGTCTAATTGCTGTATATAACCTTTCAACACACCTTTTCTCGATTGTGTACAGCTACTTAATCTAGTTTTCAGAATATTTCATCCAAGTACAGAGCAGTAGGCCTATTAGCAATATTCGCACAGTTAAAAGTCAACCTTAAGAGAAACGTTGTCCACAATGAAGTTTGTGTTCATCTTACAATTATTGCATTGATATTTTCACTGGAATTCGTAGCATTATGGAGCCACGTGTTTAATACGAGGCGCAACCAGAAAGTAAGTATCCCTATTAAAATTAAAACAGAACATAGTTATATCCAAAACTTTATTAGCAACAGGTACGGCAATGTGTCACCTATTTTTCAACATAGGCACCAAACGAATTGAGAAACTTGTAATAGCGTGGTATCAACTGTTGTAGTCCTATGTCATAGATAATAATAAAAAAATACGTGGCTTACAGTAGTCGCGTATGATGTGTAACATCTGACATAGAAGAAAACTCACGTGAAATTGTTGATACACCTGTATTTTATAGTATTATTGGCACAAATATTAATCTATTGTAAAAGGGAGTGTTTTACAGATATTGTAGTTTATAATACGGAACACAGTTTATTAGATGATTTGTAGCTTCCACCAGCACTAGCCTAAATAAAGAATACGATATGGATCAACTAGATTAATAGACGCGACACCACTCATAACCTTAAATTCCTTATAAACAGGTCCTCTTCATTCTCAGACCAACACGTAATTTCATATGGATTCTGTTAAAATGAGTCATATTGATATGATAAATATCGTTTAAAATGATAATCTGGCAGCTGGATCGATCGATCGAGTGGGCAGTGCATACTTCCTTTTTCCACCACTGTCGGCTAGTACACTTCCGTTCGATTGATCGAGCGGGCAGTGCATACTTCCGTTGTCCACCACTACCAGCTAGTACACTTCCGTTTGATCGATCGAGCGAGCAGTGCATACTTCCGTTGTCCACCACTGCCAGCTAGTACACTTCCGTTTGATCGATCGAGCGGGCAGTGCATACTTCCGTTGGATCCACCACTGCCAGCTCGATCGTTCCGATCCACTTCCGTCCCCAATTTTCAAAATCACTCCCACAAAACTATCCAGCAACCGAGCGGAAAGATGTTACACATCAAAAATGTTATTGGTTTTACGTCCCTGTTAACTACTCTGGCTTTTAGAGACGCCGGGGTGCCGGAATTTTGCCCCAAAGGGGATCTTTAACGTGCCAGTAAATCTAATCACACGGCTCCCTCGCATTTGCGCACCCTCAAATGCCAGCTGATTGCGCCAGGATACGAACCTGTTGTGTCATAGAAGTCTGCCGCCTGGGAATAGGACCAGCGGGTGATATTCCTTTATAGCTCTTCGTCAGTTTGAAAATGCTGACTGGAGAACGGAATTTTCCTGAGGTGCAAGAAAAGGTGGAAATCGCTGGGAGCAAGATAAGGATGATCAAACAGCTCCCAGCGATTTATACCACGCTATGACGAGTGTCTCAATTCGTTTGGTGCCTGTGTCAAAAAATTGCGGACACATTGCTGTACCTGTTGCCAATAAAGTTTTGGATATAACTATATTCTCTTTTCTTTTAAATAGGGAAACTTACTTTCTGGATGTGCCTCGCGTTTCACCGACATGCAAAACAATATTTCAATGGTTAGTTACTTGCTCTATATTTGTGCTCTGATTGTGTAGCCCACAAAGACTTGATGCATCAGCTATCGGAGGGTATCCGTGTCGTAAGAGAGGAGAGAAGGTAAAACCCCCAGTGTGTCGTTGGTCAGTTAGACCTTATTCCGCCAAGGGTCAAGGGAACTATCCATCTACGTAACACACTTCCGAACAAGAAAATGCGCACAGTGAAACCCACCCCGGCCACTTGTATTACTGCCAGTACTTTACATGAAAAGAAGAACGTGTCAAGATACGTTTGTAAATAAGCTACTTTTTACTCAGCAGCGTAGCTTAGTACAATAGGTCACTTAATATTAGTGGTTGTGTAGGGATCTGACGTTGGAACCCTGGCGATGACAGCGGCCATTCTGAGTGTTACTGTTCTTAATTTTTTCCATTCTCCATCCAGGCATCTACCCAAATCTTCGACCCTTATACAGTAAATACAGTTTCACTCTCACAAAGAACACATGTTATCAGAAAGACTATACACACTCAATTATTTGGGGTTGAAGATCAGAATGTGCCCAGATCCATAATGAAACCACAACGTCTGCAATTATACAACGATGATAAAACGATAATTAATCAATCAATCGATCGGCATGAAAAGAATAAGATTGTTTAAAACTAACATTTGAACATCAGAGAAAAGAAAAGGTAACTAATGCCACAGAATGATGTAAATTCTATCTCCGCTTGTCAGCGCTTGAGCTCAATCCTTGCTCCGCCCGCAGACCAATCATTCTTCTCCACCTAATTGCACTTGTCAGGCTCCAATTAATCAAGTCTTAATGCGGGCACCTCGTCCCAAATGCTGATACCCGTGTCATTTCTTATTAAGTGGTTGAGCTGTAAGGAGAGTGATGAAGAGAGTCAAGAATACAAAGCGCCGTGTGTCTGCCTGTATGAGAGAGGGGAGTAATTCAGATTAAAATCCTAAGTACGATTTCAAAAACTTGTATACAGGATTTGCCCCTTGTCCCCACTCCTGTAACAAATGCAGCAAATATACCTGCGCAAGGTTGAAATTCTTACCTTTCCAGCACCAGGCTTCGTTTGGAAAACTTTTATCAGTGGACTAGAACATGTTTTGATTAATTATTAATCATTTTCACGTCGCCTCCGTAGCCTAGCGGTCAGCATGGTTAGCTGCCGCCCCGGAGGTCCTGGCTTCGATTCCCGGCTCTGCCACGAAATTTGAAAAGTGATATGAGGACTGGAACGGGGTCTACTCAGCCTCAGGTGTTCCAAATGAGTAGAGGGGGTTCGATTCCAACCTCAGCCATCCTCGAAGTGGTTTTCCGTGGTTTCCCACTTCGTCTTCGGGCAAATGCCGGGATGGTACCTTCTTCAAGGCCACGGCCGCCTCCTTCCCTCTTCCTTGCCTACCCATCCTGACCATCCATTACCTTCCCTCATGAGGCCCCTGTTCGCTTTGCAGGTGAGGCCGCCTGGGCGAGGTGCCAATCACACCTCACCAGTTGTATCCACTCCGATTAGATGTTCCCAGCTCTAGGACACTGCCCGTAGAGGCGGTAGTGGTGAGTTCCCTCGCTGAGTCCGTGGTTCCACCAACCTGGAGGTTAACGACTAAGAAAAGGAAAGAAAGATTAATCATTTTCACAATGGGCTATATTGAAAGAAATAGCATTAGTATTGACACGACACATCAAAGCTAACTTAATGTTCTGTCATATTGATTGACGTGGGTCTATTTTAAACGTCTTGGCACTATGATACCCTAACTTCCCTCACAGGATCTGCACGTATCTATTTTACTCATGGATATATTTGGTGAATATAACAACGAGTAAAACTATAATGTAGGCCTATAGATAGACTGGCTACGAGGCTCAGTGGAAACATTCTCTCCTGCTATGTCCAAGGTTGCAGGATCGAATCCTGGCGCAGCCAGCTGGCATATCAGGGGGCGCAATTGCGAGGGAGTCGTATAAGTAAATTTACTGGCACGTTAAAGATCCCCTTCGGGGAAAAATTCCGGCACCTAGATGTCTCAAATAGCCAAAGAATTCAAAAGGGACGTATAACCAATAACATAATAATTATTATTGTTAATAGCAATATTATTATTATTATTATTATTATTATTATTATTAAGTATAATAAATACATGAAGATACGTCTCGCTCAGTCTGGGTCGGCGAAAAGCTGTGTCCTAATCAAGTTAGAAGGTGCTCGTATTGCACTGTTGGACGAAGCCCGATCCAGATTATTCCATACATATGTATCACTTACAGGAAACAATTGTGTATCAGACTGTTCAGGGTTAACATGTCTTAACAAAATAATTGACATTCATAATATAACCGAAATCGTTAAACAAGTGCTATGAGCAAGCTGTGTAGTGTCGCGGGCGCTGAGATACTGCAAGTGCTGATTGACCACCTATCTCAGCAAAATATCACACACAACTAACACATATTCACTAGATGTGTTAGTGTAACAACTTCAGCAACTAAATAAGTGTATATATTGTAAATACCATCAACCTACTGCAAGTAAACAAGTGTACATATTGTAAATACCATCACCCTACTGTAACTAAACAAATGTACATATTGTAAATACCATCACCCTACAGTAACTAAACAAGTGTACATATTGTAAATACCATCACCCTACTGCAAGTAAACAAGTGTATATATTGTTAATACCATCACCCTACAGTAACTAAACAAGTGTACATATTGTAAATACCATCACCCTACAGTAACTAAACAAGTGTACACATTGTAAATACCATCACCCTACTGCAAGTAAACAAGTGTACATATTGTAAATACCATCACCCTACAGTAACTAAACAAGTGTACATATTGTAAATACCATCACCCTACAGTAACTAAACAAGTGTACATATTGTAAATACCATCACCCTACAGTAACTAAACAAGTGTACATATTGTAAATACCATCACCCTACAGTAACTAAACAAGTGTACATATTGTTAATACCATCACCCTACAGTAACTAAACAAGTGTACATATTGTAAATACCATCACCCTACAGTAACTAAACAAGTGTACATATTGTAAATACCATCACCCTACAGTAACTATACAAGTGTACATATTGTAAATACCATCACCCTACAGTAACTAAACAAGTGTACATATTGTAAATACCATCACCCTACAGTAACTAAACAAGTGTACATATTGTAAATACCATCACCCTACTGCAAGTAAACAAGTGTACATATTGTTAATACCATCACCCTACAGTAACTAAACAAGTGTACATATTGTAAATACCATCACCCTACAGTAACTAAACAAGTGTACATATTGTAAATACCTTCAATCTACAGTATCTAAACAAGTGTACATATTGTAAATACCATCACCCTACAGTAACTAAACAAGTGTACATATTGTAAATACCATCACCCTACAGTAACTAAACAAGTGTACATATTGTAAATACCATCACCCTACAGTAACTAAACAAGTGTACATATTGTAAATACCATCACCCTACTACAACTAAACAAGTGTACATATTGTAAATACCATCACCCTACAGTAACTAAACAAGTGTACATATTGTAAATACCATCACCCTACAGTAACTAAACAAGTGTATACATTGTTAATACCATCACCCTACTGCAAGTAAACAAGTGTACATATTGTAAATACCATCACCCTACAGTAACTAAACAAGTGTACATATTGTTAATACCATCACCCTACAGTAACTAAACAAGTGTATACATTGTTAATACCATCACCCTACTGCAAGTAAACAAGTGTACATAATGTAAATACCATCACCCTCCAGTAACTAAACAAGTGTACATATTGTAAACACCATCATCCCACTGCAACTAAACAAGTGTACATATTGTAAATACCATCACCCTACTGCAAGTAAACAAGTTTACATATTGTAAATACCATCACCCTACAGTAACTAAACAAGTGTACATATTGTAAATACCATCACCCTACAGTAACTAAACAAGTGTACATATTGTAAATACCATCATCCCACTGCAACTATACAAGTGTACATATTGTAAATACCATCACCCTACAGTAACTAAACAAGTGTACATATTGTAAATACCATCACCCTACTGCAAGTAAACAAGTGTACATATTGTAAATACCATCACCCTACTGCAAGTAAACAAGTGTACATATTGTAAATACCATCATCTCACTGCAACTAAACAAGTGTACATATTGTAAATACCATCACCCTACTGCAAGTAAACAAGTGTACATATTGTAAATACCATCACCCTACAGTAACTAAACAAGTGTACATATTGTTAATACCATCATCCCACTGCAACTAAACAAGTGTACATATTGTAAATACCATCAAACTACAGTAACTAAACAAGTGTACATATTGTAAATACCATCACCCTACTGCAAGTAAACAAGTGTACATATTGTAAATACCATCACCCTACAGTAACTAAACAAGTGTACATATTATAATACCATCACCCTACTGCAAGTAAACAAGTGTACATATTGTAAATACCATCACCCTACAGTAACTAAACAAGTGTACATGTTGTAAATACCATCACCCTACAGTAACTAAACAAGTGTACATATTGTAAATAACATCACCCTACAGTAACTAAACAAGTGTATACATTGTTAATACCATCACCCTACTGCAAGTAAACAAGTGTACATATTGTAAACACCATCACCCTACAGTAACTAAACAAGTGTACATATTGTAAATAACATCACCCTACAGTAACTAAACAAGTGTACATATTGTAAATACCATCACCCTACAGTAACTAAACAAGTGTACATATTGTAAATACCATCACCCTACAGTAACTAAACAAGTGTACATATTGTAAATAACATCACCCTACAGTTTGGCGGCTCCTCATCGAAGTTACAAGATGGCGTCACAGTGAAAGTGCAGTGAAATAGCAGCTAGTGTAAATATTTGATAAAAGTGGTAAAATATTATAACAGAGGCTTAAAATCTATATAGTTACTTTCCTCAGATCAAGTGTAATACGGAATATTGATAGTATTTAGAAATTCTTGTTGATAATTTAATAAACTTAAACTAAGTTGTGGGAACGTGTATCCAAAGATTCGGTGACTTCTTCAATCACTGTTTGAACCAAGTAGAGCAGTGGTGCTTTTACGAGACTTCACCCGATTGGAAGATATACGTATTTCACATTCTTCTTTATTGGTAGGTTATTAGATTAATTCTATTAGGTAGTAATAATTCAATTAAATTTAGTGTAATTTGGTGTAAACATCTAGGCTCACTTAGATCTCTAGTATGACGACAGTAAACAGTGTTAGTATCTCGTCAGGTTGTGTAACCGTAACGGATTTATGCTCGTCGTGCAAAATAAAAGTAAAAAATGCAAATAAAATCATCACAAGATCTCAGGTAAAATTGAATGAGGAGAAAAGTGAAACCGATTGTCGTAATGTAGGCCTACCGCTACCGTCATGCGAATGTCATAACCTGAGAAACGAACTGTCCTCAAAAGACGAAATTATAAAGCTGCTAAAGGAAGATATTGCTAAGTTAATGGAAGAGTTGAATAAATTAAAAGGAAACAGAGAGGAAAGCAAGGAAACTTGGTCGACAGTGATTGCTGGTAAGGTAAGATTGAATAAGCCTAGGCCTATAAATGGAGTACATGTAACTGAAATTCCCGTCTCAAATTCATTTGGAGTGCTTGTCGAAGAAAATGATGACTTTCCTCAAGAAGAAAAGAAGAAAGTGATAAAGAGAAAATCCAGGAAGATGCGGATATTTGCGGATAGCCACGGGCGAGATGTAGCAGCAAGCGTTTTGGAGAGAAGCCGAGAAATGGAGGTCACTTCGACAGTGAAGCCAGGAGCTCAGATTGCAGAAGTCACGAACGGGATGATAGGAGAGTGTGCGTCCCTTACTGCAAAGGACTACGCAGTGATCATCGCTGGAGCAAACGACGTCTATAGAAATGAGAGTAAAAAGGTAATCAAAGATTTAAAGGGTACATTGCCATCCATGCAAAAAACAAATGTCATTATTGTAAATATTCCGCAGAGACACGATTTAATTCCCAAGTCATGTGTAAATGTAGAAATAGAGGCTACAAATGGAAAAATTCATAAAATTTGTAAGAGTTTTCCAAATGTCCAAATTGTAGATGTAAGTAAATTAGACAGGAAGTTCCACACTCGGCATGGCCTACACTTAAATAGATTAGGAAAAGAGTATCTTAGTGATGAAATCTGCAAAATTGTAAATTCAAATGGTAAGAATAATTCAACAGTAATATCATTAGAGTGGAAGCAGGGAAACTGGTAGAAGAAGCCAAACGTGAGGTTTGGCATTCACATCTTTTGAAGTCAAATTTAACGGAGTGCAACAATGGTATTTCGGATTTGTCTAGCAACAATAATAATAACAATTATGATAATAATAATGTAAATAAATCACCAACACAAGCTTGCAAAAGTAACAAATTTAAAATTTACCACCAGAATGTCCAGTCTCTTTATAATAAAATTGATTACATAAATCTAATGCTTAAAAATGAACTTAAAGACATCTCAGCACTATGTATTTCAGAACATTGGCTGAAAGAGGAACAACTCGAATTAATTCAATTCCCAGGGTTTATACAAGCTAGTAAATACTCTAGATCTAATATTAGCCATGGTGGTACTTGCATCTTCTTAAGAAATAATTTAGATCATGAACAGATAACAGCTTATGATTATCTAATTATGGAACAGGATTTTGAATTCTCTGCCGTAAAAATTCAGCAGTTTAAGTTAATAATTGTATGCGTATACCGTTCTCCGTCAGGAAAGTTTCCTCTATTTATAGATAAACTAGAATTGTTACTCAATAACATGAGCAAAGTAAATTTCGATATAATAATTTGTGGGGATGTAAATGTGGATTTCTTAAAACTTGATAGAAATTGTGAATTATTAAACCAGTTACTAATTTCCTATGGACTGAAACCTACAGTAAATACACCAACAAGAATAACAAAATTTAGTAAAACCACTCCTGATCAAATTTTTATAAATACAGATAAATATCACCATTCAATAGAAGTCTATTGTCCGGGTTTTAGTGACCACCATGGACAAATACTGAGTTTTGAAGTATCCGAAGTAATCAATAATAATGATAATGGAGTAAAATCAAAGTGCAGGTCATTCACTGAATCAAATGTTACATATTTCAATGACTTATTAAATAAGGAAACATGGTCAGAAATTTATGAACTAGAAAATGTAAATGATAAATTTAATGCATTTAACAGTACCCTAAAACACTATTTTGAAATAGCATTCCCCTTTAAACGAAGAACTGTTCAAAATAACAAAACTAGCAATTGGATAACAACAGGGATTATAAATTCATGTCAAAGAAAGAAATTTCTACACAAATTATATAAACAATACCACACAACACCTGAATTCAATTTATACTACAAAAAATACACTAGCATATTAAATAAGGTAATAAGACTAGCAAAGAAAATGCATAATGATAATTTTATTTCCCAATCATCTAATAAAAACAGGGCTATGTGGTCTGTAATAAAGAAAGAAACTGGAAAATCTGCTAAAATACAAAGGAACATTACACTGACCAGAAATAATAAAGTGATTAATAATCCAGAGGAAATAGCAAACACTTTTAATGACTATTTTCTGGAAATTCCGCAAAAATTATTAAATAAATCACAGGTAAATACACTAAATTCTAATAATAAAATAAATATATGCAGTGATTCTTTATTTATAAATCATGTCACAAGTGAAGAGGTAAGAATAGTTATAAAAGAGCTAAAAAATAAATTCTGTGCTGGCATTGATGGCATCCCTGATGCAATTTTAAAGAAATGTGCAGAAAATATAATAAATCCACTTACGCACTTAATAAACAGTTCAATTCTCTCAGGAACTTACCCGGATATTTTGAAGTTATCAAAAGTAATTCCAGTGCACAAAAATGGTTCAAAAGATGAATTAGATAACTATCGTCCTATTACCTTACCAACTGGTATTGCAAAAATTGTGGAAAAAATTATGTATAAGAGACTGATAAGTTTCATAGAAAAAAATAAAATATTATCAAACTCACAACATGGATTTAGAACGGAAAAATCTACACAGACAGCAATTTACGAATGTAGTAATAGTATACTGAAATTAATTGACAATAAGGAACATGTAACTGGCCTATTCTTGGATTTATCGAAAGCATTTGATGTAGTTGACCATAAAATCCTCCTTACCAAACTAAATCAATATGGTGTTAGAGGTCTAGCTAATAAATGGATCGAGTCTTACTTAACAAGGCGTAAACAAATAGTAAGCTTGAGACACAAGGATGATGGAACCAAATTACTTAATGAAACATTGTCCAATGAGGGAATTATTGAATTTGGAGTACCCCAGGGATCGGTTTTGGGCCCACTACTCTTTCTTCTATATATCAATGATATAACACAGAACGTTCATTCACATAAGGAAATTTTGTTTGCGGACGATACAACACTCGTAATAAAAGGTGAAACTAAACAGGTCATACAGCAGTCTGCTGACTCCGTTACAGGAGAGTTAACCAAATGGTCACAAGATAATCGCCTCATAATAAACTATAAAAAGACAGTATGTCTAAATTTCCACACTATACAGAATAGGAATCCTGCGATGCCCAATATAACATTAAATGGTCATCAAATAGAAAATAAATCAGAAACAAAGTTTTTAGGACTATGGATACAACAAGACTTGAAATGGAATAAACATATACAATATCTGAATACTAAACTGAACTCGATGTGCTTTGCGTTACGTATTTTGAAAACCTGCACTAGCATGCACACATTAAGAAATACTTATTTTGCTTATTTCCATTCATACTTAAGATATGGGATCATATTTTGGGGTATGTCGCCAGATGTACTAAGCACGTTTAGGATACAAAAGAGAGCGATTAGAATTATGGCAAATGTACACTCTAGAGAATCATGTAGACCTCTGTTTAAAGATTTAAACATTCTCCCACTGCCCTGCATATATATCTTTGAAAGTATTATGTTTTTTAAAAAGAATTTAATGAATAAAGATGTTTTTCTTAAAACAAACAATGATGTTCATAGGCATAACACAAGACAAAATCAAAACATTCATATTTCACACACACACACAAGCATATATCAAAAAGGAACTTTTCACACTGGAGTTAAATTATACAATAAACTACCCCAGTATATAAAACTGGCCCCAAAAATAAAAACCTTTGATAGAATGTTGAAAGCTTATCTGCAGTGCCATTGTTTTTACTCAGTAGTTGAATATTTTAGCGTATAGGAGTGATGGAATCTATAACTATATTTTACTTTTTTAATTTAATTTTAATACCTAGCTGTATGTTGTTGTATTTATAGAATTAAGTTTTCATATTATGATAATAGAGTGAGGTGTAAATAGTTGTGCAATAAGATTGTATCTATTAAGATTTGCTATTATAATAAGTTATAAATAGTTTTAATCTTAGTAATATATACCTGTTAGTTCTTTTATTTTATGCATGTAAATTCTGACGTGTCCTATATCAAAAATGTATTGAATGCATGTATTTGATCAAATGGAATTAATAAAAATCTATCTATCTATCTATCTAACTAAACAAGTGTATACATTGTTAATACCATCACCCTACTGCAAGTAGACAAGTGTACATATTGTAAATACCATCACCCTACTGCAAGTAAACAAGTGTACATATTGTAAATACCATCACCCTATAGTAACTAAACAAGTGTACATATTGTAAATACCATCACCCTACTGCAAGTAAACAAGTGTACATATTGTAAATACCATCACCTCACTGCAAGTAAACAAGTGTACATATTGTAAATACCATCACCCTACAGTGACTAAACAAGGGTACATATTGTAAATACCATCACCCTACAGTAACTAAACAAGTGTACATATTGTAAATACCATCACCCTACAGTAACTAAACAAGTGTATATATTGTTAATACCATCACCCTACTACAACTAAACAAGTGTACATATCGTAAATACCATCACCCTACTGCAAGTAAACAAGTGTACATATTGTAAATACCATCACCCTACAGTAACTAAACAAGTGTACATATTGTAAATACCATCACCCTACAGTAACTAAACAAGTGTACATATTGTAAATACCATCACCCTACAGTAACTAAACAAGTGTACATATTGTAAATACCATCACCCTACAGTAACTAAACAAGTGTACATATTGTTAATACCATCACCCTACAGTAACTAAACAAGTGTACATATTGTAAATACCATCACCCTACAGTAACTAAACAAGTGTACATATTGTAAATACCATCACCCTACAGTAACTAAACAAGTGTACATATTGTAAATACCATCACCCTACAGTAACTAAACAAGTGTACATATTGTAAATACCATCACCCTACAGTAACTAAACAAGTGTACATATTGTAAATACCATCACCCTACTGCAAGTAAACAAGTGTACATATTGTTAATACCATCACCCTACAGTAACTAAACAAGTGTACATATTGTAAATACCATCACCCTATAGTAAGTAAACAAGTGTACATATTGTAAATACCATCACCCTACAGTAACTAAACAAGTGTACATATTGTAAAGACCATCAATCTACAGTATCTAAACAAGTGTACATATTGTAAATACCATCACCCTACAGTAACTAAACAAGTGTACATATTGTAAATACCATCACCCTACAGTAACTAAACAAGTGTACATATTGTAAATACCATCACCCTACAGTAACTAAACAAGTGTACATATTGTAAATACCATCACCCTACTACAACTAAACAAGTGTACATATTGTAAATACCATCACCCTAGAGTAACTAAACAAGTGTACATATTGTAAATACCATCACCCTACAGTAACTAAACAAGTGTATACATTGTTAATACCATCACCCTACTGCAAGTAAACAAGTGTACATATTGTAAATACCATCACCCTACAGTAACTAAACAAGTGTACATATTGTTAAAACCATCACCCTACAGTAACTAAACAAGTGTATACATTGTTAATACCATCACCCTACTGCAAGTAAACAAGTGTACATAATGTAAATACCATCACCCTCCAGTAACTAAACAAGTGTACATATTGTAAACACCATCATCCCACTGCAACTAAACAAGTGTACATATTGTAAATACCATCACCCTACTGCAAGTAAACAAGTTTACATATTGTAAATACCATCACCCTACAGTAACTAAACAAGTGTACATATTGTAAATACCATCACCCTACAGTAACTAAACAAGTGTACATATTGTAAATACCATAATCCCACTGCAACTATACAAGTGTACATATTATAAATACCATCACCCTACAGTAACTAAACAAGTGTACATATTGTAAATACCATCACCCTACTGCAAGTAAACAAGTGTACATATTGTAAATACCATCACCCTACTGCAAGTAAACAAGTGTACATATTGTAAATACCATCATCCCACTGCAACTAAACAAGTGTACATATTGTAAATACCATCACCCTACTGCAAGTAAACAAGTGTACATATTGTAAATACCATCACCCTACAGTAACTAAACAAGTGTACATGTTGTAAATACCATCATCCCACTGCAACTAAACAAGTGTACATATTGTAAATACCATCACCCTACAGTAACTAAACAAGTGTACATATTGTAAATACCATCACCCTACTGCAGGTAAACAAGTGTACATATTGTAAATACCATCACCCTACTGCAAGTAAACAAGTGTACATATTGTAAATACCATCACCCTACAGTAACTAAACAAGTGTACATATTGTAAATACCATCACCCTACTGCAAGTAAACAAGTGTACATATTGTAAATACCATCACCCTACAGTAACTAAACAAGTGTACATGTTGTAAATACCATCACCCTACAGTAACTAAACAAGTGTACATATTGTAAATAACATCACCCTACAGTAACTAAACAAGTGTATACATTGTTAATACCATCACCCTACTGCAAGTAAACAAGTGTACATATTGTAAATACCATCACCCTACAGTAACTAAACAAGTGTACATATTGTAAATAACATCACCCTACAGTAACTAAACAAGTGTACATATTGTAAATACCATCACCCTACAGTAACTAAACAAGTGTACATATTGAAAATACCATCACCCTACAGTAACTAAACAAGTGTACATATTGTAAATAACATCACCCTACAGTAACTAAACAAGTGTATACATTGTTAATACCATCACCCTACTGCAAGTAAACAAGTGTACATATTGTAAATACCATCACCCTACTGCAAGTAAACAAGTGTACATATTGTAAATACCATCACCCTATAGTAACTAAACAAGTGTACATATTGTAAATACCATCACCCTACTGCAAGTAAACAAGTGTACATATTGTAAATACCATCACCCTACTGCAAGTAAACAAGTGTACATATTGTAAATACCATCACCCTACAGTGACTAAACAAGTGTACATATTGTAAATACCATCACCCTACAGTAACTAAACAAGTGTACATATTGTAAATACCATCACCCTACAGTAACTAAACAAGAGTATATATTGTTAATACCATCACCCTACTACAACTAAACAAGTGTACATATTGTAAATACCATCACCCTACTGCAAGTAAACAAGTGTACATATTGTAAATACCATCACCCTACAGTAACTAAACAAGTGTACATATTGTAAATACCATCACCCTACAGTAACTAAACAAGTGTATATATTGTTAATACCATCACCCTACTACAACTAAACAAGTGTACATATTGTAAATACCATCACCCTACAGTAACTAAACAAGTGTACATATTGTAAATACCATCACCCTACAGTGACTAAACAAGTGTACATATTGTAAATACCATCACCCTACTACAACTAAACAAGTGTACATATTGTAAATACCATCACCCTACTGCAACTAAACAAGTGTACATATTGTAAATACCATCACCCTACAGTAACTAAACAAGTGTACATATTGTAAATACCATCACCTTACTGCAAGTAAACAAGTGTACATATTGTAAATACCATCACCCTACAGTAACTAAACAAGTGTACATATTGTAAATACCATCACCCTACAGTAACTAAACAAGTGTACATATTGTAAATACCATCACCCTACTGCAAGTAAACAAGTGTACATATTGTAAATACCATCACCCTACTGCAAGTAAACAAGTGTACATATTGTAAATACCATCACCCTACAGTAACTAAACAAGTGTACATATTGTAAATACCATCACCCTACAGTAACTAAACAAGTGTACATATTGTAAATACCATCACCCTACAGTAACTAAACAAGTGTATATATTGTTAATACCATCACCCTACTACAACTAAACAAGTGTACATATTGTAAATACCATCACCCTACAGTAACTAAACAAGTGTACATATTGTAAATACCATCACCCTACTGCAAGTAAACAAGTGTACATATTGTAAATACCATCACCCTACAGTAACTAAACAAGTGTACATATTGTAAATACCATCACCCTACAGTAACTAAACAAGTGTATATATTGTTAATACCATCACCCTACTACAACTAAACAAGTGTACATATTGTAAATACCATCACCCTACAGTAACTAAACAAGTGTACATATTGTAAATACCATCACCCTACTGCAAGTAAACAAGTGTACATATTGTAAATACCATCACCCTACAGTAACTAAACAAGTGTACATATTGTAAATACCATCACCCTACAGTAACTAAACAAGTGTACATATTGTAAATACCATCACCCTACAGTAACTAAACAAGTGTACATATTGTAAATACCATCACCCTACTGCAAGTAAACAAGTGTACATATTGTTAATACCATCACCCTACAGTAACTAAACAAGTGTACATATTGTAAATACCATCACCCTATAGTAACTAAACAAGTGTACATATTGTAAATACCATCACCCTACAGTAACTAAACAAGTGTACATATTGTAAATACCATCAATCTACAGTATCTAAACAAGTGTACATATTGTAAATACCATCACCCTACAGTAACTAAACAAGTGTACATATTGTAAATACCATCACCCTACAGTAACTAAACAAGTGTACATATTGTAAATACCATCACCCTACAGTAACTAAACAAGTGTACATATTGTAAATACCATCACCCTACTACAACTAAACAAGTGTACATATTGTAAATACCATCACACTACAGTAACTAAACAAGTGTACATATTGTAAATACCATCACCCTACAGTAACTAAACAAGTGTATACATTGTTAATACCATCACCCTACTGCAAGTAAACAAGTGTACATATTGTAAATACCATCACCCTACAGTAACTAAACAAGTGTACATATTGTTAATACCATCACCCTACAGTAACTAAACAAGTGTATACATTGTTAATACCATCACCCTACTGCAAGTAAACAAGTGTACATAATGTAAATACCATCACCCTCCAGTAACTAAACAAGTGTACATATTGTAAACACCATCATCCCACTGCAACTAAACAAGTGTACATATTGTAAATACCATCACCCTACTGCAAGTAAACAAGTTTACATATTGTAAATACCATCACCCTACAGTAACTAAACAAGTGTACATATTGTAAATACCATCACCCTACAGTAACTAAACAAGTGTACATATTGTAAATACCATCATCCCACTGCAACTATACAAGTGTACATATTGTAAATACCATCACCCTACAGTAACTAAACAAGTGTACATATTGTAAATACCATCACCCTACTGCAAGTAAACAAGTGTACATATTGTAAATACCATCACCCTACTGCAAGTAAACAAGTGTACATATTGTAAATACCATCATCTCACTGCAACTAAACAAGTGTACATATTGTAAATACCATCACCCTACTGCAAGTAAACAAGTGTACATATTGTAAATACCATCACCCTACAGTAACTAAACAAGTGTACATGTTGTTAATACCATCATCCCACTGCAACTAAACAAGTGTACATATTGTAAATACCATCACCCTACAGTAACTAAACAAGTGTACATATTGTAAATACCATCACCCTACTGCAAGTAAACAAGTGTACATATTGTAAATACCATCACCCTACAGTAACTAAACAAGTGTACATATTATAATACCATCACCCTACTGCAAGTAAACAAGTGTACATATTGTAAATACCATCACCCTACAGTAACTAAACAAGTGTACATGTTGTAAATACCATCACCCTACAGTAACTAAACAAGTGTACATATTGTAAATAACATCACCCTACAGTAACTAAACAAGTGTATACATTGTTAATACCATCACCCTACTGCAAGTAAACAAGTGTACATATTGTAAATACCATCACCCTACAGTAACTAAACAAGTGTACATATTGTAAATAACATCACCCTACAGTAACTAAACAAGTGTACATATTGTAAATACCATCACCCTACAGTAACTAAACAAGTGTACATATTGTAAATGCCATCACCCTACAGTAACTAAACAAGTGTACATATTGTAAATAACATCACCCTACAGTAACTAAACAAGTGTATACATTGTTAATACCATCACCCTACTGCAAGTAAACAAGTGTACATATTGTAAATACCATCACCCTACTGCAAGTAAACAAGTGTACATATTGTAAATACCATCACCCTATAGTAACTAAACAAGTGTACATATTGTAAATACCATCACCCTACTGCAAGTAAACAAGTGTACATATTGTAAATACCATCACCTTACTGCAAGTAAACAAGTGTACATATTGTAAATACCATCACCCTACAGTGACTAAACAAGTGTACATATTGTAAATACCATCACCCTACAGTAACTAAACAAGTGTACATATTGTAAATACCATCACCCTACAGTAACTAAACAAGTGTATATATTGTTAATACCATCACCCTACTACAACTAAACAAGTGTACATATTGTAAATACCATCACCCTACTGCAAGTAAACAAGTGTACATATTGTAAATACCATCACCCTACAGTAACTAAACAAGTGTACATATTGTAAATACCATCACCCTACAGTAACTAAACAAGTGTACATATTGTAAATACCATCACCCTACAGTAACTAAACAAGTGTACATATTGTAAATACCATCACCCTACAGTAACTAAACAAGTGTACATATTGTTAATACCATCACCCTACAGTAACTAAACAAGTGTACATATTGTAAATACCATCACCCTACAGTAACTAAACAAGTGTACATATTGTAAATACCATCACCCTACAGTAACTAAACAAGTGTACATATTGTAAATACCATCACCCTACAGTAACTAAACAAGTGTACATATTGTAAATACCATCACCCTACAGTAACTAAACAAGTGTACATATTGTAAATACCATCACCCTACTGCAAGTAAACAAGTGTACATATTGTTAATACCATCACCCTACAGTAACTAAACAAGTGTACATATTGTAAATACCATCACCCTATAGTCAGTAAACAAGTGTACATATTGTAAACACCATCACCCTACAGTAACTAAACAAGTGTACATATTGTAAATACCATCAATCTACAGTATCTAAACAAGTGTACATATTGTAAATACCATCACCCTACAGTAACTAAACAAGTGTACATATTGTAAATACCATCACCCTACAGTAACTAAACAAGTGTACATATTGTAAATACCATCACCCTACAGTAACTAAACAAGTGTACATATTGTAAATACCATCACCCTACTACAACTAAACAAGTGTACATATTGTAAATACCATCACCCTAGAGCAACTAAACAAGTGTACATATTGTAAATACCATCACCCTACAGTAACTAAACAAGTGTATACATTGTTAATACCATCACCCTACTGCAAGTAAACAAGTGTACATATTGTAAATACCATCACCCTACAGTAACTAAACAAGTGTACATATTGTTAAAACCATCACCCTACAGTAACTAAACAAGTGTATACATTGTTAATACCATCACCCTACTGCAAGTAAACAAGTGTACATAATGTAAATACCATCACCCTCCAGTAACTAAACAAGTGTACATATTGTAAACACCATCATCCCACTGCAACTAAACAAGTGTACATATTGTAAATACCATCACCCTACTGCAAGTAAACAAGTTTACATATTGTAAATACCATCACCCTACAGTAACTAAACAAGTGTACATATTGTAAATACCATCACCCTACAGTAACTAAACAAGTGTACATATTGTAAATACCATAATCCCACTGCAACTATACAAGTGTACATATTATAAATACCATCACCCTACAGTAACTAAACAAGTGTACATATTGTAAATACCATCACCCTACTGCAAGTAAACAAGTGTACATATTGTAAATACCATCACCCTACTGCAAGTAAACAAGTGTACATATTGTAAATACCATCACCCTACAGTAACTAAACAAGTGTACATATTGTAAATACCATCACCCTACTACAACTAAACAAGTGTACATATTGTAAATACCATCACCCTACTACAACTAAACAAGTGTACATATTGTAAATACCATCACCCTACAGTAACTAAACAAGTGTACATATTGTAAATACCATCACCTTACTGCAAGTAAACAAGTGTACATATTGTTAATACCATTACCCTACAGTAACTAAACAAGTGTACATATTGTAAATACCATCACCCTACAGTAACTAAACAAGTGTACATATTGTAAATACCATCACCCTACTGCAAGTAAACAAGTGTACATATTGTAAATACCATCACCCTACTGCAAGTAAACAAGTGTACATATTGTAAATACCATCACCCTACAGTAACTAAACAAGTGTACATATTGTAAATACCATCACCCTACAGTAACTAAACAAGTGTACATATTGTAAATACCATCACCCTACAGTAACTAAACAAGTGTATATATTGTTAATACCATCACCCTACTACAACTAAACAAGTGTACATATTGTAAATACCATCACCCTACAGTAACTAAACAAGTGTACATATTGTAAATGCCATCACCCTACTGCAAGTAAACAAGTGTACATATTGTAAATACCATCACCCTACAGTAACTAAACAAGTGTACATATTGTAAATACCATCACCCTACAGTAACTAAACAAGTGTATATATTGTTAATACCATCACCCTACTACAACTAAACAAGTGTACATATTGTAAATACCATCACCCTACAGTAACTAAACAAGTGTACATATTGTAAATACCATCACCCTACTGCAAGTAAACAAGTGTACATATTGTAAATACCATCACCCTACAGTAACTAAACAAGTGTACATCTTGTAAATACCATCACCCTACAGTAACTAAACAAGTGTACATATTGTAAATACCATCACCCTACAGTAACTAAACAAGTGTACATATTGTAAATACCATCACCCTACTGCAAGTAAACAAGTGTACATATTGTTAATACCATAACCCTACAGTAACTAAACAAGTGTACATATTGTAAATACCATCACCCTATAGTAACTAAACAAGTGTACATATTGCAAATACCATCACCCTACAGTAACTAAACAAGTGTACATATTGTAAATACCATCAATCTACAGTATCTAAACAAGTGTACATATTGTAAATACCATTCGCCTACAGTAACTAAACAAGTGTACATATTGTAAATACCATCACCCTACAGTAACTAAACAAGTGTACATATTGTAAATACCATCACCCTACAGTAACTAAACAAGTGTACATATTGTAAATACCATCACCCTACTACAACTAAACAAGTGTACATATTGTAAATACCATCACCCTACAGTAACTAAACAAGTGTACATATTGTAAATACCATCACCCTACAGTAACTAAACAAGTGTATACATTGTTAATACCATCACCCTACTGCAAGTAAACAAGTGTACATATTGTAAATACCATCACCCTACAGTAACTAAACAAGTGTACATATTGTTAATACCATCACCCTACAGTAACTAAACAAGTGTATACATTGTTAATACCATCACCCTACTGCAAGTAAACAAGTGTACATAATGTAAATACCATCACCCTCCAGTAACTAAACAAGTGTACATATTGTAAACACCATCATCCCACTGCAACTAAACAAGTGTACATATTGTAAATACCATCACCCTACTGCAAGTAAACAAGTTTACATATTGTAAATACCATCACCCTACAGTAACTAAACAAGTGTACATATTGTAAATACCATCACCCTACAGTAACTAAACAAGTGTACATATTGTAAATACCATCATCCCACTGCAACTATACAAGTGTACATATTGTAAATACCATCACCCTACAGTAACTAAACAAGTGTACATATTGTAAATACCATCACCCTACTGCAAGTAAACAAGTGTACATATTGTAAATACCATCACCCTACTGCAAGTAAACAAGTGTACATATTGTAAATACCATCATCTCACAGTAGTATAATTCGCTAGACTTTGGATATTGCATCATCATGACCAGAAATTGCGTAATCCTGATGACGTCATGGGATGACGTCATGGGTCCTTAGAGCGAGCACGTGGTCCAGGAGCGAGCATGTGCAGTGCACGTGTTAGCATGGGAAGAGGTTGACCCTTTGGCTTGTTTGTGCGATGGTGATAAAAAGTTAATGGGTGTTGACGTCATGGAGGATGTTTATTAGGATGCTAACTGTCATCTGACACCCATGCGAGTGTGAGCACCAAAACAAAAGGTTATTCGCGGGTAGTGGGGTAGTGTATGTTCTCTTGCAAGTCGCGTGTGTGCTTGAATACGTATGGCTATGTTGGGAAATGTTTGGTGGCGGGCGAGGACTAGGGTTGAGTGAGGGTTCGTTTAAATGCTATTTTTCCCACTCTATTTGATGGTGAGGTAATTTTTTAAAATGGGTGGAATTTGGAAACGCAATTTGAGGTAAACGTGCTTTTTTGACAATTTGGCGAATTTAATGAGCTTGTAAGGCTAGAACGATGCATATAGGGTGTCGTAGGACTTGTGGTGAACCACCCCTTGCTATGGACGGGAGTATATCCACCCCAAAATAAATCTACCCTTACCCGGAGGTTAAGTAGTGGTTATTTTTGTATGCATGCGCACTTGAGGGCTTTTGTAAGAGAGCGGAATTTTTAAAAGATTCTTTATAGATGAGGCTTTTTAAAAAATTTATTAAAAAAACAAAAAACTAATAGGTCATTCGATTTTTAGTATCTCGCTAACCAATAATGCGATGTAAACATATGGGGTGTCATAGGACTCGTAGTGAATTCTCCTTTTGTATGAATGAGGTATGTCAACCCCCAAAATAAAAACTACCCTTACCTGGGGTGAAAGAGCAATTTTTGTATGTATGCACACCGGTGGCTTTTGTCAAAAGGGTCTAACTACACATTTGTTAATATTTTCTGAACCCAGGATGGGATTTTCCCATAGGCAGTATCCTAGCACTTGGGGTGACACCTCGTTTTTGAAAGTATCATTCATTTATTTTCTTGTCAAAAGGGCCTAACTACACTTTTGTTAATATCTCGTGAACCAATCATGCTAGGGACTTGTATGAGGGGTCCTAGCACTTGGGGCGACGTCCCCCCTTTATGGGGTGAAACTACCCCCCCCAAAATTGAAAACTCAATATCTTGGAAACTATGAACCCTAAAATTAGGCGTTATAGCTTTAAAAATAGGTGATGACATAGGCTTTTACCTGGATTGGTCATTTCACCCCTAAAACAGTAAATAGTCATGTTATGGGGAAAAAACGTGTTAAACACCTAAAAATGATAAATGAAACTAAGATCTTTTGTTTTTGATGAAAAATAGCAGGGGGGGTGAAAACTACCACCAAATTGAAAAATCGATACCTTGGAAACTAAGAACCGTAAAATTATGTGTAATAGCTTAAAAAATTCGTTGTGACATAGGCTTTTACCCGGATAGATGATGTCACCCCTAAAACAGTAAATAGTGATTTTACAGTGGGGAAAAAGGTTTTAAACGGGTAAAAATGATAATTGAACCTAAGATCTTTTGTTTTTGATGAAAAATAGCAGGGGGGTGAAAACTACCCCCAAATTGAAAAATCGATACCTTGGAAACTAAGAACCGTAAAATTATGTGTAATAGCTTAAAAAATTCGTTGTGACATAGGCTTTTACCCGGATAGATGATGTCACCCCTAAAACAGTAAATAGTGATTTTACAGTGGGGAAAAAGGTTTTAAACGGGTAAAAATGATAATTGAACCTAAGATCTTTTGTTTTTGATGAAAAATAGCAGGGGGGTGAAAACTACCCCAAAATTGAAAAATCGATACCTTGGAAACTAAGAACCGTAAAATTATGTGTAATAGCTTAAAAAATTCGTTGTGACATAGGCTTTTACCCGGATAGATGATGTCACCCCTAAAACAGTAAATAGTGATTTTACAGTGGGGAAAAAGGTTTTAAACGGGTAAAAATGATAATTGAACCTAAGATCTTTTGTTTTTGATGAAAAATAGCAGGGGGGTGAAAACTACCCCCAAATTGAAAAATCGATACCTTGGAAACTAAGAACCGTAAAATTATGTGTAATAGCTTAAAAAATTCGTTGTGACATAGGCTTTTACCCGGATAGATGATGTCACCCCTAAAACAGTAAATAGTGATTTTACAGTGGGGAAAAAGGTTTTAAACGGTAAAAATGATAATTGAACCTAAGATCTTTTGTTTTTGATGAAAAATAGCAGGGGGGTGAAAACTACCCCCAAATTGAAAAATCGATACCTTGGAAACTAAGAACCGTAAAATTATGTGTAATAGCTTAAAAAATTCGTTGTGACATAGGCTTTTACCCGGATAGATGATGTCACCCCTAAAACAGTAAATAGTGATTTTACAGTGGGGAAAAAGGTTTTAAACGGGTAAAAATGATAATTGAACCTAAGATCTTTTGTTTTTGATGAAAAATAGCAGGGGGGTGAAAACTACCCCCAAATTGAAAAATCGATACCTTGGAAACTAAGAACCGTAAAATTATGTGTAATAGCTTAAAAAATTCGTTGTGACATAGGCTTTTACCCGGATAGATGATGTCACCCCTAAAACAGTAAATAGTGATTTTACAGTGGGGAAAAAGGTTTTAAACGGGTAAAAATGATAATTGAACCTAAGATCTTTTGTTTTTGATGAAAAATAGCAGGGGGGTGAAAACTACCCCAAAATTGAAAAATCGATACCTTGGAAACTAAGAACCGTAAAATTATGTGTAATAGCTTAAAAAATTCGTTGTGACATAGGCTTTTACCCGGATAGATGATGTCACCCCTAAAACAGTAAATAGTGATTTTACAGTGGGGAAAAAGGTTTTAAACGGGTAAAAATGATAATTGAACCTAAGATCTTTTGTTTTTGATGAAAAATAGCAGGGGGGTGAAAACTACCCCAAAATTGAAAAATCGATACCTTGGAAACTAAGAACCGTAAAATTATGTGTAATAGCTTAAAAAATTCGTTGTGACATAGGCTTTTACCCGGATAGATGATGTCACCCCTAAAACAGTAAATAGTGATTTTACAGTGGGGAAAAAGGTCTTAAACGGGTAAAAATGATAATTGAACCTAAGATCTTTTGTTTTTGATGAAAAATAGCAGGGGGGTGAAAACTACCCCGTATATGAAAGGAGTGTAGACTTATTGATGTTGCAGATTGGAAACAGTGAAAGTTATCACTTTTGTTTAATTAGAAATCTTGCTCGCCTTGTGCGTTCAAGCATCACTAGCACTCAGAGAAGGATTTATATATGTAGACGTTGTTTGTCATATTATCTTCTTGAGGATGAGTTAAATGTTCACTTTGCAGACTGTAAACAGTTTCCTGTTGCAAAAAGCATAATGCCGACTGATGAACAAAGATTTGTTAATTTTACAGAATTCCGAGTTAAAGATACAGTTCCATTTATAATATATGCAGACACTGAATGCGTTTTGTCTCCAATTTCCTCCTGTTTTCCAAATAGTGACATTCATAACTCTACTTTAACACATAAACATATTCCTTACAGCATTTCTTTATACCTTCATTGTAATTTCGATAGTGAATTGTGCAGTTTCAAGCTCTTTAGGGGAAATAATTGCATTGAATTGTTTGTAAAGGAACTTTATAGTATTGTGGATAAACTTCAAACATATTACTTATCGGTTAAGCCAATGTTAAAGATGACCGAAAATGAAGAAAGATTATTTTTGTCAAGTAAAATGTGTCACATTTGCGAGAAACCGATTGCAGTTAATGAACTCAAAGTACGCGATCATTGTCACTTAACTGGAAAATATAGAGGAAGCGCACACAATAGTTGTAATTTAAATTACAAAGTAACAAAGGTTTTGCCTATAGCATTTCATAATCTAACCGCCTATGATGGACATTTTATAATTAAAGAAATTTGCGAGAAACGTGATGGAGAGGTGTTACATAATCCTGGTCATATAAAATTGTTAGCGATGAATATGGAACGTTACAAAGGGTTTACAAAGTATGTACGGGCTAAGAATGGATTCATTCAGTTAAGATTTTTCGATACATATAATTTCTTGTCCTGTTCACTAGATCAATGTTCATCTTCGTTAAGCGAAGATTCAAAGCAAATAACACAACGTTATTTTAATGATGATGCACAGTTTCGACTTACTGCGAGAAAAGGTGTGTGTTTCCCTATGAATACGTCACGAGTATGGATGTTCTTAACGAAACTAAATTACCTGAAATATCCAAGTTTTATAGCAGCCTTAATGATCAAACAATATCGAATGAAGAGTATGAGTTTGCTCAATCGGTGTGGGAAACGTTTTCCTGTCAAACATTAGGAGAATACGCAGATTTGTATTTAAAAGTTGACACACTTCTTTTGGCGGATGTCTTTGAAAATTTTAGATCGAATGGCATGGAAACTTATGGCATTGATGCAGCTCATTTTTACACTGCTCCATCTATGTCTTGGTGTGCTATGAAAAAGATAACCAACGTTCAACTTGAATTGCTTCAAGATATTGATATGTTACACTTTTTTGAACGATCTATTCGAGGAGGAAATGTTCAGTGTATAACACGACATGCGATTGCTAATAATAAGTATATGAAAACTTATGATGAGAAAAAGCAAGAGTCCTACATAATGTACTTTGACGTTAATAATTTGTATGGATATGCGATGATGGAATATCTTCCAACGGGTGGCTTTAAATGGATTGCAAATGTTGAAGGCTTTGATGTTTTAACTATTGATGATACTTCAGAAATTGGATATATTTTGGAAGTAGATTTGACTTATCCTCAAGAGTTACATGACAAACATTCAGATTACCCTCTATGTCCAGAAAAGTTGACAAAGCTAATGGCTACCCTAGATAATAAAGAACGTTATGTTTTGCATTATAGATTGTTAAAGCAATGTATTCAACTAGGAATGAAATTAGATCGTATTCACAGAATAATTGAATTCAATCAGAGCCAATGGCTAAAACCATATATTGATGTGAACACAGAGAAACGAAAACAAGCCAAAAATGATTTTGAAAAGAATTTTTATAAATTGATGAATAATGCAATTTTTGGTCGTTCACTGATGAATGTGAGGAAGTTAAGGGACATCAAATGGGTCACCAAATGGCATGGAGCTCGTGGTGGTAGGTCTTTAATAGCTAAGGCTAATTTTAAACATAGAATTATATTCGATGAACAATGTATGGTCATCGAGATGAGTAGACTAAAGATTTTTCACAATCAACCAGTATATGTTGGTGCATCTATATTAGATTTGTCTAAATGTAAAATGAATGACTTTCATTACAATGTTATTTTAGCAAATCCTGAATCAAATGTGAGGTTGTTATACACAGACACCGATAGTTTTATGTATATATTCTATTATGATATTTATGAGTTCATGAAACAACATTCAAATTTGTTTGATACTGGAAACTATGAAACAAACAATCCTTTTGGCATTGTGAGACAAAATAAAGGTGAAATTGGTTTAATGAAAGATGAAAATGCTGGAAGGATTGTTGAAGAATTTGTGGGGTTACGACCCAAAATGTATGCAATAAAATTGTGTGATGAAATGAATAGCTTGTGTAAGGCTAAAGGCATTAAGAAGAGTGTGAGTAAAAGTAAGAATATTGATGAGTATCGAAAGTGTCTTTATAACAGAGAAAAAGTCAACAAAGTTCAAGTTTGTATAATTTCAAAATCTCATTCTGTATTTACTGTTCGGCAAAATAAGTTGGCAATTTCATCAAACGAAGATAAAAGACACATAACTGAAAACGGAATTGATACTTTACCGTTTGGTCATTTTTCTCTGAAAAATGATTAGAAACAAATTGAGATTAAAGCAGTTCATCTCACTTACTTTATTTCTTTCACACACACACTTTTATGCTGGTAATAATACTAATTTTTGTGTGTTCCTTTGCTTATGAAATCCTAGACTAGGAGTTCCACATTCGACATGATAGCGGAGTTTCATCTCCCATAAACTCGTCTCTGAGGTGGGTGCCAGAAAAGGCATCCAGCTGTAAAAACCACACCCTCACATAGACTTTCATAACTTCTTACGTTGAGGTTCATAACACTACGTTGATTGATTTATCGGTTTCCTTTTCACAATTCCTGTCTATACATTCCTCTTGAAGGTTGCAAGATGCTTGCAAGGTTCCTAAAATGCAATTAAATTTAATAAATACCTTAAGATGGTTTGATTTGTTTAATGATATGGTGTTAATAGTATTTTTAGGTTTTGACTGGCTTTGCATTAAGAATTGACTAACCAAACATGAGTTACCTATCAGGGAAACATTTTGGCCACTATGTTGGCTATTGACCAGTGAGTTTAGCTGTTTATCATTTTTTTAAATCATAAACAACAGAGGGTTAAACGTATAGATAAACCGTGTGACCATGTTTGTTAAACAAGACATTATACCAGAGACAATTAGAATACTTATGTAGAGTTTACCAAAAATAATGTTGTGTAACAGTAAATGCTAGTCAACAGTTATACACTTCTAAAAAAAATCATCATACAATACCTGAGAGCTCTTCTAAAATTATTGATGTGTAACATGATTCCACTAACTTGCTATGTATTTTTTGGCTTGGGGGTGATTTTCAAGAAATGCAAATGGAACTGAAATGCAATACAAACAATGAGCGTGCCTGGTGGCTGAGATTGATACCACGACGTACTGTCGGTTATGTAGCTATGTGGAATGTATATCAAATATGGTTTACTTCAAGGTCTGGAGATCCCTACAATTCCTACAATAAATGATCTTGAAATGGTCATCCTATGGTGTGAAAATATTTATTAGGTATATATATATATTTACTGAAAACAATTATGATTTATTAAATGTTTATATGTTTACAGTATTGTTATTTAATGTAAGCACTTGAGGCACTACCGACCAATGGGAAGCAAAAAGTGGGAGCATATATGGGATGAAATGTGGGAGCAAAGCAAATATAAAAAGTGGGAGCAAATATGCTAACTTGAATTGTGTATATACTTTACTTTCAACTATCTTGAATTGTGTATATACTTTTGCCGGCATATTTGTTGACATATTTGTTAGCATATTTGCTCCCACTTTTTATATTTGCTTTGCTCCCACATTTCATCCCATATATGCTCCCACTTTTTGCTTCCCATTGGTCGGTAGTGCCTCAAGTGCTTACATTAAATAACAATACTGTAAACATATAAACATTTAATAAATCATAATTGTTTTCAGTAAATATATATATACCTAATAAATATTTTCACACCATAGGATGACCATTTCAAGATCATTTATTGTAGGAATTGTAGGGATCTCCAGACCTTGAAGTAAACCATATTTGATATACATTCCACATAGCTACATAACCGACAGTACGTCGTGGTATCAATCTCAGCCACCAGGCACGCTCATTGTTTGTATTGCATTTCAGTTCCATTTGCATTTCTTGAAAATCACCCCCAAGCCAAAAAATACATAGCAAGTTAGTGGAATCATGTTACACATCAATAATTTTAGAAGAGCTCTCAGGTATTGTATGATGATTTTTTTTAGAAGTGTATAACTGTTGACTAGCATTTACTGTTACACAACATTATTTTTGGTAAACTCTACATAAGTATTCTAATTGTCTCTGGTATAATGTCTTGTTTAACAAACATGGTCACACGGTTTATCTATACGTTTAACCCTCTGTTGTTTATGATTTAAAAAAATGATAAACAGCTAAACTCACTGGTCAATAGCCAACATAGTGGCCAAAATGTTTCCCTGATAGGTAACTCATGTTTGGTTAGTCAATTCTTAATGCAAAGCCAGTCAAAACCTAAAAATACTATTAACACCATATCATTAAACAAATCAAACCATCTTAAGGTATTTATTAAATTTAATTGCATTTTAGGAACCTTGCAAGCATCTTGCAACCTTCAAGAGGAATGTATAGACAGGAATTGTGAAAAGGAAACCGATAAATCAATCAACGTAGTGTTATGAACCTCAACGTAAGAAGTTATGAAAGTCTATGTGAGGGTGTGGTTTTTACAGCTGGATGCCTTTTCTGGCACCCACCTCAGAGACGAGTTTATGGGAGATGAAACTCCGCTATCATGTCGAATGTGGAACTCCTAGTCTAGGATTTCATAAGCAAAGGAACACACAAAAATTAGTATTATTACCAGCATAAAAGTGTGTGTGTGAAAGAAATAAAGTAAGTGAGATGAACTGCTTTATTTGTTTCTAATCATTTTTCAGAGAAAAATGACCAAACGGTAAAGTATCAATTCCGTTTTCAGTTATGTGTCTTTTATCTTCGTTTGATGAAATTGCCAACTTATTTTGCCGAACAGTAAATACAGAATGAGATTTTGAAATTATACAAACTTGAACTTTGTTGACTTTTTCTCTGTTATAAAGACACTTTCGATACTCATCAATATTCTTACTTTTACTCACACTCTTCTTAATGCCTTTAGCCTTACACAAGCTATTCATTTCATCACACAATTTTATTGCATACATTTTGGGTCGTAACCCCACAAATTCTTCAACAATCCTTCCAGCATTTTCATCTTTCATTAAACCAATTTCACCTTTATTTTGTCTCACAATGCCAAAAGGATTGTTTGTTTCATAGTTTCCAGTATCAAACAAATTTGAATGTTGTTTCATGAACTCATAAATATCATAATAGAATATATACATAAAACTATCGGTGTCTGTGTATAACAACCTCACATTTGATTCAGGATTTGCTAAAATAACATTGTAATGAAAGTCATTCATTTTACATTTAGACAAATCTAATATAGATGCACCAACATATACTGGTTGATTGTGAAAAATCTTTAGTCTACTCATCTCGATGACCATACATTGTTCATCGAATATAATTCTATGTTTAAAATTAGCCTTAGCTATTAAAGACCTACCACCACGAGCTCCATGCCATTTGGTGACCCATTTGATGTCCCTTAACTTCCTCACATTCATCAGTGAACGACCAAAAATTGCATTATTCA